>JARHVA010002120.1:746250-1492500 GCA_037957365.1 Torreya grandis | reverse complement strand
AGTTACTATCATAAGTTTTTCAAACACTATGGTTGTACTACAACACCAATCACTTCCTTGTTGTCCTTCTAGTGGATTGATACAACTACCAAGATATTTAAATAACTGAAAATGGCTCTGTGTACCACTCTGGTATTGGCTACTCCAAAATTTTCTAAACTTGTGTAGTTGAATGTGATGCATGTGGATATGGTATGGGTGTAGTACTCATGAAAGAGGGTAGTCCCATTGCCTTTAAAATTAATCAATTAAAGGGTAAAAATTGACTCAAAATAATATTTGAGAAAGAGATGATGGATATTATACATGCAATCAAACAATGGAGACATTATCTATTGGGTCGTCACTTTCAGGTAAAGACTGATCATGATAGCATTAAATATTTTTTTATAATAATGGTTATCCTTTGAAGAACAATAAAAATGGGTGATGAAAATGTTAGTCTTTAATTTTGAAATAGTATAAAAGAAAGGAAGAGAAAATGTGGTGGCTGATGCATTATCTAGGTGAGAAGATCCAGTTGAGGCATTTCTATGTGCCATGATCATTTGGCAGGTAGACTAGATTGAGGAAGCAAGGTCAGAATGGGAGAATGATAGTGCTACCCATGCATTAGTTCAAAATATACAATAGGTTTAAGATGGGATTAAAAATTTTACATGGAAGTGGAATTCATTATGGTACAATGATAGATTATATCTATGTTAGAATTCTCTTCTCAAACAAAAAATCCTTCAAGAACTTCAAGCATCTCCACTTAGCAGTCATTTACTTTTTTTGAAAACCTATCACACAGTCAAGAAGGATTTTTTTGGAAGGACTTAAGGGGGATGTACATAAATATGTGTCTAAATTTATGGTCTATCATCAAAATAAAGGTCAAACCATTAAAACCCCAGGTCTTTTACAACCCTTATCCATCCCCAGTCAATGATGGGAAGAGGTGTATGTGGATCATTACTAGGTTACCATGATTTAAAGGTAGAAATGTTATCATGGTTGTTGTGGATATACTCACAAACTATTCTCATTTTTTTCTTTACTTCAACCATTGGTGGCCAGTACAGTATCTTATACCTTTCTCAATACAGTACAAAAATTGAATGGTACTCCCAAAATTATTGTTCGTGATCAAGATCCCCTATTCACTAGTAATTTTTAGACATAATTTTTTGCATGTTTGGGAACCCAATTAGATCATAACTCATCCTATTATCCTCAATCTGATGTATAAACTAAGGTAGTTGAAAAGTGTATGGAAGGGTAACTTAATTGCTTTGTGTCAGATAAATAGGATAAATGGGTTTAGTGGTTGCCCCTGTCTAAATGGTGGTATGATACTTTAGTACGTAGTTCATCCAAAATGTCTCTTTTTATAGCATTGTGTGGATACCATCTTCCACATCTCACTTCACCCTTTAATTCCCACCCAAATGTGCATGTAGTGGAGGAACACCTTCAACATCAATAGGAAGTCCTTGTTAGTTTGCATGAAAATTTATCTTTGGCCTAGAATTGCATGAATCAACAAGAAGATCAATGCAAGAGAGAGGCATTTTGAAATTAGTTATTGGGTATATTTTCACTTGCATCTATATTAGAAAATGTCCTTGAAACAATATAAAAAGGATAAAAAGTTATCTCCCAAGTATTATGGCCCTTATCATATCTTGCAAAAAATTGATAGTGTGGCCTACAAGCTATAATTTCATTCATCTACTCACATTAATCCAATATTTCATGTATCTTATCTTCATAAGGTTATTATACATAGAGTTTCCATTCAAACTGAGATACCATAATTATATGAGTAAGAGAGAGATATTCTTGATCCTGAAGTAGTCCTTTAAACACACACTAAGCAACTATGATCTAGAATGATTTTAGAGTATCTGATCAAATGGAAGGATCTACCTTTTGAATATGGTACCTGGGAGGATGAAGCCTTCATGTAACAATATCTAAAATTTCTTCAACATTGAGAACAATGTTTTTTAAAATGGTAGGGGCATGTTACGCCCTTAATCATTGGCATGTCTAAGGATATGTGTAGCTGACTTGTGGCTTAAATAACCCTTTTGCATATTATTTTACATTTCTCTATGCACTCATATGCTTAGTAGGTCAGCCTATGGGTTATCCATGGCCTTCGTAGACTATATATTGGAGGTAGGGTTAGTTGTTCATCATCATATTAGAGTGTTCATTTCTTATTGCAAGCATTTGGGAAGTTGTCCCCTTAAAGTGGATTATCTATTATTCATATTTTTTGCTATATTTCCATATTATTGTGATATATTTCTATTATTCTACTTATTTGGTGAAGTAATATCATTAAAAAAATGTTTTTAAATTATATGGACCCCATTTTACAAAGTAAACTTGATTTTCAAATTCGTTGGGGACTCCCACCTATTTCAATTAAACGTAAATGCACCTCTGGAGTAGTCAAGTTAAATTAAAAGAAAAGTGATATATTTAATATTGAATGATATTTATATATATTAATTAGAATATATAATATTTATTTAAAATATATACTAAAAATATATCTTAAATAATTTAATATGATATTATAATATTATATATTATATAATATTATTATATTTAAATATATTATACTGAAATATATGATATTGATTTATAAACTATATAATTTAACATATATGTTATATAATTAATGTTTAATATATAAACACATTATGATATATACTATATAATATTTATAGAATAACTAGTATTATACACACACACATATATTTATGTATGTATGTATGTATATTTGCTTGTTTGTATGTATTGGTAAGATGGGTTATCTAAAGCAAAAGAGTGTAATCAATAGTTAAACCTAGTTACCCCAAACCCATGACAATATAAAAATAAGTTCATGTAAAGTAATCATAGATGCAAATCTATTGGGTAAAGTAATTATACTAAAATATATAAGATATAATATTGATTTATAAACTATATTAACAAATAAAGTTCATATAAAGTAATTATGCTGCAAACCTATCCAGATCTAAATCACCATGCAATGATTTATTCTATAATGGATTGTATTATTCATTTAAATATATTATAGCCTCTTAGCACATTACTCTACATCAAAACCATAACTCCCTTGGTTTTGATTAGGGGGCTTCTGTATTCACTTGATAAGGAGCTCAATTGTGGTTGATTAGGGTTTGTCTTAGTGATTGCAATGGGTAAATTGATTTTGTTACAATGCCACTAAAAAAATTACAATCGATAAATAGTAATTTTGGGTTTATAAATTAGATATAAATTTGAAGTTGACATATATATTACAAAGACATCATCTATTCCATGTATGCCTACTATACCTAGTGATGATGCTTTCTTAAGTATACCACCACCACTTGTTTCTTCTAAAGATGTTAATATTACATCTCCAAAATATATGGATGAAACTCCACTATGTAAGATCCTATTATCTCTAAATCATTATCATCAGTTCCAAAGTTTTAGCTTTTATTTCTATATTTGAACTTCTATAATTTTTCATCTATTAGTGGAATGGCTACGACCATGTTACAAATCATAATATGCATTTTCATCATATCCCCATGAAAGAGTTTTACTCATATCAACCTCTATAATAGGTGTGGGGAATATATATTGCATAATGTAATATAATATTATAATATTATATATTTAAATTAATTATACTAAAATATATAATATTAATTTATAAACTATATTAACATATAATATAGGTCATATAAAGTAATTGTGGATGAAAATTTATCAGGATATGAATCACCATGAAATGCTTTAGTCTATGATGACTTGCATTCTTTGTGTAAAGCTATTATAACCTCTTAGCCTATCATCTCTACATCAAAATTACAACTCCCTTGATTTTGATGAGGGGGCTTCTAGATTCACTGGATAAAGAGCTCAACTATGGTAGATCAGGGTTTGTCTTTGTGTTTATAATGGATAAATTGATTTTGTTACAATGGTGCTAAAAAAATTAAAAGTGACAAAGAGGAATTTTAGGTTTAGAAATTGGATTAAAATTTTAAGTGGACATATATTTTGCAAAGACACCATTTATTCCATGTATGCCTACTGTGCCTAGTGATGATGCATTCTCAAGTATACTATTAATGTTACATCTCCAAAATATGTGGATGAAACTCCATTTATTATGTAATAACTTATTATTTCTATATCATTACCATCAGTTCCAAAATTTCAACTTTTATTTATATATTTAAACTTCTATAATTTTGCATCTGTTAATAGAATGCCTATGGCCATGTTGCAAATCACAATATACCTTCTCATGATACCCCCATGGAAGAGGTTTACTCATATCAATGTTGTTATTTAATAAATGTGGAGAATATATAGTAAATAATGTAATATAATATTATATATTATAAATTTAAAGTAATTATACTAAAATATATACTATATAATATTGATTTATAAACTATATTAACATATAATATTATTCATATAAAGTAATTATGGGTGCAAACCTATTTGGATATGAATCACCATGCAATGATTTCATCTACAATGGCTTGCATTTTTTGTGTAAAGATATTATATCCTCTTAGCACATTATCTCTACATCAAAATTGCAACTCCCTTGGTTTTGATTAGGGGGATTCTATATTCATTGGATAAGGAGCTAAACTATGGATGATTAGGGTTTATCTTGGTGATTGCAATGGATAAATTGATTTTGTTACAATGACACTAAAAAAATTAGAAGTGACAAAGAGGCATTTTGGGTTTAGAAATTGAATATAAATTCGAAGTGAACATATATGTTGTAAAGCCACCATTTATTCCATGTATGCATGTTATGCCTAGTGATGATGCATTTTCAAGTATACCACCACCACTTATTTCTCATAAAGATACTATTAACATTACATCTCTAAAATGTGGACGAAAGTACACTATGAAAGAGTGTATTATTTTTAAATAATTACCATGGATTCCAAAATTTCAACTTATATTACTATATTTGAAATTTTATAATTTTACATTTGTTAGTGGGATGCCTATGGCCATGTTAAAAATCACAATGTGCATTCTCATCATATCCTTGTGGAAGAGGTTTACTCATATCAACCTCCATAATAGGTATGTGAAATATATATTAGATAATGTAATATAATATTATATTTATATATTATAAATTTAAATTAATCACTAAAATATATAATATTAATTTATAAACTATATTAACATATAATATAGCTCATATAAAGTAATTACGGTCACAAACCTATTAAGATATGAATCACCATGCAATGCTTAAGTCTACGATGGATTTCATTCTTTGTGTAAAGACATTATAACCTCTTAGTACATTATATCTATGTCAAAATTATAAATCCCTTGATTTTAATTAGGTGGATTCTGTATTCACTAGATGAGGAGATCAACTATGGTTAATAGGGTTTGTCTTGGTGATTGTAATAGAGAAATTGATTTTGTTATAATGGTGATAAAAATTTAGAAGCAACAAAGAGAAATTTTAGATTTAAAAATTGGATATAAATTTGAAGCGGACATATAAGTTGTAAAAACACCATATATTCCATGTATGCTTACTATTCCTAGTGATGATGCATCTCAAGTATACCAACACCAAGTCTTGTTACTCCTAAAGATACTATTAATGTTACATATCTAAAATATGTGGATGAAAATCCACTTATTATGAAAGAGCCTATTATTTCTCAATCATTACCATCAATTCCAAAGTTTCAACTTCAATTTATATATTTTAACTTATGTAATTTTGCATTTCTTAGTGGAATGCTTATGTCCATATTTCAAATCACAATATGCATTCTCATCATATCCTTGTGGAAGAACTTTACCCATATCAACCTCTATAATAGGTGTGGGGAATAAATATTAAATAATGTAATATAATATTATATATTATAAATTTAAAGTAATTATACTTAAATATATAATATTGATTTATAAACTATGTTAACATATAATATAGTTCATATAAAGTAATTGTGGGTGAAAACCTATTGAAATTTGAACCACCATGCAATGCTTTAGTCTATGATGGCTTACATTCTTCACGTAAATATATTATATCCTCTTAGCACATTATCTCTACATCAAAACTGCAACTCCTTTGGTATCGATTAGGGAGCTTTTGCATTCACTAGATAAGGATCTCAATTATGGATGATGAGGGTTTGTCTTGGTGATTGCAATGGATAAATTTATTTTGTTACAATGTTGGTAAAAAAATAGAAAAGAAAAAGAGAAATTTTAGTTTTATAATTTGGATATAAATTTAAAGTGGACATATATGTTGCAAAGACACCATCTATTCCATGTATGCATACTATGCCTAGTGATGATGCATTCTAAATTATATCACCACCACTATTTCTCTTAAAGATACTATTAATATTACATATCCAAAATATGTGGATGAAACTCCACTTATTATGCAAGATCCTATTATTTATAAATCATTACCATCGGTTCCAAAGTTCCAACTTCTATTTCTATATTTGAACTTCTGTAATTTTGCATCTATTAGTGGAATGCCTATGGCCATGTTGCAAATCATAATATGCATTTTCATCATATCCTCATGGAATAATTTTACTCATATCAACCTCTATAATAGGTGTGGGGAATATATATTAAGTAATGTAATATAATATTATATACTATAAATTTAAAGTAATTATATTGAAATATAAATATATAATATTGATTTTATAAACTATATTAACATATTATATAATAACTAATATTATATATACATATACATACATACATGGTACATATATATATATATATGTGTGTGTGTATAAGTATCATGTATGTATGTATTGATAAGAGAGGTTATGTAAAGCAAATGCATCATATTCCCATGGAAGAGGTTTAACCATATCAACCTCTATAGGTGTAGGGAATATATATTAAATAATGTAATATAATATTATATAATATAAATTCAAATAGATTATACTTAATAGTATATATTATATGATATATATTTATATATATTATACTTAATATTATATATTATATATTATATAATATAAATTTAAATATATTATAATTAAAAATTCTTGCATGTGTCTAAATTAGGGTTAAGTTTAAATATTTTTATTTTCCATTCTTTTCTCTTGTTGTTATTTTCTCTCCCATTAGAAAGCCCAAAAAAATTCTTTTATAGACTGTTAGGTGTACTCTGGCAGTAGTGGTTTGTTAAGGTGTGGAGCTAAAAGCTTCAACTGTTTGCAGACATAAGAAAAGGATGCTACAGAACCAGAGCCACCAGCGTCGGCAATATGACTGACGTCGGTCAGATGCAGTGGAGAAGGAGACCGGCGACGGCAGAGAGTAGGCCGACGTCGGTAGCACCAGACTAGCAGGGACCGGCATTGGTCGCCTGTGTATTTCCAGAACTATTGTTAACAAACAGTCAGTTAAGTGAAGCGAGTGTTTGCATGTCAAAGGACTAATTATAGTCATGATTTGCGTGTCTAATTATTGTAACTAGAGTTCTATTTTTGTAAGCATGGGATCCTATTTAAAGACCCATAAGGCATGTATTGTAATAATCAAGAAGGCAAGTAAAAGCATTGAAGCTAGCAAGGTCAAGGAGATCAGCTGAAGCATTCAAGGAGGGATAACAACTCAGGCTTTAGAGTTGTTGTGTTGAGCAAGAGAGAGAGGGAAGAAGGTCTTGAGGTGTGGCAAGCCTTTGAGGTGGAGGAAGAAGTGGCATCTTCCTTATTGTATTTTCTTCTAGTAATATTTAATACAAGAGTGTGTATTGTCTCTCAAATTCTTTGCTGTCTCAAGTTTCTAGCTTCTTTATCATTCTGGTATAATTTTGTGTTTAATTACTAATACGAGAAGTACTCATATGTGCTCTAATTGGTAGAGCTAGATCCCCTGACAAGTGGTATCAGAGCTACGGTTTGCAGGAAGTAGGGTATTGTTTTTGATTACAGGTCATTCACAGGGTTTTCTGATTGAGTGGGAGTTCATCAATGGCAAAAGAAAGTAGGCTACGAATGGAGAAGTTTAAAGGCAAGAATTATCAACATTGGAGGATACAGATTGAGGACTATCTGTATCAGAAGGATTTGTACTTACCATTGGGTGGGGTTGCATGTAAGCCCACAGATATGAAAGATGAAGAATGGAACGTTCTTGATCGAAAGGCTCTCAGTTCCATAAGGTTGAGCCTTGCATCATCTGTGATTTCCAATTTATCATAGTGCAAGACAATGGAAGAGTTGATAAAGTCCTTGGCAAATTTATACGAAAAGCCCTCGGATTCTAATAAGGTATATCTTATGAAGCAGCTATTTACTTTGCAAATGTAGGAAGGTGGATTGGTACATACTCATCTCAGTGATTTCCATGGTTTGGTAAACCAACTAGCTTCAGTCAATATTATTTTTGATGATGAGGTAAAGGCTCTCTTGATTTTATGTTCTTTGCCTGAAAGTTGGGATGGTATGGTTATGGTAGTAAGTAATTCTGCATCTGCTTCTAAAATCTTAAAAGTTGATGATGTTGTGAGTGTGATCTTAAATGAAGAAATACGTAGGAGAAGCACAGGTGAATCATCAGGGAATGCTCTAAGTGCAGAAAGCAAGGGAAGGTAAAGGGAGAAGGTTGAGCAAGGGAAATCAAGGTCGAGAAGGAGATCCGAGTCCAAAGGTATTACCTACTGGTTTTGTGGAAAGAAAGGACACACAAAGAAGGAGTGTTGGTTGAGAGATAAAGAGAATCAACATGCAGGTATGGAAGAAGCAAAGGATGCAAATATTGTGATGCAGGACACTCTCATACTTTCTTCGGATAGTCAGGTAGGATCATGGATTTTAGATTCTGGTTCATCTTTTCATGCATCCCCAAACAAAGATTTGTTCAATGAATATGAACAGGGAGATTTTGGAGTGCTCTATTTAGGGGATGGTACACCTTGTCAAATAGTTGGCAAAGGGAAAGTGTAGCTGAGATTGCAGATTGACAACACATGGGTGTTGAAAGAAGTCATGCATGTTCCAATTTTGAAGTAGAGTCTAATTTTTTTAGGAAGGTTGGGTGATGAGGGATGCACAATAACCCTCACAACGGATTCTTGGAAGGTTACCAAGGGAGCACTTGTTCTAGCAAGAGGTAAGAAAGTAGATACTCTTTATCTGTCTACTTGTATTACTGATTCTACTTCTGGTGTAGATTCAAAGATGTGGCCTAATAGGCTTGGTCACATGAATAGGAAGAGAATGGAAGTTCTTGATTCAAAAGGTATGTGTTCAAATTTGGAAAGCATAGATATAGTTCATTGCAGAAAAAGGAAATTTGATGCTTTTGATAGGAACAAAGAAGCCTTGGTGTTTATGGAGGAGATGAAGGACAGAGATCAGTCACATGGGTTGAATAAATCTGAGTAGGATAGCATGGATAGAGGTATGATCCAAGAAGAGCTTGTGGATGAAAATTTCATCACTTACAGGAACACACAGACACCGATGTCAATGACTTGGCACCGACGCCAGTCATCCAGATACCGACATCGGTCATGTGCAGACCAACAGGGTCAGTAGGTCAGGCAGGAGAAGTCTGACGTCGGTCATAAGGATCGACGTCGATAGGAGGGACACCGGTGTCGGCTAGGGAAACGACGTCGGCAGTCAGGGTCAGTGCAGGGAATCGACATCGGTCAGGAGCAGACTGGGAGATGGCCGATATCGGTCACTGGAACGGATGTTGGGTGGATCTATAAGTCTCAAACACCCATGTGGAGGTCAAGAAAGGTATGCGAACCTCATATTCGTTGTTCACCTTCTTTATATTGCTTACTGATAGTCATGAACTAGGAAGATGGAAGAAGCAATGCAGGTAAAATCTATAAATAGTGGGAGCTTGGCATGGATGAGGAGTGTAAGTCCTTGGAGAACCAAACAGGTATTTGTTGGTAGTGTTGTCAGCTGGAAGAAAGCACTGGACAGAGGGATGGATTCCTGTTTTAGAGAAGAGAGTGGATGGACACATGAGATAGAAGGCTATGGTATATGGTCTTGAGTAGGCTACAGAACAATGGAGTTTGACCATTGTATTTTATCTTTACTAGGTTGGATAATATTAGCTACATTATCCTGTTACTATATTGTGTTACTTGTTGCAGGGTTTCATATACAGGGAGTTTTCTGAGCTAAGGGTAGAGTTGGTTCAGAAGTGTGTCATGGAGAATTTGGGAGCAGCAAAATTCTTGTGGCATAAGAGACAGGTATTGCATCATAGGTTTGCGTGGTGGTTGGTCTTCAAGAGTGACGTTGAAGAGGGATACAGAGCCTAAGGAACAAAATAGATGGTGTATAGGTACAGGTACAAGTTGCAGCTGTTTATCTCCAAGTGGGAGATTATTAAGGTGTGGAGCTAAAAGCTTCAACTATTTGTAGACACAAGAAAAGGATGCTGAAGAACCAGAGCCACCGACATCGATAATATGATCGACATCGGTCAGATGCAATGGAGAAGGAGACTGGCGACGGCAGAGAGTTGGCCAACATCGGCAACACCAGACCAGTAGGGACCGGCGTCGGTCACCTGTGTATTTCCAGAACTGTTGTTGATGAACAGTCAGTTAAGTGAAGTGAGTGTTTGCATGTCAAAGGACTAATTATAGTCACGAGCTGTGTGTCTAATTATTGTAACTAGAGTTCTATTTTTGTAAGCATGGGATCCTATTTAAAGACCCATAAGGCATGTATTGTAATAATCAAGAAGGCAAGTAAAAGCATTGAAGCTAGCAAGGTCAAGGAGATCAGTTGAAGCATTTAAGGAGGGATAGCAACTCAGGCTTTAGAGTTGTTGTGTTGAGCAAGAGAGAGAGGGAAGAAGGTCTTGAGGTGTGGCAAGCCTTTGAGGTGGAGGAAGAAGTGGCATCTTCCTTATTGTATTTTCTTCTAGTAATATTTAATACAAGAGTGTGTATTGTCTCTCAAATTCTTTGTTGTCTCAAGTTTCTATCTACTTTATCATTCTGGTATAATTCTGTGTTTAATTGCTAATACGAGAAGTAATCATATGTGCTCTAATTGGTAGAGCTAGATCCCCTGACATGGTGGAAATGTTGACCCTATTTTATACTATCATTTCTACAAATCCTTCTTATTAGGTATTTAATCTATTTAATGTATTTTTTATTATATCTAAAATATGTTATTTATTTATCTTGACATGGCCCTTTTATTCATTGTTTACCACTTTATGTTATAAAATTTCTAAGATTCAGATAAACATGGATTATTGTTATGAAATGACTAAGATAATGAAATGGCAGAGATTAGGATTGTTTAGTTCTTACTGATATTGATTATTTATTTCCTTGTGTGTGGAAAACCAATAGGGACCCAAGTGATGAATGTTAGGGTAAATCTGACCTTTTTTAATAATAACAATCAAATAATCTTAATAACCAATATATTAAATAGTTTCATATCTAAAAAATTATAGATAATTGCCTAGACCATCCAAAAGGACTAACTTATAACTTCACAAGGACCCATTGATGTCTAAATGTTTGTTCTACTTGTAATATGGTGAGATTAAGTACTATATAAGTTAAATAAAATAATTATAGTGTTGATTCATAATTATATATGTTTAATTCATGAGATTAAATTCAATGTGGTGAGATTTGCTTAACATCCTTTACATGTTTTTAGAAATTAATACTTTAGTATAATATAGTTTATGTTCAGGTCAGATGTCAAAATCCTATTTGAGTATCCTCACTAACTAATACTTGTGAGTGAAGTCTTTCTTTTTTTAGATAATTATCAGAGTACAACATGTGTCCTACCCAAATAATATATTTAAAAAGTATCCAACAAGAAACTATCAACTTTGAGATTTACAAAATACTTAGCTGACATTCTGACTAAAACTTAGGCAAATTTAACAAGATAGTGAGACACAAAATAAATTACTACCAAAAAATTAGATAGAAAAATGTCCAACAAGGTTGTGAGCTATACTGCCGAAGAAAATAGATAAACCAAAAAGGCAATCACTAGATACTAGAACCCAGAAACCCATAGGATTCAAATATTTCCTTCCTTATTATCATTTGTCACCATTATAACAAGGGATCCACCACCATTTGAAGATTACTCACCACATATACCCCTATCCACCACCCCCCAAGCCTAAGTTTTATGCCACCAACAAAGACTATGACCTGATTACTATCTAGCCTCCCCTGTATCAATGAGTTCACCACCTATATGGGAGCCCTAACTAGCCAAGGAGGTGTTATGCCCTTAACTTAAATCACAAATTTAATCTAAGAAATTAATAGCCTCCACCCATTCCCTACTTAGCCAAATTAATGTTTGCAATTCTAAAAAAAAGGCTATCCAAGCTTTCCTAGGCTTTAATAAAAATGTTCTCCAATTTATAAGAGGTTACTAACTTCTTTTTTAGAGTGTAAATTAGGATTTAAAAATCTCCTTCAATCAAAAGCTTCTCAATTCTGTATTTCATCACTGCCTCAATCCCTGTTACAAGAGTCTTGCTTTAGCTTTATTAGTCATGCCATTTGAGAGTTTCCTAAGAAAACTCTGATAAGAGAGGCACTACAATCCCTTATTATATAACTTTCTCTAGAAACACCTAGATTACCTTTCGAGGCTCTATCAAAATTAATTTTAAACCACCCTAGAGGAGGGGGAGTGAAGAATCCTTATCCTTTCTTGTACTTTTACCTAAATTTACTATTGATTTATTAATAGGGGGTTGAATAATGAGCCTCCATTTGACACACATTCTCATATCCTATGCCAAAGATAAACCTTTCTACATTTAATCTAAGAATAAATGACCTCCAAGAAAACAACCTCTATCTATTTTAAAATTGAAGCAAGAGATCTCTCTTTACCTTCAAAAATACGATGATTTCTATCCTTCCAAATTATCCACACAAAAATATTTATATTGACTCTCCAAAGTCCAAAAATTAAATTTTTACAATCCCCAATTGGACAAAAGGAAAATGCATTGAATAATGAGGAGGGCCAAGCCCAAGACCATTCAATCTTACAACACAGCCACACCCAACACCAAAATAAAAGGGGGAAATAATAAAATAGGCGATTAGTAGTTTCTTCCTCATATTTATGAAGACTAAAATAGGAAGGGCCCATAAAACTAATTTAGCCAACATATCCTGAGTGAGGATACGATTTTGAACTACTAACCAAATAAAATTCCTTAATTTATAAAGACTTATCTTATCCCAACATAATAATCTTTCCCATCTCAATGCATCATTAGTTATAGCCATACGATAACCAAGGCTTACTTTAATAACTATAATTTGGGAATTTATATATCCATATGATTTATGATTTTAATGAAATGAAATGATCTATTTATAGACAAATTTTGTAGGATGGGAAAGTAGTATATACCAAATTAGAGCCATAATGTATTTAGATTTAATGTTGTTAAGTTTAGAGTTATCTATTTTTTTTTTTTTTGGCATATCCATAATCCAACAAACTAGCTGATTTTAAGGCATTCTCACCATGTTTACCAAGTTGTATAAATTGACATTCATATTAGGTTAATTGAATCAACATTTAATTTAACGTACAAAGTCCCTTGATGAGACCTATTGATTGAAATAGTAATTAGATAAATTAACATAGCTCAACTAGTCACATTCATCCATTTAAAATAGGAAATGAATTTTGATGTCATACCTTATATCTCTTTTTTATTTATATCAAGGTTGGAGGGACCCCTACCCAATAAAACACACCAGATGGAAAAGACATGCCTAGATTAAGGATGAAAATCTATAAGGCATATGAGAAAAAACTCACAAAAACCATATTAATAGTTATATTATGTTAATATAACAAACATTTATATATATAACATAATAACAACACCAATTGCTTTTACCAAAAACATCTAAACAACTAGACTACCTACCAAAGTAATAATCAACTACTGGCTATTATTCCAAAACTACAAGAGGTTTACCACCCCAACTTGCACACATAATTTCATTCTCAAAAAATTTATTTACTAATGACAACATAAGTGTTTGTGTCTTATATGGTTTTATTGTTAAAGTCTTGTGTAATTTTTGAAGGATGTCAATAATTAATATGGTGATACTCTAACAAAATATAAACATGTCAAGATTGATCCTCATTTTATAAGAAAGCATGTAATACTACCTAATTTATATCAACATAGTAATAAGGTGGTAATGAAAGGTTTTAGAATTCTCATAACCATGGTACCAAATTTTTTTTGTAAGGTTGCTTCCCTGAGCTTGCTCAATGTTTAACTACAACTTCATTATACCATTCAACTACACAGTCAAGTCATAACACTCAAATTCATCATCAGTATGGTTACTCCAATCAATGAAACATAGAGTATAAATATATAATTCCAATCAAGATATCTCTTAGGAGATACCTTGAAGGTATTACAAGGCCTTTCGAGGTATTCCTCAGTAGTGCCTTCAAGATGAAGGAAAATTATACTCATGTGCATGCTGAAAGTATCTCCTAATAGATACCTTCAATAACCCCTTAAATGTATGATAATTCCCTTCAAGGTATCTCCTATGAGATGAATTTAAGGGCCTTGTAATATCTTAGTGGGTAAGTTTAAGGTATCTCCTAGGATATACCTTGAAGGATAAATCCACTCTGGTGCATATTTCAAAGGTATCTCCTATGAGATACCTTGAATATATTACAAGGTCTTTCAACTTATCACCCATTGTTGGTAGAAAAACATAATGTGTAGGCCCAAGTGGATAAGGGTAGAAAAAATAAATTAAACTTTAGACTAATCCCAAATCTTGACACAAGTGTTGAAAACACACAAAATTATCATGCAAGAAGGATAAAACAAGGGAGGACAAAGTATCAACATAAAAAACACTTAAACTTCATATATTATTTTTTTCTTAAAACTTTAATATAAATTGATTTGATACATAAACTTACATAGCTACAACAATCACAAAGTTATTATAAAAAACTTCTGTACTTTACTTTTATTCTATTGACTAGATTTATTCTTATGCCTGCTTTATATTAGACTATTATCTATTTGTCTTCTTGTTGTTCTTTGTTCTTTTCTTTCCCTATTTTCTACAAACTATTTTTATGTTCTATCTTCTTTGTCTTCTTCTTCTCTAGTATGATTTTATTTATCTAACTTACATATTATATATGTTGTGTGTGTGTGTGTGTGTGTGTGTGTGTGTGTGTGTGTGTGTGTGTGTGTGTGTGTGTGTGTGTGTGTGTGTGTGTGTGTGTGTTAATATACTTCCCTTAGGATACACCTCTATATTCTCCAAGCACTTTCTTTTGCTACTACTCTTTTTCTATAGGCTACTTCTCTATTTTATGACTATTGCTACTAAACTAGTCTCCTCACTATCCCCTTACATTATATTTTTGTTTCATTTTTTTCCTTCTACTAATAGTATTTCCACATACCACTTTATTTTACCTCCAAACACCAAATGACTCCCAAAAAATTAGAATTCAAACTGTTGTAATAAATATTATTGCTAAGGGGGAACTCTAGAAATGAGACAAGGGTAGGTGAGGGTAATAATAATTTATTTTAACATTTTCCATTATTCTTGACCTTCTTACCATGGTTTTTAGGACATTTTTTAGTATTTAAAACATCCTTATAACTTCTCTTTATCTATCCATATCCTTTTAGACTCATTATGTGCTTGTTTGGAGCTAAACTATCAAAGTCTGTAGTTGGTTTGTCGAAGTTCATAACTAGACTATCAAAGTCTGTATCTACCTTGATGAAGTATATAGATAAACTATTGAATTTTGTAGCTACCTTGTTAAAATCTATAGCTAAACTATTGAATTTTGTATCTAAATTATCAAAGTTTGTAGTTACCCTCTTATAATCCATAGCTAGACTATCAAAGTTCGTAGCTACCATGTTGGATTCCATAGATGGACTATCAAAAATTCATGATCCTTGTAATAATTCATGAAATAATTAAATTTATACTCTTCCCCTCTATTCATCCTAAAAATATTGTTATAGTGGCCACTTTCTTTCTCCACCATGGTCTTGAATAGCTCTAAGTTCTCAAATGCATCTATTTTTTTATTCAATAAATACACCCATATCTTCCAGTTGAAATCATCTATGAGTGTCATTAAGTAGACATTTTTGGGTGGGGAGTGGGTCTTCATTGGACCACATAAGTATAAATGGATCAAATCTAAAGGAGATTTGGCTCTCCATGATATACCCATGGGAAATGCACTTCTATGTTTCTTCCCCAATATGGATCCTTCACACATTTTGTTTGGTTGGTATATAAGGGAATACCCTCTCACCATCTAATTTTTATGAATAATTTTCAACCCTCCAAAGATAAAATTCCCATATCTTAGGTGTCAAAGAGTAGACTCATCTACTATAGTTGTGAATGTTACTGTGAGCTCAATTTGCATTCTCAATGGAAACATATGATTGCTTATCATCTAGACCATTGAAATTTACCTATTATATCCACTCTTATAAAATATTATGAATTCACCATTATAAAATTTAACCTTGCATCCCTTTTAGACAAATTTTCCAATGTTAATAAGGTTGTGCTTCAACCTAGGCACATAGTAAACATATTGAATTTGCATTTTGTCACCTTTCTTGGTGAGAATAGATATTTTGAATTTGCCCATGATGGGAATCTTATCATTCTTTACCATCTTTTCCTCTAATTTGATTGAATCATCAATGTGGTTGAACATTTCTTTGATCTCACTCATGTGGTTGCTATAACCACTATCTAAGTACCATGTCTCTTTACCACTTTGCTCCACAATGTTACATGTTATGAACAAGTTTCCACCTTTCTCATTCCTATTAAGTTCAACCTCTTATGTTTTGGAGAAATTTGAATTTGCCTATTCATATCATACTCCTTATTTATACACTCACTAGTATAGTTTCCATATCTTTTGTAATAATAGCATTGGACATTAGAGTTATCATACCTTTGTATAGATCCTACTCTAGAAGTATTGATGCTCCTTCTTCTTTCTCTTTCATGTGAATATTAATGGATATGCCTTACACCTTCTTGAATAATGAAATTTCTTCCTCTTCCTCTATTATTTGATCCTCTCCCCTTTCTGCTTAGATTCACATTGGTTTTGAATACTTGCTCATGGGAGGAGGTGGCTAACCTATTCATCCTTTGTTCATGGGTTTGAAAGGAACCCATTCACTCATGTATTATCCTTTGCCTCAAATAATTTGAATATTCAATTGAAACCAATATAAGGTCAAATTTGATTTTAAGGATCCTCAACACCTTCTCTATGATCCTATGATCTTTAAGGGTATCACCATATGTCTTCATTTGATTGATAATATTCATTATCCTTGTGAAGAAGTCATTAATAAACTCATTCTCCTTCATTTATAAGTTCTCAATGTCCCTTCATAAGAGATAAAACTTGAAAAGCTTCACCTTCTAACTCCCTTGATAGGCATTTTGAATATTATATAATGCCTATTTAGAATGGTTAGAAACTACTATCTTAGAAAAGATTGAATCAGCTAGTGTCATTTGCATATAGCTAAGTATCTTGGCCTAATTTATCCTATTCTCTTTCAATACATTCATTTGTGCTTGTGCTAATGAATTTAAGGATTTTATGTATAAAACCTCATTATATCCACCTTCAACCAACTCCCATAGATATTGAGAGTTGAACATGGTATTTATTTTGATGATCCGCACATCATAGATCTTTCCATCAAATGTAGGGGACTATTGCCATAAATTAGGACCACTAGTTGCCATGTATAAATGGGATTAAAAACTAAGGGATATGATACCAATTATTGGTATAAAAATAAAATTCATATGCCCATGTGGATAAGGGTATAAAAAATTAATTAAACTTCAAAATAATCCCAAATATTGACACAAGTTCTGGAAATGCAAAAAATGGCAATGCAATAAGGATAGAATATGGGAGGAAAGACTATCAACATAAAAACCAATAAATATGAATATATTAATTTGTTCTTAAAACTTTAATACAAACTTATTCCATGCATAAACTTACACAACTATAGTTATTACAAAATTATTACAAAAAACTTTTATACTTTCCTTTTATTTTGCTAACTATATTTCTTCTTCTACCTGCTCTATACTAGACTGATATTTGTTTGCCTTATTGTTATTATCTATTATTATCTTCCCTTATTTTATACATATTGTTGTTGCATTCTATATTCTCTATCTTATTCCTTTCTAGGTTGATGTTCTTTATTTGACTTACACAATCATTTGTTGTGTTAATCTACTTCTTTCAAGATGCAACTCCACATTCTCTAAGTACTTTCTTCTACTACTAATATATTTCTACAAGATGCTAATATATTTTTATGACTATTGTTTCAATAATCTCCTCTCTAGCCCCTTACATTATATTTTTGTATTTTACAAACCATCATTCCACCTACCACTTTGTTTTCCCTCAAAACACCAAGTGGATCCTAAAAAATTCAATCTCAAACTATTGTAATAATTATGGTTGCTGAGGGGGAGATTTAGGGATGATATAAGGGTAGATAAAAGTAATAATGATTTATTTTTACACCCAATAGTGATTTAAAAGTGAAGGAAAATTCCACTCATGTGCATGTTGGGTGATACCCTCAATGTCCCATTGAATGTACTACAATGCCCTTCGAGGTATCTCCTATGAGATACTTTCAAGGGCCTTGAAATATCTTCATTGGTAACTCAAAGGTATCTCCTAGAAGATACATTTAAGGATAAATACATTATTGTACATGTTTTAAAGGTATCTCTTAAGAGATACCTTTAAGTTATTACAATGCCCTTTAAGTTATCACCCAGTAGTGCCTTCTGTGAATAAGAATTACAATAAAGGGGAGGTTAATCTAGTGTTAATATCATAATACAAATGAAATAAACACAATAAAATCCTAAAACCTATATCCTAGACACTATGGAGAACTTAGGTAGCAAAACTAAATGAAATCACAATAAAAACATAAAAGAAACAACTCTTTTACCTTCCTTGGAGCTCCAAATGGTTTGTTGAATGGCTTGATTAGCTTGTGCATCCAGAAGTATTTGAAAATGAAGCTTGCTTGGATCCTTCTATCCTTGAAACCTTGGATTTTTGATTTCTTGACTTAAAATTTGGCATGGAAACATTAGTTACATGAGGCTTATGGAGAAAATTCTGCATAATAACTCTACAATATCCAAGCTTAGAAATGAAGGGGTATGGCCTTGTATTTATAGTATTAGGAATTAATTGTCACCTAAAGTGAGTTAAGGTTTAGTTAGGATTGGAATGGGTTAAAAATAAACATAGGTGAGTTAAAAATAATTATATTTGAGTTAATAATTTTTAAGTAATTATGATTTGTAATTACTAGGCATGGCTCTCAAATTAGATATTTTAGGATATTTTCAATGAGTTTGACAACTCATAAAGGCACTAATAAAAGGCTTTGATTTTTGGAATTTAAATTTTTATATATTCATTAATTAAAATGGATAATTCAACTAGACATTTAATTTTGTTTAATTAGATGATTAATTTTGATTAGAATTCTAGCTCTTTTAAGATTTGATATTTTATCTTTTTTAAGAATTGATAGTTGTGATGTCACAAGGTGATTAGGGATGAATCCATGAGAGGTTATTGTTTAATATGATATAATACCCAAAATATGGAATATTAAACATTATTTTGAGCTTTAATGAATGATGCATAAGTAAATTTGTGACATTAAGTGATTTTTAGACTTAATTTATAATGGTTGGTAGGAATCGGTCTGAAGTTTGGTCAAAATCCAGTTGTGGAAAATTTTGGATGTCTATAATTTGCCCATATTTAAGGATTTTTAATCTATAATAATATTAATGTATTCTCAAATAATAAAATAGGCCATTAAAAATGAAAGAGGATAATGATTGAAGAAGAATATCCAAACAATGTTTGGGAACCTATAATGATGCCCCCTTGAGGGAGTGGCTGACACATACAATCGATGGATGGTCCCTAAAAAAGAAGCAAGAAGAATAATGAAATTAACTCATGGGTGAGATTAATCCAGTGAAGATAATGTTTGCATGCATTAATTTAAAAGTACTAATTTTCTCAAAAGTAGTTATAATCAGTAACAAAGGTTGAGACACTAATTTTCCCATAAGTGATTATAATCAATAGCATAGGTGCATGCCCTAGTTGGGTTGATGAATCCATATAATGATTTTATCATAGGTAGTTATAGCCATTAAGATGACTTGGATTGAATAATGAGTCTTGGTTGTGCCCTAGTAGGGTAGATTGGTAAGCATAATTGAAGGATATAAAATTTCATATAGATTAATGATGAGTGGGTGCAAATGTAAATACAATGGTCTAATGACTAAAGAAGCCACAAATAACCATGAACATGAGGATGTGTAAAGTGATGAAAGAGATGATTAGAAGAATAAAGGAGGCTGAGCTTACTTGAGATATGTTATGGACCCAAATACTACCTACATATTCTAAATAGTCTTCAGGCCAATGTAGTTCATTCAAACACCAGAAAAAATGGAATGAGGAATAAAAGAATAAGAATTATTTGGTTATACCTACCATGTAGAGATAGTTGTTTTTATGAGTATTAATATAACCAAAATGGTCAATTGGCTGATTTGATCAAGGAGGGTGGGAGGATTTACTAAGGTTACCAAGGAGAAGTTTATGTGTCACAATTTTTTGTAATATTTCTCAAGCTAATTTTTGTTGTAGTATGTGATGGTATGCACCATGATAAATAGCCAAAATATACATAAGGATTGATGCCCAATCTAATAAATAACTGAAAACAATGCATCAATGATAAAAACCATGGTGATAATGTTGACATATGAATATGGATGGACTCAAGAATAATGCATAAGGAATCACCCAATGAATGCATATAGAATGAGTCAAGACATAATAATGAAACAAAACAAATAATAAAACAAACAAACAAATAACTAAGTAAATAAAAACATAGAAATCTTGAAATTAAAAGCAATAGATATTATCATGTCATCAACCAAGTCAATACCTATGCATGAAGGTTATATGAAATGATAAACAGGTGGTGCACCCAAGAAAGGATACATGCAAAGGTAAGGTCACACCCCCAATGGTAGTGGAATGAATTCAAACTAATAATGGATTTACCCTAATAGGGTGGATTGAGGATGATTGACTAGGTTTAAGTAGGACAAATGTTTTTGGATTTTAGAGGCTTTATATCTCTTTAGGATATGGCAATCCAATTTTCTAATGTTTAGGATTTTGAAATGTTTTGAATGTTTTTGGAATTTTCTAAATATCTCAACTCGAGTGAGAATTACGAGACACAGAATGGTCCAACTCAAAAAATAGTGAAATCATGGCTTAGGTTGCTCACAAAATGGAGAGAGCACTAGAAATGGGGTGATAGGGCTGACATCAACATGAATTAATCATGAACTACATAATCCCATTAGGACATCAAGTCATAGTATTTTTACCCACATAAAAGGTGGTGAGATTCTAATCCAGTTTCAATAGTTTTAGAATTTTGTGTTTAAATGGTATTATATGAAATTAGTATGATAATGGATCTAGAAATTATATTTTTAATTTACATTGTATTGGTGTCATTGATTATAGCTACCTTTGGGAAAATTAGTATTTTACCTTTTGTTACTAATTATAACTAGCTATGGTCAAACTAATACCATTGACCTATGTCATTGTATCCTAATTATAAGTACCTATGGGTAAATTAGGAACAACACCTTTACCATGAATTTACACATCACCTTACCCTAACTACTATCATTTACCTTACCATTTGCTTAAAATTCATGAACTTCTTGTCACCTAGTCATATCTCATTGCCTTTTGTGTGGGTAGAACTACTGTGACTTGAGGTCTTCATGTGATTATGTAGGTCATGCTTAATTCACATTGAGGTCAACCATATCACCCCATTTCTAGTGCTCTCAACATTTTGAGAGAAACCTAAGCCATTCTCTCACCATTTTATGAGTTAGACCATTCTATGTCTCTTAATTCTCACTCAAGTTGAGATACTTAGAAAATTTGAAAAACATTCAAAACATTTAAAAATCCTAAACATCAAAAAATTGACTTACCATCTACTAGATAGATATAAAGCTTCCAAAATCCAAAAACATTTGTCCTATTTAAACCTAGTTAGTCATCTTTTATATGCCATACTAGGGAAAATCCATTGTTAGTTCCAATCCATTCCACTACCATTGGGGGTGTGACCTTCCCTTTTCATGTATCCTTACTTGGGGGTATTGCATTTTTATCATTCCATTTAAATTTCATGCATAGGTATTAACTTGGTTGATGATAACATACTATCTATTGATTTTACTTTCAATCTTTTTGTGTGTTTATTTGCCTATTTTTTTCCTTTCGTTATTATGATTTGATTCAGTCTATATGCATTTATTAGGTGATTCCTAGTGCATTATTCTTGAGTCCATCCATATTTATATGTTAACATTATCATCATGTTTTTTTATTAATGGTGCATTATTTTAAATTATTTATTGGATTAGGAGTCAATATTTATTCATATTTTGGATAGCTATCATGGTGTTTTATATCATGGTGCATACCATCACATGCTACAACAAAACTCAGCTCAAGAAATCTTATAATCAATGGTGTTATCAATATTTATCCTTGGTAACCTTGGTAAATCCTCCCACCCTCCTTGATCAAATCAATCAATTGACCATTTTATCTATATTAATGCTCATAAGGATGAGCATCTCTATATTTTTAGGTATAAATAAATAAATCATATTGATCAATTCTTATTCTTCTATTCCTAATTCCATTTTCTCCCACATTTGGGTGAACTACATTGCCCTAAGGACTATTTAGACTATGTAGAAAACACTTGGATCCATGATGTATCTCAGTCTAGCTCAACCATATTTATTCTTCCAATCATCTCTTTCATATCTTTTTACATCCTCATGTGCATGGTTGTTTGTGGCTTCTTGAGTCATTAGACCATTGCACTTACATTTGCACCTACTCATCATTAATCTATATGACCTTCTATATCCTTGAATTATGCTTACCAATCTACCCTACTGGGGTAAAACCAAAACTTATTATTCAATCTAGGTCATCTTAATGATTATAACCATCTATGGGTAAATCATTATTTCAACTCATCATCCCAATTTGGACATGTGTCTGTGCCACGAATTATAACTACATGTGGAAAAATTAGTGTCGTAACCTTTGTTATTGATTATAATCACCTTTGGTAAAATTATTAATTTTAAATCAATGCATGCAATTATTCTCTTGATTGGATTAATCTCACCCATGGGTTAATTTCATTCTTCTTCTTGCTTATTTTCAAGGGATCATCCATAAATTGTATATGTTTTCTACTCCCTCGAGGGGGCATCATTATAGGCTTCCCAAATATTTTTGGAGCTTCTACTTCAATCATTATCCTCTTTCATTTTTAATGGAATATCTTATTATTTGAGAAGATGTTACTATGCCTATATCTTACAACACCTTCCCAAATAGGGTCAAACTATAGACAACCAAAAATGACCACAATTGGCTTTTGATCGAACTTTAGACCAATTCTTACCAACCATTACAAATTAAGCTTAAGAATCATTGAATGTCTAAAATTTTCTTACGTATCATTCATCAAAGCTTAGAATCATGTTGAGTCATCCCTATTTATGGTATTCTGTTATATGAAATAATAACCTCTCATGGATTCATCCCTAATCACCTTGCAACATCACAACTATCAATTTGGCCTATAGACCTATTAAGTGGGGTACTTGAACAAATATCAAATCTTGAAAGAAATAAAATGTTAATCAAAATTATTCATCTAATTAAACAATATTAATGCCTAGTTGAGTTATCTATCTGCAATTAATGAATATCTAAAAATGTAAATTTTAAAAATCAAAATATCAAAGTCTTTTATCATTACCTTTATGAGTTGTCAAGCTCTTTGAAAATATCCTAAAATATCTAATTTAAGATCCATGCCTGGTAATTACAAATCATAATTACTTGACAACTATTAACTCAATTAAAATTAGTTTTAACTCACCTAGATTTTTTTTGAACCCATTCCAAGCCTAAACTCAACCTTAACTCACCTTGGGTGAGAGTTAATTCCTAATTCTATAAATACACAGCCACACCCCTTCATTTCTAAAATTGGGTATTATAAAGTTATTATGTGAGATTTCCTCCATAATCCTCATGAAAATAGTGTTACCATACTCCCAATGATAGTGGAATGGATTGGAACTAACAATGGATTTTCCCTAATAGGGCAGATCAAGGATGACTGAGTAGGTTTAAACAAGACAAATGTTTTTGGATTTTGGAGACTCTATATATCTCTAGGAGATGGTAAGCTAATTTTATAATGTTTATGATTTTAAAATGTTTTTAATGTTTTTTAAAATTTCTAAGTACCTCAACTTGAATAAGAATTATAAGACATAGAATGGTCCAACTTACAAAATGGTGAGAGCGTGGATTAGGTTTCTTGAAAAAAGGTGAGAGCACTAAAAATGGGGTGATAGGGATGACCTCAATGTGAATCAATCATGACCTAAATAATCCCACTAGGACCTCAAGTCACAGTAGTTATTGTTGACGCTAGAAAGTGCACCCAACGGCAGGAAAGCAGATTCCTGCCCTCTCCCCGCAACATGGAAACCCCTCTCTCGCCTGTGGGACGGCGAAGCAGGAGAGGGGAGTCTCTAGATATGGGCTAGTTCCCTCTGATGTATCTTGTTTGTTTCAGGTAACGCAAAATATGGGTATATAGGTATACTAGGGGGGATGAAAAGGGAAAGAAGTGCAAGAAAGCAAACAGCCTACTCTAAAAGAGGTGATACACCAAAATAAAGGAGTGACCTTCCAGATCCACTCTCAGAATCAAGAAAAATGCAAGTATACTCTACACTGAAGCTTGGTAGAAAAGGCCAGGTTGTTGGGATGACAGGGAGGTTTCAGGGAAAGATATAGGAAACAGGGACTCACCAAGATGCTGTGGAATGCATACTGTAAGTGACCTCCTTTGTTTCTGCACCCTAGATGGAACTCTTCACCTGTAAACTGCAAACTGACATTCTGTAGATAGCTGATACATTAGTATTTTAAAACTTGTGAGAGCATTTAAAAGGAAATGACTGAACACAGATTAAACATAGAGAACATGCACAGAGTATCCATCCAAGAAAGAGGTAAAACTGTATTCTTATTGATTCAGGTGGAGAAAATGCAGAGCATTGCTCTTTACAAAAGTCAGGAAGATCCTGAGAAATGGCTAAGTCTATGTATTTATAGCAAAAGAGCCAAGAGAAGTTTCATTGAAAAGTGTGAAAAACACTATTGATGACATCACAAGTCTGCCAAGTTTTGCGTGCTGGACTCCTCTGGCGGTTGGGCGAGTTTTTTCTTGTGCACTGTAAGTGAATTTTGTCGCCCTTGTAGTGGACTTTGTATAGAAAACCTGCTGAAGTCGGCCGATAAGCTACCGACGGCGGCTGTATTGCCGACGTCGGTTCATGAAAACTGTCGATGTTGGCAGTATTATACTCCGGGCAGCAATTTCTCCTTCCCTGCCATCGGGCGAGGTTTTCCATTTCACCGCCTTAGGGTGGGGTTTTTAAATTCGCTGCCATTGGGCAGGCTTTTCTATTTCACCGCCTTTGGGCAGGCTTTTCCTACTTTTGTGCCTGCCACTGTTCTGCCGACGTCAGCGGTTCTGTCGACGTCGGCTCATGTAGGTTGCCGACGATGGCAATATTGCCGACATCGGCCGATGTCCACGGCCTCTTGTGTTGTGGGCGGCGAATTTGCCGCCCTTTGCATATTTTTTGTAGGTGGGCTCATTTTACCCGCCCTTGTAGTGGGCGGCGAATTTACCGCCCTCTGCATTTTTTCCTGCCCTCTTTTTGCCTAAGTGTCGAACACTCTAGCTTTTTTTTTCTCTTTCTCTCCTAGACGTTTGAAGACTGCCTTTCACCGCCTCTCGCTCTGCAACGGCGCTGTCAAAACCTGAAGGTGGATCTTGCAACCCAAAATGACTAGCCTGTGAAGCAAGTGTAGGAGGTGACCGAGATTTTGCCTGAGGGGCAAAATTGGGTCAACAAATTGGCGACTCATGGGGGAAGCGTGCCTGCTATGCTTAGAACCCAGTTGCCTTGCATATCCATTAGGTGCGGAGTCGGATGGTCACTTTGAAGATGGTTTACAATAGCTCAAAATATCCCAGAATCAAAATATATAGAATTTACCCCCACTGCAAAGGGAAACACACAAGACTAAAAACAACTAACTGTGCAAACTGCACTTAGGGAAAAAAGGGAAGAAAAATAAGGGAAAACTATGTACAGCTGAACCAAAATTTAGTGGCAATGCTTCAGATGTATCCCGTTGACTGGGATACGCAATTCTTCACCGTCTAACTTGGAGAGCTGGAATGCGTTATGCTGCTTGCACTGAGTAATCATGTAAGGACCACTCTAGAGGGCATCAAATTTTGCATGTTTACCAAGCTTAGCTCTATCCTCGTCCCATTTTAGGACAATGTCTCCTTCAGCAAAATTCTTTGACGAAGACCTCTTGTCGAAATGTCTTTTCACCTGATGCTAGTGACTGATCATAGAGACCATGGCCTGATTCCTTACCTCTTGGAGCTCCATTAGTTCACACAATCTGACCTCCATGCTGTTTCCTTCTTCTAGCTGTAGTTGATGAGCGAGGTCCAGTGCTGGCAATTCGAGTGAGATAGGAAGCCTTGCTTCCCTTCCATACACAAGTGTGTATGGAGAATTTTTGATTGACCTTTTCGGGGTGATTCGATCGGCCCATAGAGCTGTTTTCAACTTGGTATGCCAAGTTCTCTGATTTTCTTCCATGGTCCTCTTTATAATCCTGATCAAATTTTTGTTAGTGGACTCAGCTAGTCCATTCCCCTGCGGCTAGTAATTTGATGAGGTGTTGAGGTATATACCATACCTTAGCGCCCATTCACTAGTTTTTGTCCCCAAAAAAGCCAAGGCGTTATCTGAGATTATAGTGGCTGGGACCCCAAAACGTGTCACTAAGTCCTCATAGAAATCCAAGACCGCGCTTTCATTTGCTTCTTTCAAAGCAATGGCTTCCACCCACCTAGTGAAATAATCCATAGCAGTCAGGACCCACTTATGTCTGGCGCTAGAAGGAGGATTGATCATCCCTATGAAATCTAGGCCCCACTGCATGAATGGTTGTTCAATTTGAATGGGCTATAGGGGCATGGCAGCCAATCGCTGCTTTCCATCAAAGAGTGCACACTTCTGACACTTTCTAACCCAGGCATGGGTATCCTTGAAGAGAGTGGGCCAAAAATAGCCAGCTCTCATTATTTTTGTTGCTGTGGTCTTAAGGGCGAAATGGCCGCCTGCCGGCCCATCGTGAAACTCAGCCAATACCTTGTCAGCCTGACTGGAGTCAATGCATCTTAGGAGAACCCCAAAGAGATCCTTCCTAAATAATATTTCATCAATCAAAACATAGGGAAGGGACTGAAGTTTAAAATACCTTCTTCCGGCCCTATCGAGACCCTGTGGACATTCGCCCGTAAGAAGGAAACGCCTCATGTCTAGTGTCCAATCTCTTACGATAGCTGGTTCTTCTGCAGTGGCTGCGTCATGGATTAGCAAGTTGTCTTCATCCCTTTGTCTCAAATCTGCGGCTAGCTGTTCACACAAGCCCCTTCCTCTCACCAACTTGGTGATTTTGATGTCTATGTCGTACTCCATTACCTTGGTGATCCATCCCGCTCTTTTTTCGTTTAAGTCTCGATTGGTCAAGAAATCCTTGACGCCAGGATGTGGAACCATGAGATGGATTTTGCCATTTGACAACATATATCTGAATTTCTTCAAGCTGCGCACTACTGCCAGGACTTGCTTCTCTACATAGGTGTACCTAGTTTCGAAGTCCTCCAACCCCTGGCTGAAGAAGGCGAGTGGTTGCTCGAGGTCATCACCGTTTGCTTGGGTAAGCATGGCAGATATTACTTCTCTGTTGCTGAAAGTATAGAGATTGAGGTCTTTATTGAAGTCGGGGCTGATTAGAGCGGGAGCCTGGGTCAGAGCCTGTTTGATAGCTTCAAAGCTGTCCTTCCTTGGCGTCATCCATTTGAATTCTTCACCCTTCTTTAGCAAGGAGGTCAAGGGTTTAACTATTTCAGCAAAGTTCGGAATGAACCTCCGAATGAAATTTATCCTGCCAAAGAAACTCTGAAGGCCTTTTTTGTGTTTTGGTAGGGACATCTCCAGAATGGAGCGGACTCTTTCTGGGTCAATGGACAAACCTTTCTTGGACACAATGTGGCCAAGAAGTTTCCCCTCATGAACCGCAAATACACATTTCTTTGGATTTAGGGAGATGCTAAATTCCCTGCACCTCTCAAAAATATGTCTGAGGTGCTTCATATGCTGCCCTGCCTCTTTGGAGAAAACCATTATATCATCGAGGTACACCAGCACGTTCTTGTTTATCAAACCACTGAAAGCCATGTCCATGGCTCGCTGAAAAGTAGCACCAGCATTGGATAGCCTGAAAGGCATCTTCTGGTAGGCGAACGTTTCCCATTTAGTGGTGAAGGCTATTTTGTATTGGTCGGAGTCTCGCACCAGAATTTGATTATATCCCGAATAGCCATCTAGGAGGGAGAAACGTTCAGAACCAGTTACCTTTTGGAGGATCTGCTCCATGTTTAGAAAGGGATAATGATCTTTTAAAGAGACTTTATTAAGGTCTCTGAAGTCGACGCACAACCTGATCTCCCCATTTTTCTTTCTAACTGGAACCAAATTGGCCAACCATGAGGAATGTTTGATCGGAAATATAATGCCAGACTCAATCAACTTGACCAATTCTTTCTTCATAAGGAGCTCGACCATCGGATTTACAGGCCTCTGCTTTTGTGTGACTGGTTTTGTGCCTTCATCTAATTCAATAGTGTGCTGGGCGAGCCTTGGATTGAAGCCTTTCAAGTCGCTATAGTTCCAGGTGAAGACGTCAGTGAACTCTTGACACAGCAGAATGAAATTTTGCCTTTCTTGAAACGTGCAGACCTTACCAAGCGCTAGCAACTTGTCCTTGAAGATTTCAACTTTTTCATAATTCTCCTCTTTGGTAGTGATGCATGCTTTGTCATTCTTAGTTGGCCTTCTCCGTTGAAAATACTTTCAAGTGTGACCAGACCCTTAGGGAGTTTATTGTTCTTCAATTGAACAATCTGATTTCCATATTGCTGCTGCAATTTTGCTTGATTATGGACCGCAAACTCAGCTTCTTCCTGCAGGAAAAGAGCTATCTGTTGGTCGCTTTCGAAGACCTGCCAATTTGTAACATTATCTGGAATTGAAGGCCGAACCACCACCTTTAAATGGCGCGAACCACAACCCCTGCTTATTTCTTTTGGAACATCAAATTGGGCACCAACAGCTGCCAACCTGTCAGCCTGTTTATTCTATTCTCTGGGGATCGAAGTAATGTTAAGAGCAAGGAAATCCTCCATCAAGTCCCAGACTCTATGCTTGTAAGACTTCAGTAAGGAGTTCTTGGTCAGGTTTAGGCCTCTGATTTGGTTCACAATTAATTCACTGTCCCCCAAGATTTGCAATTTCTTGATCCCTCTTTTTCTTGCCCACTCAAGTCCATGAATCAAAGACTCATACTCTGCAACGTTACATGTACAAGAAAACTGGAAACGGAAAGCTGAAAAGTACCTTTCTTTGGAAGGGGAGATTAACATTGTCCCACTGCCAGCACCCAGTTTGCTTCTGGAACCGTCGAAGTATAGCTGCCACAGGCCGGGGTCTTCTTCATTCTCCTTCATTATATTGGGCATGATGGCACTTTCTTCATGAAGCAATAGACGCCAAGATCCGCTTCTTCAATAAACTTGTAAGGATCGTGCTCGAAGTTATCGCTTCCCCACTCATCCAAGAGTAGATCTGTGACTCCTTCAAGAGCAGAAGATGAAGATTTGTCTGTCTGAGAGTCTTCTGGATCAATGATAGTGTAACTGACATTCGCTGCTTTAGGCAAATAGGGCTCTAGGTGGTCCTTGTAGAGTGGCTCAGATTCAATTTTCACTTTAGTTCCGTACTTGGTTCTAAAAACTAGGTATGACCAATTTGCTGCTAGATAGCCCCCTATCTTGGACATAAAGTCCCTAGACAAACATATTGCAAAATATGGAGGAACATCTGCTACCACTATATCCTGGGGAATTGAGAATGTCGGACATGCATGCAATGTTAAACTCAGTCCCTTCAGGACTCTGACTGTCTTTGCAGGTGTTCCATCGAGTTGCAAGACTCCTTTGTTCATTGCTTCATACTTTAACCCCATCTTATCAGCAATGCATTTAGGCATTACTGAAGTGCTGGCCCCGCTATCAATTATGCAATTGTGTACTAAAAATTCTCCTATGATCAAAGATACATAAAAAGGGGGAGTCTTTTCTTCTTTCTTTACCTGACCTAGAGCAGAAGGCTGCCCATTTGTCATCAAGACGTTATTAGTGTCTGGCAAGGCGGCCTGTCGATCTAGCTCATGCAATTCTTTCTTCAATACCTCCTTTTGTCCTGGAAGAGACAACGAATCCCAAAGAGAAATATTCACATGCAATTTCTTCATTTGATCAACTATATTAACTTGGGGGGTGATTCCCTTCGTGTTTTCCTTTGCACTGATCCCAGCTGGAGCTGTAGACTGAGGAGCTGGAGGTACAAACGATTGACCAGGAATTGGGGCCCTCTAAAAAGGGTGTGGTGGAAGATTCGTTGCTGTTTGAGGGGAAGCCCGCGCTTCTCCAACCGCTCTCCTTTTAAATCTGGTGTTGGCTGTAACGCAATCGGCCTGATTGTCTACAGTGCCCCCATGATTAATTGCACATAACTCGCCTTCTTCGTGATTTATCAGGGTAGAATCCGGCTGAGTTTGATTGCTACTTGTGTTGGGCTGAGCTGAAAACTCAAAAAATTGAGAGAAATCAGCAGCTTGATTTTCTGAATTTTGGAAAAAATTGACCATATCGTTTGTGTGGGCAGCTTGCTCTTGACTTTGTCCCATGGTTGAACGACCTGGCTGCTCCTGCACTAGATTGTTCTGAGTAGGCACCATGGCTTTAGATGACGAAGAAGGGCCTGAGTTATAATTTTGATAAGGCCTGGTTGTAGTGAGCTGCCCCTGACCTTGGTTACAGTTTGGAAAAGGGGGTCTAGGAGCATGGCCGTAATTCTGATAACCTTGGTTTGGCTTATGGTTTTGAGCTTGCTACCTTTTAAGGGCAACAAGTTCATTTGACATGCTCTGCAACAGGCCCTTAACTTCATTTAATTCATTGGATGGAAAAGCCACTGGTTTCTCAATGACAGGTAGGGGAGCAATTGTAGGAGCGACAGCCTGAATTAGGGGCAGCGGTTCTGGGAAAAGTGGCATATGAGGCCTAGGGGCGATTTTCCCAGCTTGAATTAAGCAATTTTTGGCTGCAATGGCTATGTTGTACGCAGTTGGCAGGATGTGTCCCCCCATAGATTGGATCATCATAGCGATGTCACTATTTAAAGCTTTTAGATAGTACAAGAAAGCGTAGCTGGGAGTCGGTCTTACCAAGACGGGAATTCTATCCCAAGTCTTCTGAAATCACGTGTTGAAGTCCTGCATATACTCGTGTGGAGCTCTCTTTATAGTGGTCAGTTGTTCTGCAAGAGAGAGGCCATCACTTTTTTCCCCAAAACGATCAGTTAAACGGGTGCCCAATTCTTTCCAGGAATGTATAGAATTCACAGGCAAGGTGCCGTACCAGTCGAGAGCTTTCCCTTTCAGAGACAAGGCTAACAGTCTGATGGCAATATTCTCTTCTGTTACATTGTGAATATTGCAAAGGTTGGCAATATTTTTTATATGCTCAACCGCTGTAATAGGTCCCACTCCATCAAAAGAAGGCACATTTTTTAGAGCTGTTCCTGGGATCGGATCATAGCGTGGGAGGTTTAAAGGGTTCTCACCATGAAAAGCTGCAAAAGGCAAGGCCATGGCTGGAACAAGTTGTATTTGTGGCCAAGTTGGGTTGGTATTTTTAGCAACAAGTCTAGGAGGGTTTACTAGTGGATAAGGGCGAGTTCTTTCAAACCTGAGCCTTTTAGCAGAGTTTAAAGGTAGTTCAATGAACTCAAAGGGGACTCCTCTTGAAGCTAACCTTTGGCATAGGAGTTTAAGTGACTGGTCTTAAAAATAAAGAACTGAGCTCTTACCAGTGGAGTCGCCAGATGCTAAATTTTTTTGAAATGATTGTAGCAGGACCAGCATCAGTCCTAAAATACTACTGTGTTGAGAAAAGGAGTCCCACCGGGCGTGCCAAAACTGTTGACACTGGAAAGTGCACCCAGCGGCAGGAAAGCAGATTCCTGCCCTCTCCCCGCAACATGGAAACCCCTCTCTCGCCTGTGGGACGGCGAAGCAGGAGAGGGGAGTCTCTAGATATGGGCTAGTTCCCTCTGATGTATCTTGTTTGTTTCAGGTAACGCAAAATATGGGTATATAGGTATACTAGGGGGGATGAAAAGGGAAAGAAGTGCAAGAAAGCAAACAGCCTACTCGAAAAGAGGTGATACACCAAAATAAAGGAGTGACCTTCCAGATCCACTCTCAGAATCAAGAAAAATGCAAGTATACTCTACACTAAAGCTTGGTAGAAAAGGCCAGGTTGCTGGGATGACAGGGAGGTTTCAGGGAAAGATATAGGAAACAGGGACTCACCAAGATGCTGTGGAATGCATACTATAAGTGACCTCCTTTGTTTCTGCACCCTAGATGGAACTCTTCACCTGTAAACTGCAAACTGACATTCTGTAGATAGCTGATACATTAGTATTTTAAAACTTGTGAGAGCATTTAAAAGGAAATGACTGAACACGGATTAAACATAGAGAACATGCACAGAGTATCCATCCAAGAAAGAGGTAAAACTGTATTCTTATTGATTCAGGTGGAGAAAATGCAGAGCATTGCTCTTTACAAAAGTCAGGAAGATCCTGAGAAATGGCTAAGTTTGTGTATTTATAGCAAAAGAGCCAAGAGAAATTTCATTGAAAAGCGTGAAAAACACTATTGATGACATCACAAGTCTACCAAGTTTTGCGTGCTGGACTCCTCTGGTGGCTGGGTGGGTTTTTTCTTGTGCACTGTAAGTGAATTTTGTCACCCTTGTAGTGGACTTTGTATAGAAAACCTGCCGACATTGGCTGATAAGCTACCGACGACGGCTGTATTGCCAACGTCAGTTCGTGAAAACTGCCGATGTCGGCAGTATTATACTCCGGGCAGCAATTTCTCCTTCCCCACCATCGGGCGGGGTTTTCCATTTCACTGCCTTAGGGCGGGGTTTTCAAATTCACCGCCATTGGGCGGGCTTTTCTATTTCACCGCCTTTGGGCGGGCTTTTCCGACTTTTGTGCCTGCCGCTGTTCTGCCGACGTCGGCGGTTCTGCCGACGTCAGCTCATGTAGGTTGCCGACGATGGCAATATTGCCGACGTCGGCCGATGTCCACGACCTCTTGTGTTGTGGGCGGCGAATTTGCCGCCCTTTGCATATTTTTTGTAGGTGGGCTCATTTTACCCGCCCTTGTAGTGGACGGCGAATTTACCGCCCTCTGCATTTTTTCCTGCCCTCTTTTTGCCTAAGTGTCGAACACTCCAGCTTTTTTTTCCTCTTTCTCTCCTAGACGTTTGAAGACTGCCTTTCACCGCTTTTCGCTCTGCAACGGCGCTTTCGAAACCTGAAGGTGGATCTTGCAACCCGAAATGACTAGCCTGCGAAGTAGGTGTAGGAGGTGATCGAGATTTTGCTTGAGGGGCAAAATTGGGTCAACAGTTATGACCACATAAAAGGTAGTGAGATCTGACTAGGTAACAATAAGTTCAAAAATTTTAAGAAAAAAATAAGGCAAATGATAAAAGTAAGGGTAAGGTGATGCAAAAATGCATGGTAATGATATTGTTCCTAAATTTTCCATATGTGGTTATAATTAGGAGACAACTACATAGGTCAATGGTACTAATTTACCCATAGGTGGTTATAATTGTTAACATAAGATAGAATACTAATTTTCTCAAAGGTAGTTATAATTAGTAGCATGAGTCAAGCATAAATTAAGAATGTAATTTTTAGATCCATTGTCATACTAATTTCATATACTATCATTTAAACATGAAAATTTGAAATTGTTGAAACTAGATCAAAATCCCCTCATAGAAGGTACTGAAAGAACCAATGGAACCAAGGTCAAAAGGGCTAGGTAGGGAAGGTGAAAAATACATTTGGTTAATAATGAAGTTATATTAAGGTGGTATATGGTATGACATTGTTCAATAATAGTGATGTTATGACAAAAGGGGTATAATGATAATAGGGCTTCCCCCAAGTGACAAGGTAAGGTAAATGGTAGGGTATAAAATAATGACAAGATGAATAGAAAATGAAAATGACAAGGTAAATGGCAAATAGAAAAAGGTAAGGTAAATGGAAAATGGAAAAAAGGCAAGGTAAATGTATGTTTCTTTTATTCTTGATGATGTGGAGATGCACATCCTGATCAACATATGATATAACTAGAATAATCAATCATGTAAATTTCTAGGCCACACCTCTTCTGAATAGATGCTTTTTCAAGAACCTATTGAAAATTTAAACTCCAATTATGTTGATGTGATCATTTTAGGTCATTTGATTTTATTTCCTCCAAATGTTGAGACAAGATGTCTTTGTATCTTTTATAAAGAAAAGTATAGCTAGGGATGGTAAATACAGATAAATATTGGATAAAAAGTCTAATTTGGCAATGGAGAGATGGAATGTATAATGATCAGAAAATAAATGAAAATCAAGATTTTTAGGCACAAAGAATGTTGTTGATTTTGGATTCAACATAATTTTGGTTGTGACAGGTTTGAAGGCTTCTAAATATGATTTTGATAGGACCACCAAATTTTTATATTGTTTGGACCTAAGAGTAACTACCATCTAAATATGTTGTAGATTGGAAGTTGTATTACTTTTGATAAAAAAAGTTATCGAGTATTGAAGAATTTTTATGCTTATCTATTGGTGCCTCAAAGAGGTTTTCACTAGTGAACTTGTCTTGATTATCCCATAGCACCTCCAATAAGGTTTCACTAAGGAACATTAACTTTTGAATTTGATTCTCTTCTAATAGCTCTAATAAAGTTTCACTAGAAGATGCTAAGTTTAGAATTTGATTATCCCCTAGTGCCTCTGAAAAGGTTTCACTAGGATAGCATTTTTCTTTTTCATGAATATGATATTAGTCCCCATGATATTATGCAACTGATATGTTACCATGGATAAAATTTAACAAGCTGTACTTCTTTTGGTCCCAATTAACACTTATGGGAGGTGGAAGGTTAATATAATGGCTATGTTGGTTGGTGTTAATGGCATGTGGAATGGTAATAGAATAGAAAGAGGTAGCATAATCCTCATATAAAATACTAGGAGAACTTATTTCAATTCTAAAGTAGTCATCCTCAAAATTCATGGAAGGATGACAAATATATTCAAATTGATCTAAAAGGCATGCATAACCAATATTGTAACAACAAAAAATGTATTTTGATTCTAAAATTGAGTCTAGCTCAAAAGACTCTAAATCTGATGTTGATACTAACATTGAGTCCACTTTTGATGCTAAATTTGATATTGGTTTAAGAATATAACCTAACTTTAATTATGATTCTTTTTCAATTATGGATGTTGCTACAATGATGTCTTGTTTAATATTTTGTATTGGATAAGTAATGACCTATGATGGAATAATGGGATCTTTGAAAATAGGCTCAACTAAGAAGGATTTCATAGAGATTGGCTTGTCAAAGTGAGACTCCTCAATGAGGGGAAAAAGGTCAAGAGATAACTCCAAAGAGTCTGGATTTTCAAAAGGAGACTTTTTAAAAATAGGATAATGTTCAAGATAATGATTTTCCCAAAAGAATTTATAATCATTAAGAAGTGACTCAATAAAGACTAGATTATCAGAGTGAGACTCCTTGATAATAAGTAAAGAATCAAAATGTGATTCATCATAGGTTGACTTATCACAAATAGGTGTTTTAACAAAAACATCATAGATTAGTTGGTTCTCTTGGTCTTGGTTTACAAGTAGTTGTAAACTACTATTTTTAAACACATCTTAGTCTTTGAATGATTGGCTTTGTTGGAAAGGTATTGATTGGCTCTATTGTGGCTCAAAGACTGACATGGTTTTTCTAAGTGGGGGAATTTCAGCACTAGATGAGGAATGATTTTTGGTTGGATAATGACCTCTTTTTAAATAGTATCATTTATAATGGACTTAAAAAAGGTTGGATACCGATCTAATATGATAACTATGACCCATGTTAGAATTAGCTCTAGGATCTAATAAATCTAATAGAAAGCATAAATAAGAGATAAAATAGTAATAGTAATAAATAATAACTGTATATTTGAGACAATAATAGAAATAAGTAACTCAAATATGATGAATTAATTTGATAATTAAATATTAATCTGATGTATAATACATAAATATCCATTACTTATATAAAGTAAGGCATGCATTATAAAGATCAGGGAACTCACACAACACATGTAGTTTAACTAATATTTGACAACAAGAATAGTGGAGTGCAAATCCATACTAACAAGATAGGTGTCCAACTTGTGTAAATAATCAACACAAGTTGAATTATTTAAGCAATATTATCCTATTTTACCCTAAATAGTGAAGTGTAACTCCACTGTAACAAGATAAGTGTCCAAGTTGACTACTAGCTAAGCAAGCTTATCCTATCTAGTGTAAATTATTAATAAACATAATGAACTAATTACATTAATTAATTATTATACCAATATAAATAATAAATAAAAATAAATACAATAAAGAGAATAAATTCACCAACACCCCCCATAAGCAAAGCTTAGGTAGGACTGTGCAGATAAGAGTCCCAGTAATGTGTATCCATATTAGGTACCCTGTACAAATAGATGAAGAAAGGAGAAAACCCAAAGGAAAAAAATCCTCCTCAAAATGAAGGTCTAGGAGACCCCCTAAAGACCTAATGTCCTCTAAATAATTGATGTCTCATATCCCCAAAAGAGTTTCCAAGTGAAGATACTTACTCTCAGTGAAAGGTTTGGTGAAAATATCTACAATCTACTCCATAGGACAATATTGAAGATTAATGATCTCCACTTGAATCAACTCCCTGATAAAGTGAATATGGATTTCTATGTGTTTGGTTCTCTGATGATGAATCAAATTCTTCAAGATTTGGATAGTGCTCTAGTTATTTTAGTAGATGACTGATGGCTTTTGAAATGGAAAATCAAGCTCAGTGAGAATATTTTGAAGCCAAATAGCCTTATTAGTGGCATTAACAACACCATGATACTCAGCCTCTATAGATGAAAGAGTAATAGCATGTTGTTTTTTGCTCTACCAACAAATGATGCTAGATTTGAAGTGAAATATGTAACTATAAGTGGACTTATGATCATCATAATCACTATCCCAATTAGAATCTATGTATCCCACCAAGTTTGAACATATACCTGCTATATAGTGAATCCCATATCTAATATTTCTCTAAATGTAGCTCAAAATGTGCTTGGTATCTCTCCAATGAAACTCATGTGGTGTTTGCATAAAGTGTGAAAACATGCCAACTGTATATGAAATGTTGGGCTATGTAACTCATAGATGAGGTTACCTACTAGCTTTTAATATAATGTGGCATCAACCAAAGGAATGGAACAATGAACCTCAAGTCTAACTCCAAATAAGAAAGGAGTCAGTGTAGGCCTACAATCAGCCATGTGAAACTAAACTAACAATTCCATGGCATATTTGGGCTATGAAAGTATAATCCTAAAAGAAGACTATGCTATCTAAATCCTAAGAAAATAATGCAATAAACCCATGTCTATCATAGAAAACCTATCATAAAGTGTAGTCTTAACACCACTGATGATGGATGTTGTGCTCCTTGTAATAATGAGATCATCAACATAGAACACCAAGTACAATAGTAAATCCTCCTACCATAAAATGTAAACATTTAAATTTGAGTGACATCTTGAGAACCCAAATGAGAGAATAAATGTGTCTATCTTGGAATACCAAACTTTAAGGGTTTGTGTTAGACCATAGAGAGACTTCTACAAGTGACATACCAATGAAGAATACTGAATGAACCCCTATGGTTGATCCATATATATCTCCTCATGAATATCTCCATAAATAAATGCACTCTTCACATCCATATGATGTACATCCCAACCATTAGCTACACCAATATTTAGTATCAAGTGAATGGAATTCATCTTAGCAATAGGCAGAAATGTTTCTATATAGTTAATGCCTTCCACTTGGGGAAAACCTTTAGCCACTAAGCATGCTTTTATACTTATCTATATTTCCATTTGTTACAAAATAATTATGATATATCTACCTACATCATACTAATTTTCTTCCCTTAGGAAGAGGAATAAGATCCCAAGTGTTGTTCCTAATCAACGAGTCATACTCTTCTTCCATCACTGAATCCCACTCAACTATCCCTATGGCTTCCTAAAAAGACTATGGATTAAAAGCTATGGTAATGTAAGAATGTGGAAGATCATGTTGTGATCATGTTCTCCTTCTATCTAATGGATCACTAACAAGAGGGTTTACTTTAGTAAAGTTTGTCTAACCCACAAAGGTATCAATGGGTGAGGAGAAGGAGGAGGAACATGAACTAATAAACCTTGTTAGGGAGGTATTACCTCATCATCCCTACGAGTAGATGAAAAAAGAGTATCATCATCACTAATATTTGATTCTTATAAGGAAAAAAATGAGAAATGTTAGAAGATAAGTATAGACTTTCTTCAAAGTAAACATTTCTTGCTATAATAAGCTCATGTGAATCTGGATCAATGAGCCGATATCCCATAAATATCCAAGTCCAACTTTGTTGTTTTAAATCACAATGCTTGTCTGAAAGTATGTGAGCCCATGCTAGACTATTGAAGAATATAAAATGATGCACATTTGGCTTCCTATTGAACAAAGATTCAAGAGGTATTATCCCCTTTAAAGCTTTGTGAAGAACTCTATTCTATATATATGCAACACAATTAATCACTTCCACCTAATACTCAAGTACTAATGATTTTTCATGAGTCATACAACTTACCATCTCTTTTAAAAATATATTCTTCCTTTGTGCTAGACCATTCTATTAAGGTGTGTATGCAATTGAATGCTGAAGATCAATTCTTTCAAGCACATATAATTGTTCAATCTTATTGTTCATATATTCCCTCCCATTATCAGTGTGGAGGATCTTGACATACTTCCTAGATTATTTCTTGGCTAGAGATTTAAACTCTATAAATCTATCAAATGCTTCACTATTGAGTTTTAGAAAATAAAACCAAGTATATTTGGAATAGTCATCAATAAATGTGAGAACATAATAGGTTTTACTAAAAGACAAAGTAAGTAATGGACCTGCTAAATCACTATGATTAAGTTCAAGGAATTGTGTAGCCCTCTAAGCCTTCCCTTTATCAAACTTATCCTCTGGATGTTTGCCTAAGACATAATCATGACATACACCCCCTAAAAATTGAATTTATGGTAGTCTTGTAACCATCTCCTACTAACTAAGCTGTTGTAAATAGTGGTAGTTTAGATGACCAAACTACTCATACCATAGCTTGCTCACTGAATCAATGTGTAAGAGAAAGCTATAGAGGAAGATTGAGGCACAAAGGGGGAGAATGAATAAATACAAGTATTATTGTCAACTTTTCTCACTACAACTAAGGCATTATCCTCCAATTTTTTTATTGAAATAGAATCGAGTGTGAACTCAAATTTCCTACCAGTATCAAAGTGGGTGATTTGGTAGACAAAGAGAAGGTTAGTTAATAATCATGTCACATAAAGGACATCCTTAAATACACCACTATCAACATCAATTGTACCTTTTCCTATGACATCTACCTTAGAATCATCAACTATACGAATATAAGGCAAGGAACTTGGTTCTAATCTAGAATATTATTCTTGATCAGAACCCATATGGTGCAAAGCACTTGAGTCAATTACCCATGACTTGGGAGAATTTACCAGTGCAACTAGTGTTTTAGCTTTCCCTTTCCCTAAATTTGAAGGAGTGTAAGAATCTTTTGAAGAGGATAGATGGATGTTATTATTTTTGAGAAGACCCTTAAGGTCATCAATCTCTTTTTTCCAGCAATCTTGTTCACTATAAAACCCCTTTCTGCAATAAGGGAAAGGAGTGTCGGTCCTTTTTCTTATTATTGGATTTATAATCTCCTTGTGAGGAAGATTGTTGCCCTTTATTATTATCTTTTTATGACTTATTCTGATTATTTTGCTTCTTTTTAATTGAACCTATATTTGATGTTGATGTTGAAACTTGCTTATGTTGAGGTTTACTTGAAACTAGAGCTAGATATTTAGATGACTTGATTAGACCCATAGCTATTAACTTTTCTTCTTCAGCCATTAGAATCTTAGAGAATCCGTCAAAGGTGGGCATTTGATAAGATGTGCCCAATATGAGCCTATGATTCTGAAAGCTAGAGATAAATAATGAATATTCAAGACCTAATTTATGTAAGGCACTAAAAATTTACTGAATATCCTTTTTTTATCAATTTTACATTCAAAAATTTGTGCTCTAAGATCTATGACTTTAGTGATATAGTCTTAACTTATAACATAATTTTTAGGATCCAAACTAATGATTTCATTGTCAATTTGGTTAACACAAACCTCATCTATTTTGCCAAAAAATGACATTATTTTATCCCAATCCTCTTTTGCATTTGTACATTTTTCAAGATGGAAATTCAAATATAAAAACATGTAAGACCAAATACATCTAATAACTTTAGTAGTCTCAAAGAGGAAGTGTTGTAACTCTTTTGCATTAGTAGGTGGAGTAAGAATAGTTTTTATGTAAAGTGTATATCCTAAAATCATTAATTCATTTCAAGCATTTTATTTCCATGTGTTATAGTTGTATGTTGTTAATAGTGGGAACTTAGGATTCCCCATGATGCAATTGGAAATAAACTATCACAAAGAAAAAATCAAAGTACAAAACAAACCAATACCCCCCTGAATTAGGTAGTTTTATCCCACCCAATAAGTATTTTTTGGCACTTTATAATTAAGTGTAGTTATAAGGCTAGATTATAATTTTTCTAGTTTACAAAAAGCTCAATTAGGCCTTCTAGTCTAAGAATACAAAAAATATGCACTTTATTACAAATTTTTTTGCACCAATACATTGTGCTTGAAAAAATATTAACTTTCAAAAAAAATGAAAATGGGACCTCAATAGGAGGTTGTATGTGAAAGTTATGAGCCTCTGAAGTTGTAAAAATGAGGACAAGCAAGAGCTACTATAAAAAACCTAAATTCTAGAAAAATCTAGACAAATCTGGAAAAAACTAAAAGTACAACAATGAAGATCATGAAATTTTAATCTATTTAAAAAAAATTCACTCAAAAATATCTCCTAATATTCAAATGGTGGGCTCTCAAAGTTGCCCTTTTAAATCTACCTACTAATTCAGGAGGCCTACCAAATGTATTTATTTATTTTTCCTACATAGTTTGTATGGTCATACCTAGGAGCAAAAAAAATTATCTTCTAGGTAACTGTGTCTAAATTGGACAAATTTTATATGGATCTGTAGATTTTGACACCTTCTAAACGTAACTATGAGGTCTATTTTTCTCAAAATGCTTTAATTTTTAGGTACCTACTAGATTTAGGCATGGTGCTTCTAGATCAAACCCTTGCCAATCTCACCTCTTGTGCCCAATTTAGATAAAATTGTAGATGATTTTGACTATCTCAACCACTCTAAACTCAATGGCGAGCTTAAAAATTCTTTATAAAGCTCTAATTTTTGCCTGTATACAAAATCAAAAAATTGATCCTATATCTAGATATTTTTATCTTGAATATCTAACAGTTTATAGATTAAAGATTGCTCTAGTAGTATGTTATAATTAGCTATAGGATCTAATGAATCTAATAGAAAACATAAATAAGAGATAAAATAGTAATAATAATAAAGAGTAACTATATATCTAAGATAATAACACAAATGAATAAATAACTCAAATATGATGAATTACTCTGATAATTCAATATTAATCTGATGTAGAATACATAAATATCCATTGTTTATATAGAGCAAGGTGTGTATGATAAAGATCAGGGAACTCACACAACACATGTAGTTCAACTAATATCTAACTACAAAAATAGTAGAGTGAAACTCCACACTAACAAGATACGTGTCCAACTTGTGTAAATGATCAACACAAGTTGACTACTAGTTAATCAATTGTATCCTATCTTACCTTGAATAGTGGAGTGGAACTCAACTATAACAAGATAGGTGTCCAAGTTGACTAATAGCTAATCAAGCTTATCCTCTCTGGTGAAAATTATTAATAAATATAATAAACTAATTACAATAAGTAATTAGTGCACCAATATAAATAATAAATACAAGTAAATACAATAAAGCAAATAAATACACCAACAACCTATCTAGTTGTAATTGCACAATCTTATTGGGATAATGAACTACCATACTTAGAAGGGCCTAGAATGATAATGGTATGGTGTTATAGATCTTGGTTGATCACACAAGCTAAATAATGAGGTCTTGGAATGGTAATGGTAGGGAATTGTAATCTTTGTTACTCACACAAGCCAATGGATGAGGTCATGGAATGGTAATGGTAGGGTATTGTGTATCTTGGTTTCCATAATGAGCCAAAGGATGAGGTCAAGTATGGTAATGGTAGGGTGTTTCAAATATTGGTTGCTATCATGAGCTAAAGGATGAGGTCTTATAATGGTAATGGTAGGGTATTATGAAGCTTGGTTTCTATCATGAGCTGAAGGAGGGTTAATGGTATAGGTAGGGGATTGGGTACCATTAAAATTGAAAGGGAAAATTTGGTACGTCAATCAAACCAAAGAAGGTATCACCTAATACTCACTTGAGGATCTTGTATTTGCTCTCTAGATTGAGTATTGTAAGGAGGATAGGGATCCATCTCACAAACTATAACATCACCATAGGGGTATTGAACAAAGTCATCTTATGTGACCATGTTATCATAACCTAGATTATACATGGATCCAATACAAGTGTAATGAGACATATCTAAATTAATGATGATTTTTTCTAAATAAATCTTAGAGTTATACAAATTCTAAAAAATAATTTCCAAAAGACAAATAGCCCAAACATAGTCTAACTTGGTCTAAGGAGTGGAGTTGTATCTCTAAAAGGTTAGTGCTAAAACTTGGTATATAATAGTCTAACATCAAATGTCTAAAACAAATGGTCAAGTGGATGAAATAAAAGAAAAATTCTAAACTTAGGTATAAATTATTTTAAATAAGTCTAAGCTAGGTCTAAATAAACAAAAGTTGCTAGGTCTTTCAGAAAAGGCACAAAAGCTAGGCTCAAAATATGTATTATTAGGTCTTTTGGAAAAGGCACAAAAGCTAAACTTTAAAATAAACAAGGTAAGATATTTAATCTAAAAAATTTGAAACACTTTGGCATAAACTAGGCATTCAAATTTAGACATGAACTTGGTCATTTGGAAAAAGACATAAAACAATAGGCATACATAAGACAAACTACTTCCCCAAATGTAGGCACAAATAATAGTAATCAAATTGAATAAAAAATTAACCTAAGTTACACAAATCAAAATTGAAAGATCGATGTCTATGCCAAAATTACACAAGGCATAGGTATAAATCAATCAATGTTTGAATTTGAAATTATCAAGGCTAATTTTGAATTCAGCTTTGAAAACTAGGTTTCTTTAAATAGACAAGAATGAATGATATGAAGGTACTAGGTAAAGATCCAAAAAGCACATGTGGATTTGGTTTCAAAATTAGAATGTGGACACAAGGCAGACAAGTCCTCAAAATGATTCGAGTAATGTAATGATGTTATTCCACTCTAAATATATGATCAATGGTTTGTTTCAAGATTTTAAGGCACAATATTCAAAATGAATTGTGTTGTGTAATGACACCCTTTTTAATCAAATGACACACACAAAAAAGTTTTAATAAATGGCATAGGCATGGTGTGAAATGGATGTCATAACACCTCCTCAAACAAAAGAGTGATGTGTAAATAAGACTTATTTTTGACATGGTAAGATAAATAAAAATATATAGTTTGACTCAAGACCATGCAATAAAAGGATAAAATGACACAAAGACATACTTGTAACATCCTAAATCCTAAAACTGATAAGGTTGCATGATACTATCAAATTCCATCAATATAATTTCTCTTGAGAGGATTTTAATTATTAATTCAAAAAGTAGAATCACATGAAAAGTAGGGTTTTTAGGCCCCCTCTTCTCTTAAGATTTTTTACTATGATAGAATTTTGGGCTACTCTGCCTACATCAATAGTATGTCCGCAACAAGTGGGGTTGTTCTAAACTATCAAGTTTTGCTCATTTTTAGATGGTCCCAAGTGTGGCTAACAATAGATATGCAATCACATCATTTGGATCCATTTTAATTGACTTATTATGAAATTATGTTATCCTTTTCATAACCACTACATCCATCACTTACTTAGTATAGTGAAATGTTTGAGTTACACCTACGTTTTGAAACTGAGTACTACTAATGGAGCTTAATTTAACCACTAACCTATTTGGATGAAATGTGTTGAGATGGTTTATAGGGTAGAGAGATGTAGAAATATGTCTAGATGAGATAATCTAAAACTTTTTAGAGGAAGAAGAATGAAGAGTTGGATAAAATGTAGAGGAGATTATCCAAGAACACCTTTATGGAAAAATCTAAGAAATTTTCTACTGTGAATTACTTGGATTTTTAGCTACGTGGCTAGCTAGATTAAAATACTATTAATTTAGTTTAAGGAGAATAAAATTTATAGTCTAAACTAAGGAAAATTTGGAAAGACTGTACAACCTAGATATTGATTGGTCCCAAGCAGTAGATTACTCAATGAAGACTATGATTGATGGCTATATCATAGAGTTCATAGTACAAGGATATGTAACTTTAAAGACTACAAAAGGTCATTTTGTCTAAGGAATCAGAGGGATAATTTTGCATTGAATACCTTTATTGATAAAGATGTTGGTTGTGGAAAAGACCTTGGTACCTACTCTAGCCAACCTAGGTTAGTCACTTCAGGTACCATGGGGGTACATGTGGTAGAAAATGAATGATGAAGAGTTGAGTAAAATGAACTTGAAATTGATCTTAAAAAATGAAAGGTGAAAATACTCAGAGCAAGAAGAAAATTCTAGGAATTGAAAGGGAACTATGAAAGTAAAGAAGGTGGAATAATACAAACAACCTTAAATTAACTATGAAAAGGACTAGGAGTAGAGAATAAATTGTTAGAGCTGGAGACATATAAGAAAAAGATGCTAGAGAAGAGAGGTTGCTAAGATAATATGTGGAAAATGTGGAAAAAATAGTGTATGTAGAATATGAGAAAGGGACTAATGAGAAAGAGGATACTAGAAGTAGTGATGTTAAAGTAAATCAATTAGGAAGTAGAGTTAAAAAGGGGGTTTTAGTTGGAACCAGGAAAGAAAGTTCTTGGTAAAAGTTAAAAAAAGGTAGTAATATTTCAAGTTCAATATTGAAGCTATAATAAGTTAGAGAAAAATGTCATTCATTTTAAGAGTACGCATCCCCCAAGCCCACTTTATTTATATAAGGTAGAAAAGTATAGAGAGAAGATTATTCAGGTTGGTTTGACTCCTTTACTAATAAGTTTGGAAGGCTTAGTGTAGAAACCAAGTGGGAATTAGAAATAAATAAGTTACAATAAGTAGGATTTCTTTTTACTCCTAAAAATATTAGTACACAATAACCTATAGTTATATTAAACACTATATAGTTACCTAACAATGCAACAACTAGTGGATAGTCACAATCAGTCATAGTTGCTAGTATTTATACATCTATAGTAATAACTAACAACCTAAATCTATGGTGCTTCATGTAGGTATGTTTGTACCTTTAATTTTATATGATGGGTCTTCAGATCCTGAATAATATCTAGTAACCCACGAAATGAAATAGATTGTAAAAGGGATAACATCGAATAATGTGAAGAAGTGAGAACTTGTAGAGGATTTGGCAAGATGTGCCTTAAAGTTAATTTATAAAAGTAATGTAAATACCCTCAATCTCACACAAGTTAAATATTTTCTAGTTTCAAAATTCAAGGTAAAAAATGTTTTAGTCAAGTTATTCAGGATTTAAAGGAAATCCAGTAAAAATCTAGAGAAATGGTTGGATAATATGATCGTAGGTTTTCTGAGGTGATGAAATAAATTGATTTTATTAAATAGGACAAAGATAAGGTTTCTTGGTTCATGGAGGGCTTATGACCAAGAATAAGGTTTGTTATTACACAATCCCAATTTTTGACCAAGGTTGATGATCAATTTGCTTTCATAAGAGTTGAAAAAATAGAAGATTATGAAGGTCTTCCATCAGTGAGATCAAAATTAGAATCTGAGTTAAATTCTTTCATGAGGAAAATGAATGATATGCATGAAAATTATAATCCTAAATTAGGCTTATGGTGTGTAGAATATGGCTATGAGGGACATCATAAGAATGAATATCCAATAATTAAAAAATAATTTTATGAAATCTAAAGGGTAGTTGGACATCCTACGCCAAAGTTTCATCTTTTATATAAATATATCCAAAAGTCACACAACATGTACTATAATTTTTACAAATATTCAAATTAGGATGAGACAAGCTATCGAGCCTTACAAGATTTAAAGTAAGATATAATGAAGAACAACTTCATAGTTTTAGCTTAACAAATACCCATTCTAAAGGAAGCAATTATATGACTAGACATGGAGATGAAAAATATGAATCAAGGTAGTTTGGGATGGGTGCTTTCATCACCTCAATATTAGATGCATTCATCACCTCAATATTAGATGCCTTCATCACCTCAGTATTAACCACAAGGCCTAGAAAGCTATAATAATTACCATATCCCTCATACCAATATTCTAGTTAGTATGTACAACCCTAGAATAACACAAATCTTTAGTAACAATAGGAAAATTGGACTCTAAGTTCCTCTTAACATCAATATGGGGGATATGATGTGAAGATGAATAAATAAGGAGGATATATTGGATAAAAATCCCAAGGGTGGGGATATCAATAGAATAGAGGAGCCTATAGGGGAGGATATCATGGTGGATATTAAGGAGGTCCTAACAATGATAATTGACAAACTTGACCCCTTATATTATGTTGCCTATGCAAACCATATAGTCATTATATGAGGAACTATCCTACCAATCCTCAAAGACAAGTTTTTTATGTATACTATAGGGTCAAAGGTAAATATCACACATAATATTTCCCTATTCTAGAGAAACAAAAAAGGAGAATCCAATGTGTAATGTAAATATGATCAATGCAACACCGAAGGAAAATGCATATTATGTAAGCCATCACAAGGAAACAAAGAGTTAAACAAAGCTTACCTCTTTTAAAAATGCCTTAGGATCATGGTATTATAAAAGTTTAGTGGCATAAGTATCCTAATACTTCAACTTAAAAGGATTTAATGTATCATGTTGCATAGGTATTAGAAGAAGTACAATAAAAACCAATCTCTGATGATGATAACATAACTATTGATGCTTAAATGCATGGGCAAATTGTTAGTATAATGCAGTAAGAGGGAATTGTGACTAGTTTGATGGATCTGATGAAACTAGTCAGTATGTTATGCAATGAGGATATATCTTAGAATATCACTAACCTCCTACATAATATCTTGGAGTGTGTGTAGTAGGGAAAAACAAGGGACAATAAAATAGTTTGGTATGTTAAGACCAAGAAGCCTTAGGATGTGAGTTCATGAATGGATATTGAATTGGATGGATATGAAATCCCAAATGCAATATTTAACTTCAACATTATAGGTAATATGATTCCCTGATCAACATGGAAGCCATTGGTTAACCAAATCTAAGCTACAGTATAATAACACTGATTTTAGTAGATTATGGAAGAGTTGAACCCATTGGTCAATTAGAATATTTTGAAATTAAAGTGATTAAACTCATCTTTCAAGGGGATTTTAGGGTCATTGACATGAAGACAACATAGACCCATTACCCTACCTTAATTGGTAATAATGGGGCAATGATGGTCAAATGACTACTGACATTATGCATAATCAGTTAGAAGTGCATTAAAAAGATAAAATAGTGGTCCTACCTTTAAATAAGTTTGAACAAAAGCCATATGTCGTTCCTAAAGAGATAGATTTTCCTTATGATTATGGGGACAATAGTTGGTTTAAAGTGAGTATAGATGAAAGGAAAAATGGGGTGAAATTTGTATAATATCGAAATTGGAATCCAAATACTGCACAATAAAAACAACAAATGGTATTTAAACCTATTATAACAAAGTCTCCAGTTAGGTAGGTTCAAATCAAAGATTGTGTCTTTCCTTTAGTGTGTTCATCGATAAGATCTGAGGTAGACTTATTATATAATAATAGTGTAACTATGATTTATTATACTAAACTAACCCCAAAAGGTATTCTACCCTAGGATTCTACATCATCCATAGTGATGACTAAAATGTGTACATCTTGAATTGGTCTCACAAAGATCATGAGTTGTGACCTTGTGAATAGGTTCACTTTAGAACACTAGATACCTCAATATTTTATGATAGAGGATCTCAATCCATTCATATTGATACTTGAACACCATGTACTGGAGGTGAAAAGATGAGTCAATGCACTTAGATATGAGCTAAAAGGAATTGCTATGACATGGTGGCATGTACACAAAAATTCAAAAATGCATTGGGAGGAAGCCTATGAAAGCTTTCATGAAAGGTTTTAACAACCAACTAGTGTTAAATTAGAATGACCTTTATTTCAAGAGCGTTAAAGCCCATAGTTGCACATCTATCAGTTAGTGGATATATGGACCACACAAGGAATATAACCATGATACTAGGTACACATATTTAGTAATACCCTTGCATCTCTTCTAATAGCTCGGTATATGCATCAAGAGAGTTGAATGGAAACTCAACATTGGGCATAGCTTCATCAGGATTTCATTCAAACTTTTGTGTTTGAAGATGATAAGCCACTAGTGCATAATGCCTTATATATAATTAAAAATTTTACATGACATAGATGTGAAAAATATTTAACAAATGTAGATAAATCATCATCTCATTAGGAAACTATGCAGGTCTTGGATTTGCACTATGAAATTACAAATCCAACTAAAAATAACAATTCTTGGTTCAACCATGTAATAAAATAATAAATGATCTGATAGAATCAAGTGATAATGACAACAATGTAGATATTGATCTAGAAGGTTTGTTTGATCCACAATGTGAAGATGAGCCCAAACCAATGCAAAGCATAGAGCAAATGGAAGAGGAAAAACTAGGCAATATTAACATTCACAACATGAAGGCAAACACATTCTACAAAATACTTTACCTAGTGGATTAGGTAAGATATATTAGGAACTATTATGAAATATTAAAGGAAATATTCAGACAAAATCAACCCTTAAGCTCATAATAGTGGGAGATTACTAGAGATAAGAACAAATATTTGAGGCCTTGCAACTATTAAGAGATTATAAAGATGTGTTTCTAAGTATATATTCATAGGTAAAAGGTGTATATACATCTATGGTAAAAATGCACATAGAATTAAAATAATGTGTGTGCCTTATTAAAAAGTGACCATATAGGTTCAATCCTATTATGAAGACTAAAGTAAAGGTCAAACTAGATCAAATGCAATAAGATGAAATTATTTATCTAGTTGATAAGGCATAATGGGTGAGTCCTATGGTTGATCAACCTAATAAAATAGGACAAATTTGGGTGTGTGGGGATTACTTTGCACTCAATGACACTTGTGTTAATAATCCATTTCCTATTCCTTTCATAGATGAAATCTATGGATGGACATGAGCTATATTCCTTTATGGATGGATTCAATGCATTTTACCATATTTTTATTACCAAGGAGGATCATGCCAAGACCAGATTTGCTACTAAATGAGGATCATTTGCATACAAGGGAATGCCTTTTGTTTCAAGAATTCACCTACTATATTTCATAGAGCTATGGTAAATGCATTTAAAAACTTCATTCATGATTTCATATAAGTTTATTTGGATGATTGGTATATCTTCTCTCTATTTAAATAAAACTTATCAAATCTAAGATTGATGCTGGAGCAATGTCAAGATTTTTGCATCACTTTAAATTTAAATAATTATCTATTCTTTACACATTTTAGTGTCTTGCTGGGCCATGTTGTATTTAATGATGAAATTTTGGTTGACCCAACTAAAATTATTGTTATAGTAAGAATTTCAGCTCCTATTAACTCAACTGAAGTGTGCACCTTCCTTGGTCATACTGGATATTATCAAAAGTTTATAAAAGGGTATGCAACTATATCCACATCTATGGAGAAACTACTATGCAAGGACACCAAATTTGGATAGACAGTATAATGTCAAAAAAAATTCATAAAGTTAAATCAAAGGTTGGTAATAGCACTAAGATTAGTATTTATTGATTGAAAGAAGTCATTCCATGTACATGTGGATGCTTCTATCACCATAGTAGGAGTTGTCTTAGCATAATCAAGTGAAGGTAGGTTGGACCACCCAATACATTTTTTTATCAATAAAATATTAACTATAAAAAATAATTACACAACCATAAAGAGAAACACTAGACACGGTGTTTACATTACAAAAGTTTAGGTAGTACTTATTGTCTACTCCTTTTGAATTCTTCATAGATCACCAAGAATTGTGATACCTGTTAATAAACCAATGTTAGGAGGATGTATATCAAAGTGGTTGATGATATTTCAATAATTTCAATTCTAGATTAATGTTAATCTAGGATGGGATAATGTGGGACCAAATCACCTCAACTAACTTTTCAATGGGGAAGAACTAGAGGAATTCAAAGATGAATCCCTTGATGTGCATTTATTTGGAACTTCTACAGTTTTTGATAACATGGAAGACATTTCAAATTTATTTTAACTATGAACTTTTACTATGGATTACATGTAGAGAGATAATAAGTAAATGGTTATCTGATCCATACCATATATCTTCATTAATGTATTATTGTATAAGCTTGCTAAAGATGATGCATTGCATAAATTAATTCTAGAGCATGAGTGACCATAACTTCTTGAAGAGGATCATTAATAAATTGCAGGGGGTTACTTCATAGGAGAATCCATTGGAAGGAAAATATTTCAAATTGGTATGTGGTGGTCTACATTATTTTAGGATGTACATAGAGTTTCTAAACATTGTGATGTCTGTTAAAGAATTGGCAAACCCAACCAATGAGATTAAATGACTTTGGTACCTATGTTTATGGAACAACCCTTTGAGTAATGGGATTTGATTTTATTTACCTATAGCTCCTCCAAGTAAGTATACTCACCCCCAATATATTATTACTATGATAGACTATTTCATGAAATGGGTGAAATATGATGCCACTCCAAGCTGTGGGGCAAAATATGGTACCAAGTTTTTATATGAAAACATCATCACAAGATTTGGATGTACACTTAAGTTGGTAAGTGATAGAGGCACATATTTTCTAAATAACACTATCAAGACTCTCACTGAAGATTTCATGATAGCACACCATAAAATCATGACTTACCACCTGTAGGATAATAGTTAGGCGAAATCATCCAATAAAGTTTTGGGCAAGATGTCAACAAAAAATTTCAATGTTCAAAGATATGATTGTGATGATAAAATTCATAAAATTATATGGGATTATTGAACAGATTATAAGAGAGATACTAGGTTAACTCCATTCTAATTGGTATATCTCTTTGAGGTAGCAATGCCTATGGAATATATTGTGCCTAGTTTTCACATTGAGATGATCATGATATTAGGAGATTAGAATTCATTAAAGTCATGGTTGATGGATTTAAATAGGATGGAAGAAAATAGATTAAGAGCATAGTGGACATAATAGATCAACAAACAGAGTAAAAAAGCATGGCATGATCATAACTAGTGATCTAAAAAATTTACCCAAACCAAAGAAAATGATTTATAAGAGTATATTTAAAGTATTACCCAAAAATCTATACATTTGATGGAAATGAACTTACATCATTAATGAAGTATCATCATAGGGTACCATAGTGCCAAAAGATTTATAGGGAACCATATTACTAGGATGTATAAATGGCTATAGGCTTAGACCATATTATCTTTAATCTATATCATTCTACTAAAAACATTGTGTGGGTGTTGAGTAACACCATGCAATTAGGATTTCATTTAATGTTATTTGTTTTCTATTTTGTTTTTTTAGGTTAGAATGTTTATATAGCATGTTTTTTATTACACAACACATCATAACCACCATGAAATAGTTATCATTATATGATACGATCACATTTTAGAGAAATATTATTAAAAATAACTAGCTAAAACTACACTGAGCATTGTGATTAAGTCTGAGAAGGTGGTGAAAAGATAGGTACAACAAATAGAAGGCCAATGGTAAAGTCAGACTATTAATGACATGATGTTTCAACAATATTGCATCATTTTCAAAGCAAATTTGGTAATAAAAGGATAAGTGGATACATAAAGCAAATTAATTAACTAAAAAGACAACTACTCACCTATAATAACTTCCAAAGAAGTAAATTAAATATCCTAGGCACTAAACATCCATGTCAAGGTGATTTCTAGTAATTAATATTGATTGAAAAGGGAACATTCATGTGCACATAGTCATGCATTCAAAAGAGGTGGTGACATGAAATTGGGTGCCAAAAACTATATAAGATTAGGGTATGGAAAATAATAAAACATTAAAACCTTAAAATAACAAGAGAATTCTATGATATGCCTTTCAACTACCTAATCATGAATGGATTTAAAACTAGAGTATAATTAATTAGATCGATCATTCAATCTAGACCATTGATTAAGCCATAAAAAGAGGTTAGTTATTTATTATGATATTAGATGCATAAAAATAAGAAATAAAAATTTGGCTAGGTCATTGATAAACTACATATAATGATCCAAATCTATTCAAATTCATAGATGTATTAAAAGGTACTCTATTTACCCAAGATACTCAAGAAATAACACAAGCAAGAGCCCTAACACTTCAACATCTACTATGAGGCTCTAAAACTAAATATTTACTTAAGTTGCCTACATTTGGGTAGCTAGATGAGGTTATGATGAATTTATTGATATTTTATAATCAAGTAGCTATCCATTTATCTCAATATGTTACAATTTGGATTTTTATGCACACCATGGTATAAGTAATTGGTCTACCCAATCATGACAAATCTCTCCTACCTTATAAGTCTATAATTACACTAATATATTTAGATATCAGATAAAAATATACCATTAGGGAAGGTCAAGGAACTCTTATTAACTTTATTGAGGATGCCTCACTCTACATCATGGTTCAATGTAGCACAAAAAGATTATAGGAAACCACTAAGTGAAACAAACAAAAAGAGGCATCATTGACATTGCCTATCACATGAAAAATATGCAAGAGGATTTTAACTAACTTAAGTTTTTGGTGGTAAATCACCACTATTATAGAGAAGGTACTTTTGGGAAGCACACAAAATTTTAGTACCAATTTTTGGTCCCTTTATTGTGTTCACGCAGTGGAAATCTCCACTAGGGCCAGCTAATGTAAATCCAAATTTTTGGCTTGGTAATGCCTTTAAAAATATTTCATGGACTAAAATAGGATAATATTACAAAAAATTGGGGTTAATTAACACATGGTGTCTTGAAGCCCTAGCTTTGAACTGATCACACCCTAGGATCCTAAATGATGTAATACAGTATCTAGGATAACATGCTTTAGTTATCAAATTGCATAATGACATACACATCAAGGTCCATAAGTTGACTACTCCAACTATCATATCAATGCCATTTTTCATTTCAATGGTCATATTGAAGGCTAAAGTTTAAAAGAAAAATGCCCTAGCTATGAGGTCGATGCCTCTATTTTAAGTCATCCCTCTATAGGTGTAACAACCATAAGTAGAGCAAGCACCCTCGTAACAATCAACACAACCACAATCCCAACCAACATATCTTCAATATAAAATGAAGCAAGAGAAAGGAAAGATGAAAGCACCTACATGTATATTTTTACCACCTCTACCATAGAAATTAACCTAACAAAGAAAGTCATGGCTCGAGCATCCCATGGTTCCATAGATAGCTGCTAAGTGAGACATACCTAATTTGGGGGTAGAAGAATAAGAAGTGCTCCACTAAATGTTGGAATTAATCTAAAAAGAGGTGTATGATGTAGAGGAGTAGGAGTTATTTTGGAAAGTAGTATGCACTTACTAAGTGAAAAATTAGGTAAGATAAGACCTTTGGGTTGATATTACTCAACCACCTTCTTCTATCCTTGTTGGTACTCTAGGACAAGAATCAACTCAGTATAAGTTGAAGTCCAAAATGTTTTCAAAAAAATTATTTATAGGGTCATTACGTATGAAGGTGGGGGATTTACCTATATAAATCATTCCTACACAAGTCTTGTTATGGTGAACATGCACACATACATCTACTAAGCCATCAAAAATTATGTTTGAAAAGATGGTGTCTTTTGGTGAACCTGTAGAAGAAATTAGTATGAAATAATCTCAAGAAGTATAACAATATCCTTATCCCCATGTGTAAAAAATAAAAAGAAGACTCAAACCTCCATTAAAATCTAGGATAAATAATTTAATACATAAAGGTTAGCTGGGTGAAGTGCAATCATCAAGCATACTGAATCTGATGCCAAGCTCGAAGGGGATGAGTAACCCATGGGTAAAACAAAACACATATGGCACACCTGAACCTAAGGAGGTGAAATAGGAATAAAATATCAAAAAAACATAAGAACAAGCACAACCAGTAATTCCACAAGTAACACAACAAGAAGCTACACAACATAAAAAATAAAAGCAATAAGATATAGATGCTAAGAAATAAAATAAAGTCAAGGAAGTAGAGGTTGTATAGAAGTAATCTAAAGAAGCTTAATCTATAAAAAATAAGTTGAGGAAGAAAAATCTATGCATAAATAGGATGAATAAGTGAAGGCATAAAAAAAATAGGAGGAATCCCAACAACAATAACAAGAGGCAAAAACAACACAACAAAAATAGGAGCAAGAAGCTCAAGCTAAGGCTAAGGTAGATGATAAAACCAAATCTCATGTTGACACTCAAGTTAAGTCTAAAGAGGAAGCTAAAGCATAAGCTAAAGATGACACCAAGGCTAAGGCAGAAGTAGTGACCTAGCCCAAGGAGATCAAGAACATACAAGTATAGGCAGTTTGTAACTCATACTAAGGACACCAAAGAAGCATCATAGATCTCTAGCCAACAACTAAGGGATGCCCTACTACATCAAAATAGTAGAATACTTTCTTGCTTTCACTAGCTCAATTTACACTTATTTTTGCAACATATGTGACCACATCCATTGCACTTTCCACCATTATGATGGAAACATCATTGTACATGACTCAATTACCACTCTAAAAATATATTGAAGGATCCCTCACCTTCTAGGAATTAATTTCATATAATGCCTTAGATTTAGATCAAGAATTCTTGAGGCTATGGGAAGAAATGTTGAAGCAAAAGAGTAGCTGGAAAATATGAGATAATTGATTAATAATATTTATACCACCTTGGTTATGAAAGTACTAGGTTATCAAGTCATGTCATAAGATAATTAATTCACATATCTATTGATAGATCTCATAAAGAGTTGTGGAGTTGCACATAAAGCTTTGGCATTATGCACACAAGGACAAGATATCTAGATGGAAACATAAGTTGCATGTCAACTCTTTGATGAATACATATAGGTTATAGACACCAATGTGAGATAGGCCAAGTAGAAGATATTCTAAATTGGAGACAACATTTTAATCAATCCTTGGCTAAAAAAATTATGAATTTACCAAAGCAAACAAAGTTAAATCCATACTCGAGGATTAAACAAAAACTACAAATAAAATGAGTGGTACACTTAGGCAATTTATAGATCCTAGGAATGTTGTCATACATAACATACAATTATGGCATAATAAAATAATGCACAACACTTTTACATATATAAAATCCCAAAGGACAATATACATATTATATGAGATCATCTTGGACATTCAACTAAAACTATCTAATACCAAGGTGTTGATTACAAGCATAGATGATGAGGATATGCAAAACATGATGAAAAATCTAGGCACCATTGTGCATTCTTCTTACCATGGTATGTGAATTGCTCACTAACTTAAAAAATTCTCAAGCAAAATCTTGCTCAAGTTTATCCATATATTTCCCTAATAATAAATGAGTCCTAGTTCATCCCTCTACACCAACTTCGACAAATCATATAGGAGAGGAATATAGACCCAAAGATGAAGTATTCATAACTAACTTTGGTAGTGGATACATCAGAATCTAGCAAGTCAATGACTTCCCAACGACAATAACCTTTGTAGCCACCCATACAAACACCCCCTCAATTGTAGGAGTAAGGTTTGTGCACTTCATTTTTATGACTCCAAATATTTTGTAGTTTTTGTAAGATAGTCTAAACATTAGGAGTGGTGACAAAATGGTTGAAAACCTATAAAGGGCATCCACTTAGTTATTCTAGTATATTTAAATACTAAAAGGGTGGTAGGATAGTATGTTATTTAGTTGAAAACCGAAAAGGATGGCTAAGTAGTGTGCAAAGGTTGAAAACTAGTAAACTACACCTAAAGCAATAACTATGACTTTTGTTTAGGGCTTATCTTTTTAGCTCAGTTTAAATCAACTTATGACTTTATCTCAGGATGAGATAAATATTTAAGTCTGGTAAAGTGTTAGATGAATAATGGATCATGGTAAAATTGTGAAGTATATTAGATGGACACATATGAGAAGTGTATGATTATCTTTTGTATAAATTATGTGTGTATAAGGCCTTGAAAGCCTAATCAGGTAATAAAAGAATGCGAAGAGTCTTTCCTTTTATATCTCAAAAGTTTGGAATGTGAAGACATAACAAGATAGTAAAAGACTATATATAACATTTTGATGTAATAGAACCTAGTTTGATGTGTTGATAGAGATTAATAGAATCATTCTTTTATGGTTTTCTTTATCTTATTTTATGCATGGTTTATACATAGTGAGTTCTCTATTTTACTTTAATCTATTATCAAATGTGGTACTAGTTATGGTTCAACTTCTATTAGTATTTATTTCATATTTCTCTTAGGTACATTCTTGTATATCATATATGGTAGATAATATTATCATCTCTTCTACCCCTGTTGCTACTCTCCACTGTGTAAGTTATCTTTGAAATTAGAATGTTCTAGAGTATTTATAATAAACTCTACTAATAAATAAATAAGAGAAATTACCACTTTATTTAGGGACAAACCACTACTTAGTACATGTATACATCTTAAATTGGTCAAGCAACCACACATATCTTGTCTTTTCATAGTCCTTTCATAGGAGACTCTGACTAGAGAATATGAGCTTTTGTTCACATTTAAACATGTATTTTTTTTACTCATCTTGGTTTTGTTTCATGCTTGAGTCACCTTTTTGCCTATTCTCAATCATCCTAATCCTTTCAAACTATCATTCCACCTCAACCAGGTTAGATTTCCCATGCTTATTTCTTCCCCCAAGTCCCTAGCTTGTAGGATATGAGCACTAAGATTGGAATACAACATTGGACCATAGGGTATACATTTATAACACTCTTTTCCAAGGTCATTTTGATCTCTAAAAGTTAGTCTCCCTTTCTTAATGAGTCCTAATGCCTTTCTTAGATTTATCCTTAAGTTTTCCAATGTCAACCAAATATGAATAAAGTTCCCAAATTCAAAAAAAAGAGTCTCATATATAAATGACTTCACAAGGCATTTTATATCTAGCACTTACTACTTTGGCATAATACATAATAAAAATGAGTCAATAGTATATCTCAACATTCTACATCACACATAGACTTGCATGCTTGATCAAGGAAGGGCCTACATGAAAGTTCATTCTCGTATCTAATATGTGCATTAATTATGCATGTTCTCTAAGGGATAACTACATTTGATCTGGGACCTTAGATTAAGGGTTGATGTAGGTAGTGATTAGGATAATAGGGGTTCTATATCATGAGATCATACTTCTCTTAACCTAATTTTTCCCCCTTATGCTTTTGATGTATTTTTTGTTTCATGTGTGTAGACAAACTTAGGGTTTGGATATTGAAATAGACCTACAACAAGCTCTATTGACATTTATCTTCCAAAATTTCATACATAGGCTCAAACTAAAACAACAAACAAAACCTAGAAAGCTCAAGCCTTCAAGATAACATTGGTAGAAAAGGAATATAGCATTAGACACCAAGGTGTCTTATTTCAATGCTTCTATCCTTTCATAAAATGAAAACTAGATATGGATTTACAATATTGTCCCAATCTTGTACAATAGATTGTAACCCCTGAATAATCTATTTCAGCCTATTTTACTAGATAAGTTTATTTCTTTCCCTATATAATTGATGTATTTAATTTTGACAAAAACCTATATTTTAATATATTTAATTGGATTTTTCCCCTTATTCCAAACCCTTTATTTTTTTAGGAACTAGACCTTAGTTTCCCAAAAATAATAAAACATTTGGTGAACCTAACTTACTTCAAACAAATCTAAAACCTTAGGCACACTTAGGGTTTTTCTTTCAAATTTTGTACACAAATTTAATTTCAAATTTCAATTTTTTGTATAAATTTTTGTGCATTAATTCTATTCAAATTATTTTTATATTTTAAATTATTGCCATAATTTTAAAAAATTATTAAACCCTAACCAAAAACCCTAGATTTTCAAATTAGGTCCTCAAACCTTAAGCTTCCCTCACAATTTTTAGAAAAATATTCTGGAATTTTTGCAAATTGTTTGGAGTGTCAAAAATATTTTCAAAATCTCAATATTAGTAGTTATTTTATGCAAAAATTAAAATTAAAATTTTTAAATTTTTTGCATTTATCCTATTCAAATTTATTTTTAGAATTTAAATTATTACCATAATTTTCAAAATTTATAAAAACCTAGCCCAAAACCCTAGATTTCCAAATTAGGCCTCAAACCCCAAGCCTTGTAATTTTTAGAAAAATATTTTGAAATTTTTGAAAATTGTTTATATTTTCAAAATCTCTATGTTAGTAGTTATTTTTGTATTTATTTTCTTAAATATTAATTTTACATATTCTCTTTGGCGAAAGAAATAAAATGGCCACTAAGACACTTCTTCCTTCTCATCCCATAGATCAATTTCTAATTTTTTTTCATAATTATGACAATGAATGGACAAATTTGCAAAATTGTGTATTAGCTAAAAATGTGGAAAATGATTTCATTTACAATGAAGATAATTACTATCATTGTAATGAGGAATATGATGATGCATGTGAAAGTGATAGTGAAGCAAAAGTAGATGCATCCTCTTTTCTCAAACCTATCTCTTTTATCCTCTCTTCTAAAGAAAATAATTTTGATAAATGGAAAAGATACTTTTCATCTCATTTTCCTATGCATAATGCACAAAATTAAAAAATTAGTCATGCACTTCTAAGTAAACCTCTTATTGGTGATAATTTGCTTCCATGTGAACCTAAACTTTCTCTTTTTTTTGCTACTTCTATGTTCAAATTACAACAATATAAATGCAATAAAATCAAATTTCCAATGCATAGTTCAAATGATGCATCTCATGCTCTCAACTCTACTTTATCAAAAGAGTGTCTAAATGAAAACTCTTCTTCTCTTAATTCTCATATTGCACATGAAAATAATGCATACACTCCATCCATGGATAACATAGATTCACATAATATTCCAATTTCACATGATAATTTATTGCATATTAGAAAAGAATTAAATTCTTCTCTTACACCTCTCCTTAGTGACAATGGAAGTGATAATGAGTATGATAGTGAACATGTAAATAAATATGAAAATGAGAGTGATTATGAACAATATTTCAAATATTATAATGCACGAAACAATGATTATTATTATGCATATAGTGAAGAAGAAAATACATCTCATGTTTTTAATTCTTCTCTCACTCCTCCTCTCAAACATAATGCACTACCAAATGTTGTTTATACTTCTATGCATGATTCTATTTCAAATAATACACATGTTAATGATAACTCACATCTTCTACTTAATTATAATGTGATTCATAAAAACATAAAGATACCAATGAATCTCCCAAGCCACCCCTCACTACATTAAAACCTATTTCTCACTCTTTGCCTAAAAATAATGGTAGCCCACATCCCTCTACTAAGGTCCAAGTTACCATTACTCCCAAGGTTCAAGTGAGCACACCCCCTCTTTATGATCTAATTGCTAAATGTAGCATTCCCGTGGCTAAAATTAATGATCAAATTCAATGATTAAATGAACCACTTTAAGATGTTAATATACCATCCCAACAGATTATTTCTTTTATGCATGCAATTGGTGAATTACAACACCCAGTACATCTCCTTACCTTGGAAAACAAGGCTTATAAGTCTTGGATGTATGATAATGATTTACATGGTAACCTTCTTTTGAAGACAATTGTTAAAGCTTCATTTTCTAAGCATTTCTAGACACTATTATTACCTCACTTTGATGGAACTAGAGATCCATTTGTACACCTTCAAGCCTTTCAGAAGACTTTGCTATCTCATGCGAGTCCTTTGATTCTATTAAAGTTGTTCCAGTAGACATTGATGGGGGAAGAAAAAAATTGGTTCTTTCATCTACTTTCCATTGGCTCTTTGCATACATATGAAGACTTATAGGAGGCATTTCTTAGACATTACATAGTAAACACGAGCCCTCATGTTACATATGAGAAACTTACCACATTGGATCAGAATACTTCATATCCAGTTAATGATTATATATTACAATTCAAGATGCAAATGTTAAGATTGATCTATAAACCAACAAATTTAGAGATTCAACATATCTTTATTAAGGGGATTTATCAACCTCTCTTCAAGCATCTATTATATCAGATAGAGTCCTCTTTTAGGCACTTATGCTATACATTTCTAGCCTTGGAAAATAAATTGGGATTGATTGAGGTAGATTCAATTGATCGATTTACTCTATATTTCATAGTATTACCTAAATATATAGATACTAGAAAACAACATCCACCATTTCCTAAACAATATAGGACACCATAACCAGAAAAGCAACTAGTTAAGAATAGAGAGCTAGTCTCCAGAGCACAACCTATAGTATGCACTACAAAGAATAACAACAAAGCACCAATACAATTTGATTTAGAGTGAGATATCCCATGTTTTATATTATTAGCACTACTAAATATATAATTAATCACATTACCTTATACTAATATATGAGATCCACATCTCTTACATAGACAACCACATCAACCCTTTTATAACTATCATCATATTTATGGACATAGAAATAATGATTGTTATGGACTCAAGGATTGAATTAATATATGTGTTTCTAATGGAATCATAGCATTCAAATAGGGGGAACTAATATATCCTCAATCATAGAACCATATACCTCATTCATCCATGACTAAGTCATCCCAAGACATTCTTTCACAGGAATCATCAGTCACTCATCATGAGAGTTATGGGGGTTATAGGATAGAGCCTCATAGGAGATATCCTATTCCACCCATTCAAAAATTTTAGAAATTGGTACAATGAAATAATCCTACATATATCAATTTACTTCAAGGAATACATAGTGTAGTTATATATACATATCCAACATATTTAGAGGCACCGCAGAAGTGTACCACTCTAGAGAGATATTCACTATGACCAGATTTTTTTAGTCCTATCTAACATAGCAACCCACTACAATTAAGATTAGATGAACCCACATAAAATATTATTGATTCAAATATATGCTCACTATGGCCAATATTTTTAGGACCCATTACACATAGCAACCTACTATGATTAAGATTAGACAAGCCACCATCTTAGGTTTTAGCTCTATCTCGATCTATCACTCAATCATATGCATCATATCAAAGGTCATAGGGTAATATTTCATTCAATAATCCACTATGATTATGGATAGATGAGCCTTCTTCATAATATACATCTTTAGTTTCACATCTATTAAGGTTACATTTGGTAGAGTCTCCATGCACAGCTACATTTAGTACATAATAGACAATATCAGATATAGTGTATGTTCCTACACAACATATGTAGTATGGGCACTTGTTCAATTGGCCATTAGAGTTAAGATAGATATAAGACACACATTCATACTATCATTAATTCATATCTTCACTTCATAGGGAAATGATGGAGCCAAAGGGCCATCATTTGTATTCTTGATCTACCTACTCAGAGGGATTGGACACATAGTCAAAACATTGATTAGCACACACATGATTACATAGCTTAACTTAGTGGGAAATGATGGAGCCAAAGGGATATCCTTTATATTTTTAAGCCACTCTTGGGAAATTGAGAACAAAATTATCCCTTACATCCCCTCTTACAAACAACTAACATTCCTAGTTTTAAATAGCCATCCCCAGCCAAACTAAATTATCCAACTCTGGACCTTACCAATATCCTATTTTTTTAATCCAATCCTAAACTAATTCACTTTGCCAAATCAATTTACAAATAAAAAAATAAATAAATTTATTTACTTACATATGATTACAAATCAAACTTAAACATCACACTTAAACGTATCATAAACAATTAAATAACATCCCAAACAACATTTTACCAAAACATATGCAACCTCAAAATCAATACCAGATCTACTATTTGTAATCAATCATTTACAACAAATATAACAACATATTTCAAATCCCATAACATAATACCCGTGATTCAAAATCAAACACTATCCATATATATAATAAAGTTTTCAAAACATATACATCATATTAAGATATAATCAATCGTGAATGGGCATCATGCTCTCAATATTAGTATTAATTTCCTCACTAGTACTAGTCCCATAATCCACTTTAGAACTCAATGACCCCACACCTCCTTGAGCTCCCGAATGCCTCTTACAATGACTCTCTTTATCCAATAGCCAACCATGATCCTCACATAAGTCTATTTATTATCACTAAATATCTATGTAACCATAATCCTCATACTCACTGGTCCAAAATTAGGTGGAGGCATCCTATGCCTATCTAGCTTAGCCCTTAGTTCATCTCTCTCTCCCACTACCCTAACATATGCAGTTGTAGCTATAACATCTCTATTAAATAAATGAGCATAAACACTAGTTGTAACTATTGCTCATTCATTTAAACCCTCCTCCATATCATCATCAAATACAAGTTGTGTAAGCTCTCAGAGTGTTGACTCAATGATGGTCTCCCAATACTCATCATCTACACTCCATTCACTAGCCTATGCTTCATCATGAGCACATCCCACTCCACCTACACACAAAGTAAAATATTACATTAGATATATGATTTGAAATTAAACTAAACAATCAAAAATTGGTACACAATTCAAATATAATTACTACTTACCTCCCATCATCTAGATAGACACAAGATCCTCATACTCGAGAGCATCCCTTCCATCAACAAGATATAATGGTTCCCATTGATGCCTCGCACACCATGTAATACATGACTCTATACATCTAACATCATCTACATCTAGAATATCTATATCCACATCTTATGCATCCAAAGGTAATGGTGTTAACTTAGCCTTAGTAGGTCTCAAATGAGTTCCTTCCCTCATTGGTGCTTGTACACTCATCACCCATACCCATGTTATTGGTGGCACATCTTGTGGTAACCTAAACTATCTATTCATGTGATCATACTAAAATCACTCATACATTCCAACCCAATGGTCATGTAACCAATAATTGACACTCATATACCACAACTGCATTCCATCCTTAACCCACCCAAAAAATCCTCTATATGTCCTCCATATGATATCATGAGACACTAATATATCTAAAACTCATCTATAGTGATCTATCCCAAGAGACCAACTACCCAATGTACTTTTCCATCACTTTTCAAATAGCCATGGAGCTGCCCACTCTCACCTAGGTAACCCAATCAACTGCACAATAATAATGTGCTCATAAGCCCAATAATGTAATAAGGTAGCTACACTCACACCACGATTAAATGCTTCCTATGTAAACCTATAAAAATCCCTATATAGGTGGGAAAATGTATTCATACCCCATGAGAACACAGTGTCAGACACTTTCACACTATGAATGATCCTATGCATCTTATATGCAATCAACACCCCACTCCTATCCACAACAACAAATGAACCCAAAAACATGGCCAACCACTTTTGCAAATGTACAACACTAGACTATACTATAACTAATAGTAATACATCACTATCACTACCTCTCCAATGTATGCCTAAGGGCACACCAACAAAATATAAAGATGCACGGTCAATAGTACCAGCACCCATGTAATCCTATAATGTCACCCACCATCCACTAATCGGTAAATGCAAAATGTGATACACATCCTCTAGAGTCATAGTAATCTCCTCTATAAGAAACTAGAAAGTACATGTATTTACATTCCACTTCTCACATAAGGTGGTAATCAAATACATATCTCATTGCACTATGCCTAGTTCATACACATGATCCAACCCTACCCTATTCATGATATCTTTCTCACTAGTAGACAATGGAAGGATCTTCAATGTCTCTATCACCTAACATCTATGGAACTACCTCATCTATACCTCACACTAAAAAACACCATAAAATAACATATATATATTAGTCAATCATTCCAAGTAAACAATCCAAGCTATACAATAATAGGTAACAAATTAGAATCTTAGAAAATCAAGCCCAATAGACAACAACATTGTAAAAAGGACACTAGTGCTAGATAGGAATGTTGGAACCTAGACAATAATGTTGAACCCTGGATAGGAGCATTAAATCCTAGATATGAGTACTAAAACTATTAAAAAATTTCTTAGGTTACTTTAAATATCTTAAGAACATCAAAAATAGGCTTTTAAATAGGCAAAAATAAAGCATTAAGCTTACTCACCAGGCTAACATCACCACCAACCTCCACTTAGGCTGTCAATTACTCAAATTAGGTCATGATAGGTGCTCATATTCTCAATATATCTCTTACTCCAAAGCTCCAAATCTCAAACTATTCAATGCACAAATGAATCAAGAATCAATCCAATTTGCCTATATCAAACAATTTTTTTGCTCAAAGCAAAATAACATTTTCCCCATAACTAGAACTCTGTAACTCTATTTTGCAAACCATTTTATTCCATAGAATCATGACAATAATAACTTCAACATAATGCAATCCTTGATCTCTTATTATGTAATTTGTCTATTATGGCATGCACATATCTACATTTCCATTACACCTATACATACACCTTGATCATCACCAATCAAAAAATTATTCCAATTCCAATAACTCAATCTAATCAATCAAACAAATGCCCAATCAATTCAACCTATACTAAAATTACTTCTAGTATTATGCCAATAGTAATCACTTTTAGCTTAAACTCCTTTATCATAGGATATCATTCCTATCCCCAAAAGGGGGGCATCATTCCTTTTATTCTTATTTATACACTTACCCAACATGCCTATCCACTCTCATAGATGGATACACCATGGTTTGTACAAATATAATAGTCATATTATTAGATTCAACTCAGATTGGTCAAAATATATAGTGATTCAAATTACATGAGTCACTCAACATTACTCAGGACATTCAGAGGGACATACCTTTAGTTTATAAATGCATAGACTAGTTAGATATAGTGGGTTAGATTATATGGATTCATAGTGACTTTGATATTGATTTAGATTCATATAACAAATTTAGGAGCATGTAAATTACTAAATGTCTCACACATATATCTTCATACAACAGAACATAGTTACAAGACTAGATAACAGATTACAGGCATAGTGTAGAAAATAGTGTTTTAATCTCCGATTTTGTACATGGGACATGGAACGATAGGTCATATCACACATGGTTATACAAATTACTAGATTATACATACGCATCACTCACATACCAGATTTGGGGACATGACACAAATTCTCATGTTCTTCATCATCAAATATTATATAGATATAATGGCATGACATGACATTCGCTTCTCACAAATTGACCAAATTTTTATATTACACCCAATTGTACCTATTTTATCACTAGGTTGGACCATATGATCATCTATAATGGTTGGTCCATAGCATTACCCAGACCTAGACTACATGAGTTTGTGTGGGATGAAGGATAGACATTAGTTTTAGGCCTCTTAGCATTTTTTAGTTGTAGTTCAGATATCCAGAGTGGGGGCATGATAGATTTTGCCCTTCATAGCATACAAATTCTATACACACGTTCCAAATTACATGAGTTTATGTGGGACAAAGGGTAGACATTGGTTTTAGGCCTTTGAGTGTTTCTCATTCTAATTAGATTCAACATAGGGGGTAACCATTGCCTTCCTTTTCTATGTTACACAGATTCCACTTATAGATTTATTATAGGGGGCATCTATTTCAAGGATTCCTTCTTTCTTTAGGTAACATTCAGCTCTCCATCCACTTCCCTGGCTAGGAAGTGATTTAGACCCTTTGTAGCACCTTCATTTCCACGTAGGTAGGTTTAGGTACACATTTTATTTTATTAATTTTACTTTAGTACTTCATTTCATTGCATCAATAGAATAAAAATGGGGTAAATGTATACACTCTAAATTGGTCAAGCAACCACATGTATCTAATCTTTTTACAATCCTTTCATAGGAGACTTTGACTAGAGAATATGAGATTTTGTTCACATTTAGACATGTCTTTAATTTTACTCATCTTGGTCTTGTTTCATGCTTGAGTCACCTTTTTCCCTATTCCCAATCATCCCAATCCTTTCAAATGATCATTCCACCTCAGTTAGGTCAGATTTCCCATGCTTATACCATCCCTTAGGTCCCTAGCTTGTAGGACATGAGTGTTGGGATAGGACTACAATATTGGACCCTAGGGTGTCCATTTATAATGATCCTATCTAAGGTCGTTTTGAGATCAAATGATCAGTTTCCCTCTCTTAATGAGTCCCAACCCCTTTCTTATATTTTGTGCTTAAGTTTTACAATGTCAACCAAATCTGAATAAAGTTCCCAAATTCAAAACAGAGAGTCTCTTATATAAATTAATTCATAAGACATTTTATATGTAACACTTACTACTTTGGCATAATACATAATAAAAATTAGTCAATAGTATATCTCAACATTCTACATCACACATAGACTTGCATGCTTGATCAAGGAAGGGCTTAGGTGAAAATTCATTCTTGCATCTACCATGTGTATTGATTATGCATGTTTCCTAAGGGAGAACTACATTTGATCTAAGACCCTAGATTGAGGGTTAATGTAGGTAGTGATCAAGACAACAAAGGTTATAAATCATGTGATCATACTTCCCTTAACCTAGTTTTTCCACCTTATGCTTTTGATATATTTATTGTTTCATGTGTGTAGATAGATTCAGGGTTTGGAGATTTAAATGGACCTAAAATGAGCTCTATTGACATTCAGCCTATAAAATTTCATATCCAAGCTCATACTAAGATAGAAGATAAAACCCAAAATGATCAAGCCTTTAGGACAATAGCATTAGAAAAGGACTATAGTGCCAAACACCAGGGTGTCCTATTTCAATGCTCCTATCCTTTCACAAAATGAAAACCAAATCTAGATTTGTGACACTGTCCCAGTCCTATGTAGCATATTGTAACCCCTGAATCATCTATTTTAGCCTAATTTTCTAGATAGGTTTATTTCTCTCCCTATATAATTGATGTAATTAATTTTGATAAAAACTTGTATTTTACTATATTTAATTGGATTTTTCCTCTTATTCTAGACCCTTTATTATTTAGGAACTAGAACTTAGTTTCCAAAAAATAATAAATAATATAGAACCACCAGTGTTAGTTATGTTTGCACCACTATGGTTGTGAAGTCACAAAAATTTACATTTAAGTTGAAACATGAACTTGTGACCATCCTTTTGGCATGTTTAGATCTTGACCTATCCTAGAGCCTTTCAACTAATTTAACTCACTTTTTGAATGATTATTCACCCTTGAAAACATCTTAAATCACCCTATGACCCATCCACCAATCTTTCTCAATAGCCTAGGATCAAACCCTAATTAATTATCACCACTTTTTAGTTATTTACACACTTTAGATATGAGCACCCTATTTGGACCATAGCTCACCTAGATGTTGTCCTCCCACCAATTAATTACCATTTTTTGAAATCCAAAGTTACATAGAGTTCTGCTAAGGAGTTTTAATAATCCCTATTCTTATAAATATAAAAAATACCACTATATAAACATAATTCAATATATTTTACACATACGAGGGTTCTACACTAAAATCACCAAAATTAGAATTTTACATTGAGATAAAAGTCGCTATTTATCCCAATTATGATCACATACAACCCTAGTGGCCATGAGATAAAGTCTAAATACATATGCAAGGTCGCAAGTCATATTTGAAGCATATAATCACACCATAATTAAATCAAAATCTAGTATATTATACCAGTTTCACATACGCCACCATAGTTTAGGAAAATTACATGAAGTTTGATCCCTTTTTGGATTAGTGATTGTAGGTAACACTCAACAACTAAGGTGTTGAGGTCCTGCCTAACTTCAACTACTAACCCAATTTTACTCCATTTCACATTGGTATTCTTACATATTAAACTAGGATTTTGAGGGAAAAATTAGTCACATAGTGGTCCTAGAAGTGAATCAAAGGCTCCTACATAGTTTGTAAATTAAAAAAGTAGAATTAAATAAAACCTAGAAATATTTTCACTGTAGGACAATAATTCCCCATGAGGATAACAACATCCCCCTCTCCTATCTAGTCCTAATAATCCTATTTGGAGGCCCTACCAACTCTAGTTTTAGTTTCTACCTAGCTAACAAAGTCAATATCAAGCTCCACAACATCCCACATCTCTATTTTCTAGCTAAGTATTTATATTTCTCCTTATGCTTTCCTTATTGAGAAACTTTAAAATTTTATAATAATTCCAAATCAGTTGTATCATTTGTTTTATATTTTTTATAGTATGATTTTGCATAGTAGTTTCTCTAATTAGGGTAATTACATCCTCTTATTCCTCAAATTCTGTAAAAAATATTAGTGAACCTGACCTATTGATTGAACACTGCTCAAACCCTAGCTTTCACTAGGTTTTCCTTTTATATTCCATTTAGGGTTTCAGATATCATATTTCATTGCTTTTAAAATTAATCATGGTTATAATAGATGAATCTATTTATTAATTCTTAGCTGCTCAAAGTATATTAGTTTCATTTACATGTTATTTTCCTATATTATGCGAAAAAATAAGTTACATAGAATTTCCTTGTTACATTAGTTAATAACAAAGATAAAATTCATTATCACTAAGGAGCATAACAATAATCCCCCTCCCCTTTCCCCCATGCCAACTGTGATGCTTATTATTACATGGTTCATATTGACTTCCCACCTATCACCACTAGATGACAAAGTACCCAAATGGTCCCTTTTACCCCTCCCACTCCTATACCTCTCAACTATCTTAGCTACCATCTTACTTTTAATATTATCCTTAGGCCCATATTAAATATTATGGCTCATGGTATTATTAAAAAAATAGGTTAGGATGTGCCACCATAAATTGAACCCAAGAATATAACCTCCTCAATCAACTTAGAATTACCACAACAAAAGTATCCATCCTGAAACTAATCATACATATAGAAACTTACAAGGATATGTTATATGCTTGAATTCATGATGCCATTATTCACTACAACATAGAACCCAATTATGTGGCATCTATAATTAATATATTATGATGGACTAAGGAATATATATCTTATGAAAGAGAATATTTACCACCATAACACATTATTAATCAACACATACCTTTATACATTCATCTCATAATCAATGACATAGGCATAAAAATAGTATTAATTGATAATGGTTCAAGCCCAAATATTTACAACATTTATTTCTCACGAATCCTTAATATATAGGCAAATAATTTAGACTATTCTAATATGAACATCATAGATTTTGATAATATTCCCCATGGATATTGGGCCAAATTATGTTTAATCTCACATTGAGACCTAGAATAATTGTTAACACATGTTAAGTGATGCCCAATGATCTCAACTACAACATATTAATATGGATTCCATGGATTCTTGATATGATTGTTATCCTTTGTACCCTACATGCACATTTAAAATTAAGTTACCAAAGGAACATATATACATGCCCTATGGACCATGAACCATTAAAATATTTCCAAGTCATAGCCTACATCAAATTATGTTCCCCATATGGACTTTTCTACTTAGACATTAATATAAATGACTTATAATAGATCCTCCTCATTCCCATAATTATGCCAAAAACACCATTTAATGTCGCAAATAATAAACAATATGCATTTGGACTAAAATACTTCCACCAAATGGTTATAAAGGACAAGGATTAGGAAATAAAAAGTAGGAAATATTTCACCCATTGAAGCATCTACTCAAAAAGGTAAATAGGGACATGGATACATAACCCCTATAAGTATTGTAAATACATTCATGCCTACACCTCAGTACATAACCTTTAACATATCTTCTCAATAGGCTAACCACTTAGTCAATCATGTATCTACATTATTAATTATGTACCCTACACTCATCGATGATATTGTTTTATCAAACATCATATCTTTAGATGAATTATCTAATGATGAATATTTTCTATAATATCTAGGACCATCTAAGGATTTCCCTTCTTTATATCACAAGAATAGGTTTACTCACTCTACAAATGCTCATGCATATTTTAACAAGTCATATATTCTCTAGGATGATGGCAAAAATGATACGATTCCCTTAACTCCTTATATCAAAGATAGGTCCATCCTCATAAATTAATAAAATTATGAATTCAATTATGGAAATAACATAGATCCAAAAATAATACTTTTGGCTACTGAATTGAAAACTAACAAGGACAAAAATATCAGATAAGAACTATATGATTTCCATAAAATATTTGCTTGGGCATACTATGGCATACAAGGAATTGATCCATCAATCTCTTTACACCACATCATGTTCTACCTAGATGAAAATCTAGTTAATCAAAAGATATGTAAAATGCACCCTAAGGTTGTATTACTAGTTAAATAATAAATTCAATGATTACTTGATGTAGAATTCATTCAACCAGTAGCTTACCTAAAATGGATATCCAACATTTTTATTGTCATCAAACCTAATGAATAGATCTAATGTTGAGAAACTCCATAGATACATATAGATCATGTCCTAAATATGATTTTCCATTTCCCAAAATTGATATCATTGTGGACTCCACTGTAATATTTGACATTTTTTCATTTATGGACAAGTTCATTAGTTATAATCAAATCAAAATTACTAAAGAATATTAGGAAAATAAATCACTCATTACACCATGGGATACCTTTTGTTATATAGTTATGCATTTTATTTTAAATAATGTTTAAGCCACATAAAAATGAGCCATAACTTATATCTTCCTTGACCTCATTCACAATAAAGTAGAGGACTATGTGGATGACATACTAGCAAAATCAAAATAGAGACATAATTTCACAATTGATTTACGATAAATATTTGAATGACTATGTAAATATAATGTATGTCTAAACCCAAAAAAGTGTTTGTTTGGCATACCATATGAAAAATTATTAGTCTTCATTATCTCTCAATGAGGAATTGAGGTGGATCTAAATAAATTATTATTAGACGAATAGTTACTTTGATGGCTAGGCACTAACGAGGCTAAAATAACAATACAACAAGTACATGATAGTGAATGTGGTTATCAATTTAACACAAATGCAATGTCACATAAACTCATCGAATAGGTTGGAATAGGAATGTCACAAATACACCAAATTATATGAAAAATTTCAAAGACAATAATTTAAGCCATATTATATCACATGCAATACAACCTATTATTTCACCTTGGCCTTTCATGTTTTGGGGGTTTAACTTGATAGGCAAAATCAATAATGAATCAACACTGGGGCATAAATTTATCATCATATTCATTGAATGTTTCACCAAATGGGTAGAATTTATATCATTACAATTTAATACATACAAATATATCTGTTGATTATTGATAAAACACATCATCTCACTTTTTGGTCTACCTTCAACTATCATCACATATAATGGTCCATCCTTTAAAAATTAAATAGTCAAATTTTTTTTGTGCTAAATATAAAATAAAACACATATTTTCTAACCCTTATTATACCTAAGTTAATGGATATGAAGAAGATACAAATAAAACTATAAATAACATCCTAAGTAAAATAGTCACGAAATCTTGTAATGATTGGCATAACTAAGTAGTATATGTATTATGGGCATATCATATGAGCATTCACACCCCTACATGGGTTACTCCATAATCTTTAGTTTATGGCACAAAAGTGGTTCTTACATTAGATTTATAAATTCCATCCTTGCATGTCTTTTAAAGGACTTATCATAAATGATCAATACAGAGAAAAATGTATCCATAAACTGGATCATACATGAATGTATTAAATAGATGACTTTAGGTATATCAAATTTGAATAAAAAAGGCATATAAAAAATGAATCCATGCTAGAGAGTCTAAGTTAGGTGACTTGGTTTTAAAGGAAAAATTGTGAAATGGTAATGCCAAAGAAGAGATGAAATGAAAATTTAAACCAAATTAGTTGGGCCCATATGTCATCATAGAAAAATTAAGCACTAATGTATGTTATCTAACATCACTTGAAGGAAAGGTAGTGAATAATCCCATGAATATTATGGATCTATGGAATGTTCATGGGTTTCTTCACTACCTTTCCTTTAAGCGATGTTAGCTGACACATGTTAGTGCTCAATTTTTCTATGATGACATATGGGCCCAACGAATTTGGTTTAAATTTTCATTTCATCTCTTCTTTAAAATTAACATTTCATAGGTTTTCCTTTAAAACAAATCCACCTACCTAAAACTCTCTAACATGGATTCATTTTTTTTATGCCTTTTTTATTCAATTTTGATATTCTTGAGGTGATATATTGATTGTATTCATGTATAATCCAATTCATCCAATTTATGGAGACATTTTTCTATGTATTGATCATCTATGATAAGTCCTTTGAAATATATATTTAAGGATGGAATTTATAAATCTAATGTAAGAACCAATTTTGTGCCATAAATCAAAGATTATAGTGTATCCCATGTAGGTGTGTGAATGCTCGCTCAATATATCCATAGTACATATACTAGTTTATATATATATATATATATATATATATATATATATATATATATATATATATATATATATATATATATATATATATATATATATATATATATTTGTGTGCGTGTATGTCTATATGTGTGTGTGTGTATACATTTACAAATTATAAAAATATATAGTTTTAAATATTCCAAAAAAATGTAAAACCAAGACCTAAGCATGCTCATGTTTAATTTTATTCTACATCAGTTGATTTGTGAATGTTTGATTTAGTACTTAGCCAATTTATACCATATATGCTTTACATAGTTTACATGAGTGACTACATAACTTATAGGATAGTTTTTCCAAATATCGTTGTAAATGATTTCATTGTCAAACATTCATAAACTCACTCAAATAATAACACACTAATGGATAGGAGTTCCATGATCTATTGTCTAGTTCACTTGATGTTGTCCTAATGAACCCATATTAACAATTCTCAGTTCCAGACCACACACATGCTTTTTACAACTTGTACATATGCCATCTATCTTACCAGGGGCATACCATACACATGGTTTATCATTCCATGAATGTATTTTCTTACTCAAATATTAGTGTTTTCATTTCATTGCATATATAGATATCACTTAAACATAAACATAATGATATATACTATTGATTATATAAGCTACTTAACCTACTTATGTTTCCAATTTCTTAAGTTGATCAATTACACATTCATGCATACTTTCATGATTCATGTTGCATGTGTGTTTTATTATAATTAAGTACATTTGAATATGTCATTACGTGTGTGGATCTAAACCTATATTCTCTAATTCTATGTGTGTGAGGACATTTGAACATTTCCTTATGTGTTTTTTGTGATATTTTAACATGTCCCTTGTATGTGGCCCCTTGCCCTAATATTTGTGTGCCTTGTGTGATTTTAATGTACTCTATGTATGTGTGCATCATGGCCATGATTATTGATTGATTGATTTATCATTTTTATCTTATATTGATGCCATTATGGATATCATGCACTCCTCCCTAAGTAGTCCTACTCAACATTTGATACTCAATTCATATCACTTATCTTTGTGCCTAAATTATTAACATATATCTAGACATTCATATTGTGTATGCTAATTCTAACATGCATCTCACACTAATATATACTAACTTCATCTATATGATGATGTTGTGTTATCATTATTACTCAGATTTACATACCATTTTATAATGTATATTGCATAACTTTTTATTTGGAGTCAAGTTATTGCATATGAACGATAAATCACCTAAAAAGAGGGGGAGTACATAGGGGTTTTATCTTATATATTCATCCAACTTAGTTCAACACTTAGTTTGTCACTCAGATAAACACAGACAATACATGTAATATCTTGTAGGATATAGATAGTAAACCTTATTAAAAACATATAAAGCTATAATAAAGATAGTTATTAAAATCAAGGGTGATAAATAGATCTATAGTAGGCCAATAAATTTTCAAACTTAGTTAAATAATGTTCTAAATTTATAATATTGAGATATGTTAAAAATAAAAAGAATAACTATTGATTAATAGTTTAATGAATTAGAAATAAAATTACTTATTTGGTTTACTATGTGCATGAAAATTTGATATGAGACAGGTTGGAAGTAGACTAGATTAGGATCCTAGAACATTCATTAGATTCTATAATTTTATATTTCAGATCCTCAAACACTTTCATCAGATCTGGATGGTTATGTCGATGCTATTATCTAACTTGAATATAGGTGTCAATTATGAAATATCAACTGGATATGGGTATGACCACTTGGAACCTTCTAGGTTTTTTATTGCCTTTACTCTAGTGTGTTTCGATCTCATGCACAGGTTGTCTCTCCTTGTCAAATGATCAAACCATTGGAGTGACTATGGTAAAAATGGGTTATTATGTACATGGTGTGGAGCTTCCCTAAGGATGACTCTATCAATGGGTTTTTCCTACATATATAATACTCTGAAGAGGGCCTTAGACTTATGTAGTTCTCCCTTATGTGTTGGCTTGTGTGTGTATTAAGATACAACATATGATAAGTAAGTACATAGAGTGACCTAGATTTTAACCTATAAAATATGGCTCATTCAATGATCCTTCATTACTTTAGACTTATATATGGGTTGTCCCTAAGACTGATATATAAATGGGAAATAATAGGGAATCTTTGTTCACTTGAATACTTGATTAAGTGATTTTGGAAAGTTGCCTTGTGAGTTGTTAGGTTTTTGCTAGGTGAGGAGTGAATGAGGGTTGATATTATATATATACAATCCATTTTATAAATATATTGCATTAAAGACATTCAAATGGATTATGCTACTTCTTGGAGGGTGCCTAAAGACAAGTTTATGGTATTTGGTGCTACCTTTGGTTTCGGTGGTGAGATATGTATGTTGGTTCTTGTTACTTGCTAGGCCACCTATATGGGGCCAATTTTTATATTTTATTATCTATTTTTACTTATACTAATGTGTGTATGCCTCCTAGTTTGATACTATTTTGATGTTTTGATACTTTGATAAAGGTTCTGCATCTTTGATGCTTATACTTTATAATTGATAATTAAATTAAAAAATTATACATTGCATTAAAGTACCTAGGCTAAACTTTAGGATATGTTAAATTTGTAAATTTGATGATTTTAGGGCACTAGACACTAGCATTGGCATAGGTGTCTAGATGGGATATAAGTGTCTAGGAAGCAAGAAACTAGGCATAGGTCCAAAACTTGAAAATTATAATAATAAATAGATCTATAGAATTTTGAGCAGTATAGAAGGCTTGATCATCAAAATAACATATGGTTGAACTAAGATAAAAGTAATAGGCACAAGAGATAGCATATGGGAGCCTTTCAAAATCAAGAATGTCTTAGGAACTGAAGGTTACATGCATGAGAATTACTTGTCAAGTATACAAGATTGAAGTTCTATATAATTCAAATTTATTGTTTACATTCCCCCCACTTTAATCTAGTAATGAAATTTCTAGTCTAAAGGGAAAGGAATGTGTCCCTAGGTGTGTATAACACATATTATCTTTACGTGAGTCCCACTTGAGTGATTTATTAGTGATTAACCTAAAACCAAGATCATGTTATAGTATATAATCAGTGCATATAATTTGGAATTGAAATTATTTGAAATTATTGAAATGAAAGAGAGCAAGGTTATGAGTACACGTGTATTGATATAACCATCTTGACTTTTGGTACTTGATTTGAAGAGATGATTTATTTTTAAAGCTTTGAAGCTAAGATTAAGCCAATAGTAAAACCTTCAAGTGAAATTATATATAAATATTAGAGGGAAACTTGATCCCAACCTTGTATAAAAGGTGAGTTTCCACCGAGCATTTGAGATTATCTCAACTATGCAACCCAATCATACATATAACCTAGTGAGCATGAGTGAACCAAGTCAATACACACTATAAATATGGTGTAGGTGGATTATTTTATCACTCCATCATATAAAATTGTTAAGATTGAGTGATGTAATCACCTCAACCTTTCTAAAAGTGAAATCTATGATATGATATCTTCGAACATGAAACTAACAACATAGATGTCAAGGAGATAATAAATCATGTAAAAGCTGAAAATATTTTTAGTTTTTGGTTTTTTAATTTTTTTTTGACATTTTTACAATATTTGACATGTTCAACCTTAGTTTAGATCATTTGCATTGTTTTAATCATGGTTATATAGGTGAAAATGATGCATTCAATTTTCCTCCTCATGGTTTTCTTGTGAGGTAGAAGGGTGATTTTCATCATGTGGAATATGGATCAGTTTATTATGATGAGAAAAGGAGATGCCTTGCTGCTTTTGGTCAATTTTTACTTCCATTTTATATAAAAAAAGGGTTCCTATTGTGAATGTGTATTGGGATTATTGTGTAATCACCCAAACCCTCATTTTAATCACTTTAAGGACATAAAGAATATATATTATTATGTTTCCCAAGTATTATTTCCATCTTATTTTATGTTATAATTATTTTAGTTCAAATCCAAGTTATTGTAATTGTCTTACATTGCAAGTGGTATTTTCCTATGTAGGATCAACATGGTTATGCCAAAATTAAGCACCACAAATAAATAATGTAATTATTAGATCTAGTTGTTGTGGATGTTGTTTGATTTGTTTAATTTGAATTATTTGTTGTGGATGTGCCTTATATGCCATTTGAACTTATATATTTCATTAATAATGATCTTTTTGTAGATTTGTAAACATATTTTAGTTTATATGAGCACTAATTTGTGACACTAAATATTTGGGAGTATCATCAAATGTAAGCTATTAGTTATCAATAAGGTTTTATGTTTTATGCTTCAAGGTATAACATAGGTTAGTAACATGCCTAGGTCCTTGGTGATAGTCATAATATACATTAGTATCATATCCTTTGGAAAAAACCCAACTCATTTCAACCTCCATAGGATGAGGGAGAGATATGAGGTGACACTCTACAAGCTTTAGAAGTAATGAAGCTACATATTCAATTAAGCGTGCAAATTATCTCTAAGGTGCATTGGATAATATAAGTTGATTGGGTTATTGTGACATCACATTAACCATGGTAGTTATTTCCTTCTTATGATTAATGGGATTTACTTTATAACTTGGTTTGATACTTAACTTGGTAATTAACGTATTTGGTGTGTTTACTACATAATTAAGTTTGTTCAATGAGATAAGTTTCATTTTAAGATCATGAAAAGTATGGCATAAGTCATATAAATATTTTATCTTTTTGAAAATAATGGACACATGTAATGGGGCAAAAAACTTTGTTTGAAGATGTCTTGAAGCTCTTTATCTACCATTGGATTGGTCATTTTAGCTAACATTATATTTTACCTCAAGACATATTCATTTATAGGTTCATTGGTTCCTTGTTTGATTTTTTCAATTTGGGCATAGTAAGCCTTTTTATTAATATTGATAGATAAGTGTGCCAAAAAATAATCTACAAGAGGTTTGAATATGTTTAATGATTAGATTGGTAATCACAGAACCACCTTAGAGCATAGTCCTTGAGGCCCCTTGAAAATAATTTAGTAAAAACTTTATCATTGGAGGAATAATGAAGGCATGTTGTATAAAATATCAAATATTTTTTTTATGACACCCTTGCCTTCATAAAACGTGAACTTAGGTGCAAAAAAACTAGTTGGCAAGGGGTGCAAAGATATCTCAAGTGAAAGAGGGTTATGCAACACTTCTTGTGAATCAATAACATAAGGTGATTTCATTTATTTATTTTTAATATTTGTAACCTTAGTTTTCAATAGTTTTATGGTTTGGACAAGAGATTTAACCTTTTGGTAATTAAGGCTTAAATATTTTTAATTCACTACAGGAGGTGTACCTATATGTTGAGTAGATGTAGGCATTGAAACTTGTATTTGGTTTGAATTATTAATGTTTCCCATGTAAGATGTAACAATAGTGGTTTTAGGTAACAAAGGTGTGAACACATATCCCACACCCTCATTAGAAGTATGAAATGGTGATGTGCCTAAGGGGAGGGTTATTGGTATATGGGGATGGCCCATAAATCTAATAGCATAATAATACATGGAGCTTCTTATTCATCTACATTTTTTGATTTTTAGTGTCTAATATGGTTCTTAGGATCTTATCAATATTTTTAGGGTTTTATTGTATACGATGTTAAAACATAGAAAGATATTGTACTTTATATTGATCTATTTATTCATGTTCATTGTTGTCATTAGATTCATAATTTTCATGATCAAAAACATCTTGACTGATAACCTCTTCAATATCTGATTTACTTTCATGAGTAATATGTTCATTAGATACAACATTGGTTACTTCATTAGTTTGAGCCATCTTAGGTGAATAATGAAGAAGATCTATGTGTTTGATAGAAACATCAACTAATCTATGGCTATGCCTAGGTTGTACATAAGTGATATAAAAAATCTCAAAAAATATAGCAATGAAAAACCTCAAAAGGTTGAATATCATAGAGTAAGCTAGGGTTTACATAAAGAGATAGGTTGACCAAATTTTTGACCCTAAATTAAGATGGGTTAATATTATAGAAATCAATAATCACAAGCATGATAAACAAATATTTATTTAGGTCAATTAATTGGTAAAATTAGATATATGATGATCCAAATTTATAAAACTGAGATATGCTAACAATAGAAAGTATAACTATTGATTGATATTGTAATGAATTATAAACAATATTTATTAGCTAGTTTACTTTGTGTATCTAAATATAATATGATAAAAGCTAGAAATAAGAAACAATAGTGAAATTTTGCTCACTTGAATGCTTTATTGAATGATTTTAGTAAGTTCTTAATGAGTTATTAGGTATGTGCTATGTGAGGAATAAATGAGGGTTGATCTTGTATATATACCAATTCATTTTAGAAATATATCATATTAAATTACTTAGGTTGACCTTTATGATACATTTTGTTCAAAATTTCAATGATTTTAGGGTACTAGACACTTAGTTTAGCACAATACACTAGTGTTGATGTAGGTATCTAGCTATAATACAAGTGTCAAAGAAACTAAAAATTAAGTACACATATAAAACTTGGAGAGGATGATAATGAGTAGGTTTATATCATTTTGATCAGTATAAAAGACCTAGTCATCAGAAAAACATATGCTTAGACTATGAAATTAACAATAGGACTAAGAGATAGTGGATGTGAGCCTTTTAGTAGTAGGAAGGTCTTAGGAACTTATAAGATGATAAATTTGAGCAATGGATTTGATTATGAAAATAATATCAAAATCACCAAAAATTACCAATCTACTTCAAAAATTGGAAGCCATTAGATCAAAATGCAATAAAATGAATATTTAAAATAACATTATGAACTAAAACCAAATGTTCCCAATCAAGATTTAAAAAAAAGACTAAAGATTATATATGGAGATTGCTTACAAATAGACTCAAAATTTTAGCATGATTTTAGCTTGATCAAAAGACTTGGATAGAATGGATTTATAGATTAATTTATAGATTTTATGAAATGATTATTGAACTAATGGAGCACAGATTTATTTCATTTTTTGGAATAGAGGGAAGCATTTTTTAAATGGAAAGGAATGGTGATTTTCCAATGAATTAAAAATTCATTAGAAGCCTCTAGAGAAGAAGACTCTAGATAGGAAGGAGGGAATTCTACAAAATTTAAAAATACTTAGAATTTTTTAGAGAGATAACTCTATAGAGAAGGAGAAGGGTGGTGGAGAGTTCTATATTCCATTAGGGATTATATATATGGGAATGGCTTGTAGGAAATCCTTGAAGTAGGTAGGTAGGTGGGTTGTGAATTTAAAATTCATAATATAATAGATAAGTAAGATTAGGATATAAGTGGGATTGATAAGAAGAATTAATGAATAAGTGGGAAGGGGTAAGGTTAGTATGATGAAGAATAATGAAGGGAAATGTTAGATAAATGACTAGGAGGATTAGTAATATGAATTTGATGAAATTATATGGGATTAGTTTCAAAATTAACATGTCAAGGAAGGCGAGTAAATTTAGATGCATACATTTTGTCCCTCTTGAAAGAGCATTATGATTGATGAAGTATAAGGAGTAATGGTCTTTAAAATAAGAAATACACTCATGGATAATGATGTTAGTGGATAGGACTGAAGGGTACAACCATGAGAAGTACTTTCCATGTATACTTAACTAAGGTGCTATATAATTTAGATTTAGTGTCTACATATCCATGACATATGACTCCCTCTTTTACTCAATTTGCACCAATTTCATAGATGGAGTGGTAATACTTGTCATTATATACATTGTATACACTAGAATCATATTATACAAACTAATTACACTAGTTTTACACCATAAATTAACATAATACATCTGTAGTAGTGGATTCCCTATTTTTCACTATAATACTCTATTGGGATTCATACAAGGATTCCAAGCCACTTCACCTCCATGGATATGAAATGATGGAGTTAAGCATACCTTGCATTATTAAGTACATACTTGTAATCAATGAGGATTGGATCATACACAATTCAATCAAATCTATTCAATGTGAATGGAATTTATAAGAGGCCTACCATCCATAGCCACCAATTTTTCACCAATATGTACACTAGAAAACACAATGATTCACATACCCAATTAGGTATATTCATTACTTGTTTTTGTGTGGATCATAGTTAAACATTAGGATCCTAAATTTAATATTGTACATGACAAGTAAGTTCAGGGGTACTCTCTTTTACTTTTAATCTAGCACTTTCACTTTGTTGCATTTACATTTAAGTTTAAATGTGCGCTTATGACCACCCATTCGACATACTTAGATATTGAATTATCATAGGGCCTTTCAACCACCTTTACTCATTTTTTGCATGGTGATTCACCATTGAAAACATATCAATTAAATTCACCCTATGACCCTTCCACATAGCTTGCTTAGTAGCCTAAGATCAAACCCTAATTGATTAGCACCCTATACTTAATTTTTACACAATTTGGATAGGGTTTCCCCATTTGGACTATAACATGCCACACTATTGTCCACTATCTTGGCCATTATTGTTGTTGAAATATCCATTTTATTTTACTATATTTATTCATGTTTTTGCTTTGTTTAGGATGAAACTCCATTTATTGTGAGAAGGGATTGCATATGGATAACTTGATTTGATGATTATATGAGCTACTATATGAATGTAATTTCTTTGGTTTTTATTTATTTTTATTTCAAATCAAGCATCTAATTAATATCAGGGTATCACTTTGTTCTCCTTTAGTGCCCAAGAATTTTAATAAGCTCCTAACAAGATATATTATCATGAAAATTAGTCATAAATGATAAAAATATATGATTGGAAAGAATCTTTGGATATTCAACTCTATTTTCATTGGTTTTCTTAGGAATTTATTTATATTATATATTTAATATGTGCTTTTATTATTAATTCCCCCACTCATAAGATATAATATTGTCCTTTCATGGCCAGTTTTGATCCTAAACTACTCAAACATCTATTATGGCCAAGAACTAAGAGGGATGGACTACTATTAGTAATAAAAAAATCCATGATGACACCCAAAATCCCTAAGGTAGAAGGGACATTTAAAAACACCAAACCACAACAATACATTAATTTTTTTGAATCTAATGGACCTTAGTTTAACCATATCTCATAGAATCAAACTTCACAACTTCCATTTACTCGATGAAATATTTCAAGTGCTAAAACATCACCAACTGCTCTTATGTCCTCTAAGCACTTGTTCAATCATCATCATGGAAGCTACTATGATAATACAAGAGGAGAGATTAGTATGGTGTTATTATGATTAAAATCAATCAAAAAAAAATTAATGAAACTTACACCTATAGCCTAGACACTCAAATAGTAAGTAAAAAATACAAGTAACTATCAAATGAAGATAAAACAAATAATTTTACCTTATATGAGAGCAAGAGTTGTATGTTGGCAATGTATTAATGTTCTCGGTTGTGTGATCAAGAATTATTTGGTAAAGAATCTTATTGCACCACCTCTCCTTGTCACTGTGGTAATTTTGAGCTTGGATTTGGCTTTGGCTTGGATTAATAATTTGGCATCATAACATTACACAAAAGGGCTCCTTGAAGGTATTTTTGCATGATAACATTAAACATAAAATATTTTTGAAGGAATTTTTACATGATAACATTAACATAAAATCTTGATGAATAATGGGTGAAGCCTTGTATTTATAGCCTTCCAAACTACCCCTAACCTAAGTGTAGTTAAGTTTAGTTTAACCGTAGTTAGGTTTGGAAGGGAACAAGCCATTAATATTTTAAATTAATAGGCATGACTCACAAATCTTAATATTTGTTTGATATTTTATGAGTGCTTGACAATTCACAAAAAATGATGTCATGATGGTGATTATTTGTGTGATGTCATGATGTTGTCATCAATCACAACTAGAAAGGTCAATGGGTTGATTTGATCAAAGAGGGTGGGGGATTTACCAAGGTGAACAACTAGAATTTTATATGTCACCATTGATTCTGATCTCCACTAAAATAATTTTTATTATATCACAAGATGGTCTACATCATGGTATAAAACATCATGATGACCTAGCTATAATGTGCATCAGGACTGACTCTTGATCCAATAAGCAATTGAAAATAATGCACCAATGATAAAAACCATGATGAAATGTTGACATATGAATATGGATGGAATTAAGTACAATGCACAAGGAATCACCCAATGAATGCATATACACTGAGTGAAGGCACAAAAATGAAATCAAACAAATAGACAAACAAGTAGATAAATAATTAAGCAAACAAACACACAAAAAACTTAAAAGTAAAAGCAGTAGAAAGTATCATTCATTAACCAAGACAAAATCTACATTTGAAGAATCAATGGAATGATAAATAGATGGTTCCCCAAATCAAGTCTATATGTAAGGGAATGACATACAAGGATAACATATCCTAGGATAAGCTACATGCTTTCGTTTTGCCCTAATAGGGAAAAAGTTATGAGCTTGGCATAAAAAGTGTGAATTAGATGATGCCCCTAAGCAAGGATACATGCAAAGGTAAGGTCACACCTCTAATTATAGTGGAATGGATTGGAAAAAATAATGGATTTTGCCTAGTAAGGTGGATTGAGGATGGATGACTAGGTTTAGATAGGATAAATTTTTTGAATTTTTGGGGGTTTATATCTCTCTAGTATATTGTAAGTCAATTTTCTAATTTATAAGATTTTGAAAGTTTCTAAAAGTATTTGGAATTTTTGGGGTATCTAACTCATTATAGAATTACAAGACACATAGTGATCGAAATCATAAAATGATAAGAGTGTGGGCTTAAATTACTTGTAAAATGATGGGAGCATTTACTGAAATTGATCATAAAATGGTGAGAGCATGGCAAAGGGATGACTTAGTTAACCTCAATGTGAATCTAATGATGCTTACATAATCCCAAATGAGACTTTAAGTCAATTTAGTTTTACCTTACAATGGATAAATCTGACTAGGTAGTATCAAGTTCATGAATTAGCCAAATGACATGTATAAAATAGGAATGTCAAGGTGATGCCATAATGCATGATAAAGGTATTGCTCCTAATTTTACCATAGGTAGTTATAATTAGGAAACAACAACATGGGTTAATGATTCTAATATTTTTAAAGTGGTTATAATTAGTATCACCAATAATGAAATATAACATGATAATAATGAAGAATGTAATTACCAAACCACTATCATACTCATCCAAGATACTATATCTTTGTGAAATACTAGATCAGCTATTAAAACTTCATCCAATTATAATAGGTGAAGCTGCCAAAAGAACAAATGGATCAGAACCAAGGTCAAAATGGGGTAGGAAGGGAGGGTAAAATAATTTTGGCCAAGTTAGAGAGGGTATGGAAGAAATGGTATATGGTATGGTATAAAGAATATGAGATTAAAACATGATGGCTATAATGGTAATAGGGTTTCCCCCAAGTGACAAGGTAAGGTAAATGGTTGGGTAAAGGTAAAGGCACAACAAATGATTTTTTTGTTTCAAATGATGTGGATATGCTCAACATGATCAACATATGATACAACTAGAATGAATAATTATTTAAATCACTAGGCTGCACTCCTTTTACATAGCTTCTTTGTTAAGAACCTGTTACTAATTTAGACTCTAATAATGTTGTATCTTTGTTGGTCATTGATTCTATTTCCTCCAAACTTTGAGACAAGATGTCTTTATAGCCTATGTAAATGAAAGGGTGGCCAATGATGGTAAATAAGGATAAATATTAGATGACAGGTCTAATTTGGTAATGTAATATAGGTTTGGAATGAATAAATGGATCATAATGGAATGTATAATGGTTGGGAAGTAAATGTTGATTGGGATTTTTTAGGCACACATAATGTTGTTGATTCTAGATTTAACATAATTTTGGTTATGGTGGGGTCAAAGACATCTAAATATGCTCTCAATAGGACCACCATATTTTTATGTTGTTTGGTCTTGAGAGATGATGCCATCTGACTATGCTTTATATTGGAAGTTGTACTGATGTTATCTTTAATAATGTCATCATCAAGTATTGAATAATTATTATGTGTAGCTATTACCACCTCAAATGGGTTTTTCCCAATGAAGTTGCCTTGATTATCCCATAACACCTCTAAGAAGGTTTCACTAAAGAATGTTGATTTTTGACTTTGATTGTCTTCTAACACCTCAAACAAGATTTCACTATAAGATGTTGAGTTTGGAATTTAATTTCCCCCTAATACCTTTGAAAAGGTTTCATTAGGAGATTTTTCTCCTTATACATGAATTTAGTCTTGGTCCACCTAATATTATACAATTGGTATGTTGCCATGGATGCAGTTCAACAAGGTATGATCTTATCAATCCCAATTGACACTTACGGGAGGTGGAATGTTAATATAATGGCTAGGTTGGTTGGTTTTAAAGTCATGTGTAATGGTAATGGAATGGTATGAGGTAGCACAATATTTATAGAAGATACCAGGAGAACTTGTGTTGAATCTGAAGTAATCATCCTTAAAAATTATGGAAGGATCACAAATGTATTTAAATTAATCTACAAGGCATGCGTAACCAATGTTTTAATAACCAAAAAGTATTCTAATTTTGACTCAAGGACTCTGAATATGATGTTAAAACTGACTTAACTTAGTTTTTAGTTCTTCATCTAATGTTGCGACAAATATGTTATGTTGAATGTTTGGTAATGTAAAAGTAATGGCTTAGGGTTGAACAATGGGCTCTTCAAAAATAGGCTCAACTAAGAAGGAATCCATAAAGATTGGATTGTCAAAGTGAGGCTTCTCAATAAAATGGAAATGGTCAACAAGAAACTCTAAAGAGACTAGATTGTCAAAGGGAGTATCCTTAAAAATAGGGAAATGGTTGAAATAATGATTTTCCCAAAAGAAGTTATAAGAATTAGGGGTGACATAATAAAGACTAGCTAGCCAAAGTGAGACTCTTCAACCAAAAGGAAAGGGTCTACATGCAACTCCATAGATATTAGCTTGTCAAAGTGAGGCTCCTCAAAGAAAGGGAAAGGGTCAAAGGATAATTCAACATAGTTTAACTCATCACAAATATGTGCTTCAACAAATACATCATGGATTATTTGGTTCTCTTAGCCTTGGTTTATACTTAGTTATAAAACCTCATATTTAGATACATCTTATTCTTTGAATGATAGCTCTTGGAGAGGTAATGATTGGATTTATTGTGATTCAAAGACTAGCTTAGATTTTATAAAGTGGGATAAGGTTGGCAATGGTTGAAGGATGATCCGTGGTTTTATAATGTGCTCTTTAAAATTATGATCATATACAATAGGCTAAATAAATAGTAGTTGGGGGTCTAGGATGGTAACTATGATCCTAGTAGTCACACATGCATAACCTTCTTAGGATAATGTGATACCATATTTTGAAGGGCATAGAATGGTAATGAATGGGAGTTTTGAATCTTGGTTTCTAATTCAAGCTAAAGGATGGGGGCTTGGAATGGTAATGAATGGGTATTGTGAGGCTTGGTTGCTAACACAATCTAAAAGATGAAGGCCTATAATGGTAATGAATGGTTGTTGTGAAGCTTGGTCATAACACAGGTTGAAGGATGAGGGCCTAAAATGGTAATGAATGGGCACTACAAATCTTGGTTGCTAATATAGGCTAAAGGAGGAGGCCCTAAAATGGTAATACTGTGGTGTTATGGAGATTGGTTTCAAATACAGATGAAAGGAGGGTTAATGGTATAGGTAGGGGATCAGGTACCATTATCATTGAAAGGGTAAACTTGGTACTTTAAGACCAAAGAAGGGAGATCTTAGCATATGATAATCATTATGGCTAGGTTTGGTAATTATCACAAATAGGGTGGTCTTGGTCTATGAAAATGGTCTTGAATGTGGTCCATATAACTCATCATTGGTCTAGGCAAAGTGAAATTAGTCTTGAAAATAAACATGAGCTAGGCACTTAAAAAAAAAACTTGATCTAGGCATGTTGGGATCTATGACTAGGTCTCACAAAATATAAGGTATAAAGCTCACAAAACACTTGAAATGTGGTATAAAATATTGGTTGATGATTGGTACATCTTAAAAATTGGTATAGATGGAAAACTTGGTTTATTATTGAAAATGGTTTAAACTTAGCCTAGAATGTATTTCTTTTCAAAAATCATCAATGATAAACTTGGTCTCAAATATCTTCAAGGTTTAAGGTCTTACACATAAATGGTCAATTTTGAAAGATAAATCTAAATGCTAATCTTGGCAAAGTGTTTCAAACAATTGTAATCTAGGTCTAAAATATATATACATATGAAAAGGGTTCTAGGTCTTTAGAAACAAGGCATAAGGATAGAATCAAAAATTACACACAAAACCTAAAAAACTAAGGCAAACACTAAGTCTTTTGAAACAAGGCACAAAGCTAGACTTTTTAAAACAACTAGGTCTAGGAACTTAAAGGTAAATTCTAGGTCTTTACAAATAAGGCATAAATCTAGACTTTAAAAACACACTTGGTCAATGTAAAACTTGAAAGGAAATATAATATAAATCTAAAATAATTTGAAAAACTTGGACTCAAACTAGGCACATGAATTAAAACACAAACTTAACCTTGGAATAAGACATTCTTTCTAGGTATACACCTAAAACTAATTGATAAATTCAATCTCAAGTAAGCAAAAATAAACACAATGAGTAAAGTGTTCAAGCCAAAGTGACAAGAAAGACTCAAACTTAAACTAATTTCACTTAAGGTTATACTTGAAAAGAGAGTTTTGACCTTAGTTCAAGGCAATAAATAGACGTGAGGCACATGAAAAATATACCACTTCCTAAAATCTATGCAAAGGTAATATTTAAATCAAGAAAATTGGTCCATGTTGCACAATTCAAAGGTAAGAGGTAAACATCTAAGCCAAAATTAAGCAAGGCATAGGTATAAACCACTCAACATTTGAATCTAAAATTTGAAAGATAAATTTCATACTTTGTTTTAGAAGACTTGGGTTCTCAAATAGACAACATTCTAGACCCAAATGGATGACATAACGATACCACTTATAGACCAAAAGCATACATGGTTTTGAGTATTGTTTGACACAAGGTAAATTTTGAAATAATACAAATAATGTAATGATGTCATTTTACTCGAAAGGTAAGACAATAATTTTTGTTTTAAAAAATTTAAGGAAAAAAATTGGAATGAAATGGGAAGCATAATGATGCCCCTTTAAAATAAGTGACCCACACAAAAATACTTATAAAAATGTCTAAGGTAAAGTGTTATATCAAATGGACAAAATAACACCTCTTAGCCTAAAGAGGTGTAAAAAAATGTGATTGGTTCATGACTTGTTTTGACATTTTTTTTGAAAAATGAAATAGTTTTATACCAAAAATAATTCAAGTAAAAGAAACAGATGAAAAAACACCAAAGTGTATTGTCCTATCCCTAAAAATTTACAAGGTTATTTTATATTATCAAATCATATCAGTATATCCCTTCTTGAGAGGAAATAATTTTTTAATCTAATAAATTTAGATGCACATGAAAAAGTAATGTTTTTTAGGCCCCCTCTTCTCTTAAGAATTGGTACAATGTCATAGAACTTTGGGCTACTCACCCTGCATTAACAATATTTCCATAGTAAGTGGGGTTTGTCTAAAAACTATAAGTTTCAAGTGATCTAGATGGTCCCAAGTGTGGTTAACACTAGAGACGAAATCAATTCAGTTGAGTTCATATCAACTACCTTACTATGCAAGGGTCTATTCCTTTTCATAGTGACTCCATCCATATACTTATTAGTGGAGTTTGATGTTTAGATAAACCTGACTTGGGTTTTTATTAAGATCAAAGAGGTTAGCCACTCAACCCCCTGAAAATATTAGTATCATGTGCCTTGATTTATATATCCTACCATAGAGTGGTGTTTAAATAATGTTGAGAGATGAATTCCCAGGCAATTTCTTCCCTAAATAACTTATGGGGAGGTGATGAAATCCTACCCATAAACCACGTACAGTAAAAGAAATAAATTAAACTAGAAGGAAATTAAAGTTTATTTTTTGAATCACCCAAGTTACTCAAACTTATGGAGAGCATATACAACATTCCTTCTAGGCTTGAAATAAGAAACAATGTAATGAAAGAAGTGTTTTTAGTCACTCGAGTTACCTAAAGGGGATGGGGGGAAAGCATATGCACAAAGTCTAGTTTGCAAGAGCAAAACAAGATAATATAATAAAAAGTAATAAATAAAAATAAAGATCTTAGGAGCACTTATTCTAATATTTTTGTTTTTTAAGGCACTAAGCAAGATGTGAAGTGAAATTTGTCCCCTTGGCTTTTTTGTTGGTATTCGTAGACTTTGAAAGATAAAAACAAAGTTGTTAGATCATTTTTATGCACCAAAATGTAAGTGTGAATGAAATTTTCAAGTGATTAAACCTCCCTTTATTTGCCTTGGGGCCTAAAAAAAATGTTAGCAGGTTTTCTTATTTCTAGGACAAAAAGATAATCAGCAAACAACTTTCCATTTTGAGCTCTCAGGTTTTTGTTGACACAGTGCAAAACTACCTTTTACAATGCAAAACCATTTATTTTAGTGCAAAACTAACTTTGATAGTGCAAAACCAACTTTTATAGTGTAATAATGCATGTCTCAGTGCAATAACACATGTCAAAATGAAATAATTCATGTCATAGTGTAATAACGTATGTCACAGTGTAATAATGCATGTCACAGTGCAACAATGCATTTCATAATGCAATAACGCATGTCACGGTGCAATAACTCATCTCATAGTGTAATAATGCATGTCACAGTGCAATAATGCATGTCATGATGAAATAATGAATGTCATAGTGTAATAATTCATGTCTCAATGCAATAACATATCTCTCAAGTGCAATATCACCTCTGGCTATTGCAAAACCACCTCTATCTATGCAATGACTAATATCTCAATTTCTTCACTTTTTTGTCATAAAATCAAAATATTGGCATGAAAATTGTTATCAAAAAATTATAAGATGACATATGAAGAGTTTTATGGGGTGTGGGTCCCACTGGGTGTGCCATTATGTGATCAATAGGAATCCAAAAGGGGAAATTAGTATGGTATTAGTATGATTAAAATATATCAAAAACACACTAATGAAACTTACACCTTTAGCCTAGACACTCAAAAAGCAATTGAACAATACAAGTAACTACCAAATGAAGACAAAATAAATAATTTTACCTTCCATGAGAGAAAGAGTTGTATGTTGGAAATGAATTGATGTGCTTGATTGTGTGATCAAGAATTCTTTGGCAAAGAAGCTTCTTGTGCCAGCTCTTCTTGTCACCTTGGTAATGTTGGGCTTGGCTTAATAATTTGGCATCATAACATCACAAAAAAGGGCTCCTTGAAGTTATTTTTTTCATAATAAATTTATACCAGAATAGCTTGTTGAAGGTATTTTTAAATGATAACATTAAACATAAAAGATTATTGAAGGTATTTTTGCATGATAACATTAAACAAAAAAAGCTTGATAAATGATGGGTAAAGCCTTGTATTTATATCCTTCCAAACTAAACCTAACCCAATTGTGGTTAGGTTTGGAAGGTAACAAGTCATTAATATTTTCAATTAATAGGCATGGCTTACATATCTAGATATTTGTTTGATATTTTATGAGTGCTTGATAACTCACAAAAGATGATGTCAAGATGGTGACATCATTTTAGATATTTATGTGATGTCATGATGATATCATAAATTTGGATTTATGAATTCATAAAAATATAAATTTAAAAATTAATTAGCCATGGGATTTTCACCTATGCATTTAATTAGGATTAACCAATTAAGCAATCTTGATCAAGTTAATTACCATTTCTAAATTTTGACAAGTTATCCCAAACACATGGTCAAAAAGGTCAATTTGTTAGGTCATAACTTGAATAGGGATTAATTAGAATAAGATGTTTATTATGTATAGTACATTTACCTAGTTAGGGATACATTGACACAAATTATAAGATGCATGTGATGTGTGCTGATGAATTAGAGCATTCCATTGATTTCTAGGCTTAACTTGAAATGTTTTCAAGAAGTCACTTTAGTGTCTATTTAGACATAGAAGTGGAAAAAAATGAGTGTCTATAGATAAAACTCACCAAGGAGAGAAAATTAAGAAAATGTTGCTTCATTTTCTCACTTGGTGATTTTTACATTTAAACTAGTAGATAGAGACATCTAAGGAGATCTACAAATGGAGGATTTGTCTTCATGAAAATTATCTCATGAAATGTGCATGGTGTTATAAATTTGATGTAATAAGATCTGGGTCAATAAATAATCTTACATCAATCAAGCATGTTTTTGTGACTTGTCAAAAATGTTGACATCATTACTCATGTCAAAGACAAGAAAAATAGGTCAGGATGTGCCACCGTATAATTGAACCCAAGAGTATAACTCCTTGATCAAATCAACAATACCAAAACCAAAATATCCATCCTAAAATTACTCATACACTTAGACAATTACAAGGATATGTTATATGTTGCATTGAATGATATCATTGTTCCTTACAATATAGAACCCAATTACATGGTATCTATAATTAATATGTTACGATTGACTAAGGAATATATATATTTTTTGAAAGAGAATATTTACCATCACAACACATCATTAATCAACACATAAATTTATACATTCATCTCATAATCAATGACATATGGGTAAAAATAGTATTAATTGATAATGGTTCAAGCCTAAATATCTGCAACAATTATTTCTCACAACTCCTTAATATACAGACAAATAATTTAAACTATTTTATTATGACCATTAGAGGTTTTGATAATATTTTCCACCAAATATTTGGCCAAATTATGTTTAATCTCACATTGGGACCTAGAACAATCACTACAATATGTCAAGTGATGCCCAATGATCTCAATTACAACATATTATTAGGGAATCCATGGATACTTGATATGCTTGTTGTCCCTTCTACCCTACATGCATGTTTAAAATTTAGTTACCAAGGGAACATATATACATTCCCTATGGACCATGAACCATTAAAATATATATAAGTCACTAAGCCTAATAAAATTTTGTTTTGCATATGTAATTTTCTACTTAGACATTAGTATAACTAACTTATCATAGATCCTTCATCATTCCTACAATTATGCTAAAAATACAATTTAATGTCATAGATAAATAATATGCATTTGGACTAAAATACTTCCACATAATGGGTTACAAAGTTTATACATTATATTTTCAAAACTTTATCAATTTTTTATGTTTTATCTCTTATAAGAATCCATCGAGTCTCAATTTCTCTGAGTGCATGCTTTAAAAGGTGCACTGGGAAAGGGGTAGGAAGACCATTGGTGCTTCATAGGTTTGTTATCTCTATACTACCACTTGTTATCTACCCAACCATCTCCTAAAAACACTCCCCTAAGCTTTGACTCTTCTTTTTCACCCTCCTATAGTCATTTTTTGCTTTCATTATCCCTTCCCTAGTCTAATACCCTTTTCAATAGTTTATGTTACATTGTGAGCCCCATCAACCATGTACTCTAGTTTATAAAACTCATTTAGGGTCTAGGTCATCCCCTCTCCAACCTAGAGCATGATCTAATTTGTTTTTGTTAATAATGATACAAAGTTGATTGGGTTGACCTTATTGACTAAACTTTTGAAAGGTTTAAGGTTAGATTCATCTATATATACACATCCATTTCATCATTTATTTGAGGGAAATAAGAATAAGAATATTATATTGTGCAGTTGATTATCCACCATTCTATTTGAGGATAATATCTTAGGGTTTCAATACTTTCTTTGGAGATACAAATCTTGTCTTATGGATAAGTCTTTTGGATGCATAGAGAAGTTGTGTATCCTAGAAATAACTTTTATTTGTTATCCTTACATACCAAAACAACCTCTTGATAATCACTTTGGCCAAGGGAGAGATTGAGGCTCGATGAGTTTGTCTTCAAAGGTAAGTATTCCTAACTTTGTTCCTCCTTTGTAAGAGTAGATATATTAGCATTTATACTTCTCTCCCATGCATTAGGATTTTGTATACACTGACATGAGTATATATATTCTATGCATGCTAAATTTTATTGTTTATTACCTCCACTTTGTGCCACAAGCTTTGGTAAGAACTAGATTAGACTTTACTTGTCATTTAATTTTGTGTATATGAAAACATAAGACCTAGATACGGTTATTGCATAATTTTACTTAGCTAGAGGCTTTGGGACCACTAAGGTAATATATCCTTTGGTTAGGTCTAGTAGATCCATCTTGGTCATGACCCCAAATATTTAATGTATCAACTATCAAAAGTGTAAGTAGGATTTATCTTCTATGAGATAGGATTGATTAATAGATCAGTTACATTTCCTTTTCATACACAAAGGATAAGGATTAGGAAAGAATGAACAAGTAATATTTCACCCCATTGAAGCATCTACTAAAAAAGGTAAATAGGGACATGGACACAACCCATATAATTATTGAAAATACATTCATGCCTACACCTCAGTACATAACCTTTAACATGCCTTCTTAACAAGTCAACCACTTATTCAATCAAGAATCTACATTATTAGTTATCTACCCTGAAATCATTGATGATATTATTTCATCAAAATTCATATCCTTGGATGAATTCTCTAGTGATGAATATCTAGTAGAATATTTAGCATCATATTATGAATCCCTTCCTTATATCACAACAATATGTTTCCTCACTCTACAAATGTTCATTCATACTTCAACAAGTTGTATATTCACTAGGATGATGGCCTAAATGATATGATTCCCACAACTTATTATATCAAAGATAGGTCCACCCTCATAAATGAATAAACTTATGAATTCAATTATAGTACTTTTGGCTACCAAATTGAAAGATAATAAGGACAAAAATATTAGTCAAGAACTATATGATTTGTCTAAAATATTCACTTGGGCATATTTTGACATCCTAGGAATTGATCCATCCATCATTGTACACCACATCACACTCTACCTAGATGCAAATATAGTTAATTCAAAGATATGTAAAATGCACCCCAAGGTTTTATTGCTAGTTAAATAATAAATTCAAAGATTACTTGATGAAAAATTTATTCAACTTGTAGTTTACCCAGAATGGGTATCCCACATTTTTATAGTAATTAATCTTAATGAATAGATCTAATGTTGGAAAAATCTAGAGATATAAATAGATCATGTCCTAAAGATGATTTTACATTTCCCAACATTGTTATTATTATGGACTCTACTATAATATTTGATATGTTTCCATTTATGGACATATTCATTGGTTATAATCAAATCAAAATTACCAAAGAAGATTAAGAAAATACATCACTCGTTACACCATGGGATACCTTTTGTTACATAGTTATGCATTTTGTTTAAAAAAATAAAAAAGCCACATAACAATGAGCCATGACTTATATCTTCCTTGACCTCATTCATAATATAGTAGATGAATATGTGGATGATGTATTAGCAAAATCAAAATAGAGACATAATCAAACAATTAATTAATGACAAATATTTGAATGATTGAAAATATAATGTATGTCTAAACCCAAAGAAGTGTGTGTTTGGCATAACATCCAAAAAATTATTGGGCATCATTATCTCCCAATGAGGAATTGGTGTGGACCTAAATAAATTTAAAGCTATTATAGACATGTCTCCACCTTAGGGATTAAAACAAATTCGATCTTTGAAGGTTAAAATTTAACCAATTCACCACTTTGTTACTTAGCTCATATATAAAACACAACATTTTACCTGATTGCTGAAAAATGATACAAAAGTCAAATGGGACACAAAATTCCATGAATGATTTGACTTAATTAAATGTTACTTACTCAATCCACCAGTCCTCATTCCCCCTTGATACCAAATAAACATCTTATCTTATATATTTCTACCACTGATCATGCATTAAGTGCCTTATTGGTAAAATATGATGATGATCACAAATAAAATGACATATATTACATCAGTATCACTCTTATCAATTATGAACATAATTTTACTACAATATAAAAATTATTCTTGGTTCTCATGTTTTTGACCCAAAAACTTTGACATTACATGATTAATAATGAAATCCAAGTCTTTATAAAATTTGATCCATTAAAATTTATCATGTCAAAACCTCATCTATCAGGGTGTATATAAAAATGGGTAAAGTTACTAATGGAATTTGACCTCAAAATATTACCACAAAACTCAATCAAGAGACATATTTTAGATGATCAACTAGTTGTTGCCTCCTTAAATGATGCAAAACCTCTCTAAGACATGTTCAAGAATGACTTCACAATATATAATATCACCAATGACACATGGATGATGTTTTTTGATGGTTTAAAATGCAAATCAGGTTCTAGCACATGCATATTTATTATCACCATGTATGGGGAACCTATGCACTTCACATATCACTTAGGGTTTTCATGCATGAATAACATTACCTATTATGAATCATTAATCTTAGGTATACATGTATCTCATGCATGAAACATAAAATCCATCAAGATATATTTGGATTCATATTTTGTCATCAATCAAGTCACACATTTTTTATTAGATGAAAGAATAAAATATAATCCTATATAGAAACATGGTAAAATGCCTCCAGACATGTTTTGATAATTTCTCAATAAAAACATCACACAAAAGGATAACCATCATGTAGATGTGATGGATAGTGATGCATCTCTTATATTTATTGAATTAAATGATGACCAAGTAAAATTATCCCCATTACATCTTTGTGAACCATAAATATCACATGAATATGTGATATCCTTATTAGTTATGTTAACCACATGTAGTTCAAAAAAAAACCAAATGATTTGCTCAAATAAATAGTTTCCTAAATAAGTTTGTTACACTAGACACTTTTTCATGTACTGAAAAGCACAAATTATAGAAATATGCACTCTAAAATGTGATTATTGGAGGGGATTTATTCAAGTGATCATTAGATGAATAGGTACTTTGATGGCTAGGCATTGATGAGGATAAAATATCAATAAAAAAAGTACATGATAGTGAATGTGGTTGTCAATTTAACATGAAAACAATGTCACATAAACTCATCCAATTGGGATATAATTGGCCCATTATGGAAAAAGAATGTCAAAAATACACCAAATTATGTGAAAATTTTCAAACACAATAATTTAAGCGATGTTCCATCACATGAATTACTAATTTTTATTTACCTTGGAATTTGAATTGATAAGAAAAATCAATATTGAATCAACATTGGGGCATAAATTTATCATCACAATCACCTAATACTTCACAAAATGGGTGGAAGCTATACCATTATAATCTAATACATACAAATATATCTATTGATTATTGATGACACACATCATATCACTTTTTAGTTTACCTCATTACTAACATCACATATGATGGTCCATACTTTAAAAATAAAATAGTCAAAAAAAATTGTGCTAAATAAAAAATCAAACACACATTTTCTACCCCTTATTACACCCAAGGAAATGGATAGGCAAAAGCTACAAATAATATTTTGATCAAAATAGTCACCAAATATTATAATGATTGGCACAACTAACTAGTATATGTACTATGGGCATATTTCATGATCATTCACACACCTATATGGGCTAGTCCATATTCTTTGGTTTATGACACAAAAGTGGTTCTTCCATTAGAGTTATAAATTCCATCCTTACATATATCTTTGAAAGGACTTATCATAGATTATCAATATAGATAAAAATGTTTCCATAAATTGGATCATACATGGATACAATTATTAGAGCACCTTAGGTATATCAAAATTAAATAAAAAGTACATACAACAAATGAATCCAATGTAATGAAATTAGACATGAGCATGCATACGTCCTAGTTTTGAATTTTTCTAGAATATTTGAAACTATATATGTAAATTATTATTTTTTAGAATTTATAAATATTTGTGTGTGTCTAAATAAAAACAAATGAATCATGATAGAGAGTTTGAGGTAGGTAACTTGGTTTAAATAAAAACCTATAGAACGTTAGTACCAAATAAGGGATGAAATGAAAATTTAAACCAAATTGGTTAGGCCCATATGTCATCATAAAAAAATTAAGCACTAACATGTGTCAGTGAACATCAATTTAAGGAAAGGTAGTCAATAATCCCATGAACATTATGCATCTATGAAAACTATTTATAGTTTTTTTAGATGCATAATGTTCATGGGATTCTTGAATACCTTTATTTCAAGTGATGTTATATGACACATTTTAGTGCTTAATTTTTCTATGATGATGTATGGGCCCAACCAATTTGGTTTAAATTTTTATTTGATCCCTTATTTGGCACTAAAATTTCATAAGTTTTTATTTAAAACCAAGTCTCTATGTGTGTTTATAAATAATAAAAAATGAATCCATGCTAGATATTTTGAGGTGGGTGACTTGGTTTTAAATAAAAAACCTATGAAATTTTAATGCCAAAGAAGAGATGAAATGAAAATTCAAACTAAATTAGTTGGGCCCATATGTCATCATAGAAAAATTGAGCACTAACGTGTGTCAGCTAACATCACTTAAAGGAAAGGTAGTCAAGAAAACTATGAACATTATGCATATATGATTGACTACCTTTTCTTCAAGTGATGTTAGCTGACACACATTAGTGCTCACTTTTTATGTGATGACATATGGGCCCAAATAATTTGGTTTGAAATTTCATTTCATCTCTTATTTTGCATTGATATTTCATCAGTTTTTATTTAAAACCAAGTCACCTACCTCAAACTCTCTAGCATGGATTCATTTGTTGTTATTTACACACACACATTTACAAATTATAAAAATATATAGTTTTAAATATTAAATAAAAATGTAAAACCAAGACCTATGCATGTTCATGTTTAATTTCATTCTACACCAATTGATTTGTGAATGTTTGATTTATTACTTAGCCAATTTATATTATATATGTTTCACATATTTCACATGAGTAACTACATAAATTATAGGATATAACTTCTAAATCTAGTTGTAATTTATTTCATTGTCAATCATTCAAAAACTTTACTTAGACAATAACACATTAATGGACAGGAGTGCCCTAATCTATTGTCTAGTTCCCTTGATGTTGTCCCAGTGATCCCATATTGACATTTCTTAGTTTTAAACCACATATATGTTTTATAAAACTTATACATAAACCATATATCTCACTGGGGGCATCCCATACACCTGTTTTATCATTCATTGACCATATTTTCTTACTCAAATCTTAGTATTTTTATTTCATTACATCTATCGATATCACTTAGACACCAACACATTGATATATACTACTAGTTATATATGCTATTGAACCTAATAGTGTTTCAAATTTATTAGGTTGATTAACTACACCTTCATGCATACTTTCATGTTTTCTTTCATGATTCATGTTGTATGTGTGTTTTCTTCTAATTGAGTACATTTGAATATGTCATTGTGTGTGTGTGTGTGTGGATATAAACCTATGTTTTATAATTCTATGTGTGTGAGGAAATTTGAACATGTCCCTTTTATGTGGCCCCTTGGCCTTATATTTATTTTCCTTATGTGATTTGTGTGTACTCTATGTATGTGTGTGTAGTAGTAATTTTGAGCTTATTATCTAACTATGAAATTTAGACCCAAAACATCAAACTACCTAAGTAAGATCTAGAGCCATTAGGATCAAATGAAACTAGATGAACACACAATTAAAAATATCATTCTAATCCTAAAGCTATTTTATCTAAACCATGATTAAATAGATATGAAAACAAGAGATGAGGATTGGATTGAGATTACCTTAGATTCATAGTTTTGACATCGTGATGCTTGATCATGGGTGTGGATGATGGATTCAAGGATTAGATTATCATAGACTTAGTATATTTATTCTTGGTTGCTACTTGATCATGTGGGCATGAAGACTTTATGGATTCTTAAGTTAGTTTAAATGGAGGATTGGGTTTTTTATGTAGAAAATGGATGAAATAATCAATGGATAGAATTTAATCATAGGCTATTGGAATCAATGGTTGAGGATTATGCAAGGAATTTAAAATTCCTTGAAGGATTTTAGAGGATAAAAGGTTCTAGAGGTATAAACCTCTAAAATCTCTTTGGGAGGGTTAAGAATGATTAGGGATAGATTATATAGGACATTAGGAGATACTAGAAAATCTAGTGGGGTAAGGCCTATAGGAAAGCCTAGGAATAGGTAGGTACGTGGGATTTGAGAATTTAAAATTCCCAAATAATGAATAGGTAGGATTAGGATGGAATAATGGATATTTAGGAGGATTAATGAAGAAGTGAGATAAAATAAGGTTAGTAAATAAAGACTAAGAAAGGGGGATATTATATAAAAGGGGATAAATTAGTGAGGATAAATTATATTAGATGAGATATATGAAATTAGTTTCAACTAATAAGAATATTTATGATGATGAAGGAAGTAAGCAGATTTAGGTGCATACATTTTTTCCCTCTTTGAAAGGGCATTACGAGTGGAGCAAAGTGGAAAGAGTAATAGTATTTCAAAGAAAAACTATTTCATGAATGAATGTTAGTAGATGATGTTAGTGGAAGCAGTATTAGTGACTATGATGCCCCCTCAAGGGGACATGTGGGGAAGAATGAGATGGATGGCCACTTGAAAGAAGGAATGATGGGTGGGATGAGATGGATAGACAAGGGGATGGGATGTCAGATGTGAGATAGAAAATGAAGTAGATGACTTTGAATTTGAGTAATGAGCTACAAATTGATGATGCCCTTGGTAAAGACACATGCACAAGGAGTAAATATGACTTTGTTATGATTGTTGACACATCCCAATGTGGAATCAACTATAATATGATGATAATAGGATTTAAAATCTACAATATTTTGATGTATCCTAAGAAAATATGCATGTAAGGGAGACCTATAGGTCATGATAAGATGATGATTTGATAAGATTAATTATGGGTGTAGTTTAAAGCTAAAATTGAATGATATGATGAAGGAAATGAAATTAAAAAAATGATAGGATTGAGTGACCAAAATATAAAGGAGAAGAATTAGACTGTAATTCAAATCAATGAGCCATAATGTGATAAATAGTGATAATGCCCCTAGCAAGGACACAAGAAAGGGGAAAAGATATGATAAATTAACCAATCAATGATTGATGGAAGAAAAGATGGATGTTGTGATATGTTGGGCCTAATCAATAGGTGAAAGGGATTGAAAAAAAAGATTAGGAAGATGATCACAAGAATGATGATTGATCAATTATTTGATGAATGATTGATATTATAGCTCAAAGATTGGACTGATGTGAGAATTGAGAATGATGAAAGATGTCTGAGATGTGATTATGGGTGATGAGGAAAGAGAAGATATTGATCAAGCTATCCTTGAGCACTAAAAAGTGGCCAAATACTACCTCCATGGTTTAGAAAGACCTCAGGCTAATGTAGTTATGAATAAATGACAATTTATGGATAAGAATATGATTATTATTATTATTATTATTATTATTATTATTATTATTATTGATTAGAGGATGATGTTAGTGATAATAAGATGTGACTCAGATGATGAGATGAGGATTATAAGGAAAAAAGAGTGGATGAGAGGATTAAATTAGTGATGGGAATAAGGATGATGAGATAATTAGATAAATGATGAGGGTGTAGGTGATAAATCCATCATAGTTGTCATAAGGCTCATCGTAGTTTAAGAAATCTGATAAATATAGAATTTGGCAGTATGCCCCATGATATAAGTGTAACCAAGAGGAAAGTGTGACAAAATGCATGGGAAAATAGTAAACTCTACATTATTATATATTTGGGGACCTCATATCATCCTCGTTCATTGCCTAGTTGACAAAAGGAGACATGATGCAAATAAAATATAAGACAAACAAGATATATACATGATGAGAATAAGTCAAACAATATAAAGCATGCAAGTAGCACACATAAGTATCTGCATGCAATGTCATTGTCTCTTATCTAATGATGGGATGAGCAATTGGGTGATGGACTAGACTAGGATGATCATTATGTGATTGTGGACTAAGTATAGACTTGGATTTGGATAGGATGATCATGATGTGATTGTGGACTAATGATATAATTAGATTTAGATAGGATGATCATGATTAGGATTAGGACTTAGGTAAGGATATGGATGTGGATATAGATTAATGGTTTGGATGAGGATAAAAATGTGGATAAGGATATGTATGTGGACTACTCAAAGGACTAGGATTATGAAAAGGTTGCTAAAAATTATAGGACAAGGTGACTAGGATGATAAGATGATTAGTAGATAAGGCAAGATGACTAGTATATAACACAAGATAAGAAGATATGGATAACTTAGGAACATTGGAATACATAGGGCATATGACAAGATGACACAGGACAAGCCAACTTAATTATTTTGATATTTTATGGATTTTATAATTTTTTGGACTCTCAACATATTTTAATTTTTAAGAATTTTTGGAATATGTATATACATTATACAAACGGGGTTACTAGCAAAGGGAACACCAAGCCTAGAAAACAAGATAAGGATGGATGGTTGGAATAATGGATGGGATGACAAAAGTATGAGGCTGATGTTGAAAAGGAGATAAGGACCAAAGAAGAATAGACTAGGGATTACCAATGACCACATTAGGAAGGAACTAGATGTTTAGTTTCCTGAGTGTCTATTGGAAGATATTCCAAGATGATTCCAAAAAAAATCTTAAGACACCTTCCTCATCCTTACAAAGGTCAAGATAGGAAGAAAGGAGGGACGTAATAGGATGGATTATATGATGATGGGTAAGAATAATGGATGGAGGGGATGGACAAGGGATGGTTTGACAAGGCATATAAAATGGATGGATTTTTCCCCCAAGTGTTGATGTATAATGTGGATAATAGATTATTTTACCATAATTCCAAAAACCAATTCTCATCATGGTATGTAAAAGACTAGTTTTCAACATTGGACAAATGATTTTTTTTCTATTTTTTATCTTTTTTTTATTTTTATCTTTTTGGGCATCTTAATTTATTATATATGGGTATCCAACACCTATTATAGATATGTGTGATGTTAAGACCATTTTATCACCACTAGATGTATTAATATCCTCATGACCTTTAGTGATTCTTGATGGTGAACCCTCTAGATATCTAGACAAGGTGTCTTCATCACCCCTAAAAGAGATGATGTTTCCTTGGTGGGTGATGTGAGGAATGGATTAGATTAGTTATAGATGTTGATAGGGAGTATTGGATTGGAATGGATGGTAAGACTTGATGGGATTATGGGTTTGTGATAAAAAGGAGTGATGGGTGATTGGGGATTAGGACTAGCAGTCACATACATCATTAGAGATGTTGGACATTCTACATTTGATTGGTACTATTTGACAAAAGACTATAGGAGATCCAAGACACTTTGACTTTGTGGTTCATCTTTAATCTAATTATTTGATGGATTATTGGCCATACCAATAATGTTTTTGACATTATTTTTATTTTCATACTTAATTATATCTTGATTATCCCCTGGTTCCTAATTTTGGGATTCACCATAGGAGATTGATTTTGGACTTGATATATAATGATTATTTTGACTTTGATAGTCCCCTAGTGCTTGAGTTTGGGATTCACTAGGGGAAGACACTTTGGATTAAGCCAATGATTTAAATATTCTTGATTTTGACTGATGGGATAAAAGATGATTTGATTATTATGATTAACTTCTATAATATGGTCTTGGACCTTTGTATTTGTGGCACACCTTATAATTCTCAAGGAAGGGTCCAATGATGTATGTTCTTGTTTGTCCCTATGGAAGAGGTGATTAAATGGTCATTGATAGGAAGAAAGGGGTCTATGATGAATGAAGGTTAGGGAGATGATGTGATGAAGTCAATGAGTGGTGATGTGGTAGCATGGTCTTGATAGGGGTTCTTAGAAGACCCCATTTCAACATTAGAGAAAATATTCTCAAGCTAAAAAAAAAGACCACTAAGACTAACTGTAATATATGCATCCAAAGTAAGATTAGATTCACTCTGACAATCTAAATCTCAAAATAAATCTATTATGACTTTATCATCCTAATTGGGATCCAAAGGTATGCCTAGTGACATATTGGAGGTATCTGGATTAGAGGTATCTAGATTAGAGGTATCCTAAAAAAGACAAGCATTATCAGCAACTATTGTAATATCAATGAGGGATGACATTTTTTATGAAGAGTCTGATTTGGATATTGGTTTTGAACATGATCCTAATGGAGATAATAATTGTGTTGACTTTGATGCTAACTCCAATGTACAAGATACAATGTTGCTAGTAGAAGACTCATTGTCCATGATTGACCTCTCAAAATGGGGTTTTGATATGATGAGTGAGGGTAATATGGTGGAGGGATAATAGATTCGATAAATATAGGCCCATGGAAGGAATTATGAGGAATAGGCTCATGTGAAATAGACTCATCTTTGATGGAATATTTGTCAAATATGGAGGGACCATAGAAGATGGATATGGTGTCTTGACCTTGGCTTAGAAATGGAATGGATTGATCATGATTGGGAATGGAATCTTGACACTCTTATTCTTATTCACCCAAGGATATAGACGCATCTAGTTCATCCTTGATTTCTATGTCACCATGGTTGATGAGATCTTGAACATACACTTGGAAATTTCAACATCAATTAATGGTATGCCCCCAAGTTGAGTGATATGCACAGTATTGATTAGCTTTATACCCAGATGGCTTAGGCTTAGTGGGATCATGTATGGGTGGATAGACCATCATGTTAGAAATGATAAGTTGTTAGAAAAAGGGATTCCAAGGATATAGGAAGAGGGGTATAATTTCCCACTTTAATTTGTGATCTAGATGTGGAAGCATTAGACTTTAGATCAAATGGTTGTTAATATGATTGGGTGGATGGGCTGGTAATAGATGAGATAGCTAGGATAGGACTCCCTTTGATAATGCAATAAGGGGTACATGATGGGCTATGACTAGTGGATGGAGTATTAGAATAGAACTCATGTGATTAGATGGGGACCAGAGGTAATGGGTGGATGAGATCAGAGTCCATAAGATGTGGAGTGCTTATCTCAAAAAGGTGATAAAGGATCATATCCTTATTGGCCATGATGCATTGTGAAAATAGGGTAGTTAACTGGATATGACTTTTGGATGGAAGATTTGAATGGAACTAAATGGTGTGATGATTAAGAGTTTATTGATGTCATAATGATAGGTTAAAATCTATACGATGTTGGTTGTTTATCTTGATGAGGTAAGAATGGAGTATATCCCTATTATCTATGAGGCATTCATCAATCAGGGTATTGAATGCATTATTTTTTGATGCCATAAATGAAGGATGTGGGAAAGTATGAATGATATGGTTCATTAGTCCTAATCGACAGGTGCAAGGGATTGAAAAAAATACTAAGGGATGGAGGTGGGATGTATGAGACAAATTTGGATAAAGGCTTGCTATAATCCAATCCTAGGTTTGATTAAATATTTGGGTGTTATATAATATTTGATCAAGTAGAATAAATTAATATGTGAGCTATATTTTGATTATTATGATTGGATTCAACAAGGTGAGATATAATGAGCTTTAAGATTGGATGGGGGGATAGATTGGCCCAAGAGACTTATTTTTATTGGATTTATAGGATGAAGGATATCTCAAGATGAAGATGAAAGAAAAATGATTTGATTGATAGGATTATGATTATGACTCAAATTTGATGAGACAAAATCAAGCTAATGATGAGGACCCTAATCAAAAGAGTTGTTTACTAATGGGGATGAAGACCAATGTATGACTATAGAATTGAGGGGAGGATTAATATAGACAAAGTGATGAGTTGGGTTGGACTAGGGTTAGGACTAGGTTTAAAATATGGTGGACAAAACCAAGTCAAATGATTGGTTTAGGATGAGACGTGGATGACAAGATGTGATTTCTGATACGTAAGTGATGTAGGTGGATAAAAGGCAAGGAGGTGATTAATATTAGTTATAGACGAGGTGGATTAAGTGATAAAAGTGATTTTGGGGATGATTAGGAGTATGTTAGATATATGGGGGATAAGGTAAGGTCAAGACTGATTTGGACTAGGGGATTAAGTCAAGGTGAGGTGTGATGGATGATAGGCTTGATTTTTTAGGTAATGGGGATATGGATAATGATTGGTGAGACTAGAATATTATGTGACTAGTGTTTAAAATAACAAAATATGTACAATAGGATGATATGTTTACAAGACCTAAATAGGTGTATATAGGTTTGGGTGGAAAGCTAACTTGGCTCACAAAAAACACAGGTTTAACATAACACATACCCAAATCAAGTATACCACAAACCTATGATTATCAAACTCAAAGTTGTGTAACCTAATGACCACACCATCTAAGGGATTCACGAGTGAAGCTATAGGTTAGTGACCTATTATGAAATTTACTGAATCCTCTCAACCCTATATACACATGATGATCACTTGAGAAATGATACTGAATTTGATATTGGATTACTTGTTATGGTTGAAAAGTCTTATGTTAGGATATATAGGCTCTCTAAGGGAGTCCCCAATATACAAAAAAGTATGATGGAACCAAATCCATATAGAATGTTATCTAACCAATTTTTGAATTAGAGCCAAAATGCCCCTCAATCCATGGAACCCTTTATGGAGAATTCCACTTTAGCACCTAATTATAGTTGTCTTGATATCTATACTCCACCAAAACATAGAGTGTGGTTAAATGTGTGGTGATGAAATCCATGTCACCGACCCCAAGAAAAAAAAGGGGGAGGTATTATTGGTGGTTTTTTATCCTTGAGTAATTTCCATAAGGATGCAAGGAGGAGAGAATACACTACCATATCCCTCAAGTGACAAACAAGAAGACCAAAAAGGAGATTAATTGATCAATTTAATCAAGGTGTGAGATTTATACAAGATGTAATAATATACAAGACAAAATAGTCAAAATGTTTAAAGAGATATATAAAATATGTAAGAAAAAATGATTAAAGTACTTCAAAAAATGATGTTCAAATTGCCAAAAGGAGTCTTTGATAGGTGACCTAAATTAAAATTATTAGTAGTTTCAAGTGGCACTTTTAAAGAGGTAACTTGTAAGACAAAGATTAGTAGTTTCAATTAACAAATCTTGAAGGGTAACCTATAATAAAAAATATTAGACCAAAATATAACTTGAAAAATAAGATGTTAGCAAGTTAAAATTTACCCCTACAATAAAAAAAAATTAATTTTATATGCCTTAAGAAAAACACCTTAAAAAATCATGATTTGGCTCTATAACTTATTTGGGTGAGTGGGACATAACATGGGGGTCTGGGGGCAACAACCCCCAATGGGTTCAAGGGGAAATGCCCCTTGTAGGGTCTAAGGTATCACCCTAGGCACACTCCCTCCTTGATGCTAATGCCAATTTGGACCTTGCAGGAGGCTCAAAATGACTCAAAAATCACTAAAAATGACTCTAAAAATGCACTCAAAAAGACAAAATCAAATGCAAAAATCAATACAAAATCACAAATTTGGACTGCAATATCACAACTACCAATGCAATATCATAATTCACAAGTTGAAATTTTTCCACAAGTTATTAACCATGATTTTTAGACTACAAAATCATGACTGTTAGTGCAATACCATGACTCACAGGGCAATATTTATTTAAAACTTCAAAATTCTTGATTGTGACTAAAGATGCAAATGTTGAAATTATCATATTAAAATAGGTGTTTTAAGATATAAAAATTCCTAAAAAATATTTACAATTAATTATGAAAAATTAATCTTATGTCGATGTTTTAGGATTTTGATCAAGACAAGATGATTTTACCAAAATGGACAAATCATAGGTAATTTGCAGAACAAAAAAGATGTTTTCAATTAGACTAGTCCTAAATCTACCTTATAAATTTAGAGATATTAAAATATCAAACATAATCAACCCCAAAATGAGTAAATCATAATATCACTCTTATCACTATAATATCATGATTACCAGGTCAATATCATGACTATGTGATTAGTGGTTTTACAAAGGACAATAAAATAGTTAAGACTATGATGTTTTTTGGATTTTAGTTTCCTATTTACCCTATCAGTCAATAGATTACACAGATAAAAACCCCCTTACCAAAATGTGATATATATCTTAAGATCCAAATCACTTAAATAAGATTACAAAAAGAGGTTTGTAAGATGATCATGTGATTACAGGTCCCTATAAAATAGAAAATGTCAAGATTAAACCTATATGTAAGAATTTTAAAAGATAATTATTAGTATATTTAGACAAAATTACAATATCATGACTATAGTTGCAATATCATGATTCTCAGGTAAATATCACAAGTCATAGATTTGTGATTTTGCATACCACCAAAAACCTATCATAGTCAGTTAGCCATTAGGGGTTAGACATAATATCATGACTTAGTATGAAAACCTATGACTTTTGATGTAAAATCGTAACTTGTGAGTCACAGTATTACATAAAAGTAATAACTTGCAAAGGTGAAAGAAAATGTTAGTGGTCAAGTTACACAGTCAATATAAAATCATGACTTTCTAGATAAAATCATGACTGCAATGTTTGAAGTGTCACCTATGCATGAAATTGTCAAAATTATGGCACTTATTCTTGTCCAATCAAACTTGCAAGCTACTAAAAACACTTCTAACAAGCAATAAAGTTAAATTGGGAGTGTCTATCCCACCATGGTTTCCAAAATGTAGTAGTAATTTTGAGTGTATTATCTAAATATGAAATTTATCCCCAAAACATCAAAATACCTAAATAAGATATAAAGCCATTAGGAACAAATGTAACTAGATGAACACATAATTCAAACCAACATTCTAATCCTAAAACTATTTTCTCTAAACCACGATTAAATGGATATGAAAATAAGAGACAAGGATGGGATTGATATTACCTTAGACTCAAATTTTCAACATTATGATGCTTGATCATGGATGTTGATGATGGATTCAAGGATTAGATTAACATGGACTTAGTAGATTTATTTTTTATTACTAGTTGATCATGTAGGCATGAAGACTTTATGGATTCTTATGTTGGTTTCTATTGGTTTCTACTTGTAAACCTCTCTAATCTAGTCTTACACACTTTAAGGAAATGGCAAGTAATGATGAGAAACCTACTAATATGTCATTGTAGTTGGGGAAGGGTTTAGCATCAAGAATAGACCAAACTAGAGAAAATGATTGAGAGGCACCTACAAAGGGTATGGTTAAGCCCCTGTTACTTTTGGCTTTGCCTAAACCAAGGTGAGAGAACATATGGGGAAGCTTTCTCACATGGAGGGATTTTATACTTCAATCTCCATGAGGATTTGTAGCATAAGGAACAAATATGACCAGATCATAACCATGTCTTCACATTTCACCCATGAAATATTGTCACACAAAATACACAAATACTCTATGTCATACACAAGATACTAAAGATATATGAAACTATGGCTGTAATCTTAATTTCATAAAATATTTAATAGTAAAAGGAATGAAACAAAAGGATTAAAGTTCTAGGATTTTTAGGCAAAAATTGTAAAGACATTTCTTATATTCAAGATCTTATGTATTCACAAGCAAGTAACACTTGTAATATGCAACATTATGTGTTATTTACATGGAAAGATAGGGTAAGACAAATTTACAGTTTATTATAAAATGGAGGGTGGTGTGTTGGTGGATTCCAAACAACAAAGTATCTAACAATACTTCATGATAATTTTCTTTAGTAAAGACACATAAAACATTTTAAATAAAAGACAATGATAAGCATCAAATGATCCTTGAGAGACTAGGACATACTATTTTATTATTTTTGAGAAACTAGGTTCTAGATCTTAAACAATAAAGGGTTTGAAGTAAGGGGAAAAATCTAATCAAAAATGGTAAAATACAAATTTGATCAAATTAATTACATAAGGAAGAGAAGTAACTTATCTAGAAAAATAGATTGAGATGACTATTTCAAAGCCTAAAAATTGTTGCACAAGACTGGGAAGATGTTAGGAACCTAAATCTAGTTTTTGTTTTATGAAAGGATAGGAGCACAAAAAATAAGACAGTTTGGGGTCCGATGTTATTATCCACTCCTGCTGCTATTTTATAAACTAGTCACAGAGATTTGAGTTTTTTAGGTTTTATTTTCTATCCTTGTGTGATCCTAGTGAAATTTTAGATGTTGAATGTTAATAGAGATCCTTATAGAGTTGTTTTAATCTTCAAAATGATAGGTCTATCTACACACATGAAAAAATAAATACATCAAAATCAAAAGGGGGAAAAACTAGGTTAGCGGAAGTATGATCGCACAATCTAGAACCCCGGTTATCTTGATTGTTTCCAACATTAACCCTCAAACTAGGGTCTCAGATCAAATGTACTTCTCCCTTAGGTAATGTGCATAATCAACACACATTTTAGATACAAGAATGAACCTTCCCCTAAGCCCTTCCTTTATCAAGCATGCAAATCCATGTGTGATGTAAAATGTTGAGCTATACTATTCACTAATTTTTAATTATGTACTATGCTAAAGTAGTAAGTGCTAGATATAAAATGCTTTGTGAATTTATTTATATAAGAGACTCTTTATTTTAAATTTGGGAACTTTATTCACATTAGTCAATGCTCAAAAGATAAACAAAACTTAATAAAAGGGATAAGAAGGGTTTAAGACCTCTTAAGTAAGAGAAATGATCATTGGGACTCAAAATGCAAAAGGAAAAGAGCACCAAAAATGGGAAACCTTAGGGTATATCACTATAGTCCAATCCTAACACTTCTATCCTATAGGTTAGAGACCTAGGGAGATAGAATTAACATAGGAAATAAAGTCTAGTTAAGCTGAAATGACCATATGGAAGGCTATATATGACTGGTTATGGATAAAAAGGTGATTCAAGTGTGAAACAAGACCAAGATAAGTAAAACAAAAGACATGGTTAATATGAACAAGGTTCATATTCTCCAATCAGAGTCTCCTATGAAAAGGATTGTGAAAAGACATGATATGTGTGATTGCTTGACCAATTTAGGGTTTATACATTTTCCCCCCTTTTATTCTAGTGATGTAATGAAATGAAGTACTAGAGTAAAATAAAGAAGAAGAGAATGGTATGTGAAATTACCTACATGGAGATAAATGTGTTATAAAGGGTCTACCTCACTTCCTTGCTAGGGAAGTGGATAGAGATCTAAATAGTGATTAGAAAAAGAGGGAATCCCTGAAATGGATGCCCCCTGTACTAAATTTGAAAGTAGAATCCATGTAACATAGAGGAGTGTAATGCTTGCCCCTTATGTTAAATCTAGCTAAAAATGAGGAATTCTTGGAAGCCCAAAATTAATGTCTATCCTCTATCCCACATAAATTCATGTAATCTAGAATGTGTTATAAAATTTGAATGCTGTGAAGATCAAAATCTATCATGCCCCCATTTTGAATATCTGAACTAGAACTAAGAAATTATCGAAGGCCTAAAACTAATGACTGTCCTTTGTCCCACATAAACTTATGTAGTCTAGGTATGGGTAATGTAATGGACCAACCACTGCAGATGACCATATGGTCTAACTTGGTGACAACTTGGGTATAGCTAGGTGTAATCTAAAACTCTAGTCAATGTGTAAGAAGAGAATGACATGTCTTGTCATTCCATCTATACAATCTTGAGTGATGTAGAACATGAACATCCATGTCATGCCCCCCAAATCTGGTATGCATTTATATAATCTAGTAATATCTATAACCACATGTGAAATGACATATCCTACCATGTCTTATGTGTAAAATTAGAGACTAAAACACTTTGCTCTACACTATGCCTATAGTTTGCTATCTAATTTTGTAATTGTGTCATGTTGTATGAAGCTATATGTGTGAGATGTGTAGTAATGTGGATGCCCCCAAATTTGGTATATGAGTTTATATATATATATATCAAAGTCACTATTAATTCATATAATCTAAACCACTATATCTAAATATTATGTTTGCCTATAATCTAAAATCACTGTGGATCCATATGATCTAAAATACTGTATCTGAATACTATGTATACTTGTAAGCTAAAATCACTATGGATCCATATGATCTAAACCACTATATCTAAATAGTTTGTGTATTTATACATTTAAGGTATATCCCTCTGAACATATTGAGTAATGGTAAGTGACCCATGTAATCTGAATCATTGTATATTTTGACCAATCTAAGTTAAATCTAATAACCTAAATATTAGATGTGTAAGAACCATGATGCATCCAACTATGAAAGTGGGTGGGTATGCTGGTTTAAAATAGGAATAGTAGGAATAATGCCCCCCTTTTGGGGAGAGGCATGAAATTAGTGATAGAGGAGGTTGATCCAAAAGTAATGACTAGTGGTGTAAGTAGAAATAAGGTTAGCTTATTGTGAATAGCTTGAGAGGTTTGTTTGATTGATTAGACTGAGTTTTTGAAAGTGGAAAATGTTTTGATTATTGATGATCAAGGTGTGTGTCTAAGTATAAAAGAAATATATATATACTCATACTATAGTAGGTGGATGAGGTAGTAAGAGAACAAAGTTTGAGTGATGTCAAAGGTATCATTGTCATGATTCCATGGAAGAAAATGTTTTGAAAAATGGTATTATGGTGTTCAAGTTATGGGCAAAATGGTATTTTACTTTGATTGATAAAGCTATGTAAAATCGTAAATTGAATTTATTATTGATTCATTTGTGTATTGAATAGGTTGAGATTTATAGCTCTAGAGTGGGAGATATGCCAAGGAGATGAGCACATGTCGTGACTTAGTTCAAGCAGTTGGCATCCCAGGTTCAAGCTGGTGGTGATGTTACCCTAGTAAGAAACCAACATGCTTGATTTTTATCTATTTTGAAGCCTATTTTTGGTGTTTTGAGATTTTTAAAGTATCCTAGGAAAAAAATTTAGTTCTAATGCTCCTATACTTCATCCAATGCTCTTGTCCAAGTTCCAATGCTCCCATCCAAGTTACAATGCTCTTGTCTAGCATTATTGTCTTGAAGGTAGGATTTTCTATGATGCAGCTTTGTTAGTTATTTTTGTGTTGGCTTTTTGACTTAGAATTATTGATTGATATATATGTTATTTTTGGTGTTTTTAGGGTGAGGTGTGAATGAGAGAGTTCCACAGGGCTAGGTGATGGAGACATTAAGGTTGTTACCATTGTCTATTGATGAGAGAGCTATCATGGATAAGGCAGGGTTAGGTCATGTGCATAACCTAAGCATAGTGAAATGGGATAGATATTTTATTACTCCCTTATGTGAGAGGTGAAACATCGATACATATACTTTTTTCTTTTTATAGGGGAGGTTACTATGACTCTAGAGGATGTGTATCATATTTTACATTTATTAGTTAGTGGATGACATGTGACATTGTACAATGACATGGGTGTTGATGCTATTGATCATACATCCCTATATATTTATAGTGTGCCCTTAGGTATACATTAAAGAGGGAGTGATAGTGATGTATTATTATTAGTTATTGTGTAATCTAGTGTTCTACTCTTTTGGATGTGGTTGTCTATTTTGTTGGCATCATTTATTGTTGTAGATGGGAGTGGAGTGTCGATTGAATATAGGATGCATAGGATTGTGCACAATGTGGAGGTATATGGCACTATATTATCTTGGGTTATAAATATACTTGACCACCTATATAGGTATCTTTATAGGTATACACAGGAGGCATTTAGTGGTAGATTTAGTTTAGCAATGTTATTTCATTATTGGGCTTACAAGCACATAGTAGTTATGCAGCCAATAAGATTATCGAGGGAGAAGAAAGAACCTCCACAACCATTTGGGGAATGGTGGATGAGTAAAATAGCTATCTAATCCCCTAAGATGGATCATTATTAGTGGGTGCTAGATAGATTGGTGGTTGGTGACATTATATGGAGGTTGTATATAGGATTTCCTAGGTGGGTTGAGGATGGAGTGCAATTATGATATATGAGGGTCAACTATTGGATACATGACCACTAGGTTAGAGTATATGAGCACTTTAAATATGATCATGTGACTAGATAGTTTTGGGTACCACAATATGTGCCCTAAGTAGCATGGATGTGGGTGAGGAGTTCATGAACACCAATGAGTGTGGGAGCTCATGTGAGGCCTACAGAGGCTAAGCTAGCACCATTACCTTTGGATGCATGGGATGCATTTATAGATATTCCTAATGTGTATGATGTTGGATGTATAGACATGTATATTGCATGGTAGATGAGGCATCGATGGGATCCATTATACCATATTGATGAAAGGGATGCTCTAGAGTATGAGGATCCTCAATCGATCTAGATGATGAGAGGTAAGCAGTAATTTCATTTGAATTGTGTAAAAATTTGTGATTTTAGTTTGAATTTGAAGTATATAGCTAATGTAGTATCATAATTTGTGTGCAGGTAGAGTGGGAGGTGCATAAGATGAGGTACATACTAGAGTGGGGAGTGGAGATGATGATTATTGGGATACCATCATTGAGTTGACACTCTAAGAGCTCACACCACATGTTCCTGATGATGCAGTGGAGGAGGGATTGATAAAGCAAGTGATGGTTATAGCCAATATTCATGCTCATCTATTTGATAGGGATGTTATAGTGACAACTACATATGTTAAGGTAGTAAGAGAGAGAGATGAGCTAATATCTAATTTAGATATGCATAGGATGCCTCCAACTAATTATGGTTTTATTAGCATGAGGATCATAGATGAGTACATAGACCTTTAGAGGTGGTATGCAGACTTATGAGAAGAACATGGTCAATGATTGGAGAGAGAAAGAGAGTCATTGCAAGAGGCATGCAACAACTCAAGGAGGTGAGGGGCCATTGAGTGTTAGAGTGGATTATAGGACTAGTACTAGTGGGGAGAGTGAGTCTAAGAGTCAGGGCATGATGCCCATTCATAACTAGTTGTACCTTGATATGATGTATATGTTTTGAAAACTTGTTTTATATATATATATATATATATATATATATATAATTAATTTTGAATCATGTGTTTATGGATTTTAGAATATACTGGTATATTTATTACAAATGGTTTATTTAGAAATATCTAATTTAACATTGATGTTGATGTTGTATATGTTTTCGTAAAATGTTGTTTGGGATGTGATTTGATTATTTGAGTGAAATGCTAGTTTTGAATTTGAATCATATGTAAGTAAAGAACTTTATTTGTTTTGTAAATTTTAAATTGACTTGGTAAAGTGAATTGGTTCAAGATTAGTAAAATGGGATATTGATAAGGTCAAGATTTGGATAATGTGGTTTGGATAGGGAGGGTTACTTAGAACTAGGAATGTTAGTTGTTAATATAAGGGGATGTAAGAGAGCACTCTATGCTCAATTCCTTGAGAGTGGCTCAAGAATACAAATGTTGGCCCTTTAGCTCCATAATTTCCCACTAAGTGGAGATATGAATTGATACTGATATGAATGTGTGTTATATCACTATCTAAACCTAGATGGCCTACTAAATAAGTGTCGATACTAATCATTTTATCTAGGAACATACCTTGTATCTAATGTTATCTGTGGTACACTCTATAGCTATACATGGAGACTCTACAAGATGAAATCTCAATGGATATGAAACTAAAAATGTGTGCTATGAAGGAGGGTCATCTAACCATAATCATAGTGGATTTATATGTGAAATAACACCCTATGACCTTTGCTATGATATATATGACTAAGGAGTAAACCGAGATGGAATTATAACCTATGATGGGGGCTCATCTAGTCTCAATTGTAGTGGGTTGCTATGTGAAATAGGTCCCTAAAAACTTGATTGTAGTGAATATATCTCAAGAGTAGTAATCTATGATGTGGGTTCATTTAATCTTAACCATAGTGGGCTGTTACATGAGATAGGACCCATAAAACTCAGCTGTAGTGAATCTCTCTAGAGTGGTACTCTATTACAGTGCTTATGACTGTGCTAGATATATATATAGAACTACACTACTATATATAGGATACTCTCACTGTACTAGTCTCCAAACCTTCTAAGTAGGTGGGATAGGAGATTTTTTGTGAGGCTCTATCATATAAATTGCATTACTCTCACGATGAGTAATCAATGATTCCTATGAAGAAATGTCCTAAGATGACTCAATTATGGATGAATGAGGTCTATGGTTCCATGATGAAGGATATATTAGTGCCCCTTGTGTGAATACTATGATGTCATTATCAACACATCTATTAAAGCAATCTCTTAGTCCATAACAATCATTATCTTTATGTCCCTAGATATGATGATAGTTACAAAATGGCCAATGTGGTTGTTTATTTAAGAGATGTGGATCTCGTCAATGAGTAAAGGTAATATGATTAACCTTTTATCTAGTAGTGTTGATAATATGACATATGATCTATCTCACTTTGAATTAAATTATAGTGGTGCTATATTATTGTTTTTTGTAGTGCATATTGTAGGTGGTGCTCTAAAAATTGGCTTTATGTTCTTGTCTGGTTATTTTTTTGGCTATGGTCTCCTATCTTGTTTTGGATATGGTGGATGCAAAGTGCTAGGATCTCTAGAAGGAGGTAATGTAATGAAATCTAGAGTAATCTAATCAACTAAATCTAACTCAATCAATCCCAATTTCTTCTTCAAGGCTAGAACTATATAACATAAGTGTTGGAAAGAGGACTCTATTTGATATAGTATATGATATAGGAGGGGTTTTTGAAGACCCTTAATAAATATATGTTGAATCTCTAAATTTGTTGGTTTGTAGATCAATATTAACATGTGAATCTTAAATCATAAGATATAATCACTAACTGGATCTGAAGTATTCCGATGCAATGTGGTAAGTTTCCCATATGTAACATGAGGGATCATGTTCGCTATGTAATATTTGAGAAATGCCTCCTCTAAGTCATTATATGTATATAATAAATCAATAGGGAGTAGATGAAAGAACCAATTTTGTGCATCACCCACCAGTGTCTACTAGAACAACTTGAGTAGAATCAAAGGACTCGAATAAGATGTCAAAGCCTTCTGAAAGGATTGAAGGTGTACGAATGGATCTCTAGTGCCATCAAAGTGAAGCAATGATGGTATTTGAAAATGATTAGGCAATGAAGCTTTTACAAGTGTCTTCATAAGAGGGTTACCATGTAAGTCATTAGCATCCATCCAAGGCTTATAATCCTTGTTTTCCAAATTAATGAGATATACTTGGTGTTGTAATTCACCAACTACATGCATCAAATAAATAATCTCTTGGGATGGTATATTAGGATCTTGAAGTGGTTCATTTAATCATTGAATTTGATCATTTATTTTAGCCATGGGAATGCTACATTTAACAATTGGATCATAAGGAGGGGGTGTACTCACTTGAATCTTTAGAGTAATGGTAACTTGGATATTAACAGAGGGATGTGGGCTAACATTCTCTTTGGGTTAAGAGTGAGAAACATGTGCCACTATAGTAAGGGGTGGCTTGGGAGGTTCATTGGTATTTTTATTATTTAGTGAATCACATTCTAATTAAGTAGAGGATTTGATGTTATCATTAACATGTGAATTATTTGAAATAGAATCATACATAGAAGTAGAAACAACATTTTGTAGTGCATTAATTCTGAAAGGATGAGTGAGAGAAGAGTTAGAAGCATGAGATGCATTTCTTCTTCACTATGTGTATAATAATCACATTAGTCCATGTATTATCATTATCAAAGTTTTGTGCATATTCATTCTCATTGAAATATTCATTTTCATGTTCACTATCATACTCATTATCACTTCCATCATCACTAGAGAGAGGGGTAAGAGAATAATTTAATGCTTTTCTAATATGAAATAAATTTTCATGTAAAATTGGAACATTATGTGCATCTATTTTATCTTAGAATGGAGTGCATGCATTATTTTTATTTATAATATGAGAAGTAAGAGAAAGAGAGTTATCATTTAGACATTCTTTTGAACTAGGCATTGGAATTTTGATTCTATTGAATTTATATAATTATAATTTGAACATAGAAGTAGAGAGAGAGAGAGAGAGAGAGAGAGAGAGAGAGAGAGAGAGAGAGAGAGAGAGAGAGAGAGAGAGAGAGAGAGAGAGAGAGAGAGAGAGAGAGAGAGAGAGAGAGATTAGGTTCAAATGGAAGAAAGTTATCATTAATGAGAGATTTACTTAGAAATGCATTACTAATTTATTCATTTGGTTCATTGTGAATAGGAGAATGAGGTTCAAAATACCTTTCCCATTTATCAAAATTATTTTCTTTAGAAGAGGGAAGAAAAGAGATAGGTTTGAGGGAAGAAGATCCATCTACTTTTTCTTCACTATCACTTTCATATGTATCATCATATTCCTCATTACAACAATATTAATTATCTTCAGTGTAAATGAAATCATTTTCCACATTTTTAGCTAATGTGCAATTTTGTAAATTTGTTTATTCATTATCATAATTATGAGAAAAAATTATAATTTGATCTATGGGATGAGAGGAAAGAAGTTCCTTACTGGCCATTTTATTTATTCACCAAAGATAATATGTAAAAGTACTATTAAGAAAATAATTGCAAGAATAACTACTAACATAGAAATTTTGAAAATATTTTTGACACTCCAAATAATTTGTAAAAATTCCAAAATATTTATCTAAAAATTGTAAGGACAACTTGGGGTTTGAGGAGATCGTTTGTAAATCTAGGGTTTTGGGTTGGGGTTTTAGAATTTTTGAAAATTATTGTAATAATTTAAATTCTAAAAAAAATGAATAAAAAAATGCAAAAAAATCTATACAAAAATTAGAAATTAGAAATTTAATTTTTTCATAAAATAACTACTAACATAGATATTTTAAAAATATTTTTGACACTCCAAACAATTTATAAAAATTCCAAAAGAATTATCTAAAATTTGTAAGGAACGAAGGCTTGGGGTTTGAGGACCTAGTTTGAAAATCTAGGGTTTTGGGTTAGGGTTTTAGAATTTTTGAAAATTATTGAAATAATCTAAATTATAAAAATAAACTTGAATAAAATAAATGCATAAAAATATATACGAAAATAAAAAAATTGAAATTTAATTTTTGCACAAAATTATGAAGGAAAAAAACCCTAAAGGTACCTAGGGTTTTAGATTTGTTCAAATTAAGTCAGGTTTACCAAATGTTTTATTATTTTTGGGAAACTAGGGTCTAGTTCTTAAAAAATAAAGGGTTTGAAGTAAAGGGAAAAGTCTAATCAAATATGGTAAAATATAGATTTGATCAAATTAATTACATAGGGAAGAGAGTTAACTTATCTAAAAAAATAGACTAAGATGATTGTTTCAAAACCTAAAAACTATTGTGTAGGACTAGGAAGATGTTAGGAACCTAGATCTAGATTTTGTTTAGTGGAAGGATAGGATCACTAAAAATAAGACACTTTAGGGTCTGGTGCTATTGTCCATTCCTGCCACTATTGTCCAAACTAATCATAGAGATCTGAGTTTTCTAGGTTTTGTTCACTATCCCCATGTGATCCTATCTATGAAATTTTGGATCTTGAATGTCAACATAGCTCCTTATAGAGATATTTTAATCTTCAAGACCCTAGGTCTATCTACACACAAAACAACAAATACATCAAAAGTAAAAGGGGAAAAAACTAGGTTAGGAGAAGTATGATCAAACAATCTAGAACCCCTATTATCTTGATCATTACCTACATTAACCCTCAAACTAAGGTCTCAGATAAAATGTATTTCTCCATCAGGGAATGTGCATATCAACATGCACAGTAGATGCAAGAATGAAATTTCACCCAGGCCCTTTTTTGATCAAGCATGCAAATCTATGTGTGAAGTAGAATGTTGAGCTATATTATTGACTGATTTTTAATTATGTACTATGTCAAAGTAGTAAGTGACATATATAAAATTCCTTGTGAATTCCTTTATATAGGAGACTCTTTATTTGAAATTTAGGAACTTTATTTATAGTAGTTTATGCTCAAAAGACAAACAAAACTTAAGAAAAGGGCTAAGAAGGCTTTATGACCTCTTGAATGAAGAGAAATGAATTTTGGGACTCAAAGTGCAAAAGGATAAGAGCACCAAAAACAAGACACCCTAGGGTATAATGCTATATTACAATCCCAACACTCTTATCCTTCAAGTTCAAGACTTGGGAGGGTGGAATTAGCATGGGAAATAGAGTCTGGTTGAGCTAGAATGATTGTTTGGAAGGCTATGGATGACTGGTTATGGATAAAATGGTGACTCAAACACGAAATAAGACCAAGATAAGTAAAATAAAAGACATGGCTAATGTTAACAAGGCACATGTTCTCTATTTAGAGTCTCCTACAAAAAATATGGAGAAAACACATGATATGTGTGGTTACTTTACCAATTTAGGGTGTATGCACATACATTGAAACTAAAATCCCAAAAACTTTCTATTGTTAAATTCATGAACCTATAAAGTCCTTAAAAGGTATTCAATAAAGCATTTCCAAATATAACTATAAAAAGAGATTTATAAACTAGATTCATGCTTAGAATGACAACCAATAATGAACATAGACCTAGATATCTAATAAATAGAACTTTCAAATCATATTATTGCATTTTATTAGCAAAATATAGTAAAGAACCATAAATATTTTCCATAATCTTGAAAATGAATATTATAGACATTAACACTTTATAATGTTGCCATGGGGATAGGCATGGTGAGACTACTCTTTTGATAAGGGAGACATAAACATGCTCTCAGAGCCTGTAATGGTTATACATATGCAACCACCTTAGAAAAGGAGATAGAGTCTACACACAACACTTGATCTTAGAATATTTTTTTCAGAACTTAGACTTAGAGGAAATGGACACCTAAAATGACCTATATCAACCCAAAAATCCAATAACAACCAACAACCTTTGAATGGAAGACAAGACTTCTATTTATACATTTTTAATCCTTCCAAAATATGGGACCATGGGCTACAATTTTCAAAAATTGCATAACAAACTTTCCTAGTCCCATCAAGATGCTCTAAGCTAGAAATTGTATTTTTCCATACCTGAGATCTTCATCAAATTTTCAAGAAAAATTATTGTTGCAACTACCTCTACAAAAAATGATGAGGACTTACAACCACTTGGAGTACATCATTTGATATTTTAGCTAAAAAATGCCTTTCACATGAGCCTATAAGGAGGATATTCATTTGAGGAACCAAACAAACCATTTATCTTTTGTGTAACTACTTGAAGATGCCTTTCAACCACTTATTTGAATAGCTAGAGGTAGCAAATTATTTGCAAGCCAAACAAATTTTGTCCTTATATGCAACTTATTTGAAGATGTTTTCTTTTTACTCATTTTCAAGTCATGGACATTTTTGGACATGAATCTCTTCTTGGTGCATGCTAAAGGGAAAGCCCATTACCTACAATAATGAATCAAGAATGGATCTAATTGTGACATGCAACTAAAATGATCCATGATCATGATTGAAAATATTCCCTTTTGAGTCAATAGTTAGACATTCTTTTATGCCTTCACTTATTTCCACATCCATGGAAAAGCCATCAAGTTTAACATCAACCTAGACACTTATCATATCATCATGAAATTTTGACCCCGTCAAGTAATCTATCTTACTCGTGCACCATTGGATCAGGTCTAAAAATTGATGCTTGCATGATCGTCATGGACATTTGATCTCTAATGGCTAGTCCCTATAGCTTAAATTTGATGCATGTGCACCTATCAAAAGATTTTCATGAGACCATCACCTATAATTTGGAAATATTTTTTTGGGTACTTTGTTTTGTATCAATTTTATCTAAATATTTATCTTTGGCCTCTTTATTTTCTTTGATACTTTGCTTTGGGATTGTCTTCAGCACAATTGTACCACATCAATTCTTTTGGGTACTCTATCAGGACAATTGTTTCAAACAAAATGTTTCAGATAATTTCCAAAAGGATTTGATTTCACACTTTTCCCAAAATAATTGAGCCTATGGATTTTCACCTTTGTTAGAATAATTATTTCAGTCCTTTTGTTCAAAACAATTCCCTCGACTAAACTAGCCTCTTACACTTTTGTTGAAAGAATTTGGTACTTGTCTTCTTTACTTTTGTTAGGATAATTGTTTTAAAAAAATTGTCTAAAAAAATTTCCTTTCAAAAATTGACCTTAGTACTTCTCTTGAAGAAATGAAATTTCTTCAAACTCTTTTCTTAAGAAAAATGTCTGAAGGAAAGAGACCTCTACCCCATAGCAACTTTACCTAAATAATCTTTTGGGCACTCGAACATACCTTTCAAAAAAATTGTTAAGGGCACTTGCCCTACAAAAATTCCCTTCAAACTTTCTAAATGGTCCTTCAATCTCTTAAAAGTGCCTTTCAAAACTATTGAAAGTGTACTCCACTTTTATAAAGTGCCCTTCAAATTTTTTGAAAGTGTCCTCCATCTTTAGAAAGTGCCCTTCAAAACTTTTGAAAGTGTCCTCCATCTTCAAAAAGTGCCTTTAAAACTTTTGAAAGTGTCCTCTATCTTTAGAAAGTGCACATTAGAATTTGTGTAAGTGTCCTTTGAATTTGGAATTATCCTTTGAACCTTTTGTAGACACCCTTTAGAAATTTTACAAAGGCAAAGTCCCCAAAGGAAATAATCCTTTGGAAAAATTTCAAAGGCAAAATGACCCTTTGAAAGTGCCCTTTGAGAATTTTCCAAGGGCAAAATGATTGAAGGAAATGATCCTTCAAAAAATTTACAAAGGTAAAATGACCCTTCAAAAGTCTTGAAAATGTCCTTTAAAATTTTTGTAAATGTTCTCCACCCTCGAAGAGTGCCCTTCAAGAATTTTGTAAGGGAAAAATGCCTAAAGGAAATAATCCTTTGGACATTTTACAAAGACAAAATGGACCTATAATTCCTTCAGGATTTTTGTGTGGATAAAAAGTCTAAAAAAAATGACCCAAAAACACTTAAGACTAAAAAGACAAGATATGGAATTCTTTTGGAACTTTTGTAGCAGACAAAATGTTTGACAAAAATAAGTCTTTGGACTTTTTGTCTGAGACAAAAATATAGAAGACCTATTTCCATTGGACTTTATGTTCATGTAAAAGGCCTACAAAGAATAAACGAAAGAACACATTCACAAAGCAAATATAGGATAAAGGACTTAGCAGATTATGTATATGAACTTGACCTTTCAAAGGAATACATGGATATATAACTAGGACAAATGAATTAAACATTGATACTCAACCCAGGATGGACTTAAACATTTTCATGGACAAGGGCCCAATTTCTCTAGTAAAATTTTGGGAAATAAAATAGGATCTCACTCAAGGATGCATACCCCTTATGGGTATGCAAATAACCATAGAACACTAGACCAAGTGCTGATCCATTAGACTACAAAGTTAAGACTTAATAATTTATCAGTAGACACTCACAAAGGCTCAACAAAAAAATTAAAGACTAACAAAAATAGATCAAGAGGATATAAAAATAAACACATGACAAAAAAACAAAGGAAACTATATAAACAAGGTCCAAATCAAAGGTGCAACAAAGAAATGAAATAACAAAATAACAAAACACTATATAATATGGTATATAGATTAAAAACTCAAACAAAGAAGTGTTTCAGATACCTACCATTGACTGGTGGTTCTAGTATCTCACCATTTAGGTCCCTTAAGAAGAAGGTATGTTCCCTAAGCTGATAGTCAATGAAATAGGGATCCATCCACAAGGCATCAAACTTTCCATGCTTACCCATCTTTTCATGCCTATTGTCCCAAAGTAAACCCAGATATCCTACTTGGAAAGTGATTGGAGTACCTTTATATCAAATATTTTCTTCACCTTCTCCTTCAACTAGAGGTTTATTTTGTGATCTTGTCTTCAAATTTCATCCAACTCAATAATCTAGTTAACCCCACTTTCATAGTGGTTGATTATCTCATCATAATCTAGTTGTTGTATGAGCTAATAGGTTGGCAATTGCAAATTCATAGGCAAAACTATTTGAGCTCTATAAATAAGCTCAAAAGGGATTCTACCTATAGCTCTCTTAGGCATAATCCTATCATCCCATTAGGAAAACCTTAGTTTTTCATCCCACTTGTTATTTTCTTCCAAAGTTCATCTAATAATCTTGAGCAAGTTCTTATTACTTGATTTTGCTTGCCTATTCCCTGAGGATTGTAGTTGGAAGCATATGTCAGTTCAATCCCATATTCTTTACATAGTGCTACCAAAGGTTTGGCTTTGAATCACATGACATTATCAGTAATTATCTTAATAAGCACACCAAATCTACAAATAATTTGATTTAGTAAGAAATCCATGACTACTTGTTGTGTTGATTTCTTTGTAGGGATTGATTTGACCCATTTGGTGAAGTAATGAGTTGAAATTAGTAATCATTTATGACTAGTGCTTGATGAATCAATAATTTATCTAATGAAATCCATTCCCCATTATTTGAATGGGCCCTCAATCATCATAGGTTATAAGGAAAGAAGACCTGAAGCTTTCATCCTCCCAGCAAAATGCTAACATTTCTCACACCTTCTGACCATCTGAGCAACATCTTTAAACAATGATGGCTACCAATAACCAGCTCTCAAATTTTTTTGAGTTGTAACTTTAGGTGAAAATGTCCACTAAAAAATCCACTATGGAAGTTTTCACTTAGGATAGCAGTCTATTCTTCTAGAATGCATCTTAGGAGAACCTCATCTAGAATCCTCCATGAAAGTCCATTTTCAGTCAAAAGGTATTTTTGGGAGATAAGTTTGAGAGTCCTCCTTTGATTCTTATCCAATCTAGGGGGACAATTCAGATTTTTCAAGTGGTAAACAATATCCTTATACCATGGAGATGTATTAAATTGGCTCAAGGAATCATCAACATTAAAAATAGCAGTGTTTACCTCAACAACATGAAAACTAGTCTCAGCCATAAGATTAGCTAGACCCATTCCTTTTACTAACTTGGTGGTCTAGATATCCATACCATACTCTTTTAACTTGTTAACCCACCTACACCTCTTGCTAGATACTTCAATCTGAGTTAAAATTTCCTTCACCATGGTGTGCGGCACATAAGCAACTATCTTTAAACTCAAAATATATGGCCTGAATGTTTTAATAGCCTTCACAAGTGTAAAATCTTTTTTCTCCATAATAGTTTATTTCAATTTGGGACCTTGCATAGCTTTGGTAAAGAAAGATATGGGTTTCTCATGACCATCTTCATTCTTTTGCAATAGGATATCAACAACAATATTGTATGATGTAAAATAGAATACTTGAAATGGCCTTGTGTAATTAGGACTGGCCAATATAGGATCAGACTTAAAATCTCCCTTGATGTCATTGAATGCTTGCATGTCCTTCTCCTCCCATTTAATTGTATCATCCTTTTTTATCATGGAAGTAATAGGCAAAGTTTTCTCTAAAAATTAGACACAAACCTCCTTACAAAGTTAATTTATCTAAAGAAAGATTGAATTCCTTTCTTGGACTATAGGATAGGGACTTTGTCAATGGCTTCTACCCTCTCAAGATCAATCATGACACCATATCTGGACACTATATGTCCCATAAACTTGGCCTTTTTTACTCCAAAATAGCACTTCTTTAGATTATGCAAAATGTTAAACTCCCTGCATCTGATCAGCACCTTTTTGAGATGTTCCAAATGCTCTTCTCTTATTTTGGAGTAAACAGTGATATTATCTTGTTACACAATAATAAACTTGTTAATTATCCCTACAAAGGCAACATCCATATCTCATTATAATCTTACACTAGCATTCATCAACCCAAAAGGCATCCTTATAGATACATAAGTTCCCCATGGCATAGTGAATGTAGTCTTGGACCTCTTAGATTATTTGACCATAACTTGGTTGTAACTTGAGAATCCATTCATTGTGGACAACACTTATGAACTAGTAATGATTTGTAGCAAGTTTTCCCTATTGGGTAGGGGATAATTATCTTTCAAAGAAGATTTATTCAAATTCCATAAATACACACACAAATGGATATGGCCATTATTCTTTCATACGAAGACTAGATTTGTATCCAATGATGAATACCTGATGGGTTAAATGATACCACCATCCCTTAGATTCTTTAACTTCTCCCTCATATTAGTGGCTAAGATGGGATTAATGGGCCTCTATTTCTTCCTAAAAGGTTTGCTATCAGGATACAATGGGATGATGTGATGGAATAAGACTTTCCTATACACTTTAAACTTAGAATAAGACCATGATAAACATTCTTGGTACTTCCTTAGTAGTTGCATGTAAGCTTTATTCTCAGCTACACTTAAGTGAGTACCTAGCCAAACCTTTCTTGGATTCTAATTGAGAACCCAAGTTACACTCAATTACATCTTTTGAAATGAATGAATCTCTCAACTTGATTTTATCATCTTCATCAAAATATGCCTCTAAACTGACCAATCCTCTTGGGATAGTGTTTATATTTATCTAAATGATGTCTTTTCCAAACAATGTCTCCTCTTCCCATCACAAACCTAAACCATAGATTCTAAGTCTATGAGTTGATCATGGAACTCAACCTTAGTTCAAAAAACTCTTAATTTGTTCATCATCATCAAAGACCTAATAATGATGAACATTATATAGGATTGAAGTCCTAAAAATCACCTACACTTGATACTAATAATGAGGGATCATATTTGCAATGTCAAATTGAGCACCTAGCCCTGCAAGTCTATTAGCTTCTTGGTTGAAAATTCTATCATGATAACAATTATTGAATGCATCAAAGAACTCCAACAAGTCCAAAACATCATTTTGATACTATTTCAACCTTTTATTTTTCATGCCACCAACTCAGAATCACCCTTAACAATAAAGCACTTTATTCCATACTTGTGGGAAATTCTTAAACCAAGCAAGAGTGCCTCATACTCAGTAATAGTGTCCATGCACTCAAAATAAAGCTGAAAAGAAAACATAAAACATTTACCATTATAGATAGAGAAGACAACCCCAACTCCATTTTTGATCTTGGATCAAGCCCCACCAAAACACATCTTTCAAACTCCATTTTCTTTGTTAGGCTCAACATCAAGAACAACAAGCTGTTCATGAGAATCAAGATTCCCAAGAAATTTACCTAATTCAACATCCATGTATAATACTTCATTAAGAGCACATTTTTGATCTTCAATTAAATGTAAAATATTTGGCTCTCTATAAATTTTAACCATCTTTCCCTCTAGTGGAATGGTGGTGTAGGAAAGGTCAATTTATACAATTCCACCCACACTAGTAGCCCACTTACATGAAAACAACATACCCCACTTAGATGGGTAATCCACAACCACCACATCCATATTCAAATACTTCCCTATATGTACTTCTAGCTACACTACCAACCCTTTGACTTGTCTAACAATTGGAACTTCTTATGAGTCCATGGCATAACACTTGCTAAAGGTTGATGTAATCTTAACTCCAATATATTTTAGGATACCCAAGGGCATCACATTAAAAGATGTTCCAGATTCAAACATATAATTATGAACAATCAAACCATTGAACAAAAGAGTAGTGTAAAATAGGTCCACATTCAGTAACTTTCTACAAGTGTAGTCCCCAACTAGACCTCTAAAGTAGGCTCAACACCTCTTCCAATTTTTCATCACTTTCTAGGGGTGTTTTGGGTACCTCAATTTCATTTGTATCTAAATTATCACCAAATTCCAAATATTCAAAGGCCTTTTTCCTATGTTTAGGTATTCATAATAATTCAACAAGTGGCACAGTGATTTTTAGTTGGCTCAACACATGGGCCATATCACATATGTTATACTATGGAAGAGGAGTGATTAGTGGAAGGGTAACAACACCTTCAACTATGATACAATCATTTAAATTCTTAAGTGGAGCTGGTTGGGATGGATTAATATTTTTTACAACAGCCTTTAAAGGTGGATTTTTAAAGCTCATTTGCACCACTAAGGATGCTAGATAATATAGGCATTCTATTGCTCCTAATAGGAGCACCTCTAAGCTTAACATTTTGGGTTACAAGTGTCATCTTGGAAGATTATTGGACTATTTTAACTTTCTTTTCTTCCTTAATTGCATTCTCTACCTTGAGATTTATAGGGGCATTTTCCTGAGGAATAGTAGCTTGATATTTGCTTCTCAAGTGATATTATTTCTCTTGGTAAATTACTAAATTAATTAGTTATTGCCTATCCTCAACTAATGGAATTCCCCCATCATTTTTATTAATCACCATAGAATGTAAGAAATCAAAATCATGTATGGGTAATTCATATGCTTGTGCCATATTAACATCATATGCAAATTCAAGAGTTGAGACACTTACCTTTTCAACTGCACTCCAAAATTGATTAACAGTAGTAGCACTTAATAATTTCATAGAGGCAGTCATCTCACTTTGGTGGATTTGAAAATTGAACATCAAGATCTCATCATCAGATGATGTAGACTCAAGTTCATCCACATCACATCTTCATTAGTCAATTCAACCATATCACATATGAGATGTGGAAGGAAGCAGTTATCACACAAATCAATATCAATGTCACAATCTATAACATTTACCTTGACATTTAAAGGATTAGGGACTTCATTTCTATCCCCTTTATTCTAATTTCTATCAGTTCTTTCTTTATGCGTAGGCCTTTTCTCTCTATCATTATCTCAATTATGGAAAGCAAGCCCTTTCTATGCTTGATTCAGATTTGGAGCTCATTTGTAATTGGTAGATACCTAAGGGACCCCTTTTTTAGCTCTAGTTAATTTGTATGACATTTCATTGATAGTAGAGACCAAAGTCCTTATAGTTTCTTCCAAGTTGTTTATCTTTGTGGGCTGAATATTTTTTGGATTGACCAACTTCACATTAGCCCACTTATTGAAGGGATTTCCCACAACCTTGATATTTTTCTCAATTTTGATGGCCATATTGAATTCTAACCGTAGGTTAGTGGGAGATTTGTCCCTTAAGAAATATGTAGCCTTCTTATCAAAGGCATCATAATACTTTATCAAACATGTTGTATCACTGGGCCTAATATTTTTGGGTAGTCGCATCTTGGTATTTTTGAATCATATGTTAAAGTCCAACACACACTCATTAGGATTCTTATTGATATTTTAAAATTACACCAAGAGAAACCTTGGATCAATCCTAGCACCATACTGAATTCTAAAAATATTTTGCATCTCTTCCCATGAATTAATGTATCCAGTGGAAAGGTAATTAAACCATTCATGAGCATCTTCCTTCAACGTGTGCAAAAATAATTTAATGCATACATCCTTGTACTCAACCTCCTAATCTTCAATGATATTTTAAAAATCCATCAGGTGTTAATCACTGCTTATTGCATTATTCCTTTGGAACTTTGGGAAGCATTTCCTAACTTCATTTAGAACCTCGTAGGTAGCCTTCCATCTCATCAAAATTGATAGGCCTAAATTTGGGAATGTGGAATGTAGGACATGCATTATTATCTTGGTCCATATGCCTCATGATTGGTTCAATATGAGTTTTAAGAATAAATGACAAAGGGATCTGAGGGGGTAAATGAGATGGACTGGGTGGATCAGACCTGGGAGGGGATTCAGTTGGTTGAGAAGAAGTTGGAAAATAAATATGACTATGTGTTTCACAATTAGTAGAAGAGATATGATAATCCTCAATGATGGGGTGGTTAACAAGGATTTCAAGATTATCAAGATCTTGATGGTCCTATGTAGTTGAACCTTGCCCTCTAATGGGCCTCCATACTTGTCCCTTTATTCTTTGAGGAATGCCTAAGGGTGGAACAAGTCTCTTAGATGGGTCAAATTTGAAAGATGATCTCAATCTTTGTAGTTTTGCAAATAATGAGATACTCAAAATTTAAAGTTATAAAATATTCAAAATAGGCACCAATCTTTCTAGAAACCAAAAAATACAGAGTCAGATTCACCACTAAAAATAAACTTCTAGAATAGAATAGCTTACAAACTTTATGATACAGACAGAAATAGACTTGTTGAAGCTTAATGAGATAAATAACAAAGACACTAAAATTTTTAAAATAATGTTCAAAAGGGACAAAACACCTTTCAATATGAAATATTAATAGTTCTTTGTAATAGGCTCAATAGAAATCAATTATCAAGCCTCAAATCCTGGCACATCCCCAAGTGGAGTATTATGGCATTGACAACCAAGATAGTCAGATTAATTTAGTAACAATAGAGAAGTAAATAAGGTGAAATACTCATATCCCTTTTCAAGAGTCCCTGACAACATGGGTGATAAGAATTATCCCTAACAATGGCACTAGTAAAGTGTTGGTTCCTAGTTGTACACCTCTCTAATCTAGCCTTACACACTTGAAGGAAATGGCAAGCAATGATGAGAAACCCACTAGAATGTCATTGTAGTTGGGGGAGGGTTTAGCATCAAGAATAGACTAGACTAGATAAAATGATTGAGAGGCACCTATAGAGGGTGTGATTAACCCCCTACTACTTTTGGCTTTACCTAAACCGAAGTGAGAGAACCTATGGGGTAGCTTGATCACATGGAGGAATTTTATACTTCAATCTCCATGGGGATTCTTGGCATAAGGAACAAATATGACCAGAGCATAAACACATCTACACACTTCACCTATGAAGGGTTGTCACATGAAATGCATAAATGTTCTATGTCATACATAAGCTACTAAAGATAGATGAAACTATGACTACAATATTCATTTAATAAAATATTCAACAATAAAAGGAACTAAACAAAGGATTGAAATGTTAGGATTTTAAAGCACAAACTACAAACACATTTCATATAGGCAAGATCTTATGCATTCGTAAGGCAAGTAATACATGTAATATGTAATAAAATGTGTTATTTGCATGGTAGGATATGGTAGGACAAATTTATAGTTGATTATAAAATGGAGGATGGTGTGTTGGTGGCTTCCAAACAATAAATTATCTAATAGTACTTCATGACAATTTTCTTTAGTAAAAACTGACAAAACATTTCAAATACAAGATAATGACAAACATCAAATGATCAAGAGACTAGGACATACATTAAAAATAGAATCCCAAATACTTTCTCCTGCTAAATTGATGAACCCAGGGAGTCTTTAAAAGGTATACAATAATGCATTTCCAAATATAACTACAGAAAGGGATTTATAAACTAGAAACATTCTCATAATGACAACCAGTAATGAACATATACCTAAATATCCAATCAATAGAACTTGGAAATCATATTATTGCATTTCATTACTAGAATACAATAAAGAATGATAAATATTTTCCATAAGTTTGAAAATAAATATTACACACATCAACACTTTAGAATGCTACCATGGGGATAAGCATGGTGAGATAACTCTTTTGACAATGGAAACATAAACATGCTCTCAAGGCCTACTAATGGTTCTATAGATGCAACCACCTTAGTAAGGGAGACCGAGTCTACACATAGAAATTGAACCCAAAATAATTTCTATAGATTTTGGACTTAGAGGAAATTGATGCCTAAGATGACCTATATCAACTTGAAAAGCCAATAACAACTGACAACCTTTGAATAGAAGACAAGCCTTAAATTCATACATTTTCAATCCTTCCCAAATATGTGACCATGGGAAAAAAAATTCAAAATTTTCATTATGAACTTTCCATGTCCCATCAAGATGCTCCCAACTAGAATATGCCTTTTTTCATGCCTGAGATCTTTGTCATTTTTTGAAGAAAAATCATTGTTGTAATTGCCTCTACAAAAAATGATGAGGGCTTGCAACCACTTGGAGCACATCATTTGATATTTTGGCTAAAAAATGCCTTTCACATGATCCTATAAGGAGGATATTCATTTGAGGAACCAAAAAAACCATTTGTCTTTTGTGTAACTACATGAATATGCCCTTTGATCACTCAGTTACATAGATGGATGGAGAAAATCATTTAAAATCCAAACATATTTTATCCTCATATGTAACTTATTTGAATATGCTTTCCTATTACTCAATTTCAAATCATGGACATTTATGGACATGAATCTCTTCTTGGTGCACACTAATGGAAAAGCCTATTACCTATAATGATGGCTAAGGAGTAGATCTGATTGTGACATTAAACTAAAATGATCCATGATCATGATTGGAAATATTCACTTTTGAGTTGGTAGTTAGACATTCTTATGTACCTTTACTTATTTCCACATCCATGTAAAATCTATCAAGTTTAACATCAACCTAGACACTTGTCATATCCTCATGCAATTTCAACCCTTTTGAAAAGTATGTCTTGGCTCGCACACCATTTGATCATCCTACTCCATGTAAATGCAATCTATTAGATTTGATTTCATTTTAAAATAAATGGCTAATTCATAGGTATAAAAAATGATGCTCATGCAATCATCATGGACATTTGATTCCCAAAGGCTAGTCCCTACAACTTAAAGTTGACGCCTGCACACTTATCAAATGATGTACATGAGACTATCACCTGTAATTTGAAAATATTATTTTTGGGACTTTATTTTGTGGTAATTTTGTTTGATTCTTTATCCTTGGCCTCCCTATTTTATTTATAACTATTGATTTAGGATTTTCTTTGGCACAATTATCTCACAACAATTATTTTGGGTACTCTATCAAGACAATTATTTAAGAAAAAATGTCTGAGATAATTTCTTTAGAAGATTTAATTTTACACTTTTCCCACAAGAATTAAGCCTATAGATTTTTGCCTTCATCAAAATAATTGTTTTAGATATTTTATCCAAAATAATTGCCCCAAATAAAATAGTCTCTTGTACTTTTTTTGAAAGAATTTGGCAATTAACTTATTTTCCTTTGTTAGGATAATTATTTCAAACAATTTTTTTGAAATAATTTCCCCACAAAAATTGACCTTATTACTTCTCCCAAAGAAATGCAATTCCTTCAAACTCCTTGCTTGGGTAAAATGTCTAAAGGAAATGAACATCTGCCCCACAAAAACTTTGTTGAAAGAATCTTTTGGGCATTTGAACATACCCTTCAAAAAAAATTTAAGGGTGCCTACCCTACAAAAATGCCCTTCAAACTTTCTGAATGGTCCTTCAATCTCTTAAAAGTTCCTTTCAGAACTATTGAAAGTGTCCACTTTCAGAAAGTGCCCTTTGGAAAATTTGAAAGTGTCCTCCATCTTCAAAAAGTGCCCTTCAAAACTTTTGAAAGCATCCTCCATCTTCAGAAAGTGCCCTACAAAACTTTTGATAATGTCCTCCATCTTCAGAAAGTGCCCTTCAAAATTTGTGTAAGTGTCCTCCATATCTAGAATTATCCTTTAGACCTTTTATAGATACCCTTTGAGAATTTTGCAAAGGCAAAGTGCTTGAAGGAAATAATCCTTTGGACATTTTGAAAAGGCAAAATGACCCTTTGAAAATGCCCTTTAGGAATTTTGCAAGGGCAAAATGCTCAAAGGAAATGATCCTTCAAATTTTTTATAAAGGCAAAATGACCCTCCAAAAGTCTTCAAAATGTCCTTCGAGATATTTATAAGTGTCCTCCACCCTTCAAAAGTTCCCTTCAAGAATTTTTCAATGGAAAAATACCTAAAGGAAATAATCTTTGGGACATTTTGCAAAGGCAAAATGGTCCTATAATTCCTTTGGGATTTTTGTGCAAGAAAAATACTCAAAAGGCAAGTGCCCTTTGGAATTTTTATCATAGATAAAAAGTCCAAAATAAATGACCCGAAAATACTTAAGATTGAAAAGACAAGATGTGGAATTATTTTGGAACTTTTGTAGTGGATAAAATGTCTGAGAAAAATAAGTCTTCATACTTTTTGTCTGAGACAAAAATTTTGAAGACCTATTTTCATCAGATATTATATTCATACAAAAAGCCCGAAAAGAATAAGGGAAATAACACCTTCACTAAGAAAATATAGGACAAAGGACTTAGCAGATTATGTACATGAACTTGACCTTCCAAAGGAGTATATGGAGACAGAACTAGGGCTAATGACTTAAACATTGATACTCAACCTAGGCTGGACTTAGGCATTTTTATGGACAAGGACCCAATTACTCCAATGAAATTTTGGGCACTAATAGTTTCAATATAGGATTGGGTTGTTTATATATAAAATGGAGTGAAGAAGCAATGGCTAAAATTTAATCTTGGGCCATTAGAATTAATGGTTGAAGATTATCTAAGGAATTTAAAATTCTTTGGAGGATTCTAGAGGACAAAAGGTTCTAAAGGTAGAAACCTCTAAAATCTCTTTAGGAAGGTTAAGAATTATTAGGGGTAGATTAGATAGGTGAGTAGGATATTCTATAAAATGGGGGGGGTAGGCTTATAGGAAAGCCTATGAATAGGTAGATAGGTGAGCTTTGGGAATTTAAAATTCCCAAATAATAAGTAAGATTAGGATGGAATAATGGAGATTTAAGAGGATTAATAAAGAAGTGGGATATAATAAGGTTAAAAAATGAAGAATAAAGAAGGGGATATTAGATAAAAGGGGATAAATTGTATTAGACGGGATAAATGAAATTACTATCAATTAATAAGAATATTAGTGACAATGAAAGAAGCGAGCAAATTTAGGTGCATATAGTAGGCATCATGGCCATGATTATTGATTTATTTCTTACACATTTTTATAATATTTCAATGCCATTATGGATATCATGTGTCATCCAAGTTTTTATGCCATGATGGATATCATGCACCTCTCCCTAAGTAGTTCTATTCAACATTTGATATTAGTTCATATCACTTATTTATGTGCCCAAATTATTAATATATATAGGCATTCATATTATGTATATTAATTATAACATGCATCTCACATTGATATATACTAACTTTATATATATGATGATGCCATGCTTCTCCATGTTATCATTACTACTCATATTTACATATTATTTTATAATGTATCTTTCATAACTTTTTATTTTGAGTCAAGTTATTGCATATGCACTAAAACTCACTTCAAAAGAGGGGGAATACATTAGGGTATTATCTTAGAGATTTATCCCACTCAGTTTAACACTAAATTCATCACTTAAATAAACACAAATAATACATTTAATATCTTGCAGGCTATATATAGTAAACCATAGTGGAAACATAGAAAGTTATCATAAAGATAGTTTGGGTAGGAACACTATAAAAAGATAATAATGCACCCCATTTTTTCTAGTTAGGGTGATATTTATGTAGGGATTACATAATAGGCATTCTCAAAAGCTTGTAAAATCCTAGACAATCTAGACTAGTTTTTAATAGTTTACAATTCCAATCTCAAATTGCTTGATTTGGGGGCGTCATGTGCAACATGTGTTCTAGGTTTATAAATAGTTTTTAATTAAAATATAAATTATTATCACTCAATCTCTATTACACCCCTAACATTATGATAAATAAGGTTATGGAATGTATATAATAACCTTTATATTCCATTTATTAATTCTTAATAGTTAGGTTGACATAACTGGAATGAATGGGTGTGACCCTTCCCTATTGTGGGTGTGACTCTTCCCAATTATGGGTATATATATATATATATATATATATATATATATATATATATTGTGGAGCATGGATCTCCATAATCATCATAAGTTTAATTATCTAATTAATTTCCTTATTTATTCTGACTATTGGAGGTTTCTCCCTCGAAGTGGATTATATTTGAATGTTATTTATATTATTATTAAAAAATATCCTAACAAGTGGTATTAGAGCATCGATTTTGGCATAAAATTTTGTTTTCACTATATATCACAAACCATTGCAATTTTTTTAATAATTATTTTACCAAAGTTGGATAATCATATAAGGGGTCCACATTAAAACTTTGGATATTTTAAGATTTATTTTGGATAAGTTATTACATTTTTACTATTTTTCATAAAATTGCTATAGAATCCAAAATTTTAAAATCTTTTATGATTTTTTATATTTTTAGAAATATCATAAAATTTTAGTTAGGGTACTTTCTTTGTATTTTTATATTTGAAGCATTTTACGCTCTAAAATTCATTAGTCAAATTTGCGTAATAGTGGAACATATGTTCCTAATACATTACATGTTTTAATTTATTATGGTTACCACTCACTCTAGATGTTTTCCTCTAAGAATTGAGAAAAAATATAGAGATATAAAAAAAAACCAAATATATAGCCATGCCTTTTGGAATAGATGCCTTTTCTTCAACCATTGATCCCAATGATTCCCTTTATTGTCCACCACCTAAAATTGAAGGAAACATACCTGAGGGATGTGAAATAGTAGTCAATTTTATCAAGGATAATTTTTTTGCCCCATTTTCAAAATCATATGATGAGGGTTTATATAGGTTTAAATAGGATCGAATGTCTAAATTGAAGTCCCTAATTAATCCACAACTTATAGTGACTCATATACAACCAAACCATCATGGAGGTCACAATAAAGAAAACATAGGACAATAGTTTCAAGGAACAAAATTAAACCTACCAAATATGGACATCCTAAAGTTTTATGGTATGGATGTAACCTCATGGATAAGTTTCATGGAATAGTATTTTAAGATTCATAATATACTAGAGAATGTAAAGGTTGACATAGCCTCACTACATCTAGAATCTAAACCTTATTAATGGTACAATTGGATGATGAGTGACAAGAAAGGGAAAGGGCTTATATGGATGAATTTATTAAGGACTTATCATCCCACTATGATAAACCATAGAAGGGAATATATTTCACCCAACTAACAAATTTGAAATAAATAGGATCTATAGTAGAATATAATGTAGAGCATATGAGATTGGCAATCTGAATTCCAAAAGCAACACCTTATGAAAGACTAAAATTTTACATCAATGGACTAAATGAATGTATTAATCATCATGTTCACTTGTTGTAACTATGTATAGTTAGGATATCAATGTAACAAGCACTACACATTGAACAACAAAACTTTGCTACAAAGAGATTCATGAATGGGATGGTGAGATAGAAATGTGACTAATATTGTTAATATAAATATGGTAAACTCTTTTAACCCAAGGAAAATTACCAAGTTCTCTCATCAACAAGAGGGATAAAAAAGAGAAACGGGCCTATGTTGGCATTGTGACAATAAATGGTCTAAAGGACATAGGTTTGCTAATGGTGAAAAAGACTAATGATTATTGAGAATGAGGTTTTGGAGGAAGGAAAATTACCTATAGAGAACCAACAATAAAATAGAAGCATGAAAATGATGAGGAATAAGAAATCCCTACTATCTCTCTGCATGTATTAAATGGGATAAGGACACCACAAAGACTCAAAGTGGTGGGTTATATTAAGAAGAAGAAAGTGATAGTTTTAGTCGATATAGGGAGTACCCATAATTTTGTTGACAAAAAATTAGCTAATGAGCTCGTCTATTATAGGATGGAAAAGTTACTTAAGAAAGGATCTTATGGCATAGTGGCACAACTAAATTTCATAAAAGTGCATGATGTAGAAAATCAAGAACCCCCAAATCTTCAAATGATTACTCAACAAAATAAAAAATTATTTCAAGAACCAAAGGGCTTACCTCCAATCACATATTATGATCATGCAATTCAATTAAGTCTAGGAAGTATCCCTCTTAATATTAGACCTTACCACTACCCTTATGAATAACAGCCATAAATTGAAAAATTGGTGAAGGAAATGCTAGAATCGTATATTGTTCATCCTAATAAAAGTGGTTATTCATATATAGTGGTTATGGTTATGAAAACATATGAGTCATAGAGAATTTTTCCATATTACATGGAACTCAATAAGATAACTTTCAAAAATAAGTTTCTTATCCCTATCATTGATGAATTATTGGATGAATTGAATGGTGTTGTTTTTTTTACTAAGTTAGATTTGTATTTAGGGTATCATCAAATTTGGGTAAAAGAGGATGATGTACATAAAAATGCATACAAGACACATGAAGGTCACTATGAATTCTCAGTTATGCCATTTGGTCTCACTAATGCTACATCTACTTTTTAGAGCCTCATGAATTCAATTTTCTACCCATTTCTTCATAAATTTGTATTAGTGTTCTTCGATGACATATTAATTTATATTAAAACATGGGAAGAACATTTGCATCATCATGTAGAAAATATATTAAAGGAATTGGAAGACCATAAAATTTATGTAAATAAATATAAATGTGTGTTTGGAGTGAAGGAAGTGGAGTATTTAGGACATGTGGTATCACATAAAGGTGTTAAAGTGGACCCTAAGAAGCTTGTAGATGTCAAAGATTGGATAAAACCTTAAAATATTAAAGGTTTAATAAGATTCTTAGGTCTACCAGGATACTACAAAAGATTTTTCACAACTATGCTTAGATAGAAGCACCTTTAACAACATTATTGAAGAAGGATTCATTGGTCAGACTTAGCCACCCAAGCATTCCAATAATTAAAAGAATATTTTACTTCCATGCCTGTGTTAGCTACCCTAAACTTCTATAAGATAATAGTGGTAGAATGTGATGCTTCTGACCATGGCATTAGGGTGATACTAATGTAAGAAGGGCATACCTTATCATTTTAGAGTCGATAATTGAAAGGAAAGAACTTGGTAAGGCCCACATATGAGAAAGAAATGTTAGAAATCATTCATGTAATTAAATAGTGGTGCCAATATCTCATGGAAAGGTATTTCAAAGATAAGTTAGATCATTAGATTCTAAATTATTTTTTCGATCAATGACTATCTTCAAAGGAGCAATATAAATGGGTCACAAAGATATTAGGATATGACTTTGAAATTATTTATAAAAAAGGAAAGGAGAATATTATACCTAATGTAATTTCTCGGTAGGAAGTAGAGGAAGTAAAACTTTATGCTATTTATTTATTACAACCTGAATGGGTAGAAGCAGTGTGAGTAGAGTGGCAACAAGAAACTCATAAAATAATTTCAAGAGAACCCATCTTCTGTAGATAAGTATGTTTGGAAAGGAAACTCATTACGATACAAAGACAAACTCTTTTTTTGTAAAAATTTAGAATTAAAAGATATTATCTTGTCTCAAATTCATGACTCCATCAGAGGACATTTTGGGTTCTTAAAGACTTGTCATTGTATAAATAAGGATTTTGTTTGGGAAGGACTTAAGGGGGATGTATCAAAATTTGTGGCATAATGTTTGATATGTCAACAAAATAAAAGATAAATGTTTGATCTATTCCATCATAATTTTGGAAAGAAATATTAATGGAATTCATTATAGGCCTACCTAAATCAAATAACATGGATGTGATATTAGTGTTTGTGGATTGACTCACCAAGTACATAGATTTTTGTGGGATTTCTCATCCATTTAAGATAGTACCATGGAAAAGTATTCATAGAAAAGGTAAAAAAATCCATGGCATTCCCAAAATAATTATGAGTGATCATTATACTATCTTCACCAGCACATTTTGGATTGAGCTATTTTTCATGTGGGGCACAAAACTTACCGATAGTTCATCTTATCATCCATAATCAAATAGCTAAACTAAAATTATGAATAAATGTCTTGAAGGATACCTATGTTGTTTTGCCTCAAAAACACAAGAATAATGGTCCAAATGGATTTCATAGGCAAAATGGTGGTATAACACATCATTTCACATAGCTACAAAAATGATACCATTTGAGGTTCTCTATGGCTACCCCATGCCTTCTACTACATATTATTTCTAGGGTCCTTCCAAATCTTGTGCGATCAAGGATCATCTTCAATGCTAGTAGGAAGTGGTTCAAGTCTTTAAGGATAATTTGGTTATGGCTCAAAATAGGATGAAACAAGTTGATTAGCACTACAGTGAGAGGAATTTTTAGGAAGGAGATTGGGTGTTCCTTCACTTACAACCCTATAAATAATAATAATTTAAACAACATAAGAACATCAATATTTCACCAAAATTTTATGGGCCCTACAAGGTTTTGCACCAGATTGGAAGTGTCACTTACAAGTTAGAACTTACACCTTCTTCCAAAATTCATCCTATCTTTCATGTTTCATGGTTGAAGAAAGTAATTGGTTCTAATATTCTTGTCTAATCTGAGTTGCTTGAGTTATATGAATAAGGAAAGTTCATTATGGTACCTGAGACTATTATAGAGGCACATCTAAAGAAATTACATAACTGATCCATTTCTAAATTGCTCATCAAATGGAAGAATATACCCACTGAAGATACAACATGCAAGGATGAAAATTTCATGTAACAACATCCTAAGTTGTTAATCACTGAGGGAAAAGCTTTTCTAAAGGGAAAGGGAATATTATACCCCTAGCCTTATGAGTACTAAGGTTATGGAATTGATATCATAACCTTTATCTTTCATTTATTAATTATTAATAGTTAGGCCAACATAATTGGAATGAGTGTGTGTGACCCTTCCCTATTATAGGTGTGACTCTTCCCAATTATGGGTATATATATTGTGGAACATGGCTCTCCATAATCATCATAGGTTTCATTATTAAATTCATTTTCTCTTTCTCATTTATTATGATTATTGGAGGTTTCCCTCTTTAATTATACTGTATTTGAATGTTATTTCTATTATTATAAAGAAATGTCCTAATAATCTCATAATCCAAATACGTTATAGATCAAATTTGGGGCATGTTTTTAAACCCTAAATTAAGCTATGTCAATATAGAATAGGGTTAAGAATATAGAAATAAATAAGTAAAAGGGTGATAAATAGATCTATAGCAGGGTAATTAATTTTCAAACTGAATTAAATAATGTTCTAAATTTATAATACTAAGATATGCTAAAAATAGAAAGTACAACTATTAATTGATATTATAATGAATTAGAAATAAAAGTATTTAGTTAGTTTACTATGTTCATATAAATTTGATATGAGATGGGTTGGAAGTAGTCTAGATTAGGATCCTAAAATAGTCATCAGATTCTATAATTTTACATTTTAGAGCCTCAAATACTTGTGTCAGAACTAGATGGTTATGTCACTAACTAACTTGAATGTATGTGTCAAGTACAGAATATTAATTATATATGGGTATTACCACCTAGAAACTTTTATATTTTTTTTTGCCTTTGATTTGGTATGTTTTGATCTCATGCATGGGTTGTCACTCCTTTTCAAATGATCAAACCCTTAAAGTGATTATGGTAAAAATAGGTTAGTGGGCACATGGTGTCAATTTGCCCCAAGGACCCTCTATAAATAGGTGTTGTCTACATATCCAACACTCTAAAGAGGGCCTCAAACTTATGTTATTATCCCCTATGTGATGACTTGTGTGTGTATCAAGATACAACATGTGATAAATAAGTACATAGAGTGACCTAGATTATAACTTGGAAAATATGGCTAATGGAATGCTCCTTAATTGATTTAGACCTATATATGGGTTATCCCTAAGACTGATATATAAAAATAAAATAATAGGGAATTTTTACTCACTTGAATGTTTAATTAAGTGATTTTGGTAAGTTGCCTTATGAGTTATTAGGTTTGTACTAGGTAAAGAATGAATGAGGGTTGATATATATATAGACACACACACACACACACACACACACACACACACACACACACACACACACACACACACACACACACACACATATATACACACACACACACACATATATATATATATATACCAATCTATTTTGGAAATATATTACATTAAATCACTTAGGCTGACCTTTAGGATATGTTTCATTTTCAAATTTGATGACTTTAGGGTACTAGACACTTGTTTTGACACAAGACACTAGCATCGATGTAGGTGTATGGTTGGGATGCAAGTGTCTAGGAAGCTAGAAAATAGGTCAAGTCCTAAACTTGAAAATGATGATAATATGTATATTTATAGAATTTTTAACAGTATAAAAGGCCTAGTCATCACAATAACATATGGTTAAACTAAGATAAAAGTAATAAGCACAAGAGATAGTGGATGGGAGCCTTTTGATAGAAAGAATGTATTAAGAACTAAAGTTTACATGCATGAGAATTACTTTCCAATTATACAAGACTGAGTTTATATATAATTAATATTTATTGTCTACATTACCCCCACTTTAATCTACTAATTAAATTTCTAGTTTAAAGGAATAGGAATGTGTACCTAGGTGTGTATAACACACCTTGTCTTTATATGAGTCCCATGTGAGTGTTTTTACTAGTCACTAAATTAAAACCACGAGGTTAGAGCATGTAACAAAATATAATAAATGCATATAATTTGGAATTTAAATAATTAGAAATAATTTAAAGGAAAGAGATCAAGGTTATGAGTACACATGTGTATCGATGCAACCATCTTAACTTTTGGTAATTTGATTTGAAGAGATGATTTATTTTTAAAGCTTTAGAGATAAGATTAATCCAATAATAAAACCTTCAAGTGAAAATATATATAAATATTAGAGGGAAACTTCCCCCCAACCTTGGATAAAAGGTGAATTTCCACCCAACATTTGAGATTATCTTAACCATGTAACCCAGTCATACATATAACCTAGTGAGCATGAGTGAACCAAGTCAACTCACATTATAAATCTGGTGTAGGTGGATTATTTGATCACTCCATCCTATAAACTTGGTAAGATTGAGTGATGTAATCAATGCAACCTTGCCAAAAGTGAACCAACTACTACAGTAGATTAGCTCAGTAATAGTATATAAAAGTTCATCCCAGTGTAGGCTAAAGTTCATATAAGTATTTTAAATCTAAAAATTTGATTTGATTTTACAATTTAAGATGCTCTTTTTCATGGCATATTCACCTCATATATGTCTTAAGTCAAAACCTGGGTATAAAAATGGTACCAATATATATAATGTTGCCACAAGTGTATATCTAAATCATATAATTATGTAATTTGGAAATTTTAAAAAATTTTAAATGTGGAAGGCATGTTACGATGACATTCCCCCATTAAAATCTGAAATTGATAACTAGTATGAGTGTTGAGAACATGTTTCCATAACATGTCCCCACTATATTATGAGATTATTGAGTTTTGAATAAGTGTGGGTAATATGTTTCCATTACATGCCCCCCATTATAGTCTAAAAAATATTGAATATTAAATAAGTGTGGAATTCATGCATTTTTTTCATGACCCCAATGAAATTTGAAATTATGAATGTGTGGAATCCATACCTCTATGGCATTCCCTCACTGATGTACTCCCTTTTTAGGTGAGGGGAAGTATAAATTGGTAGTAAATTTACCTCAAAAAGATAAGATAAATGTATAATATGTGTATGGATCATGTAACATACAAGATTAGCATGTCTAAGTAGATATAACAATGAAGTACATAATATGTTATCACATCAATTCTTAAGATACATGATATGAATCATGGAATTGTCTAGATAGGAAAAATACAAGATCGATAAGAAATCAAGCACATACACAAGAGCAATAAAAATATAATGGTCCAAGGAGACCTAAAATAAAGGGCATGTTCAAATGCCACACAATCAAATGGATATGACTTAGTTAAATTTTCACAAATCAAAGAAACACATATTCAAATATCTATATACAACAAACTATGACATATTCAAATTTCACAATAAGCGAGCATAGGCATAGGGGCCACAATCAATGGAGCATATTAAAATGCTTTAATATTCAATATAATGAAATACAAGACACTCAAATAAATGGATAAGTATAAAGCATGAAACATAAAAAACCAACATAAACATATCATATTATTCCCTGGATATATATGTTAGTAAAAAGCATTAAGTACATAGCATATCAAGTACACTATGAAAGATATAAGTGTGGATAACGGCATGTGTAAGTATATAATCTCAAAAATGATATTAAAAAAATATCATAAAATAATATAATTTGGATGTATCATGATCAAATAATTGGGTGCCCCCAATGTCCAAATTACATAAGTAGAGGGAAGGCCCAACATCTAAAAGTGCATAGATCATGTGCCTAGGTATGCCTATACTACACTCAAAATATGTGTGAAACACGTGTATATAGAAATATATGATATGTTATCTACCAACATAGAATTAACAACATAGATTCCAAGGAGCTAATAGAGTGTGTAAAATCTGAAAATATTTTTGATTTTTTTTATTTTAATTATTTTTTTGACATTTTTAGAATGTTTGACATGTTCAACATTAGGTTGGATCATTTACATTATTTGGATCATGGTTAGATAGGTGAAAATGATGCATAGATTTTTCTATTTTTTTATGAAGTAGAAGGGTGATTTTTATCATATGGAATATGGATCAATTTATTCTCATGAGAAAAGGAGATGCCTTGCTGATTTTGGTCAATTTTTGCTTCCATTTTATATAACTAAAGGGTTCCTATTGTGAATGTGTATTGGGATTATTGTATAATAACCCAAAACCTTGTTTGAATCATTTTAGGGACACAAGCAATCAATATTATTATGTTTCCCAAGTATTATTTCTAATTTCTTTTATGTTGTAATTATTTTAGATCAAATTCAAGTTGTTGCAATTGTCTTACATTGCAAGTGATTTTTGCCTATGTAGAACCAACATGGTTAACCAAAAATTAAGCACCACTAATAAATAATGTAGTTTTTAGATCTAACTCGTGCAGAAGTTATTTGATTTGTTTAATTTGAATTATTTGTTGTGGATGTGCCTTGTATGCCATTTAAACTTCTAGGTTTCACTAAGAATGATCTTTTAATGGATTCATAAACATCTTCTCATTCAAACAAGCACTAGGTTGTGACACTAAATATTTGGGATGATCATCAAATTTAAGTTATTAGTTATCACTAATGTCTTATATTTTATGCTTCAAGGTATAACATAGGTTAGTAACATGCCTAGGTCCTTGGTGATAGTCATAATATGTAGTAGTATCCTATCGTTTGGGAAGAAGCTGACTCATTTCAACCTCCATAGGATGAGGGAGAGACATGAGGTGACACTCTACAAGATTTATAAGTAAAAAATCTAGAGATTCAAGTAAGCATCTAAATTGTCTCCATTGTGCATTGGATAAGCCAAGTTGATTATGTTCTTGTGACATCACATTAACCATGGTAGTTGTTTCCTTTTTAGGCTTTATGGGATTTACCTTATAACTTGTGTTTGATATTAAACTTGGCATTTGATGTATTTTATGTGTTTGATACATAATTAAGTTTGTCCAATGAGATAAGTTTCATTTCATGATCATGAAAAATATGACATAAGTTATATAAATATTTGACCTTTTTGAAAATAATGGAATCATGTAATGGGGCAAGTAAACATTGCTTAAAGATGTCTTAAAACTCTTTATCTTTCATTGGATTGGTCATTTTAGCCAACATTATCTTTTACCTTAAGACATATTCATTGATAGGTTCATTGGTTCCTTGTTTGATTTTTTCAATTTGGGCATAGGAAACCTATTCAGTAATATTGATAGAGAAGTGTGCAAAAAACTATTCTACAAGAGGTTTGAATGTGTTTATTGATTGGATCGGTAATCATAGAACCACTTTAGATCATAGTCCTTAAGGCTCCTTGGAAATAATTTAGTAAAAACTTTATCATTGAAATAATAATAAAAGCATGCTACATAAAAAGATCAAAGATGGTGTTTATGATCACCCTTGCCATCATAAAATGTGAACTTAGGTGCAAAAAAACCAATTGGCAAGGAGTTCAAAGATATCTCAAGTGAAAGAGGGTTATGCAAAACCTCTTGTGAATCAATAACATAAGGTGATTTTGTGTATTTTTTTCAATATTTTTAACCTTCCCTTTAATAATTTTATAGTTTAGACAATATTTTTTACCTCTTGGTCACTAAGGCTTGAATCTTGGTAAGTCACTAAAGGAGATGTACCCATAGGTTGAGTAGATGTATGCATTGAAACTAGTGTTTGGTTTGAAGTATTAATGTTTCCCATGTAAGATATAGCAATAGTAGTTTCAAGGAAAAAAGGTGTGAAAATCTATCCCATGCCCCCATTAGAAGTATGAAGTGGTGATGTGCCCAAGGGGAGGTTTTTTGGTATATGGGGATGGCCCATATCTATAATAACATGATAATACATGGACCTTATTGTTCAATTATGTTTTTCAAATGTTTAATGTCTAATATAGTTCTTTAGATCTTATCAATATCTTTAAGGTTTTAATGTATACGGTGTCAAAAAATAGCAAAATCTTGTAATTTATATTGATCTATTTGTTCATGTTCATTATTTTCATTAGATTCATTATTTTCATGATCAAAAGCATATTCAATGATAACCTCTTTAATATATGATTTAGTTTCATGAGTAGTATATTCATTAGGTATAAGATTAGTTAATTCATTGGTTTGATCCATATTATGTGGATAATGAGCATTTTCTAAACATCAAATACTCTAGGGATACACCTAGGTTGTATATAATGATATAACAAATCTAAAAACATATAACAATGAAAAACCTTGAAAGGTTGAATGTCACAGAGTAAGATAGGGTTTACATAAAGAGATGGTTTCACCAAATGTTATATAGGGTTAAAAATATAGAAACTAATAATTAAAATAACGATAAATAGACCTATAGTAGGCCAATTAATTTGTAAAATTAGATATATCATGATCTAAATTTATAAAACTAAGATATGCTAAAAATAAAAAGTACAATTATTGATTGATATTGTAATGAACTATAAATAGTATTACTTAGGTAGTTTACATTGTGTATGTAAATTTAATATGAGACAAGATAGAAATAGGAAATAATAGAAAAGTTTTTCTCACTTGAATTCTTGATTGAGTGATTTTGGTAAGTTGCCTTGTGAGTTGGTAGGTCTGTGCTAGGTGAGGATGAATGAGGGTTAATCTTATATATATACCAATAAATTTTAGAAATATATCACATTAAATCACTTGGACTAACCTTTATGATACATTTCATTCAAAAAAATTATGACTTTAGGCCACTAGACACTTAGTTTAGCACAATACACTAACATTGATGTAGGCATCTAGTTGTGACACAAGTGTCTAAGAAGCTAGAAAATAAGTAAAGGACTAAAACTTATAGAATATGATAATAATCAGGTTTATATCATTTTTATCAGTATATAAGGCTTGGTCATTAGAAAAACATATACTCAAACTAAGAAATTAACAATAAGACTAAGAGATAGCGGATGTGATCCTTTTAGTAGTAGGAAGGTCTTAGGAACTTGTAAGATGATAAATTTGAGCAACCAATCAAGTTAAAAAATTGGAAATCATTAGATCAAAATTAAATAAAATGAACATTTAAAACAATATTTTATCTAAAACCAAATATTCCCAATCAAGATTCAAACAAAAAGACTAAAGATTATAGATGGAGAATGATTACAAATAGACTCAAAATTTTAGCATGATATTAGCTTGATCAAAAGACTTGGATAAAATGGATTCATGGATTAATTGATAGCTTTAATGAAAGGATTAATGGACTGATGTAACATGAATTTCTTTCATTTTTGGAATGGAGGAAGTATGGTTTAAATAGGCAAGTATGGAGATTTTTCAATGAATTAAAAATTCATTCAAAGCCTCTAGAGAAGAAGACTCTAGAGAGGCAAGAGGGAATTCTAAGGAATTTAAAATTCTTTATAATTATCTAGAGAGAAAACTCTCTAGAGAAGGATAAGGGTGGTGGAGATTTCTAGATTCTATTAAAGAATATAGATAGGGGTTAGGCTTATAGGAAGTCCTAGGAGTAGGTAGATAGGTGGGTTGTGAATTTAAAATTCATACTATAATAGATAAGTAGGATAAGGATATAGGTGGAATTTATTAGAATAAATAATTAAGAAATGGGAAGGGGTAAGGTTAGTATGATGAATAATAATAAAGGGATATGTTAGATAAATAACTAGGAGGATTAGTAATATGAATTCAATAAAATTATACGAGATTAGTGTCAAAATTAACATGTCAGGGAAGGTGAGAAAATTTAGATGCATATATTTTTCCCCTCTTTGAAATATTATTGTGAATGATGAAGTATAAGGAGTAATGGTCTTTCAAAGAAGAAAGGCACTCATGGATGAATGATGTTAGTGGATAGAACTAAAGGGTACAACCATGATAAGTATTTTCCATGTATATAATATTGAGTTGCTATATATTTTAGATTTAGTGTCTACACATCCATGACATATGACTCCCTCTTTTGATAATAATTTCACCATTTTCATATATGGAATGATATTACTTCTCATTCTATACATTGTATACACTAGACTCATATTATACAAACTAATTACACCAGTTTTACACCATAAATATACATATTACATTTGTAGTAGTGGATTCCCTATTTTTACACCAATTTTTCATTATAATACTCTATTAAGATTCATACAAGGATTCCAATCCACTTCACTACCATGGGTATGTAATGATGGAGTCAATCATACCTTGAGTTCTTAAGGACACTCTCATAATCAATAAGGATTGGAGTATACATAGTCTAATCAAAGCTATTCGATATAGATGGAATTTATAAGGGGCATACCCTCCATAGCCACCAAGTTTTCACCAATACTTACACTAAAAAACACAATGATTCACATACCCAATTAGGCTTATTCATTCCTTATTTTTGTGTGGATCACATTTCAATAATTAGATCCTAAATTCAATATTATACTTCACAAGTAAGTTTAGGGGCACTATATTTCACTTTTACTCTAGAAATTTCACTTTATTGCATTTAATAGAAAAAAAATGGAGGGGAAAATTCAGTCACATAAATTTACATTTAAGCTAAAACATGCACTTGTGACCATATTTTTAACATATTTAGATTTTAACTTATCATAGGGCCTTTTAACCACCTTCACTCACTTTTTTCATGGTGATTCACCCTTGAAAACATCACAAGTTAAGTCACCCTAGGACCCTTCTACCTAGCTTACTTATTATCCTAGGATAAAACCCTAATTTAGTATCACCCTATACTTAGTTGTTTACACACTTTGGACAAGGTTTCCCCATTTGGACTATAGCGTGCCACACTCTTGTCCACCATCTTGGCCATTATTATCATTGAAAGCTCCATTTTATTTTACTTTATGTATTCATGTTTTTGATTTGTTTAGGATGAAACTCCACTTATTGTGAGAATGGATTGTGTATGGATAGATTGATTTGCATCTTTCTTCCAAGCACACTTAGCATGCTTCTATGAGCTACTATATGAATGTAGTTTATTTATTTTTTGTTTATTTTTATTTCAAATCAAGTATCTAATTAATATCAAGTTATCACCTTATCCTCCTTTAGTTCCCAATAATTTTAATATGCTCGTAACAAGATAGATTATCATGTAAATTAGTCATAAATGATAGAAATATGTGATTGGAAATAATTTTTGTATATTCAACTCTATTTTAATTGCTTTTCTTAGGAAGTTATTCATATTACATATTTAATATGTTATTTCATTGTTAAGACCCCACTCATAATATATAATATTGTCCTTTCATGTCCAATTGTGATCATAAACTAACTTTTCAAACATCTATTATGGCCAATAATTAAGAGGTATGGACTATTGTTAGTAATTAAAAAAGCCACAATGACACCCACAATCCCTAAGGTAGGAGGGACATTTCCCAATACCAAACTACAAAAATATGTTAATAAATTTAAATTTAGTGCCACTTAGTTTAACCCTATCTCATAGAATCAAACTTCACAACTTCATTTTACTTGATGAAATATTTTGTGTGCTATAATATCAACAACTACTCCTATATCCTCTAGTCACTTGTTCAATCATCATCATGACAACTATTGTGATCAATCAAAATCCAAGAGGGGAGATTAGTATGGTGTTAGTATGATTAAAATCAATCAAAAACACACTAATGAAACTTACACTTATAGCCTAGACACTCAAAGAGCAAGTGAACAATACAAGTAACTACCAAATGAAGACAACAAATAATTTTACCTTCCATGAGAGCAAGAGTTATATGTTGGCCATGAATTGATGTGCTCGGTTATGTGATCAAGAATTATTTGGAAATGGAGCTTCTTTCACCACCTCTCCTTTTCACCTTGGTAATGTTGGGCTTGCCTTTGGCTTTATCTTAGCTTGGCTTAATAATTTGGCATCATAACAACACAAAAGGGCTCCTTAAAGGTATTTTTGCATGATAAATTTACACTAAAAGAGCTTGTTGAATGTAATTTTTCATGATAACATTAAAAATAAAACCTTATTGAAGGTATTTTTGCATGATAACATTAAACAAAAAAGCTTGATGAACAATGTGTGAAGACTTATATTTATAGCCTTCTAAACTAACCCTAACTCAATTGTGGTTAGGTTTAGTTTAACAATGGTTAGGTTTGGAAGGGAACAAGCCATTAATATTTTCAATTAATAGGCATGGCTTACAAATCTAGATATTTTTTTGATATTTTGTGAGTGTTTGATAATTCACAAAAGATGATGTCATGATGGTGACATCATCTCAAATATTTATGTGTTGTCATGATGATGTCATCAATATGGATTTATGAATTTATAAAAATAAAAATTTGACAATTAATTAGCCATGGGATTTTCACCTATGCATTTAATTGGGTTTAACTAATTAATAAATCATGATCAAGTTAATTGCCATTTCTAAATTTTGAAAAGTTAACCCTTACACATGGTTGAAAAGGTCAATTTGGTAGGTCACAACTTGACCAGAGATGAATTAGAGGAAGATGGTAATTGTGTATAGTGAATTTCCATATTTTGGGAGACATTGACACATATTAGAATATGGATTGATTTGTGCTTATGAATTAAAGTATTCTAGTGATTTTTAGGCTTAACTTGCATTGTTTGTAAGAATTCACTCTAATGTTCGTTTGGATATAGAAATGGCCAAAAATGAGTGTCTATAATTTTCCCTTATTTGAGAAGGTGTTGCAAAACACAAGCATAATAATGTATTTTCAAATAAATAAAAGACTATTAAGAATAGAAATAAGATAATGATTAAGGAATGATGTTCCAAACAAAGTTTGGGAAGCCTATGATATCCCCTCAAGGGAGTGGCCGACACATACAATTGATGGATAGTCCCTAAAAATAAGTAAGAAAATAATGAAATAACCCATGGATGAGATTAATCTCAATTGAGATAATTCTTACATGCATTGATTTAAAAGTATTGATTTTTCCAAAGGTAATTATAATTAGTAATGGAGGTTGAGACATTGATTTTCCCAAAGGCAGTTATAATCAGTGGCATAGGTATGTGCCCTAGCAGGGTGGATAGGTTGAATAATTATTTTCCTAAAGGAATTTATAATAATTTTAATGACCTATATTTAATAATGACTTTACCTTAATAGGGTAGATTTGATCATGATAAATTGGTTGTGCCCTAGTAAGGTAGATTGGCAAGCATAAGTCAAGGATAAAACCTATCACACATATTATAGATGAGTGAGCATGAACATAGGTTCAATGGTATAATGAATAAAGAAGCCATAAATAAATAGGCACATAGAGATGCAAAAATATCTGAAAGAGATGATTGGAAGAAAAAGGTGGTTGAGCTAACTCGAGATACATCATGTATCTAAACACTACCTACATAGTTCAAATAGACCATAAGCTAATATGGTTCACCCATAAGTGGGAGAAAATATAATGAGGAATAAAATAGAAGAATAATAATTTATCAATGTGAGTGATTTTACTATACCTTCTAATGTGGATATGCTCATCCTTATTATCATTAAAATAACTAGAATGGTCAATGGGCTGATTTGATCAAGAAGGGTGGGGCGATTTACCAAGTTGAAAAAGGAGAAGTTTCTATGGAACCATTTATTGTTACCTCCACCAAAATAATTATTATTTTATCATGTGATGCTATACATAATGATATAAAACACCATGATGACCTAGCCATAATGTACATAAAGACTAACTCTCGATCCAATAAGTAATTGAAAATAATGCACCAATGATAAAAACCATAATGACAATGTTGACATATGAATATGGATGGACTCAAGTATATATTTTAAGGAATCACCCAATGAACATATGTACACTGATTGAAGGCACAATAATGAAAGCTAATAAACAAGCAAATAAGTAGATAAATAACTAAGCAAACAAAAGCACAAAAAACTTGAAATTAAAATGTTATTAACCAAGACAATCTCTACATGTGAAATCCAAATGGAATGATAAATATATGGTTCCTCCAATAAATCTATATATAAGGGAATGACATATGGGGATAACATATCTCGGGATAAGTTGCATGCTTTGGTTTTGCCCTAATAGGGTAAATATTATGAGCTTGGCATAAAAAGTGTAAATTGGATGGTGCCTCTAAGCAAGGATACATGCAAAGATAATGTCACACATCCAATGGATGTGGAATGGATTGGAACCAAAAATGGATTTTCCCTAGTAGGGTAGATTGGAAATGGATGACTAGGTTTAGGCAGGATAATGTTTTTGGATGTTTGGGGTTTTATTTCTCTCTAGAAGATTGTAAGCCAATTTTCTAATTTTTAGGATTTTGAAATTTTTTGAATGTTTTTGATTTTTTGGGGTATCTTAACTTATTAGAAAATTTTGAGACACAAAATAATCAAAATTATAACATGACAATAGTGTGGGATTAGGTTACTACTTACTCATAAAATGGTGAAATTGTTTACCAAAATTACTCATAAAATGGTGAGAGCATGGTAAAGGGGTGACTGAGATGACTTCAAAGTGAATCAAGAACTACCTACATAGTCCCAAATGAGACCTCAAGTCACTATAATTTTGGCTTATAGTGCAAGAATCTGACTAGGTAGCAACAAGTTCATGAATTAAGAAAATGACATAGTATAGAATAAGAATGGTAAGGTGATGTAGGAATACATGGTAAAGGTGTTGCTCCTAATTTGTCCATTGGAAATTATAATTAATAAATATCAACATGGATCAATGATACTAATTTTACCAAAGGAAGTTCTAATAAGTATCACTGGGAATGAAATAGAACATGACAATAATGAAGAATGAAATTGCCAAACCACTATCATATTGATCTAAGATATTGTCTCTTTGTGAATACTAAATCAACTACTAAAAATTCATTTTATTATAATAAGTGAAGGTTCTTGAAGAACCAATGGATTGGAACCAAGGTCAAAATGGGGTGAAAAGGGAGGGTAAAACAACTTTGGCTAATTTAGAGAAGGTATGGAAAAAATATTATATGAAATGGTACAGGAAGGTGAGATTACAACATGATGGATATAATGGTAATAGGGTTGCACCCAAGTTAAAAGGTAAGATAAATGGTGGGGTAAAGGGAAAGGAATAGTAAATTATTGTGGTGTTCCTGATGATGTGGAGATGCTCAACCTGATCAACATATGATATAGCCAGAATGGACAATTGTTTAAATCTTTAGCCCACACGCCTTCTAAATAGTTATTCTATCAAGAAATTACTATTGATTCAAACTCTAATAATCTTGTTGTGATCTTCATTAGTCATTTATTTTATTTCCTCCAAACTTAGAGACAATATTTCTTCTTATCTTCTATAAATGAAAGTGTGGCTAGGGATGGTAAATAAGGATAAATATTGGATGATAGGTCTGATTTAATGTAATATAGGTTTGGAATGGATAAATGGATCATAATAGAATTTTTAATGGTTGGGAAACAAATGATGATTGGGATTTTTTAGGAACATATAATGTTTTTGATTCTAGATTTGACATAATTTTGGTTGTGGTGGGGCCAAATACTTATGAATATGCTCTCAATAGGAGCACTAGATTTTTCTATTATTTGGTCTTGAGAGATGCTATCATTTTATTATGCTTCAGAATGGAAGTTATATTGATGTTATTTTTAATAATGTATTCATCAAGAATTAAATAATTATTGTGCTTAGCTATTGGTGCCTCAAATAGGTTCTCACCAATGAAGTTATTTTTATTTTCCCATAGCACATCCAAAAAGGTTTCACTAAGGAATGTTGACTTTTGGCTTTGATTGTCTTCTAACACATCAAACAAGGAACACATTTTAATTTTTAATTTGAGTCTAACTCAAGGGATTCTAAATCTAATGTTGAGACTGATGTTAATTCTACTTTTGATGCTAAATCTGATATTGGTTCAAATATAGAACTTAACTTCAATGTTGATTCCTCATCTAGTGTTGTGACAAAGATGTTATTTTGAATTCTTGGTATTGGATAAGTAATGGCCTGGGGTTAAATAATGGGCTATTCAAAAATAGTATCAGATAAGATGGACTCCACAAAGATTGGATTTTCAAAGTGAGGCTTCTCAACAAAAGGGAAATGGTCAACAAACAACTCCATAGAGACTAGTTTGTCAAATTGACTTTCCTTAAAAATAAGGTAATGGTTGAAATAATTATTTTCCCAAAGGTGGTTATAATCATTAGGGTTGACTCAAGAAATACTTGCTTTTCAAAATTAGACTCCTCAACTAAAAGGAAAGGGTTAACAAACAACTCCACATAGACTAGCTTGTCAAAGTGAGGCTCCTCAAAGAAAGGGAAAGGGTTGAAGGGTAATTCAACATAGGTTAACATGTCACAAATATGTGCTTCAATAAAAACATTCATGTATTGGTTAGCTCTCTTGGCCTTAGCTTACACTTGGTTTATAAACCTCAGATTTGGACACATCTTATTCTTGTTATGATGGTTCTTGGAGAGGTAATAATTGGTTTTATTTTGGTTTGAAGATTGGATTCAATTTTATAAAGTGGGGGAAGGTTAGCAATGGTTTAAAGATGACCCATGGTTTAATAATGAGCTTTTCATAAACATGATCATTTATGATAGGCTTAACAAATATTAGTTAGGGACCTAAGATGGTAATTATGATCTGTGTAGTCACACTTAGGTAACCTTGTTAGGATAATGAGCTTCCATATTTTGAAGGGATTGTAATGGTAATTAATGGGAGTTACAAAGTTTGGTTGCTAACAAAATATGAAATATGAGGGATTGGAATGGTAATGAATGGGTGTAATGAAGCTTGGTTGTTAATGAAATCTAAAGGATGAGGGCATAGAAAGGTAATGAATGCTTGTTGTGAAGCTTGGTTACTAACACAGGCTGAAGGATGAGGGCCTAGAATGGTAATGAATGGGCATTGTGAAGCTTGATTTTTAATGCAAGCTAAAGGATGAGGGTTTAGAATGGTAATCTTGGGGTGCTGTAAAGATTGGTTGCTAGTGTAGACCAAAGGAGGGCTATTGAAATAGGTAGTACATTAGGTACCATTATCATGGAAAGGGTGAAATTGGTACTTTAATTGGACCAAAGAAGGGTGATATTGGTATATGACGATCAATATGGCTAGGTTTGGAAATTATCCCAAAGAGGGTGGTCTTAGTCTATGAAAATTGTCTTGAATGTGGTCCATATAACTTGGCATTGGTCTGGGAAAAGTGAAATTAGTCTTGAAAACAAACATGATCTAGTCACTTGAAAACAAACTTGATCAAAGCATGTGTATATCTATGACTAGGTCTCATAAAATAAAATGTCTAAAGCTCAAAAAACACTTGAAATGAGGTCTAAAATATTGGTCCATATTTGGTATATCTTGAAACTTGATCTAGATGGAAAACTTGGTCTATTTTTTTAAATGGTTTAAACATGGCCTAGAATGAATATCTTATCAAAAAACATCAACAATTAGCTTGGTCTTAAATATCTTCAAGGTCTTAGGTTTTAGACATAAATGTTCAATTTTGAAATACAAATCTAAATGTTTATCTTGGCAAAATGTTTCAAATAAAATGTAATCTAGGTCTAAAAATATATTAAAAGGGTGATAGGTATTTGAAAATAAGACATAAAGCTAGACTCAAAAGGCACGAACAAAACCTAAAAAACTAAGGCAAATTCTAGGTCTTTATAAATAAGGCACAAAGTTAAACATTTAAAAAAAATACGTCTAAGAAATAAAAGGTAAATTCTAGGTCTTTGGAAATGAGACACAAAGCTAAACTTTAAAAACACATTTGGTCGAGGTAAAACTTGCAAGGCAATCTAGTATAACTCTAAAATAATTTGAAACACTTGGACTCAAACTAGGCACATGAATTCAAACACAAACTTGACCTTGACATAAGACATTCTTTCTAGGTATACACCTAAAACTAATTGATAAAATCAATATCAAGTAAGTAAAAATAAGCATAATGTGTAAATCATTCAAGCATAAGTGATAAACAAGACTCAAATGTAAACTAGCAGTGTTTAAGGTTATACTTGAAAGAGAGTTTTGACTTTAGTTCAAGGAAATAAATAGATGTGAGGCACACAAAAAATAGACCACTTCCTAAAATATATGTAAATGGAATCTTTAAAGTAAGCATGAAATTGGTCCAAGTTGCTCAATTCAAAGGTAAGAGGTATACATCTAAGCCAAAATTAAGAAAGGCATAGGTATAAACCATTCAACATTTGAATCTAAAATTTGCAAGACAAATTTCAAACTTGGTTTTAGAAGACTTGGGTTCTAAAATAGAAAATATTCTGGACCCAAATGAATGGCATAACGATACCAATTGTAGACCAAAATCATGCATAGTTTTGAGTGCAGTTTGACAGAAGGTAAATTTTTGAAACGATACAAATAGTATAATGATGTTATCTTGCTCAAAAGGTATGAAAATTATTTTTGTTTCAAAAACTCCAAGGTAAAAAATTAGGATGAAATGGGTAGTGTAATGATGCCCCTTTAAAATAAGTGACACATACACATAAATGCTTTAAAATATGTCTAAGCTAAAGTGTGGTATTAAATGGACAAAATAACACATCTTAGGATAAAGAGGCGTAAAAACATGTGATTGGTTCATGACATGTTTTTGACAAACAAAATAGTTATAAACCCAAAATAGTTCAAATAAAATAAACATATGCAAAAATACCTAAGTGTATTGTCCTATCCCTAAAAATTGACAAGGTTAATTTATATTGTCAAATCCTATCGATATATATCTTATCGAGAGGAAATAATTTGTTAATCTAATAAATTTAGATGTACATGAAAAATTAGGCTTTTTTAGGCCCCTTCTTCTCTCAAGAATTCATACAGTGACATGCAACTTCAAGCTACTTGCCCTACATTGATAATATTTATGTGGCAAGTGGGGTTTGTCTAAAAACTATAAGTTTTGCGTGATCTATATGGTCCCAAGTGTGGTTAACACTAGAGATACAATCAAGTCAATTGATTTCATATCATCTACCTTACTATGTAATGGTCTATTCCTTTCCATATCGACTCCATCCATGTACTTCTTAGTAGATTTTGATGCTTAAACAAACCTAACTCAAGTTTTCATTAAGATCAGAGAGGCTAGTTTCTTAGACCCTTGGTAATATCAATATCATGTGCCCTAATTTATATACCTTGTCATGGAGTGGGGTTGAAATTATGTCAAGATATGAAATCCTAGGTTTACACTTCCCTAAATAAATTATGGGGAGGTGATGAAATCCTACCCATAAGCCACATGTAATAAAAGAAATAAATGAAAATAGGACTTTAAAGTTCATTTTTTAAATCACCCAAGTTACTCAAACTTAGGGAGAGTATAGACGACATTCATTTTAGGCTTGAACTAAGAAAAAGGCAATGAACAAAGTACTGTTGGTCTCTTAAGTTTATCAAAGGGGATGGAGGGAGAGCATATGTGCAAAGTTTGATTTGCAAGAACAAGACAAGATAATACAAAAAAAATAATAAATAAAAATAATGTTCATAGGATCACTTAGTCTAAGATTTTTATTTTTTTTTAAATCACTAAGTAAGATGTGAAGTGAAATTTGGCCTCTTGGCTTTATTGTTGGTATTTTCAAACTTTGAAAGACAAAATCAAAGTTTTTAGATGTTTTTTATGCACCAAAATGTAAGAGTGAATGAAAATTTGAAGTTATTAAACCTCCCTTTCTTCATCGTGGGTCTTGAAAAAAATGTTAGGGGATTTTATTTTTTCTAGGCCAAAGATCTAATCAGCAAACAACTTTCCATTTTGAGCTCTCAAGTTTTTGTTGACACAGTGCAAAACTACCATTTACAATGCAAAAATATTTATTTTAGTGCAAAGCTAACTCTAATAATGCAAAACTAACTTTTACAGTAACATATTGCATGTCTCAATGAAATAATGCATGTCTCAATGTAATAATGCATGTCACAGTAACAATGCATGCCAGTGAAATAACTTATGATGTTATGGTGAAATAATGCATGTCATGGTACAATAATGCATGCCACAGTGAATTAGTGCATGTCAACGTGAAATATTCCATGTCTTAATTCAATAACATGTCTCTCAAGTGCAATATCACCTCTGGTTGGTGCAAAACTACCTCTGTATATGCAATGGATGATAGCTTAATTTCTTCACATTTTTTGCCTTAAAATCAAAACTTTGACATGAAAATTATTATCAAAAGATTCTAAGAGGCCATATGAAGAGCTTATTGGGTGTGGGTCCCACCAGATGTGCCAATATATGACCAAAAGGAATCCAAGAGGGGAGATTAGTATAGTGTTAGTATGATTAAAATCATTCAAAAACACACTAATGAAACTTACACCTTTACTCTAGACACTAAAAGAGCAAGTAAATAATACAAGAAACTACCAAATGAAGACAAAACAAATAATTTTACCTTCTATGAGAGCAAGAGTTGTTTGTTAGAAATGAATTGGTGTGCTCAATTGTGTGATCAAGAATTCTTTGGCAAGAGAGCTTCTTGCACCACTTATTCTTATCACCTTAGTAATGTTGGGTCTGGATTTGGCTTTGGATTGGATTGGCTTGATAATTTGGCATCATAACATTACACAAAATGGCTCCGTAAAGGTCTTTTTGCATGATAATTTTATACCAAAATAGATTGTTGAAGGTATTTTTGCATGATAACATTAAACAGAAAAGATTATTGAAGGTATTTTTGCATGATAACACTAAATAGAAAAGCTTGATAAACAATGGTTAAAGCCTTGTATTAATATCTTTCCAAACTAACCCTAACCCAAGTGTGGTTAGGTTTAGTTTAACCATAGTTAGGTTTGAAAGGGAAAAAACCATTAATATTTTCAATTAATAGGCATGGCTCACAAATCTAGATATTTGTTTGATATTTTATGAGTGTTTGAAAACTCACAAAAGATGATGTCATGATGGTGACATTATTTCATATTTTTTTGTGATGTTATGATGATGTCATAAATCTAGATTTATAAATTTATAAAAATAAAAAATTAATAATTAATTAGCCATGGGATTTTCACCTATGTATTTAATTGGGTTTAACCAATTAAGCAATCCTAATCAAGTTAATTTCCATTTCTTAATTTTGACTAGTTATCCCTCACACATGGTTGAAAAGGTCAATTTGTTAGGTTGTAACTTAAATAGAGATGAATTAGAGGAATATGATGATTACATACATTGAATTTATCTAGTTAGGGATACATTGACATATATTAGAAGATGCATGTGATGTGTATTGATGAATCAGATCATTCCAATGATTTTTAGGCTTAACTTGCATTTTTTGCAAGAAGTCACTCTAGTGTCTGTTTAGACATAGAAGTGGGAAAAAATGAGTGTATATAGATAAAACTCACCAAGGGGGAAAAATTAAGGAAAATGTTGCTTCATCCTCTCACTTGGTGTTTTTTACATTTAAACTAGTAGACTCTCTTACTTAACCAATTTATAATGCTAGTATATGGAGATAGGTAAGGATAACTATAAATGGAGGATTTATCTTCATGAAAATTATCTCATGGAATTGCATGGTGTTATGGAGTTGATGTAAGAGGATCTGGGTCAATAAATAATCTTACATCAACCAAACATGTGTTTGTGACTTGTCTAAAATGTTGACATCATTACGCATGTCAAAGATAAGAAAAATAGGTTAGGATGTGCCACCATATAATTGAACCCAATAATATAACCTCCTTGATCAAATTATTAGTACCATAAAAAAAATCCATCCTTGAACTAATCATACACTTATACACTTAAAAGGATATGATATATGTTATATTGTGTGATACCATTGTTCCCCGCAACATAGAACCCAATTACATGGCATCAATAATTAATATGTGATGAATGACTGAGGAATATATATCTTATGAAAGATAATAATTAACACCACAACACATCATTAATCAACACATGCATTTATACATTCATCTTAGAATCAATGACATATGGGTAAAAATAGTATTAGTTGATAATGGTTCGAGCCCAAATATCTACAACAATTATTTCTCACAACTCCTTACTATATAGACAAAGAATTTAGACTATTATAATATGAACATCAGAGTTTTTGATAATATTTCCCATTGGATATTGAGCCAAATTATGTTTATTCTCATATTGAGACCCAAAATAATCACTACAACATGTCAAGTGATGCCCAAGGATCTCAATTACAATATATTATAGGGGAGTCCATGGATACTTGATATGCTTGTTATCCCTTCTACCCTACATGCATGTTTAAAATAAAACTACCAAGGGAACATATATGCATTCCCTATGGACCATGAACCATTAAAATATTTACAAGTCATTGAGCTTAATAAAATTATGCTCCCCATAGGTAATTTTTTACTTAGACATTAGTATAATTGACTTATCATAGATCTTTCCTCATTCCTATAATTATTCCAAAAACACCATTTAATGTCATAAATAAAAAATAATATGAATTTGGAATAAAACACTTCCAAATAATGGGTTGTAAAGTGTATACATAATATTTTTAAAAAATTATCAATTACTGATGCTTTATCTCTTGTAGGAACCCATCGAATCTCAATCTCTCTAAGTGCATGCCTTAAGGGGTGAAATGGGAAAGGGGTAGGTAGACCATTAGTGTTTCATAGGATTGTTTTCCCTATACTACCACTTTCTGTCCACACAAACATCTCCTAAAAACATTCCCCTAATCTTTACCTCTTCTTTTACACCCTCATCTAGTCACTTTTTGCTTTCATTAGCCCTTCCCTAGCCTAAAACCCTTTCTAATGGTTTGTGTTACATTTTCATCCCCATTGACCATGTAATCTAATTGATAAAACTCATTTAGAGTCTAAGCCATCACCTAGGTGACCTAGACCAAGACCTAATTTGTTTTTGTTAATAATTAATAGATTCAATTGGGCTGACCCTATCAACTAAACTTTCAAAAAGGTTTAGGGTTAGATTCAATAATATATACACATCCATTTCATAATTTATTTTAGGAAGAGAATAAGAAGAATATTATATTATGCACATGCTTATCCACCATTATACTTGAGAATGATATCTTAGGTTTTTAATACTTTGTTTGGAGATACAAATCTTGTCTTGTGGATAAGTCTTTTACATGCATAGAGAAGTTGCATAGCCTAGAGATGACTTGTCATTGTTATCCTTACATACCACAAAAACCTCTTGTGAATTACCTTGGCAAAGGGAGAGATTGAGGCTTGATGAGTTCATCTTCAAAGGTAAGTAATCCTAACTTTGTTTCTCATTTATAAGAGTAGATAGATTAGTATTTGTACTTCTCTTCCATGCATTAGGATTTTGTATACATTGACATGAGTATATATATTCTATGCATGCTTATGTTTTATTTTTATTATCCAAACTTTGTGAAACAATCTTTAGTGAACACTAGATTAGTCTTTACTTGTCATTTATTTTTTGTGAATATGAAAACATAGGACCTAGCTAGGGTTACTATATAGTTTTGATTGACTAGAGGCTTTGGAACCTTCCCTGTTGATTTTATTATGATAAGAGATCCTGTGGGTAGGTATAGAAGATCCATCTTGGTCATGACACCAAATATCTATTGTATCCACAATTGGAAGTGTGAGGAGGATTTAACTTTTTCGAGTTGGGACTTATTAATAGATCAGTTGCATTTCCCTTTGCATATATAAAGGACAAGGATTCGGATATAACAAGGAGGTAATATTTCACCCCATTGAAGCATCTACTAAAAAAGGTAAATAGGGATATGGATACACAACCCCTATAAGTATTGCATTTACATTCATGCCTACACCTCAGTACATAACCTTTAGCAAACCTTCTCAATAGAATAACCACTTAGTCAATTAGGCATATACATTATTAGTTGTCTACCCTGAACTCATCGATGATATTATTTCCTTAAAGATCATAACCTTGGATGAATTCTCTAGTGACTAATATCAGCTAGAATATCTAGGAGCATATCAAGATTTCCCTTCCTTATATCACAATAATATGTTTCCTCACTCTACAAATGATCATGCATACTTCATCGAGTCATATATTCACTAAAATGATGGCCTAACTGATACAATTCCCATAATTTATCATATAAGAGATAGGTCCACCCTCATAAATGAATAAACATATGAATTCAATTATAGAGTTGACATAGATCCAAAAATAGTACTTTTGTCTACCAAATTGAAAGCTAATGAGATAAAAATGTTAGACAAGCACTACATGATTTTACTAAAATATTCACTTGAGCATAGTTTGGCATGCTAGGATTTTATCCATCCATCATTGTACACCACATCATGCTCTACCTAGATGTGAATCTAGTTAAGCAAATTATACGTAAAATGAACCCCAATGTTGTATTACTATTTAAATAATAAACTTAGAGATTACTTGATGCAGAATTTATTCGACAAATAGCTTACCCAAAATGGGTATCCAACATTTTTATAGTCATAAAATCTAATGAATAGATCTAATGTTGAGAAACTCTAGAGATATAAATAGATCATGTCCTACAGATGATTTTCCATTGCCCAATATTGATATGATTGTGGAATCCACTATAATATTTGATATGTTCTCATTTATGGATGAATTCAATGGTTATAATCAAATCAAAATTACTAAGATTAGGAAAAGACATCATTCATTACACCATGGGATACCTTTTGTTACATTATTATGCATTTTATTTTAAATAATGTTTAAGCCACATAATAAGCCATGACTTATATCTTCCTTGGCCTCATTCACAATATAATAGAGGATTATGTGGATGACGTACTAGAAAAATCAAAATAAAGACATAATAAATAATTGATTAATGATAAATATTTGAACAAATACAAAAATATAATGTATGTTTAAACCCAAATAAGTGTGTGTTTGGCATAACATCCAAAAAATTATTGTCTTCATTATCTCCCAATGATGAATTGAGGTGGATATAACTAATTCAAAGCTATTATATACATGTCTCCACCCTAGGGATTAAAATAAATTTGATCTTTGAAAGTTAAAATTTAAGCAATTCACCACTTTGTTGCTTGGCTCGTATATAAAACACAACATTTTACATGATTGCTGAAAAATGATACAAAATTAAAATGTGACACAAAATTCCATAAAATGTTTGAATTTATTAAATTTTACTCAATCCACCAGCCCTCATAGCCTCACAATACTAGATAGACATCTTATCTTATATATTTCTACCATTGATCATGCATTAGGTATCGTATTGGTAAAATATGATGATGATCACAAAGAACATGCCATATATTACATAAATATCACTCTTGTCAATTATGAACTTAATTCTAATACAATATAAAAATTATTCTTGGCTCTCTTATTTTCCACCCAGAAACGTTGACACTATATGATTAATAATGAAACCCAAGTCTTTATAAAAGTTGATCCATTAAAATTTATCATGTCAGAACCTCATCTATTAGGATGTATATAAAAATGGGTAAAGATAATAATGAAATTTGATCTCAAAATATTACCACAAAAATCAATCAAGGGATACATTTTAGATGATCAACTAGTTGTTGCCTCCTTACATGATAGGGAGCCTCTCCAAGATACCTTCAGGGATGAATTCACAACATATAATATTACCAAGGACACATGAATGATGTTATTTTATGGTTAAAAATGCATATCAAGTTTTTTCATATGCATTTTTATTATTACCATACATGAGGAACCTATGCCCTTCACATATCGATTAGGGTCTTCATGCACAAATAACATTACTGATTATGAATCATCAATATTAAGTCTACCTGAAGCTCATACATGAAAAATAAAATCCATCAAGATATATGGGGATTCATAGTTGGTCATCAATCAAGTCACATATTTTTATTAGATGAAAGAATAAAATATAATCCTATATATAAACATGGTATAATGCCTCCAGGCATGTTTCAATATTTTCTCAATAAAAACATCCCACGACAAGATAACCATCATGCAAATCTGATGTATAGTGACACATCTCTTATATTTATTGAATTAAATGATGACCAAGTAAAATTCACCATATGACATCTTTGTAACCCATCAATCTCACATGAATATGTGATAGCCTTATTAGTTATGGTACCCACACTTAGTTAAAAAAAACTCTAAATGGTTTTCTCAAATAAATAATTTATTAATTTTTTTTGTTAAACTAGACACTTTTTCATGTAATTGAAAGCACAAATTATAGAAATATGCACTCTGATATGTGGTTGTTGAAGGGGATTTGTTTAAATTATCATTAGATGAATAATTACTCTGATGGCTTAGCATTAATGAGGCTAAGATAGCAATATAAAAAGTACATGATAGTGAATGTGATTGTCAATCTAACATGAAATCAATGTCACATAAATGCATCCAATAGGGACAATATTGGCCCATTATGGAACATGAATGTCATAAATACACCAAATTATGTGAAAAATGTCAAAGACATTAATTTAAGCCATGTTTCATCACATACATTACAACCTTTTATTTCACCTTGGCCTTTCATGTTTTGGGGATTTGACTTGATAGGCAAAATCAATATTGAATCAACATTGGGGCTTAAATTTATCATCATAGGCACCTAATACATCACCAAATGGGTGAAAGCTATACCATTACAATAATACATATAAAGATATCTGTCAATTATTGATGACACACATCATCTCACTTTTTAGTTTACCTTCAACTATCATCATATATGATGGTCCATACTTTAAAAATAAATTAATCAAAAAAAATTATGCTGAATACAAAATCAAACACACATTTTATACGCTTTATTACACCTAAGGCAATGAATAGGTAGAAGCCTACAAATAAAATTATAAATAAAAATCTTAGCAAAATAGACACCAAATATTGTAATGATTGGCACAACTAACTAGTATATGTACTCTAGACATATTACATGAGAATTCACACACCTACATGGGCTATTCCATACTCTTTGGTTTATGGCACAAAAGTGGTTCTTCCATTAGAGTCATAAATTCCATCCTTACATATATCTTTCAAATTACTTATCATAGATGATCAATATAGAGAAAAATGTCTCCATAAATTAGATAAATTGGATCATTTATGAATACACTCATGAGATCACCTCAAGGATATCAAAATTGAATAAAAAAGGCATACAAAAAATGAATCCAATGCTAGAGAGTTTGAGGTAGGTGACTTGGTTGTAAAGAAACACCTATGAAATGTCAATTTCAAATAAGAGATGAGATGAAAATTTAAACCAAATTGGTTAGGCCCATATGTCATCACATAAAAATTGAGCACTAATGTGTGTCAGCTAACATCACTTGAAGAAAAGTTATTCAATAATCCCATGCACATTATGCATCTATGAAAACTATATGCATAATGTGCTAGTTTTCATATATGCATAATGTGCATGGGATTATTGAATACCTTTCCTTCAAGTAATGCTAGCTGACACACATTAGTGCTCAATTTTTATGTGATGACATATAGGCCCAACAAATTTGGTTTAAATTTTCATCTCATTTATTATTTGGAATTGACATTTCATAGTTTTTTCTTTAGAACCAAGTCACCTACCTCAAAATCTCTAGCATTGGATTCATTTTTTGTATGCCTTTTTTATTCACACACACACACACACACACACACACACACACACACATTTAGAAATTCTAAAAACACATAGTTTACATATATGTTTTCAAATATTCTAGAAAAAATGTAAAACTAAGACCTATGCATCTCATGTTTAATTTCATTCTACATGAGTTGATTTGTGAACATTTGATTTATTACTTAGCCAATTTATACTATATATGCTTTACATAGTTTACATGAGTGACTACATAACTTATAGGATATTACTTCCAAATATAGATTCAAATGATTTCATTATCAAACATTCGAAAAAATTACTCAGATAATAGCACACTAGTGGACAGGAGTACCCTGATCTATTGTCCAGTTGCCCTGATGTTGTCTTAGTGAGCCCATATTGGCATTTCTCAGTTCTAGACTGCACACATACTTTTAAAAACTTGTACATACACCATATATCTCATTGGGGCATTATATACACATGTTTTATCATTCATTAACCATCTTTTATTACTCAAAGCTTAGTATTTTCATTTCATTACATCTATCAATATCACTTAGACACTAACACACTAATATATACAACTAGTTATATAAGCTACTGAACCTACTTGTGTTTCAAATTGATTAAGTTTATCAAATACACATTCATGCATACTTTCATGTTTTATTTCATGATTTGTGTTGTATGTGTGTTTAATTCCAATTGAGGACATTTGAATATGTCATTGTGTGTGTGTGGATATAAACTTATATTTTATAATTCTATGTGTGAGGACATTTGAAAAAGTCCTTATATGTATTTGTGACATTTTAACATGTCCCTTATATGTGGCCCCCTTGGCCTCATATTTGTGTTTATTGTTTGTTTTGCGTGTACTCTATATATGTGTGCATCATGGCCATGATTCTTGATTGATTTCTTACACATTTTTATCATATTTTGATGACATTATGGATATCATGTGTCATCTAAGTTTTTATGCCCTGATGGATATCATGCACCCCTCCCTAAGTAGTTCTATTCAAGATTTGATACTCAGTTCATATCACTTATCCATGTGCCTAAATTATTAACATATATCTAGACATTCACATTATGTATGTTAATTCTAACATGCATCTCACATTGATATATAATATCTTCATCTATATGATGATGTCATACTTCTCCATGTTATCATTACTACTCATATTTACATACTATTTTATAATGTATCTTGCATAACTTTTTATTTTGAGTCAAGTTATTGCATAGGAACTACAACTCACTTCAAAAAAGGAGGCATGCATAGGGGTATTGTCTTAGAGATTTATCCCACTCAGTTCAACACTTAATTTATCACTTAGACAAATACAAACAATACATGTAATATCTTGTAGGCTATTAATAGTAAACCATAGTGCAAACATAAAAATTTATCATAAAGATAATTTGGGTAAGAACACTATAAAAGGATAATAGTGCACCCCATTATTGTCTAGTTAGGGTAATATTTTCATAGGGATTAGAAAATAGGCATTCTTTAAAGCTTGCAAAATCCTGGATAACCTAGACTAGTTTTTAATAGTTTACAATTCCAATTCTCAAAAATTGCTCAATTTGAGGTCATCATGTGTAGCATGTGTTCCAGGTTTATATATAGGTTTTTACTTAAAATATTAGTTAGTATTACTCAATCTTTGTTACACCCATAACCTTATGAGTATTAAGGGTATGGAATGGATATCATAACCTTTATATTTCATTTATTAATTCTTAACTGTTAGGCTGACATAATTGGAATGAATGGGTGTGACCCTTCCCTATTATGGGTGTGACTCTTCCCATATATGGGAATATATATTGTGGAACATGGCTCTCCATAATCATCATAAGTTTAATTATTGAATTCATTTCCTCTTTTATTTTGATTATTGGATATTCCCCCCTTGAAGTGGATTATATTTGAATGTTATTTCTATCATTATAAAGAAATATCCTAACACATGGTATCAGAGCATCGATTTTGGTAGAGAATGTTTTTTACACTATATATCACAAACCATTTCAATTTTTTCTACAATTATTTTACTAGAGTTGAATAATCATGTAAGGATTCCACAATAAATATTTAGATATTTGAAGATCTATTTTGAAGAGGTTATTACATTTTTACTATTTTTCATAAAATTACTATATAATCCATAATTTTAGGAATTTTTATGATTTGTTTATATTTTTAAAAAGCTCACAAAATTTTAGTTGGGGTCCTTTATTTTTATTTTTATATTTGAGGCATTTTACACTCTAAAATTTATTGGTCAAATTTGGTCAATAGTGGAACATATGATCCTAATACAACACATGTTTTAATTGTTTATGGTTACCACTCACTCCAAATGATTTCCTCCAAAAATTGAGAAAAAAATATAGAGATAGAAACAAAACCAAATCTATATCCATGCCTTTTTTTCAACCACTAATCCCAATTATTCCCTTTATCATCCACCATATAAAATTCAAGGAAACATACCTGAGGGATGTGAAATAGTGGTCAATTTTATCAAGGATGATTTGTTTTACCCATTTTTAAAATCATAGAATGAGGGTTTAGATAGGTTTAAATAGGATCTAATTTTTGAATTGAAGTCTCTAATTAATCCACATCCTATAGTCACTCATACACAACCAAACCATCCTCGAGGTCACAATAATGCAAATATAGCATAATAGTTCCAAGGGACAAAATTACACCTACCAAATATGAACATCCTAAAGTTTGATGATATGGATGTAACCTCCTAGATAAGTCTCATGGAACAATATTGTAATATTCATAATATACTAAAGAATGCAAAGGTTGACATAGCCTCACTACATCTAGAATATAAACCTTATCAATGATACTAATGGATGATAAGTGACAAGAAAGGGAAAGGGCTTATTTTGGATGAATTTATTAGGGATTTATCATCCCAATATGAGAAATCATGGAAGGGAAGTTATTTCACTCCACTAACAAATTTGAAATAAACAGGATCCATAGAAAAATATAATGCAAAGCATATGAGATTGGCAATATGAACTCCAGAAGTAACACCTTATCAAAGACTAAAATTTTACATCAATGGACTAAGTGAATTAATTAAACATGATGTTAATTTTTTGGAACCATGTACAGTTAGGAAAGAAATACAACAATAACTACACATTGAGCAATAAAACTCTGTTGTCGAGAGATTCATGTAAGGTCAAACTTTGGAATGGTGAGAAAGAAATTTGACTAATATTATACATAGAAATATGGTCAATTATTTTAACCTAAGGTAAATTACCAACCTCTCTTCTCAATAAAAAGTATAAAAAAGATAAAAGGGCTTATGTTAGCATTGTAATAGTAAATGGTCTAGAGGACATAAGTGTGCTAATGGTGAGAAAATACTAATGATTATTAAGAATGAGGTTTTGGAGGAAGATGAATTAACTACAGAGGAACCAAAAATAAAATGGGAGCATGTAAATTTTTAGGAGGAAGAAAGTCCTAATATATCTCTACATATATTAAATGGGATAATCACATCATAAATAATCAAATTGGTGGGTTATATTAAGAAGAAGAAAATGATAATTTTAGTCGATACAGGGAGTATCCATAACTTCATTGCCAAAAAATTAGCTAATGAGCTCAATTTTTTTGTGTATCAAGTCTCCAATTTTCAAGTCATTATTACCAATGGGAAAGAACTCTCTTATGGGGATAAATGTCATCATATCAAGCTCTCAATGGAGGACTATCAACTAGATTAAAAATGTTTGCCATATAAATTGGGGGAGCAGATGGAGTTTTGGGAGTGTAATGGCTTAAACAACTGGGAATAGTGTATTTCAATTTTCAATAATTTTTCATGGTTTTCAGTATAAATAGAAAAAGGTAAAAACTTAATAGTATGAAATCAAAACAATCCAAATTAATAGCTCTCATGGGATGAAAAAGTTACTTAAGAAAGGATCTTATGCCATAGTGACACAATTACATTTTTTGGAAGCACATGATGTATAAAATTAGGAGCCGCTAAATCTTTAAATGCTTATTCAACAACATCAAAAATTATTTTAGGAACCAAAGGGCCTACCTCCAATTAGACATCATGATCATGAAATTAAATTGAGTCTAGGAAATATCCCTCCTAACATTAGATCTTACCACTACCCCTATGAAAAAAAGTCATAAATTGAAAAATTGGTGAAGGAAATGCTAGACTCAGGTATTGTTCATCCTAGGAAAAATGCTTATTCATCTCCAGTGGTTATGGGTAAAAAAAGGATGAGTCATGGTGAATGTGCCCACATTACATGGAACTCAATAAGATCACTTTGAAAGATAAGTTTCTTATTCATGTCATTGATGAATTATTGTATGAATTGAATGGTGTTGTTTTCTTTACTATGTTAGATTTACATTTAGGGTATCATCAAATTCAAGTAAAAGAGGATGATGTACATAATAATACATTCAGCAAACATGAGGGTCACTATGAATTCTTAGTTATTCTATTTAATCTCACTAATGCTCCATATACTTTTTAGAGCCTCTTAAATTCAACTTTTTGCCCATTTCTTCATAAATTTGTATTGGTGTTCTTTGATGACATATTAATCTATAGTAAAACATGGGAAGAACATTTGAAGCATGTAGAAAATATATTAAAGGAATTGGAATACCATCAAATTTATGAAAATAAATCTAAATGTGAATTTGAAGTGAAGAAAGTGGAGTACTTAGGACATGTGGTATCACATTAAGGTGTTAAAGTAGACCCTAAAAATATTGTAGCTATCAAAGATTGACAAAAACCTTAAAATATTAAAGGTTTAAGAGGATTTTTACGTCTAACAAGATACTATAGAATATTTTTTCACAACTATTCTCACATAGCAGCACCCTTAACACCATTATTAAATAAGGATTCATTTTCATAGTTAGACTTAGCCACCCAAGCATTCCAACAATTGAAAGAAGATCTTACTTCCATACCTGTGCTAGTTACCCCAAACTTCTCTAAGACATTTGTGGTAGAATGTGATACTTTTGTCCATGGCATTGGGGTAGTACTAATGTAATAAAGGCATCCCTTAGTATTTTAGCATCAATAATTAAAAGGAAATAACTTGATAAGGCCCACATATGACAAAGAAATGTTAACAATTAAATAGTGGTGCCAATATCTCATGGGAAGGCATTTCAAAGTTAAGATAGATCATGAGAGTCTAAATTATTTTTTGGGAAGAAATATCAATGGAATTCATTACATGCCTACCTAAATCAAATAACATGGACATGATATTAGTGGTTATGTATTGACTCACCAATTATGTAGATTTTTGTGGGATTTCACATCCATTTCAAGCTAGTATCATGGTAGAAGTATTCATAGAAAATATACAAAAGCTCCATGGAATTCCCAAAATCATTATGAGTGATCATGATCCTATCTTATTTATGATATTTTGGACTGAATTATTTTCCACATGGGGCACAACACTTACCCATAGGTCATCTTATCATCCATAATCAGATAGGTTATCACTCTTTATCAAATGATCAAACCCTTGAAGTGACTATGGTAAAAATAAGTTAGTGGGCACATAGTTTAAAGCTACCCAAAGGACCCCTCAATCAATGGGTATTTCCTACATATTCAATATTCTTAAGAGGGCCTCAAACTTATGTAGTTTTCTCCTACATGTTGGCTTGTGTGTGTATCATGATACAACATGTGAGAAGCAAGTACACAGAGTGGCCTAGCTTCTAACTTGGAAAATATGGTGCATGGAATGATCCTTTAGTACTTTAGATTTATATATGGGTTATCCCTAATATTTATATATAAATAATAAATAATAATAATTTTTTGCTCACTTGAATGTTTGATTGAGTTATTTTGGTAAGTTGTCTTATGAGTTAATAGGTTTGTGCTAGGTGAAGAATGAATGAGGGTTGATATTGTATATTTACCAATCCATTTTGGAAATATATTTTATTAAATCACTTAGGTTTACCTTTAGGATATGTTTTATTTACAAATTTGATGGCTTTAGGGCACTAGACACTTGTTTTGGCACAAGACACTAGCATCAACGTAGGCATTTGGTTGGGTTGCAAGTGTCTAGGAAGATATAAAATAGGTTCAAGTCCAAAACTTTAAAATGATGATAATAATTAGATTTAATCATTTTTTTAATATATAAGGCCTCATCATCATAATTACATATGGTTAGACTAAGATAAAAGCAATAAGCACAAGAGATAGTGGATGGGAGTCTTTTGATAGAAAGAATGTATAAATAAATGAAGGTTCCATGCATGAGAATTACTTACCAAGTATACAATATTGAGGATCTATATAAATTATATTTAGTTTCTACATTCCCCCCACTTTAATCTAGCAATGAAATTGCTAGTTTAATGGAAAAGGAACATGTACCTAGGTGTGTATAACACACCTTGTCTTTACGTGGTCCCACTTGAGTACTTTATTAATCATTGAACTGAAACTAAAAGCATGTTACCATATAATTAGTTTTAATAATTTTGAATTAAAATATTTTGAAATGATTTAAAGGAAAGAGAGAAAGGTTAAGAGTACACATGTGTATCGATACAATCATCTTGACCTTTGGTAATTTGTTTTGAAGAGATTATTTATTTGTAAAGATTTGGAGATAAGATTAAGCCAAAATTAAAACATTCAAGTGAAAAAATATATAAATATTAGAGGTAAAATTTCCCCCAACATTGTATAAAAGGTGAGTTTCCACCTATCATTCGATATTATCTCAATCATGCAACCCAATCATACATATAACATAGTGAGCATGAGTGACCCAGGTCAAACCCCACTACAAATCTAGTGTAGGTGGATTATTTGATCACTCCATCTTATAAACTTGGTAATATTGAGTAATTTAATCAACTCAATCTTGCCAAAAGTAAACCAACTACTCCAGTAGATTAGCTCAGTAACAATATATAAAATTCCATCCTGGTGTAGGCTAAAGTCCATAGAAGTATTTTAAATCTAAAAATCTGATCTTATTTTGCAATTTAAGGTGATATTTTCATGGAATATTCACCTCATATATGTCTCAAGTTGAAACTTGGTATAAAAATGGTACCACTATATATAAAGTTACCACAAGTGTATATCTGAATCATATAATTATGCAATTTGGCAAATTTGAAATTTTTTAAGTGTAGAAGGCATGTTCCCATGACATTCCCCCATTTAAATTTGAAATTGAGAACTGGTATGAGTGTGGATAACATATTTCCATAACATGTCCCCACTATAATCTAAGATTATTGAGTTTTGAATAAGTTTATAGAATATGTTTACATTACATCCCCCCACTATAGTCTGACAATATTGAATACTGAATAAGTGTGGAATTCATGCCTTTTTTCATGACCCCAATGAAATTTAAAATTATGAATGTATGGAATTCATACCTATATGGCATTCCCCCATTGATGTTCCCCTTTTTTAGGTGAGGGGAATTAGAAAATGGTAGTTACCTTACCTTAAAAAGATAAGATAAATGTATAATATGTGTATGGATCATGTAACATACAATATTAGCATGTCTAGGTAAATATAATAATGAAGTACATAATATGTGATAATATCAATTCCTAAAATACATGATATGAATCATGGCATAGTCTAGATAATAACAATACAAGCACAAAAAGAAATCAAGCACACACATAAAAGCAATCAAAAGAAAATCAAAATGTAATGGTCCAAGGAGACCTAAAATAAGGGGAATGTTTAAATTTCATATAATTGAAGGTACATGACTTAGTTAAATCTACACAAATCAAAAAAAAACATACTCAAATGTCCACATACAATAAACTTTGACCTATGCAAATGTCACAATAAGTGAGCATAGGCACATGGGCCACAATCAATGGAGCATATTCAAATGTTTAAATAGTCAATACAATGAAATATAAGACACTCAAATAAGTTAATAAGTGTAAATCATGAAACATAAAAAACCAACATTAACATATCATATTAGTCCCTGGATATATGTCTTAGTAAAAAGTATTAAGTACATAACATATCAAGTACACTATGAAAGATTTAAGTATGGATAAAGGCATGTGTAAATATATAATCTCAAACATGATAATATAAAATTATCATAGAATGATAAAAACTTGATGTAGCATGATAAAATAAGTGGGTGCCCCTAGTGTCCAAAGTACATGACTAGAGGGAAGGCCCAACATCTAAAAGTGCATAGATCATGTGCTTGGGTATGCCTATACTAAACTAAAAATATGCATGAAACACATGTGTATATAAATATATGATATGTTATCTACCAACATGGAACTAATAACATATATGCCAAGGAGCTAATAGATCATGTAAAATCTAAAAATATTTTTGGTTTTTTTAAATTAGTTTTTTGACATTTTTAAAATGTTTGACATGTTCAACCTTAGACCAGATCATTAAAATTATTTGGATCAAGGTTAGATAAGTGAAAATGATGCAAGGCCTATTCCTTCTCATGATTTTTTTTTGAATTAGATGGTTGATTTTCATCATGTGTAATATGGATCAATCTATTCTCATGAGAAAAGAAGATGCATTGATGATTTTGGTCAAATTTTGCTTCAATTTTATACAACCAAAGGGTTCCTATTGTGAATGTGTATTGGGATTATTGTGGAATAACCCAAACCCTTATTTTAATCACTTTAGGGACACAAGAAATAAATATTATTATGTTTCCCAAGAATTATTTCCAAATTTTATGTTATAATTATTTTAGATCAAATCTAAGTTTTTGCAATTGTCTTACATTACAAGTTGTTTTTGCTTATGTAAGATAAATGTGGTTATTCCAAAATTAAGAACCACTTTTAGATATATCTAGTGTGGATTTTTTTTATTTGTTTAATTTGATGTATTTGTTATGGATGTGCCTTATATTCCATTTGAACTTCTAGATTACACTAAGAATTATATCTTAATAGAATCATAAACATCTTTTGGTTCAAACAAGCACTAGGTTGTGACACTAAATATTTGGGAGGATCATCAAATGTAAGTTATTAGTTATCACTAAGGTCTTAGATTTTATGATTCAAGGTATAACATAGGTTAATAGCATGCCTAAGTCCTTATTGATAGTCATAATATGCATTAGTATCATATCCTTTGGGAATAAGCCAACTCATTTCAACCTCCATAGGATGAGAGAGAGACATGAGGTGACACTCTTCAAGCTTTATAAGTAAAGAAGCCATAGATTCAAGCAAGCATCTAAATTATATCCATTGTGCATTGGATAAGCCAAGTTTATTATGTTGTTGTGACATCACATTAACCATGGTAGTTATTTCCTTTTTAGGCTCTATGGGATTTAACTTATAACTTGGTTTGATACTAAACTTGGTATTTGATGTATTTGATATGTTTGCTAAATAATTAAATTTATTCAATGAGATAAGTTGCATGTCATGATCGCCAACAATATGGCATAAGTTATATAAATATTTTAAATTTTTGAAAATAATGGACTCATGTAATGAGACAAGCAAAATTTTACTTAAATAAGTCTTGAATCTCTTTATCTGCCATTGGATTGGTCATTTTAGCCAACATTATCTTTTACCTTAGGACATATTCATTAATAGGTTCATTGGTTCCTTGTTTGATTTTTTTTAATTTGGGAATAGGAAACCTTTTCAATAATATGATAGATAAGTGTGCCAAAAACTAATATGCAAGAGGTTTGAATGTGTTTATTGATTGGATTGGTAATCATAAAACCACCTTAGAGCATAGTCCTTGAGGCTCCTTGGAAATAATTTAGTCAAAAATTTATCATTGGAGGAATAATTAAGGCATGATAAATAAAAGATCAAAGATGTTGTTTATGATCACGCTTTCCATCATAAAATGTGAACTTAGGTGCAACAAAACCAATTAGTAAGGGGTGGAAAGATATCACAAGGGAAAGAGGGTTATGCAACACCTCTTGTGAATAAATAACATAAGGTGATTTTATGGAATTTTTTTCAATATTTGTAACTTTCCCTTGCAATAATTTTATATTTTGGACAATATTTTTCACGTATTGGTCATTAAGGCTTAAATCTTAGTAAGTTACTAAAGGAGATGTACCCATAGGTTGAGTAAATGTATGAATTGAAACTAGTATTTGGTTTAAAGTATTAATATTTTCCATGTAGGATGTAGTAATAGTAGTTTCAAGGAACAAAGGTGTGAACACATATTTTATTCCCCCATTAGAAGTATGAAGTGGTGATGTTCCCAAGGGGAGGGTTATTGGTATACAGGGATGGCTCATATCTCTAATAGCATGAGAATACATGGGCCTTACTGTTCACCTACATTTTTTGATTTTTTAGTGTCTAATATGGTTCTTAGGATCTTATCAAGATCTTTAGGGTTTTACTATATATTGTATTGAAACATAGAAAGATCTTGTACTTTATATTGATCTATTTGGTCATGTTCATTAGATTCATCATTTTCATGATCAGAAGCATATTCAATGATAACCTCTTTAATATGTGATTTAGTTTCATGATTAGTATATTCACTAGGTATAGGATTGGTTACTTCATTGGTTTGAGCCATATTAGGTGGATAATGAGGAAGATCTAGGTGTTTGATAGAAACATCAATTAATCTAGGGCTACACCTAGGTTGTATACAAATGATATATTAAGTCTAAAAAAATACAACAAAAAACCTCAAAAGGATAAATATCATAGAGTAAGCTAGGGTTTACATAAAAAGATGGGTACACCAAATGTTTAACCCTAAATTGATATGGGTTAATAAATTATATATTTAATAATATATAAATTAATAAACACAAGCATGATAAATACATCTATAGTAGGCCAATTAATTTATAAAATTAGATATATGATTATCTAAATTTATAAAATTAACATATGATAAAAATAGAATGTACAACTATTGATAGATAATGTAATGAAATATAAACAATATTACTTATCTATTTTACTTTGCAAATTCAAATATGAATATGAGACAAGATGGAAATAGACTAGATCAAGATTTTAGAGCAACCATCAGATTCTAGAATTTTACATTCCAAGGCCTCAAATGCTTGTGTCAAATCTAGATAGTGGTGTCAATGTTATTGTCTAAATTTTACATAGGTTTCCAATATGAAATATCAATTATATCTAGGTGTGAACACCTAGAAAATTCTAGGTATTCTATTTCATTTTCTCTAGTTTACTCTAATCATGTGCACAAGCTATTGCTATTTGTCAAATGATTAAACCCTAGCATCTTCACCCTTGGAGTGACTGTAGGAAAATGGTATCGAGTTAATCCAAGGACTCATCTATCAATGGGTGTTACTTACATATCCAATACTCTAAAGAGGACCTCAAACTTGTTTGGTTCTCCCCTACGTATTAGCTTGTGTGTGTATCAATATGCAACATGTGATAAACAAGTACACATAGTGACCTAGCTTATAACTTGTCAAATGTAGATCATTAAATGCTCTTTCAGTATTTCAAATCTATAGATGAGATGTACCTATGAATAATATTGAAATAGGAAGTAATAAGGATGATTTTCTCACTTGAATGCTTGATTGATTGATTTTGGTAAGTTGCCTTGTGAGTTGTTAGGTCTGTGTTAGGTGAGGAATGAATGAGGGTTGATCTTGTATATATACCAATCCCTTTTGAAATTATATCACATTAAATCACTTACATTGACATTTATGATGTATTTCATTCAAAAATTTTATGACTTTAGGGTACTATAAACTTAGTTTAGCACAATATGCTAGTGTTGATGTAAGCATCTAGCTATGATGCAAGTGTCCAAGAAGCTAGAAAATAAGTATCAGTCTAAAACTTGTATAGGATGATAATAAGCATGTTTATAGCATTTTGATTAGTCTAGAAGTCTTGGTTATAAGAATGAAATATGCTTAAACTAAGAAATTATAAATAGGATCAAGAGATAGTGGATGTGAGCCTTTCAGTAGTAGGAATATCTTAGGAACTGAAGGATACAACCATTGGAAGTAATTTCCAAGTATGCAAGACTGAGGTGCTATATGATTTAGATTTTGTGTCTACATGAGCATGACATATGACTCCCTATTTTGTTTATATTTACACCAATTTCATAGATGGAATGGTAATACTTGTCAATCTATACATTGTATACACCAAACTCATATTATAAAAACTAATTACACCAATTTTACACCATAAATAAACATAACACATCTGTATTAGTGGATTCCCTATTTTTGCACTAGTTTTGAACTATAATATTCTATTGAGATTCATACAAGTATTCTAATCCACTTCACTACCATGGGTATGCAATGATGAAATCAAACATACCTTGAGTTATTAAGTGTACTCTCCTAATCAATGAGGATTGAAACATACATAGTCCAATCAAAGCTATTCGATGCAAATGGAAAATATAATAAACCTACTCTCCATAACCAACAAATTTTCACCAATAATTGCACTATAAATCACAATGATTTTCATACCTAATTAGGTGTATTCATTCCTAGTTTTTTAATGGAGCACAGTTCAACATTTGGATCTTAAATTCAATATTGTACTTTACAAGTAAGTTCAAATGCACTTTCTTTTCCTTTTACTCTAGAACTTTCACTTTGTTACATTTACTATAATAAAAGGGAGTGGAAAATGTAGTCACATAAATTTTTACATTTAATCTAAAATGTGCACTTGTGACCATCCTTTTGACATACTTAGATTTTGAATTATCATAGGGCCTTTCAACCACCTTTACTCACTTTTTGCATGGTAATTCACCCTTGAAAACATATTAAGTCACCTTAGGACCCTTTCACCTGGCTTTCTTAGTAGCCTAGGATTAAACCCTAATTGATTAAAACTATATAATTATTTATTTCCACACTTTGGATAGGGTTTCCCCATTTGGACTATAGATCACCACACTATTGTCCACCATCCTGGATGTTGTCCTCTCACCAATTATTGACTATGTTCTGAAATCCAAAGTTACCTAAAGGTTGAACAAGGATTTTTAATAATCCCTATCTAAATTAATACCAAAAATACCACTATATAACCACCATTCAATTCATTTTTCACACAAGAGACTTCGACACAAAAAATACCAAAATTAAAATTGCACATTGAGAGAAAATTCCCTATTTCTCCTAATTATGATCATATACAACCCTAGTAGCTATCTACAAGGTCATATATCACAATTGAATAATCCAATCACACCAAAATTACACCACCATCTAGCATATTGTACTAGTTTTACACATACCACTATAACTTGGGAGAACTACATAAAGTTTGATCCCTCTTTAGAGTAGTTTTATGTAGGTAACACTCAGCACATGGGGTATTGAATCTTGCCAAACTTAAATGCTAACCCATTTTTACTCCATGGTTTTACTTTGGTCTTTTTGCATTTTTAACTATGGTTTGAGTATAAAATTAGTCACATAATGGTCCTAAAAGTGAATCGAAGGCTCCCACATAGTCTACAAAATAAATAGGTGGAGGCACATAGAACCAAAAAGCTTTTACTATAGGAAAACAATGTCCCTTCTCTTATCCAGTCCTAGGACTCTTGTCTGAAGGCCTAATTAGATCTAGTTTCATTTTTTTTATGTAGTCACCATAATTAACATAGTTAATCTTAGGCTCCACAATATGCTACATCTTAGTTTTCTAGTTGTCTTTGTGTCTCTCCTTATGTTTTTCTTATTTAGAAACTTTCCAATTTTAAAATATTTCCAAATATACTTTACCATTTATTGAATATTTTTCATAGTTTTTTTTTTTGAAATATTTTGTACAATTAGGGTAATTATGTCATCTAATTCTCCAAACTTGACAAACTAGGTTGTAAAACCACCACTCTACATATATAGACAATTTTATCACTATGGAAAGATGTCTAACTTATAAAAGCCATAATGTTTGCATACGGACTCAAATTGAGATGAAGTTTTCTTTAAAATTACACAAATTTTCAAGAGGAATTATAATATGTATGTTTAAGTTCTTTCTTGATTCATTTTTTTATTTTCCCCACAACATATCCATTTTGTCATTCAATGCAAGCAATGGCATCTTAGATTGTTCTGATGGCTAAGAGACTCAACCAACTTGATTTTAACCAAGTATCTATCCAAAAATAATCATTATATAATTTTATTGATGATTCTAAATTTTGGGAGTACATATATTCACTTAGATCATTTTTGACATGACATGACAAACACATAAATAAGACTACACGAACACACCATTATGTTTTTGGTTGATGCAAGAGTAGGAACCCTTGGATGCTCCTGCATTATACACTTAAGCTTTTTAAATTGTAATATCCTACTCACATGGATGGAATAATTGGTAAAACCACTCTTTTGACCATGAAGTTTAATGGCCATGGCATCCCCTTTGAACACAAAAATACTTTAGTTGATTATCATGTTTTTTCTTCCACATCTAGCTTCTTCTTTTTGGCTTAAAATATATTCTCTTCATATCTCTACTTAATCCTTTTATTGGGTTAGACCCACCATATTCCATCCTCATCCACCAAAGGCTTATCTTCTTCTCTCTCCATCTTCTTTTGGGATGAAACACACCATCATCTGACCACCTCCACTAAGATTCTTATTATTGCATCTTATTTTTTATTTTGAGATTTTACACACCACTTTCAAAACACCACCAATTATGTCTCTCATTATCCTCTACATATTCTTCACCATGTATTTATACTGCTTGAAAAAACATCTCCTCATTTACATCATATTCCCTATGTATCCCTACTAAAACCTCATACTCTTATCTTTCCACCATCATTTTGCTTGTGGATTATTCACTTATAAGAGTCTTAAAATACTCTTCTTCATCATCCTCTTCTTGACAACTTGTTAACTCAAGTGGCTCACTCTCTTTACCCAGGAAGACCTCTTTGAATGCCTTCTTTATATTCATCTCTACACATGCAATAGCATGCTCTTCAACACACATTTAGGTTGATAACACAATCAAATGTTTTATCTCTTCCTTGTCTTTCATCCTCTTTATATCGACTCGAGGTTAAATACTATATCTTTCCTTCACCACTTCCATTCCATGTGAAAATAACCTTTCACTCTCCTTACCTAGATGATAACAATGTTTAAATTGACTCATAATAGTCTCTTATCCAATACCTATGTGGGATACTCCCACATATGAAAAAACATTTTTATCCTTCATTCCTCTTGGTAAAAACAATTCCACCTTCTCAATCTCCTTGCTTATTTCTATGCCACATGAGTGACACTCTTCATCTCTCTTTGTCCAAATGATCATTAGACCAACCTATATCAACAATTACTTAATTTTTACATCCACCAATATGTTTTATATACATATTTGAAGAAGTATTTTTGATGCATATCCTTTTCTATCCACAGCTATCATATTGAGAAGCTCTTCGTATTCTTGTCAATCTGTTTCACTTGATACTGTGAGAGTATTCTCTACCACCTCTAGTTTCTACAAATGAGATTCCTCTTATATATTCTCTTAAAAATAATATTTTTTTGACACTCTCCGGCTCTCTCTTGTCTCCATGATGACTTGAGGACAATTTTATATTGTTGGTATACCCTTACCAACCAACTGTTTAATTACCACTTCCATATTATCCTCTTGCTTCATTTTTTCATACAAATGAGAATGTTTGACTGAACCACACTTTGCCATTTTCTTTTCCATATTCTCTATTCATGGACTTGCATATTTGACAAATACATTAAGGGAATCAAGAGTTCCCAAAATCACTTATTCAACCACTTTATCATGCCTTATAGACATATTTTCAAACTCTTCTCCATTTATCGCATGCTTCCCATGGCTTTTACTCACATGATGGAGTTCTAAAGTCATATTATCAACAACCTCCATGGTTTTCCTCTTCTCATTATTTTTTCTATCATTTTATTTTACATGTGGTTTATATTCAACCATAGTCTACTTATGTGCATTAAATAACACTCCAACCATCTCTATTGTTTTCTTCATAGAAACTTGAAACTCCTCATGGCTACCTTATTATTTCACCTTTATTGTTTCTTTAAAAGAAACATGTATCTTTCATTTGTTGTCTTCAACCCTTTGTCCCTCCAAAATAGAAAATAGAAAATATAAATGCATTGTCTTCATTCACCAATAAACATTATGAATCTTCCCACTTATGGGATATCATAAACTCATTCCAATCCCCAAACAATGGTTATCTTCTTTTGGTTTATCAACTATCACATCTACATCATCCTTCATGAAGAATCATTTTCCTAAGGGTTACTCATAAACATCTTCCTCCTTGATATTCTAAAAATCATATTTGGGCTTCTCACATGGAAACCTCACTCTCTCATTGTCTTTTAAGATAATCTTTTTTATTTTTCTACTCACTTGTATCCTTGTCTTTGCTACTAATTGGAATAGCTTTGAGTTGCTCACATGGAAACTCCCCTCTTATACACCCTTTCATAGCAATATATATTCCTTCTCTCTCAAGCCTCAATACATGAAGCTTATTCATCCACTCTACTTGCATTCATGGGTGGGAAACATGACCCATCAACTTAGAAACCATGTGTTCCCAACTCTTTACCTTCTTCTTTATTTTCCTTATCTCCTCTCTTAGAGAACTATCCAATACTCAGCTGCAACTCCACATAATCTCTTACGTGAAACCTTTACCCTCATTTCATAGGTATTCAATATTCATGGGGTATTCAATATTTAATGAGCTCATTTGGACTCTCTTTACCATAGAACAAAAGTATATTATTAATGGGCTTACCTCTTTCTTTCATCTTGACCTCTACTGGTATATCTTATATTCTAGTTGGTCATCTCTCCAAATTATCCAACATTTATTTTAGGGATAACAACCTCTCTAGCATTTATTCTTCTTTAGCTTTACTCATAGTTGTAACATCTTCACTTTGTACATCTTCCATCATAACTAATCTTTATTGGACTCCCTTAAACATCTTAGACAATTCTTCTACTTCTAGTTATCTTCTTCCTTTGTGTGTCATATCATATTAAATAAGTGGTATTATATTTCACAACCTATAATAAAATCAATAAATATCCTCTCAAACTTCCTCTTCACTTTTATGACTTCTCTCACACCTGAAAAAAACCTATACCCCTCCTACACAAGTTTATTTTTCACAACTTGAAACTAACTCAAGTAGACTTCTCTTACATGACCTAAAATTAAATCATATAATGTCATTACAAACTAAACCCAATAATGAAAGACCTTTCTCTGATAATAAATGGTGTAAGAATAAGAGAGGGCGTCCACATAAGTACTATATTTATCTCTATGTTTCTTGGTTTTAACACTGTGGCATGTACACACTTGAGCACACTCTTAGAATTGACACATTTCAACACATAATATTCATTGAGTTCATCTTTAAAATTATATAATTAAATGCAAACTCTCACACATACCTATATAGGCTTATTCAAACATAAGCATGAAGAAGAACATTCACACACAATATTTCATGGACTAGTTACTCTCACACTTTGAATTCTCTCTTCTTGGAGTTCACTTATTATTAACTTGAAACTCTCTTAAGTGTTGTAACCAACCTCTCTATCTAATTCATATATTTCTTGACATTCCTTTACCTTATATAATATCTTTTCACCTTCATTGATTCCTTGAGAATGCTCAAGATTGGACCATTTTTCATTTTGGGTTATTACTTTATTTTTACATAACAAAATGGTGAAATCATCACTTTATGTAGGTCAAAACTATTGATGATTGCAATACATCTGGAGGTAGTTACATTTTCACCACTCTACTTTCAAAATCATTGCTCTAAATACATAAGTCGTTTCATCACTATACAAAGTCCTCTAACTTACAAAGGCCATAAATTTTGCATATAAAATCCAAATATATAATCATATTTAGGTTTAACGAAGTTCTTGATACCATTTTTTCCTTTGTACCACAACCTATCTATTTTATCCATTCAATGCACTTAATGACATGGTAAATTATACCATTGATTGATAGACTCAACCAACTTGTTTGTAACCATGAAGCTATCTAAAACTAATCCTTATTTGATGTGCTTGATGTTACTTATGTGCAGGATTATAGATATTTCATTAGATCATATCTTACATGTCAAAAATGAAAAACACATAAACAAGACTACATAAACACATGCCACTTTATTTTTGGTTTATGTAGGATTTCACAAACCCTTGTATGCTCTTACATTAGTTTCTAGAGGTGTAGATGTAAGGATAGTATTAATGGTATAAGTTTGAACATTTGTGGTTGGGTTAGGACCTTGAAAGGGTTGATGGATATCATAAAATGGGTCATATTATCTCCTAGATGTAGCATCTTGAGGCATTTTTCTTGTTCATCTTTTAGAATATATAAAATTACATCAAGCTAATGTGGATTCAAGTTAACATATTCAATGAATCATTTGTCATCACTAGCATCAAGTTGATCCATAGTATCTGTTTTATGAGTATTATCAATATCAACATTCATGATAAGTCCATCAATAGGGTGTGTAATATGTACAACATAGTTTATAGAGGGAGTAGGAGGAAAGAAAGAGGTCATGCATGCCCTTTACTATCTATTAGTAGTACAAGGTAACTCAAATTATATGTTGCAACAATATGGTTTGAAGAAACCTTAAGATTATTCATTGTTAATTTAAGCCTTATTAGTGTTCTTCAATTTGATCTATTTGATTATGTGATTGATCAAAATGTAACATAATTGAGTGGAAAAATATTAAATTTTTAACTTCATGACTTGTATTAAAAAATAAAGACATTGTTCACTCATTATAGCCATGGGTAATGTGTATATTAGGGATAATAAAAAATCATGGCTGAAAATAAAACCCCTAGGCTGAAATCTGAAACCCTAGAAGGATGAAACCCTAAAGGGAAACTTAGGGTTTGACATGATTTAATTAGTATTTAGGTTCACCAAAATGTTTTACCCTAATTTATTTTTAAAAACCCAAATAAGATATAAAATATATGTGAATTCATATTACTAAATATGGCATTTAAACATGAATCTGAATGTAAAAGCTTGAAATCGATTACAATTATTTGATAAGTTACATATACTAAATATAGTAAGTAGAACAAATGGATATGTACTTAGTTTTTTTATTGACTTTTTTACTATGACTATGTTTAGATAGTGAAGAATAAACTAATGCAAACATGTGATTCATCCCAAAAAAAACTATGTTTTTGTCTATGTAAGGTCCGTTTTTCCAAATTTAGGTCAGCTCAATTGTCAATATTGACATGTAGTGGTTGATACTAACTTGTGAAGAACATAGGGTTTATGAATGTATGGTCACATTTGTTTATTTTTCAAAACTATAAATGTGTGATGTCAAACATTGATGATGCATGCAACTTCAAAATTCAACCTCCTTTACCTTGAAACTATCGATGTGTTTATGAGGGCTATAAACCTTAAAAAACCAAAAAAGTATAATGGGTTGAGCTTATCCAAACCATCATTATTTATGATTGAAAAGTGCCTACATATCTAATACTCTAAGGAGGAAAATCAAGTCATATATAGTTCTCCCACCTAGTGTGATTGTGCAATTATGTTCCTTCACTATATGAATGGAACTAATTATTTTTATTTGATATTATATGATGATTATTTTGACTTAGATTTAGTATGCTTTAAAATTGGCTATGGCTGGTCCTAGTGGTTGATTTACAAATTGGGAGGAATGGGATTGTTTTTCCCAATGTTTAATTGTGTATAGATGTGTACTAGATAAGTGTCAAGTCCCATATAAATTAATGCCTTGATTTGTATATATATGAGTCCAATTATGTAATTTATCACACCATCAACATGATAGGTATATGGATCGATCCTATAGAAATATTTATTTTTAAAAAATAGTTGTTGATGGGCAAGGGTCACTATCGACAAGTGTAGGTTAGTATTGACTAAAGATATCGACCCAGTCTAACATTAGTGAATCACACACATGAGTAATAAAATAAATATTTGGGAATGTTTGTATGAGGTGATAAAAAAGTTTGGAATATACAATGAGGTTTGTGTAGGTGTGTTATAAATATAAGGGTCAAACTCATAAGGTAGCAGATAGGTGTGAAAGAATACTAGGTTAAGACCATATATGTGCATGCAATTCATGTATTGTAAATGTATGTAAAGCTTATCATTGTCAAGTAATTAATACCATATTTTAGTATATATAACCTTTTTAAATCATCCTCAATATTTTTGATAACATGTCTGAATTCAAAGTCTCTATTGTTGATATGTTTGTCATTCAAAGACGTGACATAATTTATAATGAAGGATAATGAGTCTCAAGCCATAACTTCCTATCATTAGACATAATATGAAAGAGCATGAAAATAGAGAATGATTTCAAATATAACCTTGATACCATTGTGAGTTTATATAAAGTGTGTGGGCTTTGATATGAGTGATCCATATCCCAAGAGAAGACCCAATGGACAACCTCTCTTAATGGAGTAAATGTGTGATTATGGAAGTGCATAATTATTGATAAAGGCTGAAACATAATATTAGAGTGGATTAAGACAAGGAAAAGAGTAAAGAAGTTAATTGACACCAAAACAAAACTATAATTACAAAGTTGTATCATGCAAAGTTCTATACAATATTTGAGAGATCGAATGTGAGATGTCTACTTAATCCCTAACTTCATTATAACTATGAAGAATGAAAGTGTATAGTAATATACAAAGGATAAATATGAAGCATTGGTTGAATTATTATAATGGTTGGTAATAATCACTTCATAACCAATCATTATTTTGTCATCTTATAAATAAGTTACTATAAATTTATGTGATATAATACTGACATCATAGGAGTTGTGTGGTATGGAAGAAGAGGAGTTAACAATTCATAGTATTCATGTGTATGCTTGAAAATTATGTTTAAGATACTAATGGAATCATAAATTTTGTGAGCAAATAATAAGATGATATGAATGATGACTCAGATCCTCTTGGATCAAATATCCAAATGTGTACTAGTATTCATATTTTTACTTTGACGTGCATGTTCTCACCAGTTGTTATGTGGTTAAATAAACCTCAAAGTAGGGTAAAATGTAGACACCTAAAAATGGCCCTGTAACATTTATTTAGTGTTAATTTATATTAATTTAACACCCTTGTTTATGCTTAGCTAATTTAGTCTAAATTGGACAATATGAACCCTCTTATTAACTTTTACCTTACTAAACTCCCCCTACTAATACATTACCTAATCTATTCTAAGATTAAATTTCACTATAAGTCCTCCTTAAGTTGAGTGTACTCATGTCTCCATCTTTCCCCGATTACTAGGCACATGCTTTTACCCATATTACATCATTTCTAAGTCTAAATTATTTGAATTTAAATGACATATAAATAGATAATTGATATTTTCTATCTGAATATGTAAAATCACAACATTTATCATTGTTGAACTAATATTATATTATAAATCATATTAAAAATTAATGATTATCCATGTTATTTTTATTTTTATAGATTCTTATGTGATTATTAGTACCTATCGTAAAGGCATGGTAATCTACTTTTCACAACAGGCATTTACTTTGGTCAATGTTTTCTTTTCACCCAATTAAAATAGGTTATGCATTCAAAAATATTTGGTGCGTAGATTGCACAAGTTTCATCCAACCAAATCTTCTCCATTTATTATGAATCCAATTTTCTTAGGTCTATAGATTGTAGATGCACAATTCATTTGCCTTTTTGGTAGCATACAGCTGTAGTTTTGTTAATACCTTTTGGTAGCATATGTTATTAAACTTACAATATATTGTTGCTCCCACATGCAGTTGCAATGGATTGCTTGCATAGTGGCAAGGGTGGTAGTTGGGATAGAGAGCTATTGTGGCAACTATGTTACCTATAAATTTTTGTTACAACCATCTGCAACAAAATAGGGACCGACTAAGGGACCTTATATTTTTAATGGCTTCTTCAAATGCACACCATTGCTTCAGTGTGTTACTATCCAACCTACCACTAGATAGTGTTATTAGAAGTTTATTTTAACATCTTCTATAAATGATTTAATTAGTATTTAGGTTCACCAAAATGTTTTGCCCTAATTTAGTTTTTAAAACCCAAATAAGATAGAAAATAGTATGTGAATTCATATTACTAAATATGGAATTTAAACATAAATATGAATGTAAAAGCTTGAAATTGATTACAATTATTTGATAAGTTACATATACTAAATACAATAAGTATAAAAAATCGATATGTACTTAGTTTTTTGATTGATTTTTTTACTATGACTATGTTTAGATAGTGGAGAATAAACTAATGCAAACATGTGATTCATCCCCAAAAAAACTATGTTTTTGTCTATGTAAGGTCCATTTTTCCAACTTTAGGTTAGTATCGATTGTTGATATTGATGTTAGGTTGTGGAGCTAAAAGCTTCACAGGTATGCAAATGGAGGAGGTTGTTGAGTGTTACAGTAACCAACATTGGTCTAATCAACTGATGTCGGTCATATCTAGTTACAGAGCAACCGACATCGGTTAGGGATCAGCTGATGTCAGTCATATCCAGACAAACAAGAATCAACGTCGGTCACCTGTGTGTGTGCATGCATTTGCATGCGTTTCTAAAATTAGACTTGTCTAATTTTAAGAGGTCTGAGTGTTTTCATGTGAAGACTAATTCAAGTCTTGAGTCTATGTTTCTAATTATTTTTTGTATGGGATCTATTTAATATACCCATGGGGTTGTATTGTAATCAAGGACAAGGAAGAGATCCTTTAGATTGTAAGATCAGTTGATCTGCAGGTTGTGCAAGATCAGGGGAGATCTATATGGTAAGTAAGATCAGTTGATTTACAAGTGTGTGTGTGTGTGTGTGTGTGTGTGCAAGGTCAAAGGAGATTTGTGGGGTAGCAAGATTAAAATACATCTACAACACAAGGAGCAAGATCAAGGAGATCTACTTGGAGTACTTTGAGTACTTGGTGGACTGGTAGTATTGTTACTGATTGGTAGAGGGAACAACTCGGTTATTGAGTTGTGGTTGTAATTGGTTGAGAGAAAGAACTCTTGAGGGAGAATTACTGTATGCCTAAGAGGTGTCAGAAGAGTGTGATTTCTTCATTGTATTTCCTTCTGGAAGAGTGTTAATACAAGATTGTGTTGTCTCTCATATTCTGTGCTATTTCTGAATTCTAGTTACATATTACTTCTAGTTAAATTCTGTGTTTAGTTGCTTATACAAAGGTAATCATGTGTGCTCTTATGGAGCTGGGATCCTAACAAGTGGTATCAAAGCTAGGATCACCAAGTGATACCAATTTGATAGTTGGTATCAGAGCTTGGTTCACTAACACCTTGGTTTTAGAGTGTGTTAAGTGTTTGTTGATTACAGGTCACTCACAGGAGTTTCTATTTGAGTGGGAGTAAAGCAATGGCAAAATAAATTAAGCTAAGAATGGAGAAATTCAATGGCAAGAATTATCAATTATGGAAGATGCAGATAGAAGATTACCTGTATCAAAAAGATCTATACTTACCATTGGGTGGGGTTGCATGCAAGCCCACAGATATGAAAGATGAAGAATGAAATGTTCTTGATCAAAAGGCTCTGGGATCTATAAGGTTGAGCCTGGCATCATCTGTGATTTCCAACTTATCACAGGTAAAGACAATGGTAGAGTTAATGGAATCTTTGGCAAATTTATATGAAAAACCCTCAGCTTCGAATAAGGTATTTCTTATGAAGCAATTACTTAATTTGCAAATGTAGGAAGGTGGATCAGTACATAGTCATCTTAGTGATTTCCATGGATTAGTAAATCAGTTAGTTTCAATCAATATAGATTTTGATGATGAAATTAAGGCTCTCTTAATCTTATGCTCTTTACCTAAAAGTTGAGATAGTTTGGTAATGGCAGTTAGTAATACTGTGTCTACTTCAAATATCTTGAAAGTTGATGATGTTGTTAGTGTAATCTTGAATGAAGAAATTTGTAGGAAAAGCACAGGGGAATCATCAGGTAATGCTTTAAATGTTGAAAGTAGGGGAAGGAAAGAGAGAAGAGCAAGCAAGGGAAATCAAGGTCAAAGATAGGCAGGAGATCCAAATCTAGAAATGGAGATATAACTTGCTGGAACTATGGAAAGAAAGGGCATGTAAAGAAAGATTGTTGGTTGGTAGAAGATCAGCATGAAGGAAATGAAGAAGCAGATGTTACAGGTATTATTACACAGGATGCTCTTGTATGTTCCTTGGATAAAGTGGAATCTTGGGTTTTAGATTCTAGTGCCTCTTTCTATGCAAACCCAAATAGAGAATTTTTCCATGATTATGTCCATGGAGACTTTGGAAAGATTTATTTAGGGGATGGTAAGCCTTGTCAAATGGTTGGCAAAGGGAAAGTGTAGATGAAATTGCAGACGGGCAACACATAGGTGTTGAAGGAGGTCATGCATGTCCCAGTCCTAAAGTAGAATTTGATTTCTATAGGAAAGTTGGGTGATGAGGGATGCACAAGATCTCTCATAGTGGAATCTTGGAAAGTTTTCAAGGGTGCACTTGTTTTAGCAAGAGGTAAGAAAGTAGGTACTCTTTATCTATCTACTTGTATTACTGATTCTCTTTCTGGTTTATCTACTTTAGATGTAGATGTGAAGATGTGGCTCTATAGGCTTGGTCACATGAGTAAGAAGGGGATGCATGTTTTTGAGTCAAAAGGTAAGAGTTCATATTCGAAAAGCATAGATCGAGATTTCTGTAAGCAACAGAAGAAAGTGAGGTTTCTTGAAACTCATGATACAAAAAAGGATCAGGTTTATTACATAAAGAGGAAATCTGATGTTTTTGACAAGAACAAGAAAGCCTTGGTTTTCAAGGAGAAGATGATGGACAGAGATCAGCTCAAGAGGCTGAATAATTCTAAAAATGGCAATTTGGACAAGGTTATGATCCAAAGTGAGCTCACGAGTAAAAGTCATCACTCATAGGAAAACACATTTATTGACGTCGGTCAGGTGAGAACCAACGTCAATCAGATAGGTACCGACATCAGTCATGTGCAAACCAGAGTCAGTGGTGTCAGGTAGGTGGATACTGATGTTGGTCAATGCAATCGATGTCGATGACTAGGTGGACACCAACGTCAGTCATAGAATTGGCATCGGTGATTAGGTGGACACTAACGTCGGTCAAGGAACTAACATCGGTAGTCAGGTCGATTGCATGGAACTGACGTCGGTCGGATGTAGACTAAGAGGTGACCGAGATCGGTCACTGTCAAATTAGATTTTAGGCAGACAACAAACTATCAAAGAGTCTCAAATGCCCATGAGGAGGACTGAAAGGGTAAGTAAGCCTCAAATTCATTATTCCCCTTCTTTATACTACTTGTTGCTCACTGATAGTCAAGAACCAAGAAGTTTTGAAGAGGTAATGCAAGTAGAATCTAGGAAATAGTGGGAGCATGGCATGAATGAGGAAATTGATTCCTTAAAAGAGAACCAAATGGGAGATTTCGTAGAGTTGCCAGCTGGGAAGAAAGCACTAAAAGATGAATGGATTCCCAGGTTAAAGAAAGGAGAGAATGGACACGTGAGACAGAAGGCCAGGTTATATGGTCTTGAGCAAGCTGCTAGACAATAGTGTTTACAGTTTGACAGGTGTATGACAAAGCATGGCTTTAGTCAATGTCAATGTGACCATTGTGTTTACTTTACCAGGTTGGATAATATTAGCTACATTATCATGTTACTATATGTAGTGTATATACTTGTTGCAGGGTCACACATGCAAGAGATTGATGAGCTAAAGATAAAGTTAGTTCAGAGGTATGCCATGAAGGATTTGGAAGCAACAAAGAAATTCTTTGGCATGAGTATTTCTAGAGACAAAGAAAGTCACAGGTTGATGTTGTCTCAGGATGATTATGTGAATAAGGTAGTGGAGAGGTTCAAGATGCAAGATGCAGAACTAGTGAGCGCACCTATGGTTGGATAGTTCTATGAACAGTGTCCTGAATCACACGATGAGGTTGCATACATGGTATGTACTAGACCTGATATTACCCAAGCAATGGGAGTTGTCAGAAAGTTTGTGGCCAATCTAGGAAAGGAGCACTGGAAAGCAATTCAATGGATTCTCAGGTATCTGAGAGGGACCAGCAGTAGGTATTTATGCTATGCAGGGTCAAGCACTTCTCTACATGGGTATGTAGATTCAGAAATGGTAGGTTACTTGGATGATAGAAGTAGCACCACAAGATATGTGGTGGTTGGTATTCAAGATTTAACTTAAAGAGGGATAGAAGCCAGGAAACAAATTAGAGGACGTTTCTGTACAGGTACAGGTGCAACTATTTATCTCCAAGTGGGAGATTGTTAGGTTGTGGAACTAAAAGCTTCACAGGTATGCAAATGGAGGAGGTTGCTGAGTGTTATAGTAATCGATGTCAGTCTAATCAACTGACGTTAGTCATATCCAGTTACAAAGTAACCAACATTAGTCAGGGATCAGTCGACGTCGGTCATATCCAGACAGACAGGAATTGACGTCGGTCACCTGTGTGTGTGCATGCGTTTGCATGCATTTCCAAAATTAGACTTGTTTAATTTTAGGAGGTCTGAGTGTTTGCATATGAAGACTAATTTAAGTCTTGAGTCTGTGTTTCTAATTATTGTTTGTATGGGATCTATTTAATAGACCCATGGGGCTGTATTGTAATCAAGGACAAGGAAGAGATCCTTCCAATTGTAAGATCAGTTGATATGTAGGTTGTGCAAGATCAGGGGAGATCTACATGGTAAGTAAGATCAGTTGATTTATACGTGTGTGTGTGCAAGTTCAAAGGAGATCAATGGGGTAGCAAGATCAAAGGAGATCTACAACACAACAAGGAGCAAGATCAGGGAGATCTACTTGGAGTACTTTGAGTACTTGGTGGACTGGCAGTATTGTTACTGACTGGTGGAGGGAACAACTCAGTTATTGAGTTGTGGTTGTAATTGGTTGAGAGAAAGAACTCTTTAGGAAGAATTATTGTATGCCCAAGAGGTGTGGGAAGAGTGTGATTTTTTCATTGTATTTCCTTCTAGAAGAGTGTTAATACAAGATTGTATTGTCTCTCATATTCTGTGCTATTTTTGAATTCTAGTTACATATTACTTCTGGTTAAATTCCATGTTTAGTTGCTTATACAAAGGTAATCAATTTTGCTCTTAATCCTAACAATTGACATGTAGTGGTTGATACTAACTTGTGAAGAAAATAGGGTCTATGAATGTATGGTCACCTTTGTCTATTTTTCAAAGCTCTATATGTGCGATGTCAAACATTGATGATGCATGCAATTTCAAAATTCAACCTCCTTCACCTTGAAACTATCGATGTGCTTATGAGGGCTATAAACCTTAAAAAACAAAAAAAAATATAATGGGTTGAGCTTATCCCAATCATCATTATTGATGATTGAAAATTACCTACATATCTGATACTGTAAGGAGGGAAATCAAGTCATATAGTTCTCCCACCTAGTGTGATTGTGCAATTGTGTTCCTTCACTATTTGAATGGAAATAATTATTTTTATTTGATATTCTATGATGACTATTTTGACTTAGATTTAGCATGCTTTAAAATTGGCTATGGTTGGTCCTAGTAATTGATTTACAAATTGGGAGGAATAGGATAGTTTTTCTTAATGTTCAATTGTGTATAGATGTGCACTAGATAAATGTCAAATCCCATATAAATTTATGCCTTGATTTGTATATATATATATGAGTCCAATTAGGTAATTTACCACACCATTAACATGTTAGGTAGATGGATCAACCCTATAGAAATATTTATTTTTAAAAAAGTAGTTGTTGATGGGTGAGGGTCACTATCGACAAGTGTAGGTTAGTATTGACTAAAGATATCGACCCAATATAACATTAGTGAATCACACACATAAGTAATAAAATAAATAATTGGGCATGTTTGTATGAGGTGATAAACAAGTTTGGAATAGACAATGAGGTTTGTATAGGTGTGTTATAAATATAAGGGTCAAACTCGTAAGGTAGCATATAGGTGTGAGAGAATACTAGGTTAGGGCCATATGTGTGCATGCAATTCATGTATTGTAAATGTATGAAAAGCTTATCATTGTTAATTAATTAATACCATATTTTAGTATCTATAACCTTTTTAAATCACCCTCAATATTTTTGATAACATGTTTGAAGTCAAAGTCTCTATTGTTGATATGTTTGTCATTCAAAGATGTGACATAATTTATAATGAAGGATAATGAGTCTCAAGCCATAACTTCCTATAATTAGACCAATATGAAAGGGCATGAAAATAGAGAATGATTTCAAATATAACCTTAATACCATTGTGATTTTATATAAAGTGTGTGGGCTTTGATATGATTGATCTATATCCCAAGAGAAGACCCAATGGACAACCTCTCTTAATGGAGTAAATGTGTGATTATGGAAGTGTATAATTATTGATAAAGGCTGAAAAATAATATTAGAGTGGAGTAAGACAAGGAAAAGAGTAAATAAGTTAATTGACACTAGAACAAAACTATAATTACAAAGTTGTATCATGCAAAGTTCGGTACAATATTTGAGAGATCGAATGTGAGATGTCTACTTAATCCCTAACTTCATTATAACTATGAAGAATGAAAGTGTATAGTAATATACAAAGGATAAATATGAAGCATTGGTTGAATTGTTACAATGGTTGGTAATACTCACTTCATAACCAATCATTAGTTTGTCATCTTATACTGACGTTACTATAAATTTATGTGATATAATACTGACACTATACGAGTTATGTGGTATGGAAGAAGATGAGTTAATAATTCATAGTAGTCATGTGTATGCTTGAAAATTATGTTTAATATACTAATGGAATAATAAATTTTGTGAACAAATAATAAGATGATATGAATGATGACTCGAATCCTCTTGGATCAAATATCTAAATGTGTATTAGTATTCATATTTTTTACTTTGACATGCATGCTCTCACCAGTTGTTGTGTGGTTAAATAAACCTCAAAGTAGGGTAAAATGTAGACACCTAAAAATGGCCCTATAACATTCATTTAGTGCTAATTTATATTAATTTAACACCCTTATTTATGCTTAGCTAATTTAGTCCAAATTGGACAATATGAACCCTCTTATTAACTTTTACCTTACTAAACTCCCCCTACTAATACATTACCTAATCTATTCTAATATTACCTTTCACTATAAGTCCTCCTTAAGTTGAGTGTACTCATGTTTCCATCTTTCCCCATTTACTAGGCACATGCTTTTACCCATATTACACCATTTCTAAGTCCAAATTATTTGAATTTAAACGACATATAAATAGACAATTGATATTTTCTATCTGAATATGTAAAATCACAACATTTATCATTGTTGAACTAACATTATATTATAAATCATTTTACAAATTAATGAGTATCCATGTTATTTTCATTTTTATATATTCATATGTGATTATTAGTACTTATCGTAAAGGCATGGTACTCTACTTTTCGCAACAGGCATTTACTTTGGTCAATGTTTTCATTTCACCCAATTAAAATAGGTTATGCATTCAAAATATGTGGTGCGTAGATTTCACAAGTTTCATCCAACCAAATCTTCTCCATTTATTATGAATCCAATTTTCTTAGGTCTACAGATTATAGATGTACATTTCATAAGCTTTTTTGGAAGCATATAGTTGTAGTTTTGTTAATACATTTTGGTAGCATATGTTGTGAAACTTACAATATATTGTTGCTCCCACATGCAGTTGCAATGGCTTGCTTGCATAGTGGCAAGGGTGGTGGTTGGGATAGAGAGTTGTTGTGGCAGCTATGTTACCTATAAATTTTTGTTACAACCATCTGCAACAAAATAGGGACTGACTAAGGGACCTTATATTTTTAATGGCTTCTTCAAATGCACACCATTTCTTCAATGTGTTACAACTACAACCTACCACTGGATAGTGTTGTTACAAGTTTGTTTTAACATCTTCTGTAAATAAATTTTAATTTTTCATTAAGTATATAAAATTATTGATAGAGTTCTGATAAATTGGATATTATAATTTGAAGAATAGATTGAAAACTTTATTAATTCAATTAGTATCTATTAACATATCTAAATGTATTTGAAAACAACCTTGGGTTTCAATAAAATATTTTTATTTGCATGAAAATACTATTTCTACATATGCAAGATAATTGGATATTTAAAAATCCAAAAGTACATGGTGAAATAATACCATATGCATTTTAGACCAATAATGTCAAATACTTTGAACTAGAAGAGATTATGAGACAACGAGATGGAAAATTTGTTTCAATCTTAAATCTTATAAGAACATGTGGACAAATAGAAAATGACATCGAATACTTAAATCACCATTGCTATAGACATTCTCCAATTGATCCAATGTTTCCATATTTTTTCAATAGAAACAAAGATGTTCAACTTCACAATGATAAAATACTTACTATTTTGCAAGGAGAAACGTATGTGCTAAATGCAATTGACCATAACCAACCCAATGAAATTGACAAAGAATTTGTAGATAGTAAAAAACCCATATTGCCAAATAAAATAATTCTTAAAAAACGAATTCTAATAGAACTAATTGGTGTAAATTACAATATAGTTGATGGCTTAGTCAATGGTGCAGATGGTATTTTCAAACATTACACAAATGATATTAGTAATATTGTATGGGTATAATTCTATGATTTAAATGTTGGAAAATTTCAAAGACAAAAAATTAAAAACTTGTACACTAAACATATTGAAAATTAATGAACTCCTATAGAAAGAATTGCAAAAAAAAAGCATAAATAAAAAAATACTTATGCGAGAACAATTTCCTATTCAAATATCTTGTATAAGAACAATTCATAGATCACAAGGATTAACAATGAATGCTTTAGCTTTTGATCCTCATGAAGTGAAATACCATGGCCTTGTTTACATTGCACTATCCCAAGTCAAAATCATGGAACATTTATACCTTATAAATAGATTAGAGAAGAAAAAAATTTAGTATCTAATGAAGTACAAGGAGAAATGCAAACAATTCAGAAATTTGCACAATGACAATTCTTATGTGACATTAGATACAAACCCTTAGAATGTTTCACTATATTTTATTTTAACACAAGTAGCTTGTAATTTTACTTAAAAAACACAACACATGATAATCAACTCATGGATGTGCATGTATTATTCCTAAAAGAAACTCAAACAAATAAAGTACAAAACAAAACAATGATAACAACCAAATTTGAGTGCTTTAGTACAATGAATATTCATGGTATCATGACATGTTATAAAAAAATAATTTCCAAGAAAACCATTGAAACATTTAATACGCTAAATCTGGAAACAATTACAACTGACATTATCTCTTCAAACATATACATCCACATATCAAATATCTACTTAGCACCAAAATCTCCTCTTGCAAATTTGTTAATATTTATAGAAAATGTTACTTCAACTATAAATGACAATATGAATATCATTTTAATTGGTGACTTCAGTTTTGACATGATCCAAAATAAAATTGCCCAACACCAACTATGCCAATGTATGAAAAACCACAATTTATTTCCTATATAAAATATGCCAACTACAAATGCAAGAATAGTCATAGACCATTGTTGGACAAATATTGATCAAAGGAAAATAGATTCTAATCTCTTTCATGCATATTGGACTAACCCCAATGCAATTTTACTTGCTTTGCGTATTGTAAAATAAGCAAGGAATTATATGATTCTATTTTACAAATCAAATTTCAAATCTGACAAATGCAAAAAGAATAAAACCAAATTGGAAAGAAAATATCAAAATAAAAGGTATGCAATACTTTTTTTCAAAAATCAATTGCTATTTTTATTTTTATTATATGTATTTTGTAAATTGAAATATACAACTACATTTCAGGAAGAAAATTAATTTTATTTCTAATTGTTTTTTATTGGTCATTCAAGTCATCACAAATGGATTAAAAGATTGAAATAGAACATATAAAAATAGAATCACAAGGACAAGTCAAAAGGTATACAGTTACAAATTTTCTATTTCTTAAATTCTACTATTATTTAGAAAATGATAGTAATTTTTAAAAAAATATAGACTGAGAAACTCAAGCCATATGCAAGTCATAATTGATGATATCAACGACCACAAATGCAGAGAAATATTTGAAGGTGATGTCCTTGTGACATATAGAACAATATTTGACAAACAAAAAATAAGAGAACTTTTATGAGTTGATTTTATAGACAATAAAGGAGAGACAAAAATAACCCTCAATATAGTAAATTCACTAATCCATATCCATGAAGAAAAACTCTTACCACATAAAGGCATATGTATTACAAACTTTTATATAGCTCCAAAAAGTACTTATGATCATGGTGATTGTGACTTTATTTTAATATCAAATAACACTAATACAATAGAACTCATAGAGCCAGTTTGTCTAAAGCATATGTTCATCCCCAATTCAATAATTCAACAACTTCTTGGCATCATGGACTACTATGCAACTGGAATTATAGCAACTCTTTGTACATCCACAACAAAAGTTGGCAATCAGTTTATTGTGGAAATAACATATGGAAACTTGTAAAGTGACAAAGCCAAAGTAAATTCAATTACATTTTTTGTAATCATGTTATTCCAATCAAAGTTATTACATGTTGATATCAAATGACTAATTCTCTATTTCTATTGACAATTTTTAGGTCTACCTCTTCCATACACTTGAATTTGAACACAATGAAATAAAAAACAAGACATGAAGAAAAGAACCTAAAATTTATCTTTACAAGAACCTTGTAAAATGAGCTAATGTAAAAGATATAAACTTTTGTAGTACCCAATCAACATTCATCACCTCTATGCATGCCAAAATATCCATACAATTCTTGAAAATGTTATTAGATACAACTATTGAGGTAAATACCAAATGTGAATTTTTCTAGTTTTTCATTCTACTTCAAAATAAAAATAACATAACATTTTATCTTTTTGGTTTCAAAAAAAGGTACATGGTACTTTGACAATTTCCCAACCATATTCTAGCCCCTTTAAGCCAACATGCAAAAGCTACAATCTTATAATAGAACACTTCAAGCTTGCCCATGAAACAACATCATATTGTCAAAATTGCACACTTGAATGTCAATATTTCTATTCCCATCGGCTTGTCTGCAATATAAAGATTACCAACAATAGCAACATTCAATGCATTGCCAAAGACAATGTCATTCACCAATTGATCCCTTAAATTAGACAAATGATGCATGTTGAATACATGGCTGAAAAAGAAAGCATAGTTGAGATTCTCTCAAAATTGACAATGCAAGATAGTTTCACAATGGACAAGAACAATATGATTAGCATATCACTATATCGACTGAAGTAGAAGGTATGAAAAATTTTCAAAATATAATATTTTTGAAATAAAACCAATTAATTATATAAAATATACACATTTGAATAAATTTAGGTTTGAATTTCTCCAAATAGTTATACTAAAAAAATCAAACTACAACAAGCTACTTACTTTCATAGGCTAGTAGTCACGCATCATCAAGCCACACCATGGCTCCCCCCTCTTTCTAAGAACAAGTATGTATAACTCTATATACTAATCCAATAAAAAAAATGATTCTAGCATTATAAAAATCCTAATAGTTTTATATATTAAAAAAAATGAAATTAAAAAAAAACATAGTATCATGATTTACTACTTTGACTATGACATGGTATAGTGGAAAATTATTGCACAGTTTTTAGTCACTATTAACTATCACTGTGTTTTACAGGGTCCACCATGGGAATTTTGAAGATAGAAAATGTAATAATTAATTGGCATATGTAACAACAAGAAAATTCAATTAGAGACAAAATGAAATTAGTACAGTTGACAAATGAATACAGAAGCTAAAACAAAAAGCCAATTCTACACAGACAACTATATTTAATGAAAATTATCTTGCTTGTAACTTATAACTTAATTTTAACTAATTCTCAGTATTTCCACAAACATTTTCTATGCTAAAATCTTGAAATTAGATCTCTTTCACTAAATTATGTCAATACATGTATAGAAATTAGAAAAATTGCCTATTTTAGTTAACTTGTGCAAATGTTTGTTTCTATAACAATAAAACAAATGCAATTTTTACTTTGCTAAGAATATAATAAAAAATAAAATGAAAAAGTGCATACTTTTTCATACATAAAATAAATAGGCTATTTGAGACCTCTCATACTTATGCATCTGACAAAGCCATAATCATGTATGCTTTAGGCAGCTCATCTGACTATCATATTTATGTCTTTGCATGTTCTTTAGTGCAAATCCTAAGCATAGATCTAATACAAATTAAAAATCAATTAATTTATTGTTTTTTGATATGAGTTTTTCTTGGTCCTTGAAAGCTCTGATGATCTCCTGAGTCATATGCAAACTTGTCCACAACCTTGAATTGCTCGGATACCATGAAGACCTGCTTACAATCATAACTATGAATATTTTCCTTACTTTGAAATCTAAACCTAGGTATATTATAGATGAAAACCAATCATATTTATCAGTTTTCCTATAGTATTGATATGAATAAGGATTAATTGGATGCCTTGTTTCATTTTGACAATAAGCTACTGACCTTTGATGTGTATTAGGTCGAAAATACCTATTTTGCCTCTACGAAGCTCTAATGTCGATGTTCAAACCCAAAATATCAATTTTGGTTCACCTAGATCATGCTCGAAGTGTCCTAGGGTTGATCTTGTTTATTGGCCCTCATTTTTTGTTTTGTGCCTATCAAGTTAGGATAGCTGTGTGCTTATTTCATGCTCTATTGACCTATTGACCTTTCTCACATCATTGACCTCCTTTGGTACAAATGAACATGAGCCATATATCTTTTGCCATTTTAAATAGTCAATAGTCATTTTTAAAGTGTTTTTTGATACATATTTTTTATATTGTAATAATTCTATTTAATAATTGGTCAGTAAAATTATTTTTTGAGTCAAAGGCATTTTTTTTTATAACTTATAGTTTAGTTTTAATTTGTTATCAATATTATTAATACTTTAGGTCTTTTGTCATTTAATGAATTATCTAAAAATTATATATATTTTATTTTTAATTACACTATTATGACAATGTATCTTATTATTATACATCCTTCTTGTATGAGTTTCTATTCAATTATTCTGGTTATTTTTTACATCTTTTCATTTTCTATTTGCATTGCATGCTTATTATTTATTTATTTGCATATTTTTTTAAAAATTGAATGATATATGTTTCTTTGTATCACATTTCAATGGCAGCTATTTTTCACTCACGTGTTTTCTTTTTAGTATTCCTATAACCATTGGACCTTTATCACTGTCATTTCATCAATTTTGTCATTGTTTTGTTCTATAATATTTACCATTATTGTTTGTTCACAAATTTATTTTTTTAACAAACGTAATCTTTTTCCTCTTTTTTATAGGTATTTGTTTGTATTCTTTTTTAATCATTATTTCTTTTGTACATGGTAATAAGATTGGGATGATAATTTCCTCTGCACTTGTTTTAGGAGACATGTGATTGGATTTGTCTATTGCATTTAAATTTTGCAAGCAGATTTATTTATCTACTATATCCATAGGTGCACTAGACAAATTTATTCAAATTCATACCTAACATCTTTTTCGTAAAGGTTCATAACGAATATGCATTGTGTCTTTTTAAAATGAAATTACGTTGTATATTTCTTTTGGATATAATCAATTTATATATATGTTAATGATTCTTTTGCTTCTTATTGACCAGTTCTGAATTTCAATTTGCAAAATATTTGAAATCCATAACAAACATAAATGGACACCCTCTCTTTCCTTTTTCATATGGCATTCCAATCATATTGATGTATTCTTTCCAATTCAAGATGTTTCTATTTTCATTTTTTGATAATTCTAGTTGGCATAACTACAAGCAATGCATTGCATATATTGTCCATTATGAAAACTACATTACAAAATGTTTGTGTCATATAGCATCTAAGAGAGTGGACATCAAATTCATTTTTTGTTAGTAAGCTTATTACATTGAATACAGTTTCACCACAATTATTAGCAAATGGTGATGTTAAATAAAGGCCATAATTTTTCATTTCATATGAAATATCATCCCATTCACATTGAAAATTTGCACGTGTATCTGACAATTTCACTAGTTTTAGTGGTTTCAACATTTGTTCTTTTGCATGACAAAGGCTCATAGTGGCCATAGGGAGGATTGTTGTCGGCGAATAATATTGAATATTTTGGTATTGATGATTATTTGTTAAAGTGTAAATACTTTCTTTTCTATATCAGTGACCATAAGCAAATTGATATGTTCAACCATTTAAATATCCATTGGATACAAAATGCATCACCCCATAGGCCAATTTTGGATACATTTGTATTTTTCTTTGCAAAAAGCCTCATTCTACATAAATAGGTTTCTTTATCATGTATTTCATGCAAATCGTAAAGCACATTAGAATGCATTTCATGTTTGTATGATTGTATTTCATCTACATTTCTAGTGTTTAAGGATACTATGAAATAATCAATCATTCAATTTCATAATTTGTTTGATGCGTAAAGAAAATTCAATAAAACTTGAATTCACACAATCATATTTAAGTAATGTTATTAATATTAATAGTATATTACAAATTAGAATAATTTAATTTAATATTAAAATTTATATTTACATATTATAATATAGTATATTATATATTAAAATATAGTATATTATGCTATTATAGTATAATAATATTATTAAATATTAGGTTTCAAACATATCATATATACATTAATATAGATTACAATAAAAATATAATACAATAGTACAATAATAATATATATTAATACCACATAACAATATATAATATAATATAACATGTTATAATAATATGCTTATTTTTTTCTATTCTGGAATAATATTAATAACAATAATATTTAAAATAATCTGTTGTCCATCCAATAGACTTTACATGTGTTTAATGCACAAAGGAAACCTATGAATAACCATTTTAAAAACAACTGATAATTATTTATTTTTCAATGTGAAAAAAAATAAATTTTGAAAATTACTAATATAACATTAAAATAATAACATATCCATAACATATAACATAATATCATGACAATAATCTAATACATTAATAATAGAATAAGATATTAATATCATATAACAATATATAAAATATGATACAATATCTTACAATACTAAAATAATATGAGTATACTAAATATTATTAGAATTTATATATTTAAAATAAATATTACATTATTATTTTGTAATAGTTTGTCTAAAAAAAAGAGATGGTGACAACAATCATGTGTTTTGATTGAGATACAAGTATCAAATTACATTCTTTCACTTTACACAATGTTGTTTTGACAAAAGACAATGCATTTTGAAAATGATATTAATAGTTGCAATAATTTTATATAAAAATTTGTAATTATAATGAACTTTTGTTTTCCAATCTTCACAAATATATTACCTTAAAAAAATCGTATAAATCATAGAATGTAATTACTTTTTCCCTATTAGAATTTAATTTCATTAAATCCCACTAAAAACATAACTAAATTTACAAATAAACACAAAAAACCTTAGTCAAAAAATAATAGTCTAAGTTCTGGACCTAACAAAGCCATGTCTATATCTATTGCAAGTAGTTATATATCTTTGGTTGATTTGAATATTATATTTATACCTTGGCATTCCCTTCAGTGCAAATCTTGAACATGGATGTATGATAGATTGAAAACCAATCTCCTTTATTGGCTTTCACATAGTCACTATCTCCATCTAGACGTATTTATATCATTCCAATATCACTATAATAATATGTATTAATAACATATAAGATTATATAATATAATATAACAATATATAATATCACATATTATAATAATATGATCAATTTTTTCCATTCTGGAATAATATTGATAGCAATAATATCGTGCAAATTTGTACCTTAAAATTAAAAATTCACTTGATCATAGTGTCATTAGAATGTTTGCACATCACCTTTATTTGAAGATCATCCACATCATAGTTTGGTTCACTTATTTGTTTAGGACTCTGGATTGATTTTATCTAAAAGTGCTAACATTGTATACCTATTTTCAAATTGCAAGTTCAATGGAGCTCATTTGGGAATCAATATGCTAAGGTTTTTGTGCCTTAATGTTAAACTGATCTTTTATTAGCATTTTGTCTATCTTAAGTATGTTAAAACCCTAATTCCAATTAACCTAAGTCCCTTTTGAATCAAATTAAAATTTGGCAGGAACAAATTGCACACGAACAATTATTTATGTCATAGACTGGACTTAATTTTTATATTAAGACTTAGTCATATTTTTTAACACAATCAAGCCTTAGTCTTAAAGTTCTATCTTTTATCCCTTTACGTCCCGAGCCCCTTTATTCTCTTTAAAACCTTATCACTTATATTTTATTATTCATGGGGTTCTTTTTACTATGTTCCCAACCCTTGGTCCAAAATCTTTATGCCAGGCCCCTTTTAATTCACAAGGTCGCCATAATATATCTTAAACCTAACTAGACTTTAGCTTCAAACTTTATTCATTTTTATTAATACGAATGAAGAAATTAGTCCAAAACTATACTTAAGTTTTATATTATTCTTGAAGCTGACTTACTGACACTATTTATCCATGTTCTCGTTTTATTGATCTTGATCCATAATTTCATGCTAAACATTGATTTTGGCTTCATTTTAATGCCACCAACTATTTTATGAGGCTCAAATTTGACATCCGCATAATCATCAATTGACATCCATGCAACCATCATTGACATCCATGCAACTATCAAATTTTAATTCCAATGGTTAATTACATGAGATTTATTTTGACATCCATGTGACCGTCATTAACATTTACATGATCGTGACAATTTAAAACATAGTGGTTTAATAGCTGAGCTTAATTTTGACATCCATGTCATTGTTAATCATGTCCATGTGACTGTTACGATACGAAATCCAATTTTTTTTGTCATGATCTAATTTTGATGTTCGTGCGAATGTCTTACTCTATTAGACCAACTTTGAAAGCTTATATCTGGAAGTGGAAAACTCATGAGGGTACCAAATTTGCAAGACATGATCTTAGGACTAAGGGCATTGATTCCATGTGATTCTTTGGGTCCATGAGGGTTCTTGATCATACTTATAAAATGCACAAGTGGACCAATTTGTTCATTTCTGCATCACAGGCATGACGACCTTACTTTTCAAAGGCATTTTTTTTATAATTTATAGTTTAATTTTAATTTTTTATCAATACTATTTGATACTTTAGGTCTTTTGTCATTTAATGAATTATCTAACAATATTATATATTATATTATTAATTACATTGTTATGACAATCTATCTTATTATTATACTTCACATTTGTATTTGTATAATAAGAACACATGATCATATTTCGGTAGTATTAATAATATTAACAGTATATCATCAATTAGAATAATTTAATTTAATATTAAAATTTATATTTACATATTATAATATACTAGATTATGCCATTATAGTATAATAATATTGTGAAATATTTAGTTTCTAACATATCATATATACATTGATATATATATTGTAATAAAAATATAATACAAATTACGATTATAATATATTTTAATACCATATAACAATATATAATATAATATAATATAATATAATATAATATAATAATATGATCATTTTTTCCTATTCTGGAATAATAATATTATTATTATGCAAATTTTTACCTTAAAACTAAAAATTCACTTGATCAGAGTGTCATTAGCATGTTTGCACATCATCTTTATTTGGATATCATCCACACCATGGTGTAGTTGAATTATTTGTTTAGGTTTTTAATTTGATGTTATCTAAAAGTGCTAACATTGGATATCTATATTTCAGGTTCTGGGTTTAATGGAGCTCATTTGGGAATGAACATGCTTAGCATTTTGTGCTTCAATGTTAAACTGATCTTTTATTAGCCTTTAGTCTATCTTAAGTCATGTTAAAACCTTAATTCCAATTAACATAGGTCCCTTTTGAATCAAATTTAAATTTGGCAGGAACAATTATTTATGCCATGGACTGGACTTAATTTTTATATTAAGGCTTAGTTGTGTTTTTCAACATAACCAAGCCTTAGTCTCAAAATTCTATGTTGGGTCCCTTTACGTCTTGGGCCCCTTTGTTCTCTTTTATATTATATTCTTGAGGTCCTTTTTACTATGTTTCCAACCCTTGGTCCAAAATCTTTATGCCAAGTCCCTTTTAATTTGTAAGGTCACCTTAATATGTATAAAACTTAGCTTAAGACTATAACCTAAAGCTTTATTCGTATTTATTAATACAAATGAAGACATTGGTCCAATACTTTACTTAAGTTTTATATTATTCTCAAAATTGACTTAAATATTGTGCTTATCTTCAGGATCAATGACCCACATTTCCTTGGACAAAGTTAATCCAACGGAGTGAGATCACAATGGGAGACAAAGCATAGGAACCAATCTCGTTGAGCCCCATAGATCATGATCAGATGCTACAAGTTTGCATGGATGAAAATGCTTCATGCTCTGAAGGGTATACTTTGTAGGGCAATTATCTGGGATAAAAGACATGAAGGGTAGATTGCTCAAAACCTAAAGGGTAGGTTCAAAAGGGTCAAAGGACAATTCTGTCAATGAAAGTGTATCAACAAGATTATTGTGAGAAAAATGTATTGGGAAAATTATGTACAGTATGTATATAATCAAGGAATTGTTTAGGACAAAATATTTGAGGCAATTATCCTAAAGACCTATTTCATTGATAAAATTGCCCACAATAAAAATCTGAAAGGTATGTTTGTCGGGCAAAATACCCATGAAAAAAGGTTTGAAGGGTCATTTGAAAAAGGGTCAAAGGGCAATTTTGGTGGGAAAAATGCCATAAAAAAGGCTAAAAGGAAACTGCAAAAAATCCAAAGGGTCTACTTCTTAGGGCAAAGTGCCCATGACAAAAACTCCAAAGGGTCTACTTTGTTAGACAAAATGTCTGAAACAAATGTATCAAAGACCCAATTCTATCAGACAAGATGTCTGAAAAAATTATGCTGAGGCAAAAAAAGACCTCAATTTTTTTTTATAGAATAAGTCCAAAACAAATAACTTTGAAACAAATAAGTTTGAAACAACAAATTGCATAAGTCCCGAAAGAGATACTAGATAAAATACCTGATAAATTAAGTTTGAAACAATTATAAAGATAGTCTATAAAAACATAGGGCCTAAGTTAAAATCTTAGACTAAGTTCATAATAAAATGCCCTCTACTCAAGGGTGCCACTTGTGTTTTGAGGCTTTTGTCCTAGGGAAATGTTCTGAAGACTCTAATTTTGTCAGATAGAATGTCCAAAACACAAAGTTTAAAGGAATTAACCTTTGACAAAAAACATGAAGGGTAAGTGCATTAGGTCCAAAGGGTCTACTTCATAGGGTAAATGTCTAGGACATAAGTCCTGAATGGTAGGTTGCACAAAGCCTAAAGGGTAGCTTCAAAAGGGCTAAAGGGTAATTATATCGGTGAAAGTGTATTGACAAGATTGTTGTGAGAAAATGTATCAAACAAATTATGCATAGTATGTATATCATCAGAGAATTATTTTGGATAAACTGTCTGAGGCAATTATTTCGAAGACCTATTTCGTTGGACAAAATGCCCGTGACAAAAAGTTTGAAGGGTATATTCATCGGGCAAAATGCTTATGGAAAAAAATCTAAAGGATCATTTCAAAAAGGGCCGAAGGGCAATTCTGATGGAAAAAATGCCACAAAAAATGTTGAAAGGCAACTACAAAAATCTAAAGGGTCTACTTCATAATGCAAAGTGCCCATGATAAAAAGTTTGAAGGGTCTACTTCATTGGACAAAATGTTTGAAACAAATGTGCAAAAGACCCAATTATGTTAGATAAAATGTCCAAAACAAGTATGTCGAAGCAAAAAATCCCATAACAAAAAAATTGATAGAATAAGTCTAAAACAAATAACTTTGAAATAATTAAGTCTGAAATGACAAATTGCATAAGTCCCAAAAGAGATACTAGATGAAATACCCAATAGAATAAGTCTGAAACAATTATAAAGATAGTCTATGAAAACATAGGGCCTGGGTTAAAATCTTAGACTAAGTTCATAATAAAATTCCCTCTACTCAGGGGTGACACTTGTGTTTTAGGGCTTTTATCTGGGGGAAATGTTCCAAAGACCCTAATTTTATTAGACAAAATCACAAATTTTGAAGGAATTATCCTTTGAAAAAAAGCCCAAAGTGTAAATGCATTGGGCTTGAAGGGTCTACTTCATAGGGAAAATCTCCAAGATAGAAGTCCTGAAGGGTAGGTTACACAAATCTTGAAGGGTAGGTTCAAAAGGGTCGAATGATAATTCTGTTGATGAAAGTGTATCGACAAGATTATTGTAGGGAAAATGTATTGGGTAAATTATGCATAATATGTATATCATCGAGCAATTGTTTTGGATAAAATGTTCGAGGCAATTACCTTGAAGACCTATTTCATTAGGCAATATGCCCATGATAAAAATTATGAAGGGTATGTTCATCGAGCAAAATGCCTATGGTAAAAAATTTAAAGGGTCATTTCAAAAAGGGCCAAAGAGAAATTATGGTGGAGAAAAGGCCGCAAAAAAGATCGAAGGGCAACTACAAAAAATCCAAAGGGTCTACTTCATAGGGTAAAGTGCCCATGACAAAAAGCCCAAAGGGTCAACTTCCTTAGATAAAATATCTGAAACAAATGTGCCAAATACCTAATTCTGCTGGACAAAATGTCCAAAATAATTATGCCAAGGCAAAAAATCCTGCAACAAAAATTCTGATAGAATAAGTCTTAAACAAATAGCTCTAAAACAAATAGGTCTAAAATGATAAATTGCGTAAGTCTAGAAAGAGATACCAGATAAAATCCCTGATAGAATAAGTCTAAAACAATAATAAAAATTAGTCTAAAACATAACACCAATTAGGCTATAGCCTTAAGCCAAGTTTTAGACATATTAAAGTGACCTTGTGAATTAAAAGGATTTGGGATAAGGATTTTGACTATTTATAGAGGTCAAGCTATTCTTGGAGATGTATGACCAAGTACCAATGTATGTCCATGGTCATAGACTAGAGTGAACCCTCTGAAAAGACAAAAAAAATGTTTTGTTTAAGTTTTACTTTATTGCATGCAATAAATCCTTTTATTTTGGGGGCATCTACCTTACTCGAATCAGCTACATCCTTCTTGTATGAGTCTTTATTCGATTATTTGTTTGAGTATTAGAAAAAAAGCTAAAATAATGGAAACAATCATGTCAAGAACAAGTATTTGATCTTTTTCAACTGAAAGAAAATATTTTTCATATAATATATTACTTCATCTAAGCTTTTGCATTACACAAGCACAAAATAGTAAACAGATAATTTGATAATATTATTAAAATTAATAGTATATTATCAATTAGAATAATTTAATTTGACATTAAAATTTATATTTACATAAATTATAATATACTATCATATATATTAAAATATACTATACTATAACATTATAGTATAATAATATTATTAAATATTTAGTTTCAAACATATCATATATACATTAATATATATTACAATAAAAATATAATATAATATTATGATAATAATATATATTAATACCATATAACAATATATAATATAATATCTTATAATAATATGATCATTTTTTCCTATTCTAGAATAAGATTAATAATAATAATAATAATAATAATAATAATATTGTGCAAATTTGTAACTTAAAACTAAAAATTCACTTGATCAAAGTGTCATTAGCATGTTTGCACATCATCTTTATTTAAAGATCATCCACACCATGGTCTGATTGACTTATTTGTCCAGGGCTCTAGTTTGTTCTTATATAAAAGTACTAACATGGGATATCTATGTTTTCGGGTGTAGGTTTAATGGAGCTTATTTGAAAATGAACATGCTTAGGGCTTTGTGCTTTGTGCTTCATTGTTAAACTGATCTTTTATTAGCCTTTGGTCTATCTTAAGTCATGTTAAAACCCTAATTCTAATTAACTAGGTCCCTTTTGAATCAAATTAAAATTTGATGGGAACAATTATTTATGCCATGGACTTAATTTTTATACTAAAGCTTAGTCGTGTTTTTCGACACAACCAAGCCTTAGTCTAAAAATTCTATGTTGGTCCCTTTACGTCCCGAGCCTCTTGGTTCTCTTTTATAATAGCATAGTCCAACTAATGCAGGGTCCCCTTTGTATATCCTAGACAAATCATAAAGCTTTACCTAAAATTTTAAACCCTATGCTAAAACCTTATGACTTATCTTTTAGTATTTGTGGGGCTCTTTTTACTATGTTTCCAACCCTTGGTCCAAAATCTTTATATCAAGTACCTATTAATTCATGAGGTCACTTTAATATGTTTTAAACCTAGCTAAAGACTTTAGCTTAAAACTTTATTTTTATTTATTAATACGAATGAAGACATTAGTCTAAGACTTTACTTAAGTTTTATATTATTCTCGAAGTTGATATAAATATTGTGCTTGTTTGTAGGATCGACGACCCATTTGCTTAGGCAAATTTATTCCAACGGAGCAAGATCAAAATGGTAGACTAAGCACAGAAACCAATCTCGTTCAACCCCACAGATCATGATTGGATGGTGCGAGTTTGCTCGGATGATAAGATCCAATGATGCATAATCTGGGTTGAAAAGTCAAGCCCTGACCAAAAAGTTAAAGCCCAAGCATGCCCCTGAGATTAATGATATGTGTTTGCTCACTTGAGATTGATTAGACGGTACGAACTGAGTCAAGAAATCAATGAAGCATTGGATGAACAAGAAGGTGACAAGTGTCACCTTCTCGGTGAGAGACCAGTAAAAAGCCAATGGTGTGCACCCGTGGATCAAGATCTGATGGAGCTTGATTCGTACAAGGACAATCAGACAATACGTGATCACCATTGAAAAGTCAAACTTTGATCTCAAGTTGAAGCTCGGGCACCTTAAGCAAGATCAATAACACACGTTTGCTCAGAGAAAATTGATTGAATGGTGCAAGATGAATCAGACTTTTTAACAAAACCTATAGCTAACATCATAATGACATGTATCATAACTACAGGAAGCATAACAGAGGCAACGAATGACGTTCATCCAGGCTCTTGTTCCATTGATCTTGATGTACAATTGCATGTTGACCATTGATTTTGCCTCCATTTGAATGCCAATGGCTATTTTACAAGGCTCAAATTGACGCCCACATGATCATGATTTGACATCCACACAACTATCATTGATGTCCACATGATCGTCAAATTTGAACTCCAATAGTTAATTGCCTTAGATTTATTTTGATGTCCGCACGATCGCCATTGACATCTGTGTGACCATCATTGACGTCCATGCGACTGTCATTGATGTCTATGCAACCATCACAGTTTGAACCCCAGTGGTTTAATTGCCAAGCTTTATTTTGACGTCTACACAACCGTCATTGATGTCTGTGTGAATGTCAATGACATCCACGTGACCGTCACAATTTGAACCTCAATCATTAATTAACATGAGCATTATTTTGGCATCCGTGCCATCGTCAATGGCATATGTGTGACCATCACAATTTAAACCCCAACAGTTTAATTATCGAGTTTTATTTTGATGCTCATGCGACCATCATTGACATCCGTGTGACCATCAATGATGTCCACATAACCATCATAATTTAAACCTCAATGGTTAATTGGCAGGAACTTTATTTTGATATCTGTCGTCAATAACATCCACACGATCCTTGTACAACCATCACACTTTTTAAATTAGAAATCAAAAAGTCAACCACACTGAAACAAATACACATTCATTAAATAATATGATCCCAAAACTGAAACCCAAGATCCAACAATAAATTCTTCTAATCTACTTTAAAAAAACAAGTACTCTAACTACAACACAATGCTTATTTACTATATCATCTACTACACCCTAAAACTCCCTTATAATACTAAATATAAAAAGGGAAAGGTTCAATCCCAAAACATGTGTATATACTTAATTAAATTTGGGAAGGAAGAAAAAAACTAAGAATAAAAGATGTACCCATGGTTCCTCAAATAATGTAAATTGATATCTTAAAAATGTTTAAATTCGACAACGATATCTTGACATTATTCCATGTGTGAGTACTGTTGTTTAAACCTGGGATTATTCTATCATCATCACCATCTTTATTAAATTTATTAGTCTATCATTCTTGTCATGTGCTTTATAGATATGGATCGGCTAAAGAGGGATGGTGGCCCTCATCACTGGAACATTCTGAATGTGTTACTCGAAAGTATAAGTATGTCAGAGGTTAAATTTATTATGGAGTCATTGGTTATAATAATAATAATCTTATTTATTTATTTGTAATGGAGGATAAACATTCAGATAATATTTGTGCATGTATAAATCTTTCACTTTTTTAATAATGTATTTTTGTATGAATAAATTGATTATTTTTAAGAATATATTTTGATATTAAATGGACTTTTTTTAATTAGTATGAATATATATATAATTTAAATTTAATGGTCTAAATTTTTTCAGATATTTTTTTTCAATAATAATTATTTATTTAATATTATTTTTCAAATATTAATATAATTTATAGTAAAAGAATAAAACAATAAAATGTGTATATAATTTTTTATTATTTATTTAAATTTTTATTTTTTATTTAATATGGTATTTTTAAAAAATCGATTATATTATTAAAAGAGTTGTAATTTGAGTGAGGATGATGGTTGTTTATATCCATTTATCAAAATACAAATTTTTCTAGATATTTGATATAAAGAGTCAAATGGTTCAAATCAAAATCGTACGCTAAATGATTTTGATAATGTAAATGTCCCTTATCTGTAACTTCTTAATCGAAAAAACTTAATGATTTAAATACATATTTATTCATCATTATAATCTACTATATTTTTATTTCCAAAATATAAACTTAAATGATAATATTCTATGTAATTCAATAATTCTACATAAATACTGTCTATCATAACAAGCAAAAAGATCTGACTATATTTTATAACTAAAAAATATATAAATGCAATTTTAAGATCATCAAATTTAAGCCATCTACATGAACATATCCACCTCCACCTTTTTTAGAATATATTTTATTATTTAATAAATAAACTTTCTTCAACAATGTACTTTTTCATTACCAACCTAATCTTGACTACAGGCCTAATGCATCTTGCAAATATAATATGATAATATAAAAACAAAGTCCTAATAATGTTTTGTAAATATTTATATACTGAATGTCTGTAGAGCGGGTGGCCGCGTTGGACCCACCTCTGATGCTGCAATCCCTTACCTATACATATTAGGTGTGTATATATCTATAATATCTATGCTCTCTCAATGTTTTTTTTTTTTTTTTTTCCATCACAGGCCATGACCATTAGAACTGATTTCCTTCAAAGGTCTGGCCAAACTCCCAATCACGAGGAACAACATTATAAGAAGTAATACTCTTCCCATTGCTGGTTGTAACTTGAAAAGACAGAGACTGCCCCTTAAGATTGTTTGTGCATTGCCAGTTCTGTCCCCAGTTCCTTGTTAGAGAAAACCAATCAGTGTTGGATCCCTTTATCTTCACATCCACCACATCTCCATCTTCACCAACATTTGTTATGAGAATCAGGTAAAAGTAATAATTCCCATTAATGGTAAACCTGATTCCCCCTTCCTTAACACAAGGGACCCTGCACCCCCCAGAAAAATAGAATCAAAACATATTAAAAATCCATGTCAACAATCATAACAAAAATAACTTAAATAATGGTTTGTTTACCTTCTGTATTGGATAGGCACAATTCCTCCCTTCCAAATGCCAATCATTTCAAAAGCAGGTTGGGACATGTCAAAATGTTCTCTGGGAGGATTACACCACCCACCATTGTCATTAGGAAGAGCATAATTTGGAGGGCAGAAGTTGGTGGCTGTGACAACCACAGAGGGACTCCCTGTAAGGCACCACTTTGGATCATCCACACATCTTATCTCAAAACATGCACCACAAGCCTCCCCATTGTTGAACAGAGCAGTACTCAATGCAGCTGTAGTTAGACCATATCCTTGAGCATACAAGTTCCCATATCCACAAGCACCAGCTGCAACCATGAACAAAAACAACAAAATAATTAATGAGCTACACTTTCAATTACGGTTGTTCAATTCACATGCACAGATAGTAATGCTATTTTTCTCAAACTAACTTAATGGTTCTCCTATTATGACATTTGTGTAGAGCTGGTCAAAAGATAACAATATATTTGATGAAGAAATTAAGGCTTACCCATTGTGCCTGAAGCATCTGAACCTCCATAGAAAGTTGCATAAGCATAGTTCCATCCATCTTGACTGTCACTATCAACTGTTAGAATGCAAGTACTGAACAATGAGAATGTTATAATTAAGAGAGACTCAAGTATAATGAGCATGGGGAGGGTCCTCATCTTACAAAACTAAACTCCCTAAACTCTAGAAACTACTTCAGACCCAATTCTTGGGATTTAAGGCAAAGTGGTATCCAAAGTCCAAATATGTAGTAAATAAAATCCTAATGATTTCTGAGATAATGGCTGTAACTACTTGATCTATTTATAGAATGATTTATAATAAATATTGAATCCTACCAGTAAGCATTATGGATTTCATGATAGTGGAAAATGAGCATTTATAACTCACTGTACTCAAGGACATTTGATGTTGGCCGTTATTGTCGTTGAAAGCTCCATTTTTTTTACTTTATTTATTCATGTTTTTGCTTTGTTTAGGATGAAACTCCATTTCTTGTGAGAAGGGATTGCGTATGGATAGCTTGATTCGCATCTTTTTGCCAAGAACACTCCGGAGGCTTCTATGAGCTGCTATACGAATGTAGTTTCTTTGGTTTTTGTTTATTTTTATTTCAAATCAAGCATCTAATTAATATCAGGTTATCACTTTGTCCTCCTTTAGTGCCCAAGAATTTTAATATGCTCTTAACAAGGTAGATTATCATGAGAATTAGTCACAAATGATAAAAATATGTGATTGGAAAAAATCTTTGGATATTTAACTCAATTTTTATTGGATTTTTTAGGAAGTTGTTTATATTACATATTTAATGTGTTTTCGTTGTTAAGTCTTCACTAGTAATAAAAAAAGTCACGATATCACCCACAATCTTTAAGGTAGGAGGGACATTTTTCAACACCAAACCATAATGATATGTTAAGAAAATTGAATCTAGTGGCCCTTAGTTTAACCCTATCTCATAGAGTCAAATTTCACAACTTCCATTTACTCGATGAAATATTTTGAGTTCTAGAACATCACCAACTAGTCCTACATCCTCTAGGCACTTGTTGAATCATCATCATGGCAGCTACAACTCACCAAGGGGAGAAAATGATGGAAAATGTTGCCTCATCCACTCGTTTGGTGATTTTTACATTTAAACTAGTAGACTCTCTTACTTAACTAGTTTACAGTGCTAGTAGATGGAGATAGCTAGGAGAACTACAAATGGAGGATTCGTCTTCATGAAAATTATCTCATGGAATGTGCTTGGTGTTACAGAGTTGATGCAAGAGAATCCAAGTCAATAAATAATCTTACATCAACCTGACATGTGTGTGTCACTTGTCAAAAATGTTGACATCATTACGCATGTCAAAGACAAGAAAAACCAATCCATGAATCATCAACAAGCTTCCAATACCCAAGAAACATCAATTGGAGCAGGTTTTAGTAATCTCCCATAGGTAAAATTCACCTCTTTGAGAAACATGAAAATCCTACCTCTTAATGCAAGGGTGATTTCAAAACTTTTGATTCATGTTAATCACTAATTTAAACTAAATTAATTGCTCATGATGACATACTTCAACATATGGATTATTTTTCACATGTGGATAAAGTTTCAATAATCTCCCAGAGGGCAAATTCACCCTTTTTGGAAAGATGACAAAACAAAGGTTTGCATTAATAGGTGGTTTCAACTAAATTAACTATCAAAGATGAAATACTTTGACATGTAGACTATTTCCACACATAAAAAAAAATTCAAGTTTTTCCCAACGGTCAAATTCACCCCTTTTGGAAAGATGAAAAAAACACTGGTCTGCATTAATCGATGGCTTCAACTAAAATAACTATCTAGGATGAAATATTGTGAGATGTAAACTATTTTCCAAAGAGTATGAGAACTTGAAGAATCATTACAATAGTCAAAGGTAGTCACGGGATATTTAGATCAATTGAAGAGCTATAAATATTCAAGTATGAGAGGTTTTTTTTTTTTTGAGTTCCAACCAGAGATTGAAAAGTGAGAAAAAAAATCTTAGGATAATTTTTTTAGAGTGGTGTGTGCCCATAACATGGTATAAAGTGTAAAAAGTCTAGTGAAGGGCTGAGTTGAGATGTGTCTTCTTCATATTGTATCCATTTTAGTGAACATTTGTGTGTGTATGCAAGCGAATGTGTGTGTGTGTGTGTGTGTGTGTGTGTGTGTGTGTGTGTGTGTGTGTGTGTGTGTGTGTGTGTGTGTGTGTGTGTGTGTGTGTGTGTGTGTGTGTGAGAGAGAGAGAGAGAGAGAAATCTCTGTAACACAATGAATCAAAGAAATAAAGAATGTGTGCTTGATTCCAAGTTTAAGTTATTATGTCTAAAGTGTGTCCATTGGAGAGTGAGTGATTCTAGATTGGGAAGTAATAAAACCATTAATTTGGCCCCCTCATTCTCATCTACATCATTTAGCATTAGATAAAGGTTGTGTCTTATTGGGTCAAGTGTGTGAAACTCTATTTGAGTCAATTATAGGTTGTGAAAGAGTCATGCATCATTATTGTTGGTATTTTTTAGGAGTATAAATGACACACATAAGATCACCTCATGTAAGATGAGGAAGAACACCAAGGGTTGTAGATGTGGTAGAGATGTTGAAAGGAATCCAAGCTAGATTGGATACTTTAGAGGTTTCACAATAGAGAGGAATTGTTATTGTCGATTTGAATGGTGGTGAAGAAAAAGGAGCCCTAAAGGTTGATATTGAAGAACTGGTTGTTAAAAAAAAGTTATATGTTTTATTGAAAAATGCTATTTTATTAATAATACATGCAAAAATGGGTGGAAATGTCACACTTCAAAAATTAAAATACACATCAAGGTAAACCCAGAGAGAGCAGTGAAATCACAACATAAAATAATAAGTTGTACTACAATTGTTGTTCAATAAAAAAGACATAAAATAGAAGTAAAAAAACACAAGGACCAAAGCCGTTATGCAACAAAAACAAACATGGAAGCCAAAGGAACTGAAGGAGTGGGACCATTCGACTCCCCACCACCACTAATTCCCAAAAGATTTGCAATTTCATGTACAAGTTCGCACCCATATGTTTGTTGATTTTCTTAGGTTTCCTCTGCCTACCAAGAGGGAGAGATATCAAGATCTAGGTGAGGAAATTTTTGCTAAAGAGGAGCCATCCAACCACTACCACCACTATGCCCAAGTCAATCAAAAACATCACCCCCATGAGGAGATAACAGCCTCTAAGGGGAAGGAGAAAACAATTCACCTATTTCTCGAGCATCGATGCTTGAGGATACCAATGGCACAAGAGATATGGAGGCTCATAATCAATAACACAAAGTACTAACCTATTGGTCTACAAGGGTCTGGAGGAGCTCTACATCTAGACAAAAAAAAATTGCCTGGACTTAAATCTAAAGAAAAACATTAGAAATGAGAGTAACTTTTTTAGTCATTGATAAAATCCTTTCCATATATTCATTATTAAAAGTAGTATAGTTTCTATATTTCCATATATGAAAAATAATATCAGCACAAAAAATCTACCAAAAATGGTGTATCTTGTAGGTAACATGGTCAAGTCCCTAAAAAGAAGCATTTTTTAGGTAAAAAACTCTAGAATAAAAGGTTGAAAAAGGGTATGAATATATTTCTAGGCTAACTAAGCATGGGATAAAAACCAAGAATAGATGTTTTAAAGTCTTAGCTTGATGACAAGAATGACAAATGGGATTTGAGACCCCTAAGTGCTTAAACAAGTCTCTAATCGGTAGACCTTGGTAAATAATGCACTAGAGAAAATGAGTTTTCTTGGGCTCACTATGGGGTTTCCACAACTTGGAAAACCTTTTAGCTCAAAGGGCATCCAAAGACCCTAAATTCCATAGGTGATTGAGGGTTTCACTTTGAATATGTTGTGGATCAAGGAGATGATACCTAATTTGGGGTTTACATCGACAAAAAGGATTAGGCATAGGTCAATGCCAGTCTCTCCACCAAGGGGATCTAGTTAAATACCAATTTTATGGAGGCAATCATCATGTATGGAGTTTTGAATATCTTGATTCAACTTTGCACCCTTAGGTTTGAGCTTCTATTTGATTTTTAATGTCTCCCATGAGAGCCACCCTCTAGAAACTTTATAGAAAATGTACCCACTAATTTTGATTACCTTTTTTAAGATCATGAGACTCTTAATCCATGGATCCATAGAAAAAATAATGTTATAATAGTTGAGGATGAGATACCACCAAAGGAAGTGGGAGTTAACTAAGAGACCAATTTTGAAGCCATCTCCAACCCAGATGAGGCTATGTTTGAGAAGATCCTAGGTTTTCTATAAGCTTTTAACCATAAAGGTGATGCCCATATGAATTTGCACATGAGAAATAAGTTGAATTGATATCTCAAGGCCTTTTGGCCAAGATGGCTTCCTTGGATAATGCAATGCCTCAATAGTACCTTCCACACTTCATTTTAGTCTAGGCTTTTGATGATCCATTTCACAATTAGAACATAACCTTGAAGTCTAATGTCAATAAGACCAAGTACCCCAACTTATTTAGGTATACAAAAAATGTCCTAGGAAACCCTATGGAAACCCCTATAACATTCTAAGTTATCCCAAAGTAAATTCATCAACAATTTCTCCAATGTAGCAAAAGTATATTTAGAAGGATCCGAATAAATTTGAATATAGTGGCCCTTAGTTTAACCCTATCTCATAGAATCAAAACTCACAACTTTCATTTACTCAATGAAATATTTTGAGTGTTATAATTGTTGGCCATTTTGGCCCACGTGTCAATCTTTTGCCTAGATAGATCAGTTGAGCATAGTCCTAATTGAAATGGATGATCAATAAATGACTTGAGAAAGCCTAGAAGAAATAGGTCATCATCAAATGTCATGCATAAATAAATAGATCAAGTTGGTTATGCATTTAATATATTCACTTGGAAATCCTCTTAGGCCAAAATATTTCATGGACATGATGTATTTCATGCCTAGATCATCCTCGACAAATTCCATGTCTTGATGTCTTTTCTGTCTCAAGATATAAAGCTTCAAAGTTAAACTAGCATTCTGGGACATGTGTGGAGACATCAAGATAAAGCTACAAAAATTAACCATTTGGGTTCAAATAATCCTAAGGTTGAATGTAGATCTGATAGGTGTCAAGATCATAGGAGCTTAGGTAGAATACTTATAGCATGCACAAGGTCAAAGAGTCAAAAGGTGCCTAGATCAATATCAATGGTCAGTATTCAATCAGATCAAAGATCCAATGGCAAGCAGTAACCTGATGATGTTGGTGAGTCTCGAAGATCTAACAAAGTGTATTTGATCATACACCTAAGATCTAATGGTGAGCATCAAGTCAAAAATTTAGAGGATCTTGAGATCAAGCGAAGGGCTGATAAGTGTCATGATCACAATGACTTAGAAAATTAATGGTACATGTTCGATCAAGTGGAAGAAGATCAATGACACACATTCAATCAGACCAAGGAAATCAATGGTGCATATAGTGTCAAAGGGTCAATAAGCTCAAATTAAACATGAGGTTGACATATGGTACAATCAAATGAATAGATGAAATTGACAATGTATCCTAAGGATAAATGAGTAATTGCTAGATGTCATAATCTCAAAGACCCAAATCGAGATAGGTGGTCAAAATTAAAGGTCAAAATTAGGAGATTTTGACTAGAGGTTGAAATATAGTTTAAAGTTGAACCAAAGTAGATTTTTAGGGATAAAACATCGTCATTGGGAGCTATTGATTAACATTAACACATTGAGGAGCTCAAGAAGGATTTCATGCAACCATTCTTGATTGCTTTTTATGGAAATCATGGGTTGCATGCTTATTTTTCCACCTTTCCATGATAGATAGAGTCCCAGTGACATTAATGCATGAGAAGCTCAAGGAATTGGTACAATTATCATCTTGATCATTGATAAATCCTTCTCAATTCTCCCATGTATGTTACCCATCTTTCTCATTCCCTTCTACTATAAATATAGGCTTCAAAGCCTTGAAATAAATCCCTCTCTTGGGCATGACTAGGCTCTACCAAGATTGATCTTTGTAACCTCCTGAGATAGATAGATGATTATTTTAGATTTCATTATTCTGGTATAATGTGTTAATGTTAGTTTGATTTGCATATGTGGTAGAAATATCTCCCTTGTCAAGTCTTGATCTCACCTAGCTACTACTGTATCTTGTTATATAGGTCATGTTTAGTGTTTAATGTCATTTTGATTGAAGCTATTAATTGGATACATTGACTAGTTAGTGCTTTAAATCAGGCCTTTCCATCACTTCCCTCAATTTTTGATCACTTGGTAAACCTCTGCATGAAATATTGATACATAACAAATATTTGGAGTTGTAGATTCGGTCTTTTGCTTGTCTCATTAGTGTTTTAAGAAGTTCCAATAGAGTGGATGAGTAATCAATTTAGGTGCATCACCAACATTAGCATAGATTTCTCTTTTAATTATCTTTTTCTCCCTTTTCACCCCAACAATTAGTAGGTTTTAGTGGAAATGAGCTAAGTGATACATCAAAGGATCTAGCCTCATTAAAAATCCTAGATATCTAACCCAAGATTAGGTAACCCATAGCCTAGGGTCATTCCCATGTTGGACTAGGTTTAAGGGTAGGACTTGAACACTTCTACCTTCATCTAGGGTGTAGCCTAAGCCTCCAATAGTTTTGGCACATCCGGTGGGACCAAGATCCAAAAGAGTGGAAACATTGTTGGTGTCTCTTTCCTCTAATCAACTTCTGGAAGTAAGTTAACACCAATGGTGACTCTGAATCAAAGCTTCTGGTTGTAAGCATCCTAGGTATGTCTCATTAAATATTTTAATCAGTTCTTGCATCTAATTTGACATATGAGGTTGATATGAATAGCTATGGTGAATACCCCTATCATTCACCTCTTTATCATTAATTCCAATACGATCCTCATGATCCATATGAGCCTAATTAGCCTTACCAAGAGTTCTATCAAATATATGATGAGCCTTACCAAGTTTGTCATGATCCTTATTATTAATAACATGGCTCTTACCTTCGTCATGACCCATATTAGCCCTACCATGATCTCTATCAGCCTTATGATGAGCATCACCAACCATATATATAGCTTTACCCACAATATGGTGACTCATACCAATCCTATGATAACCCTCATGAATCTTGTTATCTTCTTGATTAGCCTAATCAAGCCCCAAAGCAATCCATCTCAAGCCTCAAACAATGTTTGACTATGAGAAACATATGATAAGCATAAATACCCAAAATAGTTATGAACAGGAGATTTCTGAGCATGATATTCAAAACATGAGAGCTAATTTGTATCAGGCTAAAGAGGTAGGTACATATTTCATAAGGCAAGGCCACTCAAAGTTTAGTGTTGATATTCTAGACATAATGGTCTAATAGTAGGCATTGAAGAGAGGCTAGTGGTTTATGAGAAACCCCAGGGTCATCATAATCATCATCATGTTCCCATAGATCTACCATTTTACCTTCATGAATTCCAAACCAATGTTTACCGTAGCCCTTAAAAGTCTATTCAGACCTTTCCTAACTTTCCTACCTAGAAGTCTATCCAAGAGAGGCCTCGAAAGTTTGAAAGAGCATGTTTTAAGAAGACTAATCTCCATGTTTCTCAATAGATCATACAGGAGACTTCATCTTCAATTTTGTAAATAGACATCTCTAACCAATTGGTCCATGATTTTGAGGATAATTTAGCCAAGCAAATTGAGTTTGAAAATCAACATCTCTAGCATTCAATAGCAATTGCAAAGGCAACACAATAGCAAACTCCTTTCTCGCCCATAATAAAAACAAGTGAAAAAGAAAAGGTTTCTAAACCTAAGGTTATGACTTAGAGTCGAATTCAACAATCAAGAAATAAGGAATAATAGTCAGGCATAAGCTAAGATATTGAAGTCAAGATCAAGCTGGAGATCATTCAGCCTCCACTCATTTCCCCTCAAAAGCCCAGAGCCTTTCCTTCATGGAAAGCCATTCAAGAAATAATGTAACTGAGAGAGGAGGTGAAGGTGATTCAAGAGGAACAACTCCATGAGAAAAATTCGGTATCTATGGTAACTTCTTTATATCTTTCTCATCTTACTGAATATTTTCAAGGGTCTATTATGTCACTATTTGAGAAAGAGCCTCTCCTTTGTGAGGCAAATAGAGAAGATGCAGCTAAGAAAACATAAAATGAAGGTGACTTAAATGACCAAAAATAATAAATCATGATTGAGACACCTCTTGACAATGATAAACATGTTTCAGTCTTCCATAATGATGCAAAGATGGAACAAGTACAAGAGAATGCTGAGGTAGAGGTTGAGATACAAGTACAAGAACAAGTACATGAAGAAGAGGTTATTGATGTACAAGAGAAAGATGTCCCATTTGGACAAGTTGATGATGTTTTCCATGAGTTATTTGAAAATACAGATGTATCATGTATTTCAAAGAGGATCAATTCAAACATTAGTCATAAAAACTCACAAAAGAATGCATAAGTATTGAAAATCTAAGACAAACTATTGATGCGAGGGTTGATAATAATAAAAAGATACAAATGAAAGAAAGCAATCAACCATTACCTTCCCAAATGACTCCATTACTCAAAAGTGTCTCCAAGTGTTTTTTCCACTTGATCTAGAGCTCTAGTCTTTGTCAACAATGGCTTCTTTGCTCCTCCATTGCCTGATGAATTCTATGTAAAACCTAGGCTCGTGATATAAATTATATATTTTGCATATCAATGAATCTAATCCAAATGTAAATAATACAATAAATCAAAACATAAAATAATTGTGAAGGGATTTTAGCATTATATGTTTACACAATTTAAGCTTAAGAAATGGTATGAGAGACCTCCTATTTATATATTTTTGAGATTGGTCAAGATCAACCATGACCATCCATCTCAAGATTGAGATATGTGGCCATGAATTAATCTAATATTAATAATTAAATCCATAAATATATTCATCATGATTTGGGAAGAAGGAGCATTAATGAGGCATGGGAGGCCATAATCATGATATTTATATACATTTATGGCCTAGGGATGCATTTTCCAAAAAATGATGTCATTAGGTGATGTAGTTAATAGGAATCAATTTCCAAAAATAAATATTCAATAACCTCCATGGAAAATCCACTTAAATTTTTGATTTGAATTAATTATCCTTAAAAAAAATTAATCAATATGTGTGCAATTATTTAGAAATTGGCCCTCAATTAATCAAAATAGTTAGAAACACATATTATTGGGTCGTAATTTAACTCGAAAAGAATTGGAAGGAGATGTTTGATGCATTGGAATTGTATTCTTATTTAGCCAACACAAAATAAAAAAGGTATGTGATTAAGAGGTCAACTTAGAAAAGGTCTTGAAATAGATCTAAACATGTACCATTACATAGAGCCTGCTGAGACCTTTCCAACGGTATGCAAAATGCAGAAAATGGAGCTCATATATTCCTTGTGCAGCTAGTCAAAGTAGGTCAAATTTAGTCAAACTACAAAAAATTACTATTATGGAATGATTTTAGAATAGTTCCAATTCATATATCATCTTGATATCTTTTTGACACAATTTACAGTTCATGAAATGGAGTCCATATGCAAAAGATATGGCCGGTCAAAGTTATGGTCAAACTTGATCAACAGGATGATGTGGCAAAAATCTGGCCCAATAAGAATGTGACATGTGGCACAAATTGCAAGAAAAAATATGTGTGGTTTTAATCATTTTTATTTGACAAGGGATATAGTCATCTTTGACAATCGGTAAAAAAAGTGGGGTTTGCATGGAACATCCAGTTGGATGTCAATAAGTGGCACAATAAGTAGTCAACAAATGGCATGAAGAGTGGTCGACAAGTGACATAGTGAGTGGTCAACAAGTGGCAAGAGGAGATTGGACCACATGATGGGTCCTCAAGCCACCACGTGGCTTTCCACCAATTAACTACCATGTCCAATTTCATTTGAATGTTCCATATTTAATTATCCACGTAGCCACGTTTTCAATATCCACATGAAACCCAAACACCACCACATAATTTCCAAATTCTATGCCACACATGCCACGTCAAGCCTCAAATATTCACATGCCACCATATTTTAACCACATACCATGAAATTCCCACCTAAATATATGTTTATGCCAACCACTTGGCATTATGAAACAAAAGATCCATGGTATTTTAATAACCAAAGAACCTTCCACCATCCCAATGTTGGATTAAGATTATCATAGACCACCTAAAGTGTTGGAGTGGGATTTGAACCCTCTCCTCCAGGCCAAAATTGATATGGCCCAACTGATTGGACTATGGAATTGGCCCACTATATAAAGCATGCAACATTGTATTTTAATACAAAGAAAAAGCTAAGCAGCATAGCTAAAGGCTATAAGGAGCTTGTGGAGCTTATGGAAGGAGTTTGGAGCAGAATTTGGAGAAAGTCTGAAAAGAGACTAGCATTATTTTTCCCCAAAGAACAACTTTTTAGTTGTTCACTTTTCCATTTGGAAAAATTTGTAAGTACTTTTCAAATGATTTTCATAATATATCAGTTGATATTGGACCCAGAGACGTAGGTCTTCATGCCGAACTCCGTTATCAAATTATTGTTGAATGTGGTGAATTATTTTGTTAAATTAATGATTTTTAAGTCAAATTTTTAAATTTTTCCATAATGTTATTGTAAAAACAAAATCACATTATGTTAGCATAATATTGCTCAAATTTTATGGACCAGATTGGTATCAGAGTAGTTAGTGTGTTGGGCTAACGTCTATGTAAACATTGTTCTAAAGTGTCAAGTTTGATATCAAAACTAAATTAGTGGGTGAATTTTTGATTTTGTGGTTTTAACCAAAATCATTTATTATAGAACAATGGATCCAATGCTAGCTCAGATTCAGTTGTTACTAAATTCCACTATCACTATGATAATGCAATTCCTACGAGCCCAAGAGCAAAGTTAGCAAGTGGCAGAGCAATGACAGGAGCAACAGATTGAGAGATTCCAATAGAGCATTGATGCACTATGAGTAGAACTACAATAGGAACATTGATAGAAGAATAGGATGCATGGAGTTCAGAGATTTGTGGACATTGTGATCGATGAGGCCATATTACCAAGTAATGTTGGATCCTACACCCTAGTCAGGCTCCAATATGATATAGAAAGAAGAACAAAGAAAGAGGCAAGGCACCATCCATGTCTAGTAGCAGTGAATCAATCTAACCAATAATACCTCATCAAGCAACTCCAGATTCTCTAATGCGATAGTTGTTGCCAACATAAGTACTAGATATTATGCTACGCTTTGAATAAATTCAAAGGTAGAATTGCACTACTATTATGGAAGGGAAGTTCATGTAGATCTATTTTAACTAGAGTTCTAGAGCCAATTATATTACTAAAGTCCTTATATGACATCTAGACTAAGGACTCTACCATTACCTCACACTCAAATAGTCAGAGGAGCTGATGGCATAATATGTGGAAATGCAACTCATTATGGCATTTTGCATTTTGGAATCAGAGGGATATTCTTTGATCAAGTAGCTCTTTATATAATTCTTGGAGAAGTTGAGGAGATAACGTTGGGTCATTATTATCTCACATCTTGGCATGCTAGAAACAATACATCAGGAGAAGGAATCCAACTGACAACTAATCATACTTATGAGATTCAATTTGGGATAAGTCAAACAATAAAGGTACATTTTGGTTATAACAATGATTCTTCTAATTCATATACTCCTGTTAGTCCTATCAATGAAAATGGTATTGTAAATCTAGAAGCAAATAATGCTCTGATTATTGATGTATCTTTTGATGTAAATTTTGAGGAAGAAAGCAATGAAATGAATTCTTTTAGCTATATTGACAATGTTAGGGATACTAAATATACTAACCTTAAACATTTATCAAAGTCATTTGAAAAGCACACAAAGGGAATAGGTTCTAATTTGTTGGTTAAAATGGGATTCGAAGGAAAAGGCCTTGGCATTAATGTTCAAGGAATTATATAGCCTATCCAAATGGCAAAGAGACCACTCTGTGTAGGATTAGGATATGGAGAGGGACAAATATCCCAAGAAGCTAAGTTGAAAAATGACTCAAGCAGCAAGTTAGAACATCCTGAAGAGTCGAAAGAAGTACTCTCCGAAGACATGATAGTTATATTGGATGAAAAATCTTCAAATGACTCATCAAGGTATGCAAATAAAAAATACTCATGCCTAAGACGAATAAAGAAAAGAAGTTAGGTTTTTACTTCAATTCTAAGGGGTAAATGCTGAAAGAAGATAAACAAAGTCATCCACAACCTCAAGTAAAGTTTGTAACTACACCTTCAATCAAGAAAAATACAAAGCCTCCTTAGACATAATCTTGTTAGTCAAAAACCAAGACAACATCAGTGAGGGAGATAACAGTCAACGAGAAGCTAACAGTTTAGAATTTGTAACCCTAGAAAGGTAAGTAGCATTTCTTCAAAAGAATAATTGTCAAGAATTCTAAGATAGATGTTATTTTTGATAAAAATTATCAAAGGAATTTAATATTATAAGATGTTGTAGAAACCCTAGGTTTAGAAAATAAGCCACATTTCAAACCCTATTCTCTGGATAGAATAAATGAGGGTAATAATGTACATGTAAGTAAAACCTATAAACTAGGATTTGAAATCACTTCCAACTTTTTAGATGAAGTTGAATTAGATGTGGTTCCACTTTAGTTTAGTGGCATTATCCTAGGTAAACCTTATGTGTCTCTGAGAAAAGCAACTTACTCAAAGAAGGAAATTTAGTATAGCATTGTAAAAGATGGGATAGAATATCTCATATGAGCACATCAATAATAACCATTACAGGTAAATGGTACCTTCAATGTTATTTTATTCATATGTGTTATAGACACGAACACTGTAGGGTAATAAAAAGATGCCATCATGAACAACTCAAAAAATAGGTTTTATATTGTAATCTATATGTTTTAGAGTGTGCAAACATACATACAAATTTGCTTTATAAAACCTAAATATAGGCATTATTTATACATAAAACCCAAGTATGGTCAATGTTTTAATCATTATAGTATTTGTAAAGACCTAAGAAGGGTAATGTTTGTAAACTATGTTGCTACGTAAAAACCCTAAAAAAATAATTGTAAAATGGTGATTATAATAACACCAGGTGATAGGCAACAATTTCAGATCTAAAGACCCATTTGAGTACCCCATAATTGATTGACATTCAAGAGATCATTTTAGCTAGAGCCGAGAGCTGGAGCCATGCAAAGATCCTCACATGGAGTATCAAGTCCTGTACTAGATTTTTGAGGATAAAAAGCCTTCTTAGTGGGGAAGATTGATCTAGAGGTCAACTCAAAAAAGGTTTTGAAGCAAATCAAAACTTGCACCATTATGTAGATCCCAATGGGACCTTTCTAATAGTATGCAAAACATAGAAAATATAACTCATATGTTCCTTATGCAGCTATTCAAAGTTTCAATCAAACTAGTCAAAGTAGGTCAAAGTTGGTCAAACTATAGAAAATTACCATCATAGAATGATTTGAGAATAGTTCCACTACATAGATCATCTTGAGAGCTTTGCAGCACAATTTATGGTTCGTGAAACAGAGTCCATATGCAAAAGATATGGCCGGTCAAAGTTGTGGTCAAACATGGTCAACAAGATGACATGGTAAGAATATGGACCAATAAGAACGTGACATGTAGCATGAAGTGTGAGAAAAAATATGTGTGGTTTTAATCAGTTATCTTTGATAGGTGATATTATCATCTTCGATAATCGATAAAAAAATTGGGGTTTAGATGGAACATCCAGTTGGACGTTGACAAGTGGCATGACGAGTGATCAACAAGTGGCATGGTGAGTGGTTGAAAAGTGGTAAGAGGATATTGGACCATGTGGTGGGTCCTCAAGCCACCATGTGGATTTCCACCAATTAACTACCATGTCTAATTTCACTTTTTGAATGTTCCATATTTAATTATCCACGTAACCACATTCAATATCCATATGAAACCCAAATACCACCACATAGTTTCCACATTCTATGCCACACATGCCACATGAAGCCTCAAATATTCACATGCCACCACATTTTAACCACATACCACAAAATTCCCACATAAATATATGTTTATGCCAACCACTTGGCATTATAAAACAAAAGATCCATGGTATTTTAATAACCAAAGAACCTTCCACCATCCCAATGTGGGATTAAGATTATCATAGACCACTGAAAGCATTGGAGTAGGATTTGAACCCTATCCTCGCAAACAAAAGTGATAAGGTCCAACCAAGTGGACTATAGAATTGGACCACTATATAAACCATGCAACATTGTATTTTAATACAACGAAAAAGCAAAGCAACATAGCTAAAGGCTATAAGGAGCTTACAGAGTTTGTAAAAGGAGTTCAGAGTAGAATTTGGAGAAAGTCCAAAAAGAGACTAGCATTATTTTTGCCTAAAGAACAAGTTTGTAGTTGTTCACTTTTCCATTTGGAAACATTTGTAAGTACTTTTTAAATATTTTTCCTAATATATCAGTCAATATCGGACCCGAAGACATAAGCCTTCATGCTAAACTCCATTGTCAAATTATTGTTTAATGTTGTGAATTATTTTGTTAAATTCATGATTTTTAAGTCAAAATTTTAAATTATTTCATAAAGTTATTGTAAAATCAAAATCAAATTACATTAGCGTAATATTGCTTAAAGTTTATGGATCAGTATGTGACATGTACTAACAAATTAGAAGAAATATGTGATCCAGAGCACAAAAAGGTGAAATCATCATTTTGACTTGAAATGAATTAATCAAAATTAGGAATCACATAAAATTCATTACTCCATTTAGGGATACTTTGGCCTAGATCAACACTTGTAAATAACAAGTTCAAACCATTTAGGGTGTTTTAGTGATTTTGACTAAAAATGTGCATTTGAGTGCAATTCGAGTAAGATTGATAATTTCAACACAAATGGTGTTACGAATTGTATACACCAATATCATGTCAACCCCCCCTTGGTCCCCTTCTAAATGTTAACACTCCTAACCAACATTTGCACACCTTATTAATTTAAAAACTACTTATTTTAAATTAATTACCTCACTGTGGACACCTCACCTAGACACCTCACCCTAAGACCATTTCTTAGCCTATGAGTCAGCTTGAGACTAGGTCCTCCAAACCCTAACTACCCATGACCTATTCTTACTCCACCTTAACTCCCTAACCAACTCCCGTGCCTCATAAGCCCTTGTTTTGACCGTTCTCCAACGAAAAAAGCACTTGGTGGGTGGAAAAATAGGCAAAGAGCTAAAAATAGCCCTTTTACCTATTCTCTCTCTGTCGATGCCGGTCAACCCTCGGCTGACTTTGGCAGTTCTATGCTGATGCCAATGGGATCGCCGATGTTGGTTACATAAGCCAAGCTCTAACTTGAGCCAAGGCCACCTTTTTGAGATTCACATGCACACTTTGAGATTTCAAACACCAAAACTTGACTATCATTCTCCTGGCTACCGAAGCTCTGCACAAATCATTCCAAAGACTGGATTGAAAGATTGTACGAGGACCTTGAGCTATTGAATTGAAGCAATCCATGTTTGTTTCATTGGCTCACAACACCAGTCACATTAGCCACAATGGGAATCACTATTCTGACACCTCTGGTTCTTCACCTTATAAAGCTAAGTACTCTAGTTTTCATTTCAGTGTTTTAGAATATACTGTCAATTAGTTTTCATTGATATTTCTAAATACTGTCAAGAGGCTTGACTTATTTCATGGAGGGGCTAAAAGGCCTTCCCCTTGTTCTCACCCCCTTTTCACACCAGTCCACCTATACCTTCCTCAAACCTCATTCACCTTCCTGCAACCCTGCACCAACCTCTAAACTTTAGAAACTCCTTTGTCTATCCCAAAAATACTCTGAAAGCTATCCAATGCCGACAACCCTAATCGACATCGATAACCCAACCAATGTCGACACCATTTACCCAACTGACCTCAGCAGACCCACCAACGTCTGTCACTGTGTTCTGAACCTGCAAACCAAAAAACCATCCAAACAACCCATCTAGACTAGACAAAACCTTTAGCCAGCCTTCTGTAGCATTTTGAGATATACAGATTGTAAGGAATAGGTACACACCATCTACTTTTCTATTTCTTTAGTCATTTATCATTTATTCCTTTATAATACTTTTATCTTTCAACAGTGGACTGTCATCCCTTAAGGAGCCTCATGTTTCCGAGACTGAGTGTGTAGCTTGGCAGTCCACCATAACCTCTTCTAACATCTTTTTTGTTTAAGTTTCATTCTTACTACAGGTGTTTCCTCCACAGCCAAAGAGGATCTCCCACAAGGTTTGGATACGGTGCACACTAAATCTAGGTAACATCAAACCCATAACCTCTTAACCTTAGTTTCTTTCTCATTTGAATGTAATTAGTGAAAATCTAGCATTCCATACCTAGGGCAACCTACATCTATTTTTGTCTTGCAGTTTGTCAGAACAAACCACAAGACAAAAAGGGGCAAATGTAGACACCAATATCATGTCAACCCCCCCTTGGTCCCCTTCTAAATGTTAACACTCCTAACCCACACTTGCACACCTTATTAATTTAAAAACTACTTATTTTAAATTAATTACCTCACCATGGACACCTCAGCTAGACACCTCACCCTAAGACCATTTCTTAGCCTATGAGTCAGCCTGAGACTAGGTCCTCTAAACCCTAACTACCCATGACCTATTATCACTCCACTTAACTCCCTAACCAACTCCCATGCCTCATAAACCCTTGTTTTGACCATTCTCCAATGGAAAAGGCATTTGGCAGGTGGAGAAATGGGCAAAGAGCTAAAAATAGCCCTTTTACCTATTCTCTCTCTGCTGACATTGATCAACCCTCAGCTGACGTCAATAGTTCTACGTCGATGCTGGCAGGATCACCGACATTCGTTACATAAGCCAAGCTCTAACATTGAGACAAGGCCACCTTTTCAAGATTCGCACACACACTCTGAGATTTCAAACACTATAACTCAACTATCATTCTCCTAGCTACCAAAGCTCTACACAAATCATTCCAAAGACTGGATTGAAAGATTGTACGAGGACCTTGAGCTATTGAATTGAAGCAATCCATGTTCACTTCATTGGCTCACAACACTAGTCACATCAGCCACAATGAGAATTGCTATTCTGACACCTCTGGTTCTTCACCCTATAAAGCTAAGTACTCTGGTTTTCATTTTAGTGTTTTAGAATATATTGTCAATTAGTTTTCATTGATATTTATAAATACTATCAAGAGGTCTAACTTATTCCGTGGAGGGGCTAAAAGGCCTTCCCCTTGTTCTCACCCCCTTTTCACACCAATCCTCCACCTATACCCTTCCTTAGACCTCATTCACCTTCCCACAACCCTGCACCAACCTCTGAACTTCAAAAACTCCTCTATCTATCCCAAAAATATTCTAAAAGCCATCCAAGGTTGACAACCCCAACTGACATCGACAACCCAACCGATGTCGACACCATTTACCCGATCGACCTCGACAGACCCACTTACGTCGGTGACTGTGTTCTGAACCAGCAAACCAGAAAGCCATCCAAATAGTGCATCTAGACCAGATAGAACATTCAGCCAGCCTTTTGTAGCATTCTGAGATATATAGACTGCAAGGAATAAGTACACACCATCTACTTTTTATTTCTTTAGTCATTTATCATTTCTTCCTTTATAATATTTTTATCTTTAAACAGTGGACTGTCATCCCTTAAGGAACTTCATGCTTTTGAGATCAAGCGCGTAGCTTGGCAGTCCACCATAGCCTCTTCTAACATCTTTCTTGTTTAAGTTTCATTCTTACTGCAGGTGTTTCCTCCACAACCAAAGAGGAGCTCCCACAAGGCTTGGATACGGTGCACACTAAATTCGGGTAACATCAAACCCATAACCTCTTAGCCTTAGTTTCTTTCTCATTTGAATGTAAGTAGTGAAAATATAGAGAAACAGGAATTGGATGTCTACATCTTTCCCCTATTTGAGAAGGCGTAGAGTGTTAGGATTGTGGAGCTAAAAGCTTCACTGATGCAAACAGGAGAGGAGGTCGCTGAAGGTTGCTGAGTTGCAGAGAAGTTGGGGTCGATCTGATCAGCCGACGTCGGTAGGATAGCAAAGGGAAGCAACCGACGTCGATCATATATCGGCCGACGTCGGTCACCTCCAGGCAGACAGGGACCGACGTCGGTCACCTGTGTGGTTCGACTGCGAGCTATTTACGAGCAGTTAGCTAACGAACCAAGTGTTTGCATGAAGAGATCTATTTTTAGACTGAGAGCTGCGGATCTAATTATTGTAATTAGATGTCTAATTATTGTTTGGATGAGATCTATATAATAGACTCATGGTTGTATTGGAAAAGTGTGCTAGGGAGTAAGAGAGCATAATTATAAGCTCCTTCTGTGTGTGAGGTAGAGCAATGGTGTGTTCCTCCTAGTACCTCAGTACCAGGTGTGTTGGTGCTGGATTGGAGAGCCAGCTGGGTTCTTCAGGAGTGTAGGATCTTGGTCACAGTTGCATGGCCTATATAGGAGATCTACATGGTAAGTAAGATCGTTGATTTGCAGGTGTATGTGTGTGCAAGGTTGAGGTTCACAGGTGAGCAGAACCGTTGTTTGATTTGCAGGTGTGCAAGGTCATATAGACAGCAACACAACAGGGAGCAGTATCAGGCAGGATCTACTTGGAGTACAGGTGTGTACTCGGATAGAGCAAGAGAGGAAGGCAAGGAAGTTCCTTCCATAAGTATGGTCTGTTGAAGTGCAGGTTATTGCAGGTTCATGGGAGATCTACTTGAAGTACCTTGAGTACTTGTGGAGCACGTGGAGTGCTTGTGGAGTGCTTGGAGCACTTGTGTTGTGCGTGGAGCACGGGAGGTGAACACCAACTCTGTATTTGAGTTGGGTGTTGGGACCTGTGAGAGAGGGAGAGCTTTGGGGAGAAGAATTACTGTTCACTTGAGGTGTGGGAAACCTTTGTAAGGTGGTGGAGAAGAAGTGGCATCTTCTTTATTGTATTCTTTTCTGTATAAAGTGTTAATACAAGTTGTGTATTGTCTCTCATATGCTGTGTTATTCTGAATTCTAGTTACTTGGTGAATCTGGTTATTTCCGCATATTATAGTTGCTTGGTATTTTGGTAATCAATTGTATGCTTCCGGTTTTGCATCCTGACAAGTGGGATCAGAGCATGTTTGTTGTTCTAAATTCCTGACATAGAGAAACATTCAGGTGAAGAAACATATTTTCAAAGAAAAGAGTTGTCAAAAAGACATTGAAAATGACCCATGATGCCCCCTCGAGAAGATATACTAGGATGAAATACAAGGGTGGACTCTCAAAAAGAGAGGGAAAGTGAGAGATTAACCCATGGAATAGATCACATCCAGATGACTTAATGCTTCCACATGTGGTTACCATCAATGATCAAAATATAATTAGAGGTATAATAGGCCCCAAATATGGGGGGAATGGGAAGGATTCAATCCATAAATGTAAGGGACACACTTTAAACGAACCCAATTTGAGAGTGCAAGTTACGCACTTATGACATTGATCAATCTTAAGACAAGTTGCACACTAAATCATTACCATCATGGGTAAAAGTGTGGAGATCTTGGAATTAGAGGAAAAGGAGAATGTGGTCTCCAAAGATATTTTAATAAGAAGTGCCCTAGTAGAGAATATTTGATCATGATAAAATATTTGTGCCCCAGGAAGTCTAATTTTGATCATTGATAAATAATAAATAATGATCTTTCCCCTGTAGGGATGATTTAGATTTGTGACTTTGTTCAAATGTTGTGCCCCAGCATGGGAAAATTAGCAAGCAATAGCTCAAGAAGATAGCCTAATGCATAAATTAAAATGAGTAGACATAAACCTAGATGCAATGGTAGAATGGTTGTTAGAGCCACAAAAAAAACCATGCATATGAGAATGCATAAAGTAATGAAAGAGATGAAAAGAAGAATGAAGATGGTGAAGCTGACCTCAATAAAAATTGAGCACTACCTACATAGTCTAATAAGACCTCAAGCCAATGTAATTCTCCCAAGAAGTGGAATAGAATGGAATGAGGGATGAAGGAAAATGACCAAATATTTGATTAGACTCATGTTCTATGTTAAGATATGCACGTCTAAGCATAGAGTCAAGTGCTAAACCTATTAAGCCTAGTTTATGCATAGTGTTCTTCAGATTTGTTCATCAGAGCTATGTAGATGTTAAGACTTTGAGATTAGAGTACAAAGTGATTGCTATAGCAAAATAAAATAGGCATTATAGGTATGAATAACTCATAATGACATGGCATTTCAAATGCGTGGAGCCAGTTCAAATGTGAACACTTATAACTAAATATAATGGTAAAATAATGACCAAGACCAGAGTTCTAATTATTAACATTTAAACAAAAAATCAAAGACAAATAAAAAAACAAAACATAAATGAACCCAACTTAAAATTGAGATATGAATAATCAAGACGTAAGTAGGAATAATGATGTTTTAAAAAGCAAACAAGAGCAAATTGATAACATGAGATCAAGATATGAATAATCAATATCTATGTGGACCATCAAGATGTACTTGGAAAATAAACAAATCAAGACAAAATAGTAAAACAAAAGAGTAAACAAACAAAATAACAATCAAATAAACATGCACACAAAACAAAATGTTTTTGGATTTTGGTGTCTTATGAATGTTTTTGGAATTTTCTCAGTGTCTCAACTTGATTGAGGATTAAGAGATATAGAATGGTCCAACTCACAAGATAGTGAGAGCATATGATAAGAGGAACTGAATTGGACTCTATATAAATTTATCATGGCCATAATAATCCCAACTCATACTAATTTTGAAAACACAAAGGTGGTGAAAATTTGACTAGGTCACAAGTTTGCAAATAAAGTCAAACGGTAAGGCAAAAGATAATAGTAACGACCAGGTGATTTTATAATGCATGATAAAAAGGCACTGTATCTAATTTTCCCATAGGTAGTTATAATTAAGAAACAACATCATAATTTTGATTTTCCCAAAGGAGGTTATAATAAGGGGTACCAAAAATAATATTGATTTATCCATAGGCAGTTATAATTAGTGATACCAGATAAGATAAGTAATGAAAGATAACTTTCCAAATCAAATGTTGCACTATTTTCATAGACTATCATTCAATATGTCATTTTAAAAATGTTGAGACTGGACCATAATCCCCTCATGAAAGGTGTGGGAAGAACCAAAGGAACCAAGATCAAAATAGGATAAGCAGGATAACTAAAAACAAGCCTTGGTCAATAGTAAAGAAATGGTATAATGAAAATGATCAAAAGATAATTGGCTATAGTGACAACAAAATTGCCCCCAAGTGATGATTGGCTTAGTTTGCTCATAAAATATCAAGATCATTACATAGGTTGCATAAAATGGTGAGAGCATTCAAACTTAATAATTGCTCACAAAATAGTGAAAATGTGGAAATAGTGTGATCGAGCTGACCTCAATAGTAATTGAGTGATGCCTATATAGTCCTGAAGGACCTCAAATCAATGTAGTTCAAAGAGCAAGGTAAATAGAACACATTAGTATAATATGCCCAAAAGGGTATATAGGGTTTCCCCCAAGAGACAAGGCATGGTAATGGCAATTGGGAACTGGAAAAGTGAAAATGGTTGTATTGCTCTTGATGATAGGGAGATACACATCCTATTCAATATGTGATACAATATAAATGATTAGTTATAAATTTTCTATCCAACACCCTTTTAAAAAATCTACTCTATCAAGAACTTGCTACCAATTTGGATCTTAATAATGTGTTCATGATCTTTGTTGGTCATTGATTTATTTCCCTTCAAATGTCAAGACAAGATATCCTTGTAGCCTCTACAATGGAAAGTGTTTCCAATGATGGTAAATAATGTTAGGCACAGGATAAAAGATATAAGTGGGTAATGAATAGGTGGATGATAATGGAGTGTATAATAAATGGAAAATCAATTAAGATCAGGACCTTCAGTCATATGTAATGTTGTTGATTCTATAATTGACATAATTTTCGCTGTGGTGGGGTTGAAGATCTCTAAAGATGCTCTCAATAAGATCACCATATTTTTTTGTTGTTTGATCTTGAGAGTAGTGAACATCTAATTATGTTGTAGATTGGAAGCTATATTGATTTGATCATGAATAATGTCTTCAATAAGCAGTGAATAAATTTTGTGCTCAGTTATTGGCACCTTGATGAGGTTTTCACCAAGGAATTTGTCTTGATCATCCCTTAGTGCCTCTGAGAAGATTTCACAAGAGATATTAACATTTGACTTGATTATCTTTTAGCACCTTCAAAAATGATGCACTAAAAGATGATGAGTTTATTCTTTGATGTCCCCTAACACCTTTGACAAGGTTTCACTAGAAGATTATTCTTCCTCTACATGAATTTGGTCTTGACCCCCCTGATATTCTGTAAATGATATGTCTCCATGGATACAGTTTAACAAAGTGTGATTTTTTCAGTCCCAATCAATGTTTGTGGGAGGTGGAATGCCAATATAATGGATATATTGGGTGAGAATAATGGAATGATGAATGATAGCAAAATCCTCATAGAAGATAGTAGGAGAACCCATGTCGATGTTGAAGTAATCATCCTCAAAAATCATAGAGGGATCACAAATATATTCAAATTGATCAATAAGGAAATTATAACCAATGTTATAACAACCAATATTGTATTCTATTTCTAAATCTGATTATGATATAGAGGACTTTGAATCTGATGTCACAACTGATGTTGATTCTATTTTTGATGCTAAATCTAATGTCGGTTTAAAAATAGAACTTAGCTCTAATGTCGTTTCCTCATTTGATATGGTTGCTTCTATAATGATGTTTTGTTGAATGATTGGTATTAAACAAGTAATGGCTTGTGATGGCATAATGGGCTCTATAAAAAGTGATTCATCTAGGAAGGGTTCAACATAGGATGGCTTGTCTAAGTGAAGCCCCTCAAAGAGAGGGTACCACTCAAGGGATGACTCAATAGAATCTTGTCTATCAAAAGGAAACTCCTCAACAAGTGGGAAAAGATCAAGAGATAACTCTGTAGAGACCATATTATCAATGAGATGAGTCTCTTTAAAAATAGGTAACATATGAATAGGTGATTCATCACAGGTTGACTTATCACAAATGGGTGTTTTAATAATAGCATCATGATCTTGGTTAATAATTGGTTACAAACAATCAATCTTGAACACATTTTGATCCTCATAAAATTGCTCTTGAAGAGGTAATGGTTCATTTTTTGGCTTGAGTTTCGACATGGAATTTTTAAAGTGGGTAACATTTGGCTTAGCAAGAATAATGGTTTGTGGTTAAATAATGGGATCTCCAAAAATTAGACTATTAAAGAAGGGATCAACAAAATTAGTTTCATCAAATGGACATTCTTCAATAATATGCTCAATAAATGCTGACACTGGGTCTAAAATGGTAATGATGAGATGTTGTGTAGTTTGGTTGCTAGCAAAAAGCAAAGGAGGAGGTCCTAAAACTTTAACCTTCGCACATTTTGGAGATGGATTGATCACATAAGATGAAGGATAATAACCTAAAATGGTAACCTTCACATGTTTTGGAGCTTGTTCACTCACACAAGCCAAAGGGGATAACCTAAGATGATAGCCTTTGAGTGTAGAGTGCAAATTAGAGGAGGATATCCTAAAAATTTTACCTTCGAATGTGGTACATAAATCGAAGGGGAAGGATGAGGATGACGCATGACAATCAACATGGATTGGATTGGTTTTAAATGAATATGCCTGAAGAGGGTGACATACTCAAATAAGATGTAACACTCATGTTCACCATAAAAATTCTCCACCTTATAATTAGGGTTATACGAAACTCTATTACAAGTGTACCTTTGCATCATTGTTTAAAAGATTATTCTCTATGTTTGACTAGATTTAGATCATTGTTGTGAAAATGTTTAAACAAGGTATGAGACTTGATCTTTCTTATAAATAAGTGACTAAGGTATCAAAGAGACCATAAAATTAGGGTGGCTTGGAACCACACACAATTAGAAGAATGTGTTCATGAAATTACTCAACCTTTAGGTAAAGTTGAAATCGTATGAATTGGAAGAGGGTATGATAACTCTAAAATCCTAAAGTGTCACTAGTACACTAAAACATAGACTTTTGAGATATGTCAATACCATAAAAACTAGTTTAACTTTGATGAGTTTCTACTAGAAAACTTGAAGAAATCCCTTTGGATTAGGAAGGAAACAATGCGAACCAAGAAACTCATAATGTGGAAACATGCAAGAATTCTTAAGTATAAAACAATAACCAAATGGGTGGCACAACATTGCCACATGGTAATAGGACTGGTATTATAAAATGTGTTCTAGGACTCAAAGTGTGAGCGATACGTAAGATTACTTGAATCCACCAAAGATGATAATGAGATAATGAGTCTATAAACAACCCTCAATTCAAATAGGAAATTGAACCTAAGTTAAAACAAGTCAAGTGCAAATGGTGAACCCAATTTAACACATCAACCTTTAAAACTTAAAAAAGTCTAATTCTAAATTTAAATTATCAATGAAGGACTTAAGAAAATTTGGCAAATGATCTAGACTCAAATGGGCAGCATAACTACACTAAAATGGATGATATGACACAATGTTTTAGATGATAATTTAAACAAGGAAAAACATGATTTTCACTTAGACAACATAACACCTCCTTGTTTAAGAAATTTATGGACAATGTGTTTAGTTTATGAAATTTTATTAACAAGCAAGTTTTGACCCAAATCAAGACCAATTACTCTAAGACAAAGACAAATCAACTAATTAATCATCTTAAGCCCCTAACAAGGTGTGGCAAAGTGGGGTTAACTAAACTAACAAGTTTTCAAATGTTTCTAGATGGATCCCATGTCTACCAAATTTTACATCAGTAAATAAGAGAAGAAGCATGTCATTTGGGTTTATGTCATATGACTTGTTGTAATAATTTCTAACCCTTTTTACAACCACCACATTTATCGCTTGCTCAATGTAGTGCGATGTCCAACATGCTCAAACATCTCAGGTTTAGCCTCTATTAACATAAATGGTTTAAGCAATCAAATCACCATCCCAATGAGAGGATCCAAATTTATATACCCCCCCCCATGGAAAAAGGTTGAAGACCATGCTGGGAGATGAATCCTCAGGTCAAAGATTCCCTATATAATTTATGGGAGGTGATGAAATCTCCCTCACAAACTAAGATGCAATGAAATCAAAGACTAAGTAAAAGAGATTTATGGTTATTTCCAGATCACCCAAGCTATGTGGATATTGGGGAGAGCCTTCACAACATCTCTTTTATGCCTTTGAACAAAGATAATTTAAAATGAATATGGCACTTTTGATCTCACAAGTTCCTTCTAGGGGATAGCGGGAGAGCATACACACACAACTTCCTTTTTGTTCAAATAAATTTTAACTAAGCAAACAATCATAAATGACTTACTTAAAATAAAATTTTGAAGTGAGTTCAATTTTAAAGTACTAAATTGAAATGTTTGGTGGTGTTCTTTGGCCCCTTGGCCTTAAGTTGCAAAAACCTTTAAAGAACAACTAAAAAAACATTCAATATAAACAAGTAATTTTTTCTTAAGTACTAAATGTAAATGTTCCTAATTCTTTTTAAGTACCCAAAAAGAGGTTAAAAAAACTTAATTAAACACAAATTGATCACTTTCCAAGTAGGTCCTACAATAAAATGGTCAGCATGTAGTTTAAATTTGAAGTAATTTTTCAAACGAAGCAAGCAAACTTGAAAAATATGCTCTTAGATTTGGATGACCTGTCAACCCAAAGGCAAAACTACAAAAGATAAACATGTTAGGTTAGGCAATGGTTAGCAAAATCTATAAATAAATAAATAATAATAATAATAATAATAATAATAATAATAATAATAATAATAATAATAATAATAATAACCTATGAAACATGTAAACAAGTTAAAAGGTTAAAACAAATAAAATGAAACACAAAAAATATAACAAGCTACATTTAGTATTTTAATCATAAATTTTAAAATATATATCAGTTTGTCATAAAAAATTTACAGGTCATCAATAAATTCAAGGCTCACCTCTCTATAAAACATTAGATCTAAAAAGTCCATAAAAAAGTTATTAACTCTATACTAGCCATTTTTACCAAAAAAATAGAAAACAAAAAGTGATAGTCACTAAAAGAGTCATAACTTCTAAACTAAATATTAGATTTTAATAAAATTTTGAGAAAATTGAGATGAAACTATTAAGACCAACATATCAATAATTCATAAAAAATAGTAAACTGATTAAAAATAAAAGCTATTTTAACAATCATTTTTGTTCAAATATGTGCAGTATGCAATCGTGTCCCATTAGACATGTCAAAATATAGCATGGATTTCAAAGAGGATGAATTCAAACACTAATCATAAAAATTCATAAAAGAATGCATAAAATTTGACAATCTAAGCCAAACTATTCATACAAGGGTTACTAATAATAACAAAATACAAATGAAAGAAAGTAATCAACCATTACCTTCCCAAATGAATCCATTACTCAAAATCGGCTCCAAGCATGTTCTCCCCTTGATCCAGAGATCTAGTCTTTGTCAATAATGGATTCTTTACTTCTCCATTTCCTCGAGAACTCTATGCAAAACCTAGGCTCATGATATAAACTATCTATTTTGCCTATCAATGAATCTAATCCAAATGCAAATAACATAATAAATCAAAACACAAAGGAATTGTGAAGGGATTTTAGCATTATAAGTTTACACAATTTAAGCTTAAAAAATGGTATGAGAGACCTCCTATTTATAGATTTTTGAGATTGGTCAGGATCAACCATGACTGTCCATCTCAAGATTGAGACGTGTGGCCATAAATTAATATAATATTTGTAATTAAATCCATAAATATCCTCATTATGATTTGGGAAGAAGGGGCATTAATGAGGCATGGGAGGCATGGGGGGCCATAATCATGATATTTGTATGCATTTATAGCCTAAGGATGCCTTTCTCAAAAAATGATGTCATTAGGTGATGCAGTTAATAGAAATCAATTTTTAAAAATAAACATTTAATAAGCTCCATGGAAAATCCACTTAATCTCTTGATTTGAATTAATTAGCCTTAAACAATATTAATCAACATTTGTGCAATTCTTTGAAAATTGGCCCTCAATTAATCAAACTGGTCAAAAACTCATATTACTAGGTCATAATTTGACTTGGGAAGAATCTGAAGGTAATATTAGATGCATTGGAACCATATTCCTATTTAGAGCATTGCCAACGTAATATAACAAAGGTACATGATGTGTACTAATAAATTAGAAGAAAAGAGTGATCCAGAGCATAAAAGGAAAAATCATCATTTTGACTTGAAATGAATTGATCAAAGTTAGGAATAACATAAAATGCATTGCCCCATTTAGGGATACTTTGCCCTAAATCAACACTTCTAAATAACAAGTTCAAACCATTTAGGGTGTTTTAGTGATTTTGACTAAAAATGTGTATTTGAGTACAATTCAAGTAAGATTGATAATTTCAACACAAATGGTGTTAGGACTTTATGTCTACAATATAAGTTTTCATTCATCATCAAGGACAAGAACTTGCAGAAGTAGCAAAAGACAAGTACCAATCAATTAATGACAATGAAAAACAAGTTGAAATTGAGAGTATGATCAGTTATTAGCTTGATGTTAAAGATGAAGCAATTTTGATTGACCAATCTAAGATATCAAAATAAGACTTGTAGCTTCATTATTATGGTCAAAGAATTGATATGCTTACTTCCAAAATTTAGTTTGAATAAACTCCAATTGAATTGTAGCTTCATGGGAACAAATATTTAGATTTGTTTGATGTCTTTCATTCAGGTTATTCTTTACTTGAATGTGGTCCTTTACAGGCTAGTGAAAGTGCTTTTATCAAGCAAGAAGTAGTTTTTCTCTCAGGAGATGACATGTTTAAACTTTTCAAATGTGGTTATCAAATTTTCTCTTCAACTTCAGACATATTTCTACTCTTGAAAGATGAGAATGAGCTCAAGCGGCCTCAAGAGTCCCAAGATCATATCCATCTCCCTTAGAGGTTAGCCTTGTATATAAGTCAAAGGATACACACCAAGATGCCCAACATGATCATAGTCAATAGCTCATAAATGAAGAAGAATTGAAGTTGTTCCTGTAAAATACATGAGTTTGGGAGGAGTATGATTGAGTCTTGGATTCATGTCTACAATTCATACATCTAAAATTGGCACTAGAGGAACCAGTTGCTTCTCCAAGAAGACATGATCATTTAATTGATCTTAGCTACAGAAGAAAGCTATCAAGAAAATGTAAGGATGCCTCAAAGTTTCAAAGTGCACCAAATAGCTTTTTATTTGACCCTAAAGGGAAGCTTGTCACTATAGGTTAGTTGTTATAGGTTTCCTTTGTTTCAATAAGTGATTAGCATAAAGAGTAGTTTGCTTCCCTTTTATCTTGTTTTCCCTATTTTCTTAGGTTAATGGTTCTTGCATTGTTTAGGTTAGTTTTCCCTATGTTCTCTGTTTCCCTTCAATAAGTGCCTTGGGCACTTTGTTTTATTTTGTTCCTTTTGGTCCTTATTTGTTTCAAGAGGATTTATCCAAGGGTTAGCAACCAGTTTTAGTTTCAAATCAATATGTTGAACCAGAGCACAGACTCCATACCCAATGGACTACATAAGGAAACTACTCTAGGTTTTCAAACATAGAAGGCATGCTCCCCTATGAGTCACCAAAAATGTTGGCTATTTTAGCCCACATACTAAGCTTTTGCCTAGATATATCAGCTAAGTAGAGTCTTGATTGAAATGGATGATCAAAACATGACTTAAGAAAGCCTAGAAGAAATAAGTCATCATCAAACATCATGCACAAATGAATAGATAAAGTTAGTTGTGTATTTAATAGATTCACTTGGAAAGCCTCTCAAGATAAAATATTTCATGGACATGATGTGTTTCATGCCTAGATCATCCTTTATAAATTTCATAGCTTGATGTCTTTTCTATCTCAAGATATAAAGATTCAAAGTTAAACCAACAATTTGTGACGTACGTGGAGACATCAAGATAAAACTATGGCAAGTAACCATTTGGGTTCAAATGATCCTAAGGTTGAATACATATCTGAGAGGTGTCAATATCTTGGGAGCTCAGGTAGAAGATCTATGACATGTTCAAGGTCAAAGAGTCAAAGAGAGTCTGGATCAAGATCAATGATCGACATTTGATCAGATCAAAAATCCAATAATGAGAAATAACTTGATGATGTCAGTCAATCTCAAATATCTAACATAGTGGATTTGATCATACATCTATGATCTAATGGTGAACATAAATTCAAAAATTTAGAGTATCTTGAGATTAAGTGAAGGGATGAAAATTGACATGATCAAAATGACTTAGCGGATCAACTATGTATGTTTGATCAAGTGGAAGGAGATTTATGACATGTGTTCAATCAGACCAAGGAAATCAATGATGCATATAGGGTGAAAGGGTCAATGATCTTAGGTTAAATGTGAAGATGAAACATGGTGCAAGTGAAGGAGAAAATGAAACTGATAGCATATCTTAAGGATAAATGCACAATTTCTAAATGTCATAATCTTGAAGTCCTAGATCAAGATCGATAATTAAAATTAAAGGTTAAAGCTATGAGACCTTGACTAGAGGTCAAAATATAATTTCAAGTTGAACCAGAATGGATTTTTAGGGATCAAACCTCATCATTGGGAGGTTTTGAGTAATGTTAACACATTGAGGAGCTTGATAAGGATTCCATGCAACCATTTTTGATTGCTTCTTGCATAAATCACAAGATGCATTCTACTTTCTCCACCTTTCCATGCTAGATAGAGTCCTAATGACATTAATGCATGAGGAGCTTAAGGAGTTGGTACAGCTATTATCTTGATCATTGATGACTCTTTATCCATTATTGCACACATGTTCCCCATCTCTCTCATTCCCTTCTACTATAAATATAGACTTCTAAGCCTTGAAATGGATCCTTCTCTTGGGCATGACTAGACTCTACCAAGATTGATCTTTGTAACCTCCTAAGATAAATAGATGATTGTTTCAGATTTCATTATTTTGATATACTATGTTAACGTTAGTTTGATTTGCATATGTGGTAGAAATATCTCCCTTGTCAAGTCATAATCTCACCTAGCTACTAGTTTATCTTGTTTTTTAGGTCATGTTTAGTGTTTAATGTCATTTTGATTAAAGCTAGCAAATGGATACATTGACTGGTTAGTACTTTGAATCAAGCCTTTCCATCACTTCCCTCATTTTTTTATCACTTGGTGAACCTCTACATGAAATATTTATTCATAATAGACATTTCGAGTTGTAGATTCAATCTTTTACTTGTCTCATTGGTGTTTTAAGAAGTTCAAATAGAGTGGATTAGTAATAAATTTAGGTGCATCACCAACATTAGCTTAGATTTCCATTTCAGTTATCTTTCTCTCCCTTTTCATCCCACCAATTAGTAGGTTTTAGTCAAAATGAGCTATGTGATACATCAGAGGATCTAGCCTCATTAAAAATCCTAGAGGTCTAACCCAAGATTAGGTAACTCATAGCCTAGGGTCAATCCCATGTTGGATTAGGTTTGAGGGTAAGACTTGAACACTTATACCTTCAACTAGGGTGCAACCTAAGCCTCCAATAATAACATCATCAATTGATCTTACATCCTCTAGGCACTTTTTCATACATCATCATGGTAGCTACAACTCACCAAGGGAAGAAAATGAAGGAAATGTTTCTTCATCCACTTGTTCAGTGACCTTTACATTTAAACTAGCAAACTCTCTTACTTAACTAGTTTACAATGCTAATAGATGGAGATAGCTAAGAAGAACTAAAAATGGAGCATTTGTCTTCATGAAAATTATCTCATGGAATGAACATGGTGTTACAGAGTTGACACATGAGGATCTGGGTCAATAAATAATCTTACATCAACCAAACATGTGTGTGTGACTTATCAAAAATGTTGACATCATTACAAATGTCAAAGATAATAAAAACCAATCTATGAAGCATCAAAAAGGTTCCATTATTGAAGAAACATCAATTGGAGTAGGTTTTAGTAATCTAGCATAGGTAAAATTTACCCATTTGGGAAACATGACAAAATTACCTCTTAATGCAAGGGTGATTTTGAAACTTTTGATTCATATCAATAAATAATTTAAACTAAATTAATTACTCATGATGACATACTTCAACATGTGAATTATTTTACACATTTGGAGAAAGTTTCAATAATCTCCTAAAGGTCAAATTCACCCTTTTTGGAAAGATGACAAAATAAATGTTTGCATTAACTGGTGGTTTCAACTAAATTAACTATCATAGATGAAATAGTTTTACATGTAGACTATTTCCACACATGCAAAAAATTTCAAGTTTCTCCCAAAGTTCAAATTCACCCCTTTTGGAAAAACAAAAAAATCATCGGTCTACATTAATTGATAACTTTAACTAAAATAACTAACTAGGACTAAATACCTTGAGATGTAAACTATTTCCCAAAGAGCATGGGAATTTGAAGAGACACTAAAATAGTTAGAGGTAGTCATGGGATATTTAGATGAGTTGAAGAAATATAAAGAGTCAAGTAGGATTTTTTTTTTAATGAGTTCCAACCAAAGATAAACAAGTGAGAGATCAAAATCTTAGGAGAAGTTTTTTTGAGTGGTGTGTGCCCATAACAGGGTATAGAGTGTAACAAGTCTAGTGAAGGTCTGAGTTGAGATGTATCTTCTTCATATTCTATCTATTTAGAGAAAATTTATGTCTATATGCACATAAATGTGTGTGTGTGTGTGTGTGTGTGTGTGTGTGTGTGTGTGTGTGTGTGTGTGTGTGTGTGTGTGTGTGTGTGTGTGTGTGTGTGTGCGCGCGCGCGCGCGCGTGTGTGTGTGTGTGTGTAATATCTATAACATAGTGAATCAAATAAATAAATAATGTGTGTTTAATTCCAAGTTTAGGTTATTATGTCTAAAGTGTGTCCATTGGAGAGTGAGTGATTATAGGTTGGGTAGTAATACAACCATTAATTTGGCCCCCTCATTCCCATCTACATCATTTAGCATCAAAGAAAGGTTGAGTCTTGTTGGGTCAAGTGTGTGAATCTCTATTTGAGTCAATTTTAGGTTGTGAAAGAGTCATGCATTATTATTTTTAGTATTTTTTAGGAGTATAAATGACACACATATGATAATCTCATGTAATATGAGGAATAACACCAAGGGTTATAGACATGGCAGAAATGTTGAAAAGAATCTAAGATAGATTTGATACTTTGGAGGTTTCCTAACAAAGAGGATTGTTGATGTAGATTTGAATTATCGTGAAGAAAGAGGAGCCCTAAAGATTGAGATTGAAGATTTATTGGATAAACCAAAAGATATATTTTTGATTAAAAATGCACTTTTATAATAATACATATAAAAAAATAGGTGGAAATGTCACACTCTAAAAATAAAATACACATCAAGGCAAACCGAGAGAGAGTATTCAAATCATAAGATAAAAAAAATAAGTTGTACTACAAACTATTGTTTAATTGAAAAGACATAAAATAGAACTAAAAAACACAAGGACCAAGGCCATTAGGTAACAAACAAAAAATGGCATCCAAAGGAAGTGAAGGAGTTGGACCATTCGGTACCCCACCACCACTAGTGCCCAAAATATCTACAGTGTCATGTACAAGTTCCCACCCATATGTTTGTTGATTTTATTAGGTTTCCTATGCCTACCAAGGGGGGGAGATATCAAGATCTAGGTGAGGATCCACCCAACCACTACCACTGATATGCCCAAGTCAGTCAAAAACATCATCCCCACAAGGAGATGACAGCCTCTAAGTGCAAGGAGAAAAACTCTGCCTACTTGTCGAGCATCGATGATGAAACCCTTGACCCCAACCCTACGAGGTATACCAACAACATAGGAGATATAGAGGCTCATAATTAACAACAAAAATTACTCCCCCTATGGTCTACAAGGGTCTAGAAGTGCTCTACCTCTAGGTAGACATTTTTTACCTGGACTTGAATCTAAAGAAAAAATTATAAATGATAGTAACTTTTTTAGTCATTGATAAAATCCTTTCCATATATTCATTATTAAAAAAATTATGGTTTCTATATTTCCATATATGAAAAATAATATCAACACAAAAAATCTACCAAAAAATGTTGTAACTTGTAGGTAACATTGTCGAGTCCCCAAGAAGAAGTATTTTCCAAGTACAAAACTCTGGAAGAAAGGGTTAAAAAAGGGTATAAATATTTTTTTTCGGCTAATTGAGCATGAGAAAAAAACTAAAAATAGATGCTTTAAAGTCTTATCTTGATGACAAGCATGACAAATGAGATTTCAGACCCTAAGTACTTAAGACTGTCTCTAATTGGTAGACCTTGGTAAAGAATGCATTAGAGAAAATGAGTTTTTTGGCTCAATGTGGGGTTTCCACAACTTGGAAAACCTTCTGTCTCAAATGGCATCCAAATATCTTAAATTCTAAAGGTGATTAAGGGTTTCACTTTGAATATGTTGTGGAGCTAGGATATAATACCCAATATAGGGTTTACATTGACATAAAAGATTAGTTATAGGCCAATGCTAGCCTCTCCACCAAGGGGCTCTAGTTAAAACACCAATTTTATGGAGGCAATCATCATGTATGGAGTTTTGACTATCTTGATTCAACTCTGCATCCTTAGGTTTGAGATGGTATTTGATTCTTAATGTCTCTCATGAGATCCACCCTCTAGAAACTTTATAGAAAATGTACCCATTGATTTTAATTACCTTTTTTAAGAGCATAAATCTCTTACTCCAAGAATTCATAGAAAAAGGAATGTGTTAAGAGTTGAGGAAGGGATACCACTAAAGGAAGTTGTAATTAAATAAAGAGACTAGTTTTGAAGCCATCCCCAACCCATATGAGGTTATGCTTAATAAGCTCCTAGGCTTTCCATATGATTTTAAACATTAATGTGACACCCATTTGAACTATCACATAAGAAAGAAGTTGAATTTATAATCAAGTCCTTTTAGCCAAGATGAGTTCCTTGGATAATGCAATGACTCAATCATACCTTCCATGTTTCATTCTAGTCTAGGATTTTGATGATCCATTTCATAATTAGAACATAACCTTGAAGTTTAATATCAATAATACCAATTACCCCAAATTATTTATGTCTAGAAAAAATATCCCAAGAAACCCTATGGAAAACTCTATAACATTTTGAGTTGGCCCAAAGGTAATTAATCAAAAACTTATCCAATTTAGCACATGTAGCTTTAGAAGGATCCTAACAAGAAGAGTAGTATACATGAGTAACAACCAATACTTTGGAGCAAACTTGAAACTTTCCTTCCAAGGAGAGAGGCTTAGTGATACAATATGAGATATTTTTCTCAACCCTCTTCACAACATATTACCAAAGATCAATAGGGGAGACCTTAAAGGTAAAATAAATTCCCAAAAACATAAATTGCATACCTAGAAAGATCTATTACTATTGATATCCTTCCATCCAAAGAGGTTTGGGGGAGAAGGATTACCTATAGAATTGAATATTTTTCCATTAGATAGAAGATCTTGATGCGAGACAAAAAAATCTCAAGACATTCCATGAAAGTCTTAATTAAAGCCTTTTCTCCTTAAATGGTGAGAAAATAATCATGCTCAAAATTCCCATTAATGAGTTGTTGGTCACACTAGGGGAGAGAGATGTCTTTCCAAAACCTCTAGATGAGTAGTTGACCAAAAACTAACTGAAAAATTTTATAACCAACACATATAGCAAGGGATCCAAGGGATAACCTTGTCTTCTAGACCTAAAAATCACAAATTTGTGGGATTGAACTCCATTAATGGTAATTCAAGCTCTAACATCAAGAAACAATATGGAAAAAATGAGGCCCAAAACCTAGAGCTTGTATCATAATAATGATAAAGGGACACTGAATCATGTCATAGGCTTTCTCAAATTCAATTTTCACAAACATGTATTTTTGACCAAAAACCCTAGCCCATTCCATACCTTCCCAATCTAGAATAACATTATCTATAATATACCTATGTTGGATGAACCCAATTTGCTTAATTATGAAAATGAGGAAAAGAAGGTGTCTTAAACAGAGGGCAAGGAATTTTGAAATGATTTTGTACCAGACATTCATAAGTGTTATTGGTATTTAATTCTTAATAAGCTTAGGATATCAAACATTCAAGATGACCTTGATATTGCCTTGAATAATGAGGGTTACCAATGAATTAGAAAATATAACTTCATAATAGACTTTGTGGAGATCAAGACAAACAATGTCCTATAGGACATGATAAAGTTCACAAGGGAAACTATCAATTTTGGGTGCTTTATTAGAAGCCATCTACATGGCCACCTCCTTGATATAATTTATATAAATAGGTCTATCATAGGTAACTATTTGTATTTAGATAGCTTGCATGGGACATATTTAATACATTGTAAATGTGTTGCTTCATAAACTAGAGAGAAAGTTTGAGTAGAAAAAAACCCTGGTAATGGTAAATGAAATATTTTAGAATGTACGAGAGCTCAGTAAGCTTGGCATTAACATATTAAATGGATTTAATTTGATCTGTAACTAATTTAGATCAGAGAAGAGAAAATAATTCTTTGTTAACCCTATCCCTTATTCTCAACCAATGCATCATAGATTGGAGAAGAGCTACCCAAGCCTTGTATGCTTCCTCAATCTTGATATTGAATACTAATGTTAAGTGAAGCATGATAAATTTATTATAAAATGATATGGAATTCATGGCTTTATGAACCCACTGTCAAAAGATAGTCATTTGTGTACCATACAAATATAGAAAAGTAGTAGTCCACATGATGGCATCAACACAAAAATTAATCCATCTTGTGAACCTAGAGGGTCTAAGAACCAAATTCTAGATCTAATTTATATCGCCAAGAGTTTTTTCATGTTTAACATGAGTTGTGTTGAGGTAAAATTGAGACTTAGATATTTTGGTTTGATGGGAGTTCCATTCAATGCATCAACATATGAGCTAGTGGTATGAGAGAATGACATCATCAATAACTAAAATTGGACAATCCATGGAGTTAGATAAGGGGAAAAAATATGATTCATATCCAAAATCGTAAACTTCATGTGGATGACAATATACACTTACTCATGTAATTACCTAACTCTAATGTTTGGATTTGTTTTCTCTCTACAATCTTTGAAGTTTTCCTTTAATAGGTCCTCTACTCTCTTTAACACTTTTGATCAAATATTGATCTTCAATAGGCTTTAATCCTCCTTTCATGCATAATATTTTACACTATCTTCTTTCTAGTTAACTTACTCTCTCTCTCTCTAAAATATCATACCTTTATTTCTTTTGTTAGGTATCTCATAGCTCTCTTGCTTAGGACTCTTAACTATACCTTGATTATAGGTATTACAAAAACTAAAGTGTTTGTTCTATATTTTAACTCAATTTCACAAGCCTTCTTTACCCTTCTCTAAATTGGAACAATCACTCTCATGCTATCACTCTCCTTCACTTCCTACAAACTTTCACTCTTTTGTTCATATAGACATAGATCTATCTATACCCTCAAAATATCTAAAGTTTAAAATTTTTATTAGAATTTTAATAATCACATCCACACACCAATAAGGTATTTTTTAATCATAATAAACCTGTATAAAAACAATTTAAAGAGTTCATTCAATCACTAGTATCTCATACACACTAATGGCTCATAATAAGACTACTCCTTGTAGCCCTCCAAACATACAAATGTCCTTAATTTGAATAATTGATAGGGTTTATTTAATAAATAAACATATTTATAGAAACCTTTATCCCCTTTTTGCTCTAAATAAACTTTCAAGGTTTAACTCTCCATATAGATACCTTTTCTTTGCCCTCCTCCTAGACATTTAGGTCTCTTAAGGCCTAATGCATACACACAGTCTAGAAATTGTATTGTATGGTATGATAGCACTTAAAAACCACCTTAATCCATTATAGGGTGTCAACATATAATTAACTACCACATATATTTAATTTTTTATTGGATAGAATTCAAGATATCAAGATTTCTAATTTGAAACCCTAGCCCAATTGTCCATAAGCTTGTAGGTGGCCAAGAGTGCACAAAATGGATTAATTTTTTTGATAAATTAACTGATTTATTAAACCTTTCTATGATCTTAATATCCTTACCTTACCTTATCCAATCATCCTTTGTCTTTTAACAATCTCCAAAGAGCTCATACATGCAAATATATAGAATTATGTGGGAAGGAAAAGACTGTGTGGGAGTTTTCTTTAAATTTTGATCTTTCAATGGAAGAATGAGATTTAAAATTATAATTTAGACATGTATATATTATATAATACCATTTAACCTTATCAAACACTTGTTTCACTTCCCAAGATTCATTCCAACCTCATTTTTAAAGACTGTGTACAGGCAAAATTAAGACTGTGTAAAGATAGAGTTTTCTCTAATGGACTGGCTATCAATTGCCACCATTGATTTTAGTATAATTATCATGGAAAAATCATCCAATCCTAAATAAAACTCAAATAATTCTCTAAAAATTGTATAACTCAATTATATTTAATAAGAATTCCTCAAACAATCATTATAATACAAACTACATGGCACCCTTGATTGAGTATTGGCAAAATGGTTCCAAAAGGGACCAAACAATATATTTTACCTTGTTATCTAAGTTTTTATTATATAAACATAATTAAACATACCTATCAATACAAATCAACCATTAAAATCATGAGTAATCAACATGGATCTCAAAACACATTCTTCTATTTAACCCTTTCAAGTATATACAATTTAGTAACAGAATATTCTAAACAGACATATTTCATTTAATTTCTTGTTATCCTTAAATATTCATATTTGTCTCTCTAAATTTCTTATCTCATATTAAATTCCTAATATTTAATGCATTTATATGTTACAATCTTGATAACTACCTCTAAGAGGCCAACTCCATTGTAGGTCCTTACCAAGGTTCTTAAAATTGACTTTATTTAGGCTTTTATGGACATAATGACTCTCCACTACTTTACCACATGTACCTTAAATCCTCCACCACCTTCTAGGGCCCTTATAAACATTTCATTCCTTATAACTCACCCAAATCACTCTTGGACACACTTTCACAATTTAAATATTCAAAATATCACTTTTGGCGGGAAAATGCAAAAATATTACTAACACACCTTTTCACACTTCATAACTAGACTCAACCATTCTTAAGGGACCCTATGAAATCCCTACACACCAAAACATGACTAATTACATTCATTTGAAGTGTCTCCTTGATGCTCCTACATCATATTTCTTCATGAGTAAAGCCTAATCTAATATTTTAAATAGTTTGTCATAGCCTTGTCTGAGGTTGGACCTAGTGAACCAAGAGGAATATAAATTTATTATTCTATGGTTATTAGGATCAGAGAGACCAAGATTATTTCACATGTATAACCATGTATCTCACTCCCCTTTGCACCAACACATAGTGAGATGACCTTCCTTGTCTTCCTTGAATCCCACCGTATTAAAATCTCCACATAACACCTAGTGAGTTTCAAGAAGTTAGTCTAATAACCATATCCAAATCATGGATCTTTCAACAACATTATTGAAATCATAGGTTGTCCAACCTAAGAAGGCCACCATCAAAATTAAAAAGGGTCCACACCACCCAATAGGTGGGTTCATCTCCCCAAGAAATAATCTATGAAAGCTTTGGCATGAGAAACATGATGAATCCTCCACATATAGGATCATTATTGGACACGTGGCCAAATCATATGAGAAAAAAACTAAAGAAGAAAACCATAAATTTTTAATTCTTGATGTTTTAGGATTTCTGGAGTTCAAAAGAGAAATATGCAAGCAATAAAAGTTGTTTGAAATTAGTATTATACTATTCATATTTTAGCAATGCAATATTGTACTTTGATGATATAATTTATTTAAGCATGTGTAATAAATATAAGTATAAAGTAGATAAGGGATAAAAGATAGCATATGTTGTTTTATGTTATGTTTTGGGGTATGAAAATGATCAAGAATCGTCATAGGACTGTCTTAAAGATCTTGACTTTGTTCATTTTTAATTTTAATTATTTTTATCTACCGAATAGTTACATCGATCAAGGATAGTAACGTCAACACAAGTGTCTACTTATAACACAGATGTCCTATCAAAAATATGTATATGAATGGCTCCAAATTTGTATCAGGCTTGTACTGTCACTTGTGTAGTTGTTTTACATCATTGGATCTGTCTTCCTATGTGCATAATCTAGATAATAAGTAAAACCATAGTTTCTTTGCATTGAAACTCTTATAACGTTGTAAAGAGGGGTTATTACATGAGGTGAGCTAGCCATAACAACCCCATTTGTTACTAAGTGTTGCCTAAATAACCAATACTCCCAAGAGGGCCTCAAACCCGCATGTAGTTATCCCTCCTAATTATATGTGTGAAATTATAAAAGTGTCAATATATGTTCTTTCACCTAGTAACCCTTGGTACAAGTAATGCAATTACAGTCAAGCTGATCGATTGTCATGTAAGTATGTACATTCTCACTATCTTATTTATGATTTTATTTTGGTTCTCCATCAACCAAAATGATTCTATTTAAGAATAAATAATTCATATTTATGTACTAGTGTGTCACATTAAATTATAGTTTAACTTTAGTTATATTCCTCCCAATACCAATTTTTATCAAATCCATCCATTATTTCCCACTTACACACACTCTCCCTATCCCATTGCACAAATTTTATCAAACTTTACAAAGATAAAGTGAACTTGTTTTGGTCGGCATACCATGTAGATGCACATCTATGGCACTATATATATTTATCGTGGTTCTAGGGGCTACACCCAAATTAATTTGGTCAACTAACATTTCATTATCCAATTTAGCAAGATCTGTATAGATCCTAGAATGACAATAAATTTAGTGAGTCGACATTTATGTAGGATAAATCAGATTTGTTCTACCAAAAATAGAGGCAATGCACCAAATGATATAAGCTATTTTTTATTCAAAAGGTTTTAATCTAGCTTTTCCTCTATGCACACTTTTTTTTCATTTGTATGGTAGGTTCAATTGATGAATGTATTTTTATTGCATTTCATATATCTCTATTGCAGTACATGTCACGTGATTGAATGACTGAATGAATGAATGAAGGATTTTAATAATGTCCACGAGACCGCAACAGCCTATGGGACCCATTAGTCACACACATCCCCTTCAAAATGGGACCTCAGCGACAAAATGCTCCCTAAGTTGCATGAAATTCCTTTGAAACCCACAACTACCTTTTTAATTTGACTTAGAAAATAAATGGTTGCTTATATATATATATATATATATATATATATATATATATATATATATTTCTAGTTTTCACTACATGTGTTTGTGGTGGATCTCACTATCTTATTTAGTAAAATTGGTAAACAAATAAGTAAAATAGGGTAGGGTAAATCTCAAGATTTTGAATTTCAACCTAATCCAAAAGTTGGTTAGAGATTCCAATCTAATCCAAAAGCTGGTTAGGGCATAATCTTGAAGTCTTTAATTTTTATTATTGTAAGATGTATTACTATAGATGTTACTTTAAGAAAATATTATATTTTGAAATTGTCATGAGGATATGTTTATAGGATTTTATGTGTCTTTTAATAATAAGTTCTGAAAATTTTTATATTTTAATTATTATTCTTTTAATTCTAAAGGAAATTGATTTCTTTGACCTAAATAATTGATTTCTTTATGTTGGATAATATTTTTATGTTCTTTATAATTTTCTTGAAAAATTATAATTACAATATCTCAATCCATTGAGATGTCATAGTTATAATCATGTAAGAAAACTATTGTTTCAGAAGAAATTTAATTATGAGTTACTCACTCAAAAATAACTACACATTTTTGGTTTAACAATAATGATATATTTTCACACCTAACTATTTATTTTGTGTGTTCCTCTCACATGATAATTTATAGATGCATTCCCTAAATTATAGAGTTATATATAAGTATCTTGGTGTTTGTATGAAAATTTCAAGATATCTAAACACAAAAGGGGAGTCTAAGATGAGAAAAAATAATGGCTAATTACCTATTCTTGTGGGTAGGCTTTGGTTTTTACATAATTATTGTTAAACAATATATAGATAGTGGAATGACAATAAAAAGTAACAAGATAATAAAGTTATTCAAATTTTGGTAACCCACTTACAAGGGCACCCTGAAGTGAGGTTTAATCATTATTCTAGCTATGTGATTGTCAATGAAAAACATGGAAGAGTTGTGTTCTATTGGGTTTTTGTATGTTACTCTTAAAGAGGAAAGTCCTCTGGTCATATGTCTCAATGGAGGTACTATTTTGTCAATACTTAAACATTTATAGTTCACATATATATATATATATATATATATATAATTTGATTGAGGTTCATATGTGATGTTTTAAATTGTTCATATTCTCAATTCTTTGTATTTTTCTCAATATTCAGATGTAGTGTTATAAATTATTCATATTATCAAATATATTTGTATATGATGATGAGAATAACAAAGGATTATAATCCTTATCTTAATGATCATACTAAAATTTATTACAATAAATACGATGTTTTGTAATTAATATAATTTCTTCACCATAAAAACCATATATATACCCCATTCTCAAGAATCAATAATATTTTTTATTTTAACCAAAATATATATTTTTAAAAAATATAAATCAAGATCTTGTCTACTTTAATTAAAATGAAAAGGATGCTCAATAGATACATTATCTTTAACATGTGGAAAGACTTCATATTCTCTTTATTTATAAGATATCTTCAACTCCTTGAGTCATGTGTTAGTATAACATATATATATATATATATATATATATATATATATATATATATATATATATATGATGTGGCACCATAAATGAATTGATTATAACGAAGACTTACAAACTAGTTGATGTCTTATCAATGTCAAATTTTATCAATCAAAAGTGTTAAGCATGGAATTCTTAAAATTTAATCTTTGTACTTATTAATTTTTATCATTCCACCCTCACAATAAAACCTACCCTCAGATTTTTAATACTATTAATGTGAGTTTTATTTACTAAATAAAAATAAATTTGTTTCAAAAAATTGAATCATTTTTGCTCAACATAACCAATTAATTTTTTAATTTTTAATTTATCCATCCATAAAATATAACATCTTCCTATTGTAAGGACATGGTGCTCTCTTCCCTTGTTATAATTATGCACTTTAATTCTTATCCTTTTCAAATTGTTATATAAATTTAAAATGGATTTGGACTTGTTTTGGGTTGTATAAAAATAGAGTTAATTGTTAGTTAACACTAGGTATTTCTAATTAGTTAAATATTTGATAATATTTAGAAACATCAATAATAATATATCTTATTAGTGGATTAAAAAATACAAAATTAATTATTAAAAAACTTTATTTTGATAGGAAAATATGGATATGCAATGTCTCTTTCTATACATTCGATTAAATTGATGTTTTCTTATCTATAAACTTTAATTTTGGTGTCCAAAATAATAAAATTATCTATAGAAATTTAATGTTATTACCCTGAATAATTAAATTATGAGACATAATATTATGTTGTTAATGTAATAAAAAATAGTTTTAACAAGAAGTTTTAATAAATTTTTGTTAAGGATAAGAGAAGTGCTCAAATGTTTTTGGTAATCAAATTATCCTAATGACTTGTAGATATTTATAGATGTCTTGAATTTGAACTTTGGCAAAATTGGTGTGCATCCCCAACTACCAACAACTATAAATGGGAATGGTCAAAAGGATTAGAGTGTCCCATCTAATTTTGAGGAATGCACAAGCTAGCATACTAGAAATAGAAGAGTACAAGGCTAATATAGGCATTGCAGGTGGATGCACAAAAATAATTTCAATAAAATATATACGTTCGTAATAAATCCTAATGTTTTCCTCCTAGCATAAAAGCATACTAAGTTTTTAAAAAATATTAAGGAAAAAATTAACTTATGGTTTGGGATGAAAAAAAAGGAGCAAAGATAATAGATTTGAATGAATTTATGGAGTAAGTTGAATGAGATAAATTATATTTACCTAAGGAACAATATCTAACCTTAAAAATGGGTGTAAGATAATATGTGTTCAACAAAATATAATATGATTAAATAGATTTTCAATTAAATTGTAAAATAAATACCCATGAAATTTTAATGAGGCTAAAAACATGTATATCAAACTTAGTTAATTTATACAAATAAATATAAATGTAAAGTTTAAAAATGTATCTTGAATATTGAGTGATTGGGTGATATTTATAGGATCTTACATTAGGAAACATTAATCATAAGAAAGTTTCATTATTTAGAAATGTCAAGCACGAGAAAATTATATTGAAAAATATGTTCTATCTGATCTGAGGCTCCTTAATTTTCCATAAAAATAGACAAAAATGTAAAGAAAACACCACATGTTTTGGGGCTTGCATTATACCAAATAATAATTGAGTTATCTTGAATTTTTATGATTTCTATAAGTATAAATACACTAGGGTGTTTTTACATTTATAAATGACTTGAATTTAAATTAGGACTACTTAAAACAATAATAAATGGTCAGAAAATCAAAAAAAGTGAGATAAATATTAGATCATATGAAGGGAAAAGGGACCCAAAAACTCCCTTCCATGATTGTATAGTTACACTCCACACACACACACACACACACAGAGAGAGAGAGAGAAAGAATTGTAGGCTATAAACAAAAATGGAGTGGGATATCAAACTCTATATAAAAAAATGTATAATATGATCAAACTTTGATGAAATGAAAATAACAACTAAAAAATCATTTAAATTAATAATAAACAAAGTAAACATATATATATATATATATATATATATTCTTTTATTTTGTGATAATTTTTTTGATGAAATCGGGAAAAAATAATACTAAAAATATAATTCAAGTTTTGATGTATGAATATTTTTGATGTAATTTATATCAAGAAAGATGATATAACTCGTATTTTGGCATCAACATGTTATATCTAAATTCAAAGTTTTTTTTTTATTATACTCTCTAAATCAAATCATTTTATGTCAAAAAAAATGTTTCTTAAATAAATTGACATTAATAAAAGGATTTATTTTCATGCACATTTTTTACACACCAAAAAAAAAAAAGAAAAAAAAGAATAAACAAATGACCATTTCAATTGTTTGAGAAAATAATAATTATAAATTTGAAAAGGGTTTAACTTAAAAGGTATATATGCACATTTAGAAAATAGAGGGAGAGCTTCCATGCTCATTTTAAGTAATTTGATGGCCAATGTTGTGATTTTCAATAATTCACATTAATCTTGAAACAACTCATTAACAATGTCCTTTAAAACTTGCTTGTTATTTTCAACTTTTGTTGGTAGTACCATGATCATGAAAGTCCATTGATTCCTTAAGTGTATTTAATTTTGGTATCTCAGGTTTAGTGATGTTTGAATACAAATTCTTAGTCTGGTTTTTTTGCCTTCTGTCATGCCTTAGACATAGATCATGATAAGTCCTTACTAAGAACATCAACTGACAAAGCTTGGAAGATTCTTATAAACATATAATCAACATTAATCCTTTCCAATACCTACATAAAAATATGAAAATGCACTAGAAACAAACATTTTCCATTTCAATGTCTTTGATATATATATAACAATCAAAGGATGGGGCTAGATTAACTTTTAAAGTGTTATATTCAAATGGCAAGGCACACTAACTACAACCCCTTGATTCATTTTCCACTCACAAAAATACTATAAACTTAAAATTTTATGTAATTTTTATGATGAACTATGGTTATTATAAAATTGGTATTTGATGCAGAGATCAAATTTTAGGAAGCTATAATTTTTTATATGTAATTCTATTTGAGTTCTTGCTTGCACCAAAATGACAGTATTGAAGGTGTATTTAGTATGTATATCTCTCCAATATTTAATGTTTTAGATTTATATGATTTTCATGGAGAAAATGATGAAGGGAAACAATATTGAGAAGTAGATTGGAAGCAAGAGGTACCAAAGAAAAAATAATAAAAGATAATGTTAGTTCTGGATAAGAAAATAGTTAACATAAGATAAGGAAGATATAGTATGTTTGGTATAGTGAGAAGGACTAAAAAAACGAGACAACACTTGGATTTCAGAGTGAGAGCTAAATTTTTTGACAAGCATTAATTGCAAGGTTTTAATTAGAGCAATTCACATGATTTGAGTTATTTTCAACCAAAAGAGAATAATGGAGAGACTGAACTTTCATAGCCATAACTTTTAGTTCGTAACTCTATTAAATCTCTCATTTACACTAAAATGATGGTATCAAAGAGGAGAATGTGTTTCTAATTTATTTTAGGTGGTTAGAGTCATATTTGATATATTCTAAGGTCATAAGTGATCATTTAAGAGTCTGAAATTGTATTTTAGTATTTTTTTTCAACAAAATTAAAATCTTAAAAATTATATATTTTGGTAATCAGACATAAACTTAAGTTAAAATTCATTCATTATTGTATATTTATTATGTAGATATTTTTAGGCCCATCTAAGCTTGCACGCAAACCTTACTCAAAATAGCAGTTGAAAAAATTGCTAGAAAACAAAAGTTACTAAAAATAGTATGGGCCAACTAACTTTTGATAGATTTTGATTTGTTTAGTTTTTTAAAATTATGTAAATTAATTCTAATTTTAAATTGAGTTTTATTTAAAGACTTTTATATAATATTTTATTCATTCAATGAAAACCATTCGAAAAAAATGTTTTAATGCAAATTTTGAATTTTATGCTTATTGATATTTTACTTAACAAGTCTATGTTTTCATCACTTCTTTTTTAATTAAAAAATGGTAATTTAAACTTCTAATTACAAGAGTAGCTTAAAATACTCTTCAAAAACTATTTAAACTTGACTAATGTAACAAATGGTAAAATATTGAACTTTGAAAACTTATTGTTATGAATTTAATATATAACATCCTCATATAACATTATTAAGATTGTACGAACAATCCTAGTTGACTTATTGATGTAAAGTTAGAGATGGTTTCCTATTTGCATCTTGGGGTTAGAACAACTTCTTCAGATGAGTTTTTTAAGAAGGAACCTTTCATTTCGAACTAATGTATTTATTAGGGTTTTATGTTGAAATCGTTTTATTTTCTTATCTTCTATTATAAGGCAATAATACTAGTTTGCAAGTATGTATAATTGTTTGGTAAGATTGTGAAAGTCATATTTATTTATTTTATTTCAAATTTAATATTTGGGAAATTATTAATAATTTTTATTGATTAAATTAAATAAGTTTTTTGATAATATAGAACATTATTCTAAAAAAAAATAGGATTGTTGATTCAACCATTATAGTTGACAAACAATCCATTACCTTGCTACTATGTGAAATCTCATTGGTTGTGTAGTTTATTAATACGTGTAACATTTGAGGATTTGAATTAAGTTTTGATTCCTTAGCTTAAATATGGATTAAGTATTTAAAGATATAAATTATTAAATATTAGGTCTTTTGTTTTTAGAGTGTAAATGGTTATTTTTCATTTAATTTTGGAAGTTGTCTATTATCAAAAAAATTGCATATTTAAGTTTAAAATTGTGTGTAGTCATTTTTCATTTAAATTGACTAAATTTATTTATTCAATTAATAACTAATTATTGATAGAATAATAAGTTTTTTTAATCTAATATTTTTTTCACTTTGAAATGGTTATTGATAAATCATTCTATTACATAGCACTATTATCTTGATTATTCTACCTTATACTCTGAGCTTACACCTTCGTTCTTTAGTATACATAGAAATTGGATTCAATTGATAGTGGTATATACAAATGCATGGGTGTATAAATATATTCATGGTTTCAAATATATCACCACTGATTAAGTAATGACTAATCTACTTAAGAGGCAAGATAGCCATGTGAGAAATAATTACAATTATCTTCTCTATATAAATTAAAACATATAAATAATAGTTAGTAATTTATTTCAGTTGGTTTTTATTCTAGCTATGTATAATTAAGAATGATGGTTGAACAAGGTGAAGGTAGAAGCTACCTTAGGTTTTAGACCCTAATAAAAGTCTCAAAGTAGACTCGCCTAATGGCTTATGCAAATTATAAATATATTCCATGTGGAATGCATTAACATGGAGTTCAAAAATTTAATTGTGATTGATTTTCTATGATGAATTGGTTATATAACATCTCTAATCAGGAAGTAACCTAGTCTTTAAGAAAGGAAAAGTATCTTACTTGAGAATCAAATAGTACTTTTATTTCATTATTGTTATAAGTAATCTCTTACCTAGATTATATATGCATAGTGAAAGAACCTTATTTCTTAATAGATAATACGATAAAACTGGTATATGAATGTTTAAAAATTTAGAAAAACATTTAACAAATCAATGTCATAGTTTCACTCTTAACGATTTTAAACAATATTCTAAGGTTGCCTTATCATAAATAGGAAAGGTCTTAATATTATGGTATACACTTGGAAATATTTTTTTAAATGTGTGTACATGTACTCGTGGTCATAATATCTTTCCTTCATTTAGACCTAGTAATAATTTGTCTTTAATCAATGTTCCTAGTTAACGGGCTCATTATTGGAATTCAAATTTCATAACCATGAAAGCCACGTTTTTTCATTGGATTGACTTAAAGGTGTTATGATAGAGGGTGTCATATCCTCAATTAATATTAAGTTAATTTTTGGGGATCATTAGTTGAATTTATGTCTAATTTTTCTCAAGATGGTGAGAACTAGACCTAGCAAAGAAGTCAGGAATGTTGAAAGTGATTTGGTTGATAATTATGGTCAGAATGAGCATGTAAATCTTGATGTTAATGTTAATCATAAAAACAACAATGTCGAGCATCGTGACAACCTTGATGACAATAGTTATAATGAGTGGAATGTTGTTGTCAAATAATATTTTGAGTGTACTTCACAACATTCAAGTGAAAATAGAAGGGTGTGGTTAAAGGTTGACCCATGAAAATTTTTAAGGTAAGGAGAAAGAAGGGCCTCAAGATGTGTATTCAAGGAAACCAAAAGTTATGAATACCATTATAAATGAGCTTAAGAAGCTTTGTCCTCCCATATTTTTAGGTGGAGATACTGGGGATGCCACTGAGGCATGGTTGATTAACTTGTATAAATATTTTATTCTACATAATATGGGCTCTAACATAAAAGCACACATAAGATCTTACCAATTGATGGGTGATGTTACTCTATAGTGAAACTGTATATTTTCTATTAAGGGGTATGATTTCATTACTCTCTCATGAGAAATCTTTGAGAAGAAATTCAAAAATACTTATCTGAATAATATTTTTAAGGATTAAAAAATTATTAAATTCTAGTTATTAAAATAGGGAACAATGTCTATTTCAGACTATGAAAACAAGTTTCTTGATCTCATACGTCACATGAATTACATGCATGATGAGGAGACTAAGGTTACTACATATAAATTAGGTTTGAATAAAGTACTTATTCATGATGTAAACATGAATAATTTGAGTGATTTAGGTTTTCCCCTCGAATCAACACATTATGGTGAAGAAAAAGAGAAGTCCTGCCAAAAGGCAAGATAAAATTTTCATAACAACAAAATATAGAATAAATCAAAATCAATTATCTATCTGGTAAGAAATAATTTCAAGAAAAATGATCAAAATATAATTTTTGCAAGATCAATAATTCTACAAAAAAAATACAAAATAACAACAAATTTTTAAAACTCGATCCTTTATCAAAAAAAGGTAATGAAAATAACATTTAGTATCAAGATAACTTATGTGGCCCTGCCACACGAGCTAATAATTTTCCTTTACCTCCTAAAAATTATATGATATGCTAATAATGCAATGACAACCATTACTACAAATATTTATCTTGGCTACAAAGAATTCAGGTCTCAATTCACAAAGTCTATGTTGTTAAAAAAAAAATCCAAACCTTCAATCTAGTTCAATTAAAACTAGATGTATTATTTAATAATTTTTATTTCACAATTTTAATTGATTCAGGAGCCATAGATAGTTTTATTTTGTGTAAGAGTGCTTATAAATGTAAAAATAAACCCTTTAGAATTAGAGAAGGATGGGAGGTAGAATTTGGTACCAGGAAAAGGGTAGTTATTTCTAAATGTTTAAAACAGATTAAACTTGATCTAATAGATTTTGAGACTCATGTAAACCTATTCTTGGCACATTTAGGATCTTCTGACCTAGTCTTAAGAATGGATTGGTTACAAAAACATCAATCAAATCTTGATTACTTTAATAAAATAATCCAATATCTTGATGAAGATGATAAACCTATGGTGATCCAAGGTATCGTCAATCATTTTGTTTCAGTAAATTTTGAATCTATTTGATGTTTAAGGAGAAACAGAGATGAAGGGTAGGTATTAAAGATCAAAGAGAACCCGAATTGGTTGCATACCATATCAAAATGATGTTGAGCACTCCTCTTTGGCTAGGGAGGACTACCTATGAGTAAGAAAGCACTGCCACTAAAAATATTTGTTAGTAGATATATGAGTGGGCTACCAAGCTACGCGCTTGTTCCTGAAAGTGTCAAACTTCCTTAGGGATGATAGTCCACTTTTTCAAACAAAATGGAATAAATGACAAAATGAAAGAGAGAGTAAGAGAGATATTTTTACCATTCTTATAGTCTGAGTGTAGTAGAGTGTGACATAGTGAAGGCAATGTGAGCTATTTTGTGTTTTGGGAGGTTGTTTAGGTAGGCTTAGGGAAGTTGGTGGAAATACACAGTCACCGACATCAATTAAGGTTGTCGATGTCAATAAGGAGATATGATCAATGCAATTATCTGATCAATGCTAGTAGGGGCATTAGGTTCTCAGAAAGTTTTAGGATACATTTTTGAGCTAGAAGGTAGATGATTGTCAAGTTTGTGAGGTTGAGAAGAGTCGTAAGGGAGTGGGTAAGACTCAAGTGGGTCTAGATAAAGGGTTGGTATGTTTGAAGTAGAGGGAAATAGGTGAAGGAGTTTTATAACTCCTTCACAGGGAGAGTCAAGATGTTCATAAAATGATAAATAGTATAACGTAAAGTAATTATAAAATGACTGTTTAAAGGAATTGAAAAACATAGAGATATACTTAGCTAGTGAAAAGGATGAACTGTGAGTGCTGAATAGATGGCTTTGATGAGACATGTTGAAGCAATACATGAATAGAAAAGATAAGTGTGTGTTTCTAGTTCAAAATAATCCAAGCTCTGTGTAGTATATCAATTCCTAATCTAGACTGATTTGTGTAGAGTAATGGTAAGCCTGGATGTATAAAGTCAAATGCCAAATCTTGTACATGAATGATTAATTTTTCTGATTTCTACTGACCTAAATACTAGCTTGAAATTTTTCTTAAGTAAAAGACATTGATGATCCCACTAATGTTCATTAGGGGTTGATTGATGTCAGTGGCATGAGAATAGGTAAAAGGGATATTTTTAGCCTATTTTTTATTCCTTCTCTTACCAAGTGTGGTGCCCATTATAAAATGGTATAAATGTGAGGTTAAGAAGAATTGAGTTAATTAGAAATTTATGTTAGGGGTGAGAACAAGTCATGGGTAGTTAGGATTAGGGGACTAAGTCTTGAGGTGACTCAGAGGATAAGAATTAGTCTTAGGATGAGGTGGCCAAATAAGGTAGCATAAGTAGTTTTTAATTAACTTAATTAAAAAAATTTAAATGAATTAAATGTGTGAGGGGTGAAAACATGGGTTAGGAAGGATAATTATTAAAAGGGGATCAAGGGGGGTTTTGACACAGGGAGTTACACACATGTGTGATGTAATTTTGATGTCTACATTTACCCCTTTTTGTCTTGTAATTTTTACTGACAAGTTGCAAGACAAAATTAGGAGTTGGATGCTCTAGGTATGGGATGAGGTATCCCCCCTCAAAATAGGAATTGACAGAGGAGAATCTAGAATCAGGTACTAGTTTGATAAGAAGTTAATTGAGTGGGTGGATGTTGAGTGAGAACATGGTAACATCGTTGCTTGTGCATATATTACTATGAGTTATAGTTGACACAATGAATAACATGTAAAGGCAAGGAAGACTTGGATAGAAATAACCAAATAATAGCTTATAAGTGATAGCTGATAAAGTTAAAATGATCAAAGTTATAACTCTAATGGTCTATGTGTTCCAGTTATCTAAGGTAGGAAGTGTTCTTGGTAAACACAAAAGGTTATAGGTGATAGGACTAGATTCGTTGAGATCTAAAACACCTGATATACATGTGAGTGTATAATAGCTAACTATAGTGAGGTAACATAAGCAGTCAAGACAAGCAATGCAAGGTTGGTTCAAAAGGGTCAATAGTCAAGGAGATATTCATTATCTCTGATCAAAGTCATCATGGGTGGAGATTTAAGTGATCTCCAAGGTTGGTTGTCATAGTTGGGGAGATATATGTGATCTTCAAGATTTGTTGTCATGGTTAGGGAGATATACGTGATCTCCAAGTTGCCCTAGACTTAGGGTATAGTCTAAAGGGTGGTGGTTGGGGTTAAAAACTCTAATTTTAAGGTTGCTAACATCAGTTATGTCATCAATGTCAGTAGTAAGTATTATCAACATCAACATCTTGAGTCAAGATTGTCAATGTTAGTGGGTGACCAAATTTGACAAAAAGGGGTTTGGTGGCCCATCAAAACTCATTTATGACAGCTGATTGGAGAAAAAGAATTTTAAGTGTTGTGGGGCATAGGATATCCCTAACCTATTTGTTTATTGTGAATTGGCAAGAGATAAGTGGTTGAGAAGAGTGTGTGAGAATGAGGGTGTGATTGAGTGCTTGGTGGGTCACGATTTGATTGAGAGTGTTGGTGTGGGTAGAGATGACAGAGATAAGAGGGGACCAGTTGGAGGTGCACCACCACAAGTGCCAACCATTCCAACCTAGAAAAGATAGAGAGATGAGGTAGGATGCTCTTTGAGTTGAATTTTAATTTAAGGTAGTTAATTTGTTATTTGAGCTAAATTTGATTGTTTAGGGGGAGAGAGTACAATTAGAGGGGTATTAAATGGGGTAAGGATAGGTTTGGGTGAATTTTAGAGGTGTTGGGAGTAGTTTTTAAGAAGAAACCTAAATTTTAGAGGTGGGTTGTTCAACCCTAGGGCCAAACTAGTCATCAATGTCAATAGGCCTCACCAACATTGATTGACAATCGGTACTGATGTTGGCTGACACCCGACATTGATATCAATATATAAGACTGACATCAGTCATAGAAAAAACCCCAAATAGGAAGAAAAAGCTAATTTTAGATCCCTAATTGAGTTAGTCAACGAGCCTAATGGTTGAGTTAGCATTAGAAGACCCCATGTTGATTGAGTGTTGCCTACATATCCTGGGTGAGGGCCTCATGCTAATGTAGTTCTCCTAATGCATAGGAAAAAGGGTGAGGTATGGTTAAAAATTTGTTAAGGGAAGTGGTTAGGAAAAGGTATGTTAAAATAGGTCATGAAACCTAGGGCTTAAAAGATAGGTCATGGGGTCGAGGGTGTGAGATATAGGCCATGGGGCCTAGAGTTTGAGATATAGCCCATGGGGTCTAGAGTTGAAATATATGCATTTAGGCTTAGGGTTTAGGTGGGTTAACAAGTTAAATATTTAGGTGGGTATATGATTGAGCTAACTTTAGAAGACCCCATGTCGACTGAGTGTTTCCTACATATCCTAGATGAGGGCCTTAGGCCTATGAAGTTCTATTAAAGATAAGGGAAAAAGGTTGAAGGTTTATATTAGAAAGTATGTAACTTGAGGTTTGTATGTGTGGATGCAGGCTAGGTAGGATTTGACATTATGAGATCGACTACCTATGCTACTGACGAGGATAAGGATGGATGAGTGAAAGCACATGGAATCTATAGGGTTAGGAAGAGTGTGATGATATTTCTAGGTTGCATGTGATGTTAGCTTGATGATAGATTTGATAGAGAGGTGGGATCACACCACTAACACTTTCCATTTGCCTACTAGGGAGTTGACTGTGACATTGGAGGATGTTTACAGGATTTTATGGATGTCACTCCAGGGTGAGGAGATCTTCTCATGTTCAAGATAAGAGCATGATATTCACATGGATACATTATTTTGAGATCATTTTAGTGAGGCGATTTATCACTCAGTGAGCTTTGCTTATGAGCCATTGTACACTACTGATGAGGAGCAACACTGGTTGAGTATCTTGATGATGATAGGGATTACAATATATGCACTTTACGATGTGGATGGGGGGATATTTTTCATTGAATTGATATGTGTGTTAGCATAGATGGTTGAGCATCAAATAGTGTATGTATGGGGTCCAACTTTTCTCATACAATTATACTGAGAGTTGTGGAGTTTGAGGCTATGGAGATGGTATAATTTGTGCATCAAGAATTTAATCCATTGTTAGGCATATGAGCACATCATGGTGGCATGGCCATTGAGGCTACCCATTATGATTGTAATTAGTTTTAGAGTCAAGTTTAGATGGTGGAGAGAGGGTATGGCCCAGACACGTGTAGATGACATAGTTTGAGATATTGATTATTATAGGCATATGATAAATGGATTGATTCATGTAGATATTGTTTGGAGGCCCTACTTAACATAACATGCATTTAGAGGACATGAAAAGCAACTTATGGATTTATAAAGCATGTTATGGGTCAGAGGGAGATGAGCTAGAGAGTTAGAGATGATACCTATGGCATAGGTCAGGAGATAGTTTGGCTTATTATAGGATGTGCCTCCTATCTTTCCTCTATATAGGAGGGATTCTATAGAGTCACCCCTACCTTTTCCCTAAGAGACAAATGGGCCAAATTTTAAGGAGCTACCAGTAGGCCCAGGTGTGGTATATCCTCAATGCACAATGGATTATCTTGCATGGTAAATAGGTCTACATTTCATGGTTTAGGTCAGGAGGCCACCACTAGATTTATAGGGAGTGATGAGAGAGAGAGAGAGAGAGAGAGAGATTCAGTCATACAAGCCAAAGATGCAATTATACAGGCTCAAGATGTAGTAGAGGCACAAGTTTTTTTCTTATAGGGGCAATTTATGACCTTGTAAGGATAGGTGATTACACTGATGGGATAGGTTAAGGCATTACAAGGATATGTTACTGCACTGACAACAGAGAGAGATAGTTTGAAAGTAGTAGGACAAGCTACTCTTGCTCCACCAAAGGGACCAATATAAGGTCCTACAGTAGGTTTGATGGGTCCACCATAGACTGTATCTCTAGTGAGGTATAACATAGCTTTAGATGAGATTGCATATTATGATAGATCCATCAAGGAGTTCCCATAGATTCAGAGGTATTCTTAGGCTAGAGAGCAAGAGAGATCAGTGACACATGATATGACTTCTATCTCATGCAAACATAGACAAGTAAAGGGTGGTGATGATACTACTACTTCATGACCATGACTAGAACCTCGAGTATGCTAAGAGCTAGATGATATTTTTGATGTTGTTATATATTTTGTATATACACTAGCCTATAAACTAAAGATGAGAGATGTAATTTTTGAGAGAGAGATGATACTAATATGATTCATGGATTTATATTCATATTTAGCATATATATATATGAGAGTTTGTTATTTTGAGATGTGTTTATGCAATGGTGATGATGTTGAAGTTATTATAATGATTTGGATGTTTATGTTATGTTAATGTTGAGCATGTTAGTTGAGTTAGACTAGCATTTCCCATATATGTGATGGTATGTGTATAGTTTATTCGTTAGCTTCATCTTAGTATTTTAGCATTTTTTCCATATTTGTGATGGTGTATGCTTAAAATAAATGGCGTAGGCTTGATAGTTTTCCTATTTATTGTTGTTTAAAGAAATTATGGTTACATGTTTGGTGTATTTCAAATGGGATTATATAAAAAAAATTAATGGGCAATGGTTTGTTAGTTTTAGTATGGTTTTGGGTATTTATTTGAGTGTCTTTGCTCGAGATGGATATGTGAGTGATAATAGTTGTTAAACACATAACTCTAAGAATCAAGAAAGATTGGCAAAAAGGTGAGAAGGTGATTGAATCTTGTTGTGAGATGTGATCTCAGAAGAAAATTTTGCATGTGATTGGGATGGGAAAGAAAGAGGTACAATGCTCGCGTATTGGCAAAGACCATAATCACAACATAAATAGGCTCAAGAGTATAAGCCTCTTTCATGCTTTGCATCATTTGACCATTTATTTGTTAGTGAAGCATTATACTCACCTTGTGTCAAGTGAGTTCAAATTCCCTTGAAAGAGTATGAGGGGAAAAAGATAAAAGGAATGAGAGTGTTTGGGTAGTGTAACCTTCTTAGTGGGGATGGTATGCCCCTTCTGTGGGTGACATGAGAGCTACTATGGGCAATTCCATGACTTAAAGTTTTTTTTTTTTTTTGGTGTAAGCTGATCAATGCGGGAATCCTACAATGGGATTTTGTTTATGTTGAGGTCATATGAATTTGATTAATATGATAAGCTTCTAATTTAGTATTTCCCTTGATAACAAAGCTTAGCTTAGCCATCCTTCAAGGGAGTGGTCTAAGCTTTTTTTTTTTTTTTAATAGTTGTCCTTCAAAGGAGCAGTCTATTTATAGTATCAAGGAGAAGTTACGTAGCTATCCTTCAAGGGACTGATATACATTGAGAATCATGACCTGAGAGAATATAACTTGTCTATGTATCCCATTTTTTTATTTTTTTTAACTTTAGTCATGGTGTTAGGATCTTAGAGTACAATTGATTACTTTTGTATAAGCAACTAAACACGAAATTGAAACCAGAAGTAATAAGTAACTAGAAATCAAAAACAACAAATAATAGGAGATACAAGAAACAACCAATCTATATTAAACTCTTCCAAAAGGAAATACAATGAAGAAATATCTCTCTCCTCACACCTCGTAGATGTACAGTAATTCTCCCTCAAGAGTTCTCTCTCTCTCTCTCTCTCTCTCTCTCTCTCTCTCTCTCTCTCTCTCTCTCTCTCTCTCTCTCTCTCTCTCTCTCTCAATCAATTACAATCAACTCAATTACTAAATTGTTCATGCTATGAGGATCTAACCCTACTATATAGAATACTACAACACTAGGGTTCATGAGCCATGCATTTGCCACCCTTAGATCCACCTCTTAAATCAAAGGCTCAAATCTGTTCTCCTAAAAATAGAAATTCTAAAAATGCATAGAAGTCAGTGTCAATCTAAAGATGACCGATGCCGGTCGACCCCTAACCGATGTTAGTCAACCCCTAACTGATGTCAGTTGGTTTTGACTGATGTTAGTTATTGTGTAAGCCCATCAACCTCAACATTAGCTCATTAGTGAAGCTTTTAGCTCCACAACTCAACAATCTCCCACTTGGAGATAAATAGCTACACCTGTACCTGTACAACAACATCCTCTAAACATCTCTAGCTTGTTACTCCCTCTTCAAGTTCAATCTTGAAGACCAACAAAATTTGAATGAAGATTCAACTTCTCCTTTGTTATAATCTTTGTTAACATATTAGCAGGGTTCTTATCTGTATGGATCTTTTCCAGCTTCACCTATCCATCCTCCAATACATGTCTAATGAAGTGGTACCTAAGCTATATATGTTTAGTTCTTGAATGAAAGGCTGAATTCTTTGCCAAATGAATTGCACTTTGACTATCACTATACAATCTGCAACTCTCTTGCTCCTTTCCCAACTCTTCCATGAACCGAGTCATCCAAATCATTTCCTTGCTAGCCTCTGTGACTGTAATGTATTCTGCCTCTGTAGTAGACAAGGCAACAACCTTCTGCAACTTTGAAATCTAGATAAAAGCCATTCCACCAATAGTGAACACATATCTTATGGTGCTTCTCCTAACATCCAAGTCACCTGCCATATCTGAATCTACATACCCATGTAGAGAAGTGTTTGACCCTCCATAGCATAAATGCCTACTGTTGGTCCCTCTCAGATATCTGAAAATCCACTGAACTGCTTTCCAGTGTTCCTTTCCTGGATTAGCCATAAACTTGCTGACAACTCCCACTGCTTGGGCAATATCTGGTCTAGTACATACCATTGCATACATTAAGCTCCCAACTGCTGAAGCATATGAAACTCTACTCATGTACTCAACCTCATCATGTGATTTAGGACACTGTTCTTTGCTCAACTTGAAGTGTCCAGCCATAGGTGTGCTTATCAATTTTGCATCCTGCATATTGAACCTCTCCAACACCTTATTCACATAATCCTCTTGAGACAAAATCAAATTGTGATTTTTTCTGTCTCTCTTAATACTCATGCCAAGGATTCTCTTTGTTGCTCCTAAATCCTTCATGGCAAATGTGTGAGCTAATTTTACCTTCAGCTCAGTAATTCCTACATGTGTGAACCTATAACAAGCATATCATCTACATACAGTAACAACATAATATAACTACCATTATCCAATCTGTTAAAATAAACACAATGGTCAGATTGACATTTACTAAAGCCATGCTCTGTCATAAACCTGTCAAACCTCAAATACCATTGTCTTAGAGCTTGCTTAAGACCACATAAGCTTTTCTTCAACCTGCACACAAGTTTCTCCTTACCTTTGACCTCAAAACCTTTCGGTTGATCCATATATATCTCTTCATCCAAATCTCCATGAAGAAATGATGTCTTAACATCAAGCTACTCAAGATGCAAATCCTCAATAGCAACTAAAGACAATACAGTCTGAATAGAAGTCATCTTTACTATAGGAGAAAAAATTTCACCAAAATCAATACCTGGTTTCTATGCAAATCCCTTTACTACCAACCTGGCCTTATGTCTCATTTGTCCATTCTCTCCTTCCTTTAACCTGTATACCCATTTGTTTTTCAATGCTTTCTTTTTGACTGGCAACTCAACCAAATCCCACATATGGTTCTCTTCCAAGGAATCAATTTCCTCATTCATGCCATGCTCCCATTGTTTCCTAGATTCTACCTACATTATCTCATCAAAAATTTATAGTTCTCCACCATCAGTGAGCAACAAGTAGTATAAAGAAGGGGAATGATGCTCTAGAGGTTACTTACCCTTTCAAACCTCCTTATGGGTGTTTGAGACTCATTTACCATTTATTGTCTGCCCAAATTTTCTTCTGACAGTGATCGATCCCGATCATCTCTGACCGATATCAATCTGCACCCGATCGATGTCAGTTTCTTATGATCAATGTTGATTTCCACCTGACTAACATCAATTTCCACCTGATCGATGTCGATCTCTGTGTTTTTTTGTGAGTGATGATTTTTATCCGCGAGCTCATTTTGGATCATAACCTCTTCCAAATCAAGATTGCCCTGCTCAGAATTATTCAGCCTCTTGAGCTAATCACTGTACATCACCTTCTCATTGAAAACTACATCATGGCTTCTAATAATTTTGTTAGTTTCTAAATTCCACAATCAGAATCTGAAATCTACAAAACCATAACCAATTAAAGTGCACCGCATAGATTTAGCGTCCAGCTTCTTTCTATTTTCTTTATCAATGTGCACAAAAGCTTTAGAACCAAAAACTCTGAGAAATGAAAGATCTACCTTTTTACCTATCCAAGCCTCTTCTAGAATTCCACCATCTAGTGCAATAGAAGGTCCTCTGTTAATCAGGTAAACCGCAGTATCTACAGCTTTTACCCAAAACTATAAGGGCAAACTAGCATGCAACCTCATACTCTGTGCACGCTCCATTATTGTTCTATTCATCCTTTCAAGAACTCCATTTTGCTAAGGTGTCCTTGGAACCATCATTTCCCTGCGTATTCCACTCATAGAAAAGTAACTTTTGAATTTATTGCTACAGTGCTCACCACCATTGTCAGATCTAAGGCACTTTAATCTCAAACTTATTTCATTCTCAACCAAAGCTTTCCATTTCTTAAATGTGTCAAAAACATCATATTTCCTCTTTATGCAATAAACCCATACCTTTCTTGTAGCATCATCAATGAAAGAAACATAATATTGTGATCCTCTGATAGAAGCTACCTGAGTTGGTCCCCACATGTCTGTGTGAACAAGCTCCAACTTGTGCTTCTTCTTTGTTGACCTAGTTTTGAGAAACCTCACTTTCTTCTATTTCTCAAAAATATAATGCTCACAGAAATCTAGATCTATGCTTTTCAAATTTGAAAGCTTACCTTTTGACTTAAGAACATTCATTCCCTTCTCACTCATGTGACAAGGCCTACAGTGCCACAACTTTGCATCTACATCTGAAGTAGATAAAATAGAAGGAGAATAATCAGTAATACAAGTAGATAGATAAAGTGTACCTACTCTCTTACCTTTTGCTAATATAAGTGCACCCTTGGAAACTTTCCAAGATTCAGCTGTGAGAGTTACTATGCAACCCTTATCACCAAACTTTCCTACAGAAATTAGATTTCTCTTCAGAATGGGTACATGCATGACATCCTTCAACACCCATGTGTTGCCATTCTGCAATTTCAGCTGCACTTTTCCTTTGCCAACAATTTTACAAGGCTCATCATCCCCTATATAAACTTTTCCAAAATCTCCATGGACATAATCATTAAAAATTTCTCTATTTGGGGTTGCATGGAAAGAGGCACCAGAATCTAAAACCAATGATTCTACTTTATTATCCAAAGAAAATATAAGAGCAGCATGTGCAACAATACCTACAACTTTTGCTTCTTTATTACCTTCATGCTGATTTTCTTTGTTATCCTTCAACCAACAATCTTTCTTTGCATGCCCTTTCTTTCCACAATTCTAGCAGGTTATTCTTCCATTTCTAGATTTGGATCTACTTCCCATCTTTGACCTTGATTTCCCTTTCTTTCCCTTCTCTCTTTGCCTTCCCCTACTTTCAACACTTAAAGCATTACCTGATGTTTCCCCTGTGCTTTTCCTATGAATTTCTTCATTCAAGATTACACTAACATCATCGAATTTTAAGATATTTGAAGCAGATGTAGTATTACTAACTGCCATTACCAAACTATGCCAACTTTTAGGTAAAGAGCATAAGATTAATAGAGCCTTAGTTTCTTCATCAAAAACTATTTTGACTGAATTTAACTGATTTACTATTGTATGGAAATCATTAAGATGACTAGATATAGATCCACTTTCTTGCATTTGCAAATTAAATAATTTATTCATAAGATATACCTTATTCAAAGCTGAGGGTTTTTTATATAAATTTGCCAAAGTATCCATTAACTCTACCATTGTCTTTACCTGTGATAAGTTGGAAAACATAGAAGCTACCAGGCTCAACCTTATAGATCCAAGAGCCTTTCTATCAAGAACATTCCATTCTTCATCTTCCATATCTGTGGGCTTCCTTGAAACCCCACCCAACGGTAAATACAGATCTTTTTGATACAGATAATCTTCAATTTACATCCTCCATAATTGATAATTCTTGCCATTGAATTTCTTCATTCTTAGTTTACTTTTTTCTGCCATTGCTTTGCTCCCACTCAATCAAAAACCTTTGTGAGTGAATTCTGTAATCAACAAACACTAACATGCTCTGATACCAGTTGTTAGGATCTTAGAGTACAATTGATTACTTTTGTATAAGCAACTAAACACGAAATTGAAACCAAAAGTAATAAGTAACTAGAAATCAGAAATAACAAATAATAAGAGATACAAGAAACAACCAATCTATATTAAACTCTTCCAAAAAGAAATATAATGAAAAAATCTCTCTGTCCTCACACCTTACAGATGTACAGTAATTCTCCCTCAAGAGTTCTCTCTCTCTCTCTCTCAATCAATTACAATCAACTCAATTATTGAATTGTTCATGCTATGAGGATCTAACCCTACTATATAGAATACTAAAACACTAGGGTTCATGAGCCATGCATTCACCACCCTTAGATCCACCTCTTAAATCAAAGCCTCAAATATGTTCTAAAAATAGCAATTTTGGAAATGCACAGAAGTCGGTGTCAGTTTGAAGATGACTGATGCCGATCGACCTCTAACCGATGTCGGTTGGTTCTGACTGATGTCAGTTACTGTGTAAGCCCAGCAACCTCAACATTAGCTTATTAGTGAAGCTTTTATCTCCATAACTCAACACATGGATAGGACTATAGAGGCTTAGATGTTTTCCACTTTGAGGGAAAAACCATAGTACTTCATAGGTTAACTAAGTGTGTAGGAATAAGGGTTAAGAGGAAGGGAGATGAATGTAATAGGGTTACTCAAGGGATGAGCTCAAGTTAAACACAAGAATAAGTGTCACTTGATTAACAAAAGAATGGTCGTAAGTGAAAAGCATTTAAAGGCTTGAGTTCTGGCCTTCCTTTGAGAGAAGACAAGTGATAAGCTCCTGAGCCATACTTGTGAGTTGTGATGTAGGGTCTAAGCCAATTAGGAGCAATATTACCTCATTTGTTTTTCTCCATATTCATCACATATTGATTTTCCTTTAAGATGAGATTTTAGATATTGAAATCTCACTCCTTGAGGTTTTTGTTATAAGTGCATTTGATATGCTATTGATAAATTTGTAGGTGGTTAAGGGATATGAGATGGCATTCATCAAGAAACTCAAGTTGAGAAAAACATTCTTGGCAAAAGTCATCATTAGTATGTCTTGTAGAGAGATGTGAAGAGAAAGAATTTGGACCTCAAGAGGTAAAATAGTTTATGTCTCATAGACGAAGGAAATAGGTGTATCCCCTGTAGGGGTTCAAATGTTAGTGTGGTAAGCCCATAAAGCAAAGGGAATATGTATGTGCTAATCCTTGCCAGTATCATTCACTACCTTCATGAGGATTTTAGTTAAGGTTTTATTAGAAGCTTATGCCTATCTATTTGCTTGTGGATAGTATGGTGATGAGAAGCTTAATTTGATTCCAAAAGCATCATAAAGCTTTTGGATAGTCTTATTTTTGAAAGATTTATCATCTGTTATAATTTTATGGGACACCCCAAAATGATAGATGATGTGATGGTTGATAAAGTCAACAATTTTGTCAACCTTATTGGAGACAAGAGGAATGGCCTCGACCCACTTGGTGAAGTATTCAATAGCAGTAATAATGGAATAGTGATGGAGAGATGAATGAGGGTTAATCTCATCGATTAGATCCAAACCCCATTGAGAAAAGGGCTAGAAGTCTTTGGTCACTTGTAAGGCATGGATTGAAACGTGAAGGAGGTTAGTGTTTTGTTGATATTTGATGCAACGTTGAATGCAATCACTATAGTCTTGATGGATTGTTGGCCAATAGTAGTCAAGTCAAAGGATACATTTGGGAATTGTGTTACCATTAAAATGTCCACCATAAATCTTGTCATGGACTTCCTTAATGGTGAAGGGGATCTCAGTACTAGTGAGGCATTTAAGGAGGATACCATCAAAACATCACTTGTAGAGAAGTCCCCCTAGTATAGTGTAACAAGTGACACATTTCATGAAGGCACGTCTCCTATTATTGGAGATGTTAGAAGGGGTAATAGAAAAGGAGAGTTAATTTGTGAGTTGTTTGTACCATAAGTCATGTGGGTTGTGTGTTACATTGCCTATAAAAGGTTGTTAGTTGATACAAAAGAGGGCAATATTAAGTGATGTACAGTTACATAGATTTTTGAGGAAGAGGGTGAAGAGGGTATGTGTGAAGCAAGAAAAGCCATTGTGTCAGCAAACTTGTTTGTAGATTGAGGAATAGTTTGCATGAGGTAGGATTCGAATGATTCTAATAGTGTGTCTACATGATGTGTATATCATTACAAATTTTATTTTTACATAACTAGGAACTATTAACCTAATTAACCATTAGCTGGGAGTCATAAAAAATGGTTATTGATTTGACACCCAAGAAAATAGAGATTTGAAGCCCTAAGATCAAAGCTTCATATTCAGCCATATTGTTAGTACATTCAAAATCTAGTTTAAATGATAAAGGCATAGGCTCATCATCAACAGGGATGAGGATGACCTCCACACCCCCATAGTGTTGACATTTAGACCCATCAAAAAACATCATCATTTGATAGGAGATATCATCGATGGAGAGCATTATGATAGATTCATTAGGGAATTTAAGGTTTGAAGGTTGGTTATCAAGTAAAAGGGCGGTAGCTAACTAGTCATCAATAATTTGCCTTTTGATAGACTTTTGTTGAATAAATTCCAAGTCAAATTTAACAAGGAGCATGAGCCACCGAGTTACACATTGGTTATGATATGGCTTGGAATGCATGTATTTGAGGTGATCAGTATGGGTGATGATGTAGGTTTTGTGATTTAAGAGGTTGTGACAGAGTTTGGAAGCTACAATGCGAGACAAAGATTTTTGATATGGGTATATCAAGTTTCATAATCAATAAGTGTCTGATTTATGTATTAAACCACTTATTCTCAATGGTGATAATCTCGATGTGCAATCATAACACCCAAAGAATGGCCTATTACAAAGATATAAAGGTAGAAAGGCTAGTTTTCCTTAGGTGGAATAATAACTGGTGGGGAAAGGAGATATTATTTGAGTGCATCAAAGGCTTCCTAGCAATTTGTATTCCAATGGAAGGAGACACATTTTTTGAGGAGATGGTGAAAGGGTTGACAATGATCTGACAATTGGGAGATGAAGTAATGGATTGACTAAAGCTTACCTTGCAGGCTATGGAGTTGTTTGATATTAGTAGGTGGAGACATGTCTAGTATTGCTCAAACCTTAGCAGGGTTGACTTTAATACCACAGAGAGAAATGATAAAGCCTAAGAGCTTATCGAAAAGGACACCAAAGATGCATTTATTTGGGTTTAATTAAATGTTATATTGGAGAAGACAAGTGAATATTATTTTTAGAATCATCAAGTGATATTGGTGAAGTTTAGACTCTTTGAGTAAGTCATCCACGTAGTCTTCCATAATTTTGTGTAGGAGATCATGGAAGATGTAAGTCATGGCACATTGGTAGGTGGTACCAACATTCTTCAAACTGAAGGGCATGACTCAATAATATAAATTCCCCCATAGGGTAATGAAAGTTGTCTTGTGTTGATCCTCAGGAGTAACTATGATTTGATTGTAACTTGAGAACCTATCCATAAGTGATAGCATCTATGGCCGGTTGTTAGATCAACAAGTTGGTCGATACTTGGATAAGGAAAGTCATCCTTTGGATAAGTGAGGTTTAGGTCACGGTAGTCAATGAAAATGTAGATTCCCCCTATTACTTTTGTGATAGGAACAATATTGGAAACCCATTATGGGTAGTTGACGAGTTGAATAAAGTTAACAGAAAAGAGGTGTTAGAGCTCTTCTTTGACAAGGAGAGCAATATAAGGATGCATTTTATAAAGCTTATGCTTAACAGGTTTAACATTTCGATTGGTGACAATGTTATGGGTGATGATAGAGGGGTTGATACTAAGCATGTCATTATAAGACCACACAAAGGCTTTGTTATGGTCATTAAGAAATGTGGCATAATTTACTTGCTTAGAAGAATCCAAAGATTAGCCATTTTTAAGGACACATGAGTTATTATGAGAGGGCAAATCAATGTCAATGGTTGATTCATTTAACATAGCTTATGTTTTAGATGGGATAAATCATTAGATATAGGAATCATCTACATGCATGTATGTGAGAATAGCATCATCATTTTGACATTGGACAATGTTGATAGTGGGAGAGTCTTCATCAATCATTTCAAGTTGGATAAGAGGAAGGGACCTTGTTTCCTTACCAGGTGATAGGTGAGGGGGCCCAAATAGATGGCATTTATTGAAAAAAATTAGGAGGTATAGATACCTCTGATTCAGTAGGTGATGGTGGAGGAGAGGATGGCGAAGGAGAGACTGGCTCTTTGATAATTAGTATATGAGAAGCTTTGGTGGGTTTTGTTGGTTTGTCAAAACCCACTCCATGCTACTTTTTGGCATTTTCAATGGTTTTATTGGTGGGATATTCAATGGACGTATGAACACCCTACTTGTAATGACCCAAACCAAATCCTTTCTAGGCACACTTATAAAGATAGGTGTGAGTGAAGCTAGGCTTTCTTAAGAAAAATAAATCATAGGTAAATGGTTGTGGTGAAGAGGATGGATTACTGACAGTGGGAGATCAATAAATTCCCCCATACATAATATTAGTTTGAAGGTTAGGCAAACCATATGAGATGACCATCCCAATATGGGGATCATAATTAGGGTGCATATGAAGCTTTCCATAATTGATATGTAAGACAATAGTGCCTACCATAGTAGCTATGGTATCATTAAAGGAATGGAGCACCATGTCAATTTGAGACATGTAATTATCAAGAAGGGCTAGCTGTTTGTATGCATGGGTGGAAATAATATTAATACTAGCTCCTCAATCGATCATTAACATGAGTGTGATCGATATATGAGGTGATAAAAATGGCAAAATCTTGATCTTTAGGGTGTTGAAGTGGAATTTCTGAATCACTGAAGGAAATCAAGGAGATGGTGTTAAGAGAGCTGACCAAAACTATAAGAGGCTGAGGATCATCAAGTTGTACTTCAACCACTTGTAAGGTACTAATCAAAGCTTGATGGTGTTGGGGTGATTTTTAGATTAACTCATACAAGGACATTTTCACAGGGGTTTAGTGAAGTTGTTTCACCATCGAGTTTTCAATAACTTCTAAAGATGTTGGTTTTAGGACACCTAAGATGGAAATTTGGGGATTCAGAGGAGTGTCTTTTGAGAAGGGATGAACCCAAGGGGTAGTGACCTTTTCTTTTCCTTTATCTTTTTGATTTTGTGACCGTGTGATCACATTAACCGTGTTGATCTGAAACATAGTTAAAGAAGGTGGTAAAGGGGGTACGACAACATATTTGGGTTTAAATTTAGGTGGAATGGTATGAGGCATTATGGATGCCACAAGTGGAATAACAAGAAGGTTAATGGGAGTATCAACAAAGAGAGTGTTGATATTAAAGTGTTACTAAATGACTACTGTGAGAGCTTTACAACTCTCAATATCGTGTCCAAGTGAATGATGATATAGACACACTTGTGTATCATCAAACCAAGATGGCTTCAGTCTAAGAGGCTTATAAGGCTTAATGGGAAGAAGAGTTATTGTGGAGGATTGCAATAACTAGTGTAGGAAAAATATCGAAGATCTTGCGAGTGGGCTAGCACTTGTTATTGCAATAGGGGTGGATACCTTCTTTGGTTTAGGAGTCATGGGAGTGATTTTGAGTGGCACATTTTTAGGTGGTGATGGAGCCACATGTTTTGATGATACTTTCTTAGTGGTAGGTGTCACGGTGTTAGATGTGAAAGGCCTACTAGGTGGTAGAGGTAGTAGTGGAGGTAACTTAGCCTTTGGTTAAACTTGGATCAGTGATACCCCAACTAAAGTAGAGGGATGTGGTCCCAAAATTAAAGGCAAAGTTGAGGGTGGAAGAGGGAAAGATTAGTGAGATCTAGGAAGCTTAACGTTCTTCCTTAGTTCAGGCCGTGAAACTTCAACTTGTGTATGGAGAGTCAGATCTAATTTCACCTATGGATGAATTAGATTAGAGACTGGGTGAATGCTTAAAGACCTGATCTACTTTAATATGGTAGATGCTTGTAAGGGTGAGGGATCTGACATAGAAGGATGAGATTCTAGTGATTTTAGTGAAGAAGCTTTGATTTTTTCAAAGACCTTGGGGTAAAGGGTAGCGAGAGGATTGGTAGTAGAGGATGACACTTGTTGTGTAGGATAAGGAGTTTTAAGTCGATTCCAAAATTTCACATGATCTAGCTTTATGGAGTCAAGAAATTCTAGATTTCCCACTGATTATGAAAAGGGTTTAGATGAAGTTGACATAGGCCTTATTCTTGTTTTTTTAGAAGGCTTAGGTGATTGAGAAAGAGGGAAATTTTTAGCCTCTTCTACCTCGGGCCAAAGATGAGAAAGAGCCATAATGGGGTCTTCTTTGATAGAGACAAGAGAAGAGGCATGATCTTCCACAGGTGGGGGATAGGTAGGTGAAGAAGGCTCCTCAAGGGGGGTAGAGCATAGGTATAATTTCTCCCTCAACATGTGGGTGAGGAACAATTAAAGTATGATCTTCAAGTGGTAATAAGATAGTTAAAATGGGTGCAAAAGGAACTAACAATACAGGCTCCTCTTGTGACAAAAGGAGAGGTAAAGGAGGCCCTTCCTCTCATGGGAGAGGAAAAGGTAAAGTAAGCTCTTATACTTAAGGAGGAAGAATGGGCAAAATAAGATCCATTGACTGTGTGGGAGGAGTAGGTAAAATGGGTGCATCCTATTGTGGGAGAGTTCAGACTAGAGGTAAAGGAAAGACCATATTGACCATATGGATATTATGATCACATGAGTTATCAATCATGGTCTGAAAAATATTTTGATTGAGTGAATGGTTAGGAAAAGGTTGTTTGAACACATACATATTTTGATTAGCAGGCACATTAAGGTTATCCAAGACGAGATCACCCCTATCAAGCATGTCTTGAATAATGTTCTTGAATGTTTTACAATTATTAGAATTGTGGCCTTTGACTTGATGGTAGCCAAAAAACTCATCCTCCTTGTACCGAGTAGGAATAAGATGAGAGGGATCAAACTATATAGGAGGCTTGATTTGAGGAAGGGATCATTATGGCTCTTTGTTGCAATAGTTTCTCCAAAATAGAAGTGTATGACTCCCCAATGGGACTGTATCATCTTTGTTCGTACCATTGTTGAAATTTCTTGGTCAAATTTTTTGAGGTCAAGGGATTAGGTTGGTTTGTGGTTGTGGAAGAAGCTGATTTAATGACCACCACTTTGGTAGAGTATTTAGATTTTTGGTTAGAAGAAGAGGGTTTAGAAGAATAGGAGTCATTTGATTTTAAATTGGCATTATTACTATGCAAATTGACTCTGTCTTCATCTATAGCTTGGATCTCAAGTTTCTGTGCCATTGTAAAGGCTTCATCAAATGTGTGAAAAGTTTATACTTAGAATATGGATGAAATGTTCTTAGCACATGCCCTCGAAAAGCACTCAATAAGCTCAGGTTGGGGTAAAGATAAGGAGAGTTGATTGATTAAGCCTCTCCAGTGAGTGACAAAATCTATGATAGACTCATCATCAAATTGTTCAATAGAATAAAGGTCTATAATAGAAACCATTTTAGAAATGTTGATAGAGAAATGGTCTAGGAATAATTAGGTGAGTTGGGTAAATGAGAAAAGGGAGTGCTAAGTTATAGAGCTATACCAATCTAGGGAAACACCCAAAATAAACATAGGGAAGGTGTGAAGTAGTTATGCATCATTGTGCCCTATTAAATAGCATGCAAAATGCTATTGCAGGTCCTCTTTACTTTAGAAATGAGTAAATTTTAGGAGTTCCCATTGGCTTGTATAAGGGAGAATAGGCATAGAAGGATGGATGGGATCATTTCATATTTGATCATAAGATAACACATTCTTTGAACCTGATATGAATGTCACTAGACTAGACATCTTGTCCATTAGCATCGTAATGAGGTCTAGAGGAGGATTGGTTTGGGAGATACCCCCTAAGTTACAGGGAGCCTAATAAGAAGTAGAGGTAGCATATGACATGGTTTTTTATGGTTATGTTGATGCAACATAGGGGTAGTGAGTCATAGGCTAGGGGGTAGAAATGAAAGGGGCTTGTCTTGTTGGGTTAGAAACCATGCTTTGGTTAAATGTTGTTATTATAGGTTGGGTTATTTGCATGGTTATACTAGGTGAAGGGTGAGTCATAACTCATGTAATTATAGGTACGAGAGTAGATGGGATGGGTACCACAAAATTCTAAAATAGGGTTAGACTTGACCGAACTCCTTATGGTTGCCAAGGCAGGGAAGTCATGACAGGGGTTAGGTGGGACTGGGCAGTCAATGATGCTAAACTTTGGGTATTATTTATGGTTGGGTTACTTGTCAAAGTGTTGGTTTGAGTAACCATGGGGAACATAGTGGAGACAACTGAAATTGATGTTTTTTCCATCAAATAAGTTGGCATACCATATAGTGGGTCACCTGAAGAATTGTAGGTTTGGCTCATGGCAAGGTAATGCTGAAGGGCTACCACATTGCGATCAAGAAATTTAGCAAAATCTTGATCTTTCTCAGGCACAACAAGAATTTGGTTGGGTTTGGGAGTATGCTCTATTTATGAAGTATGCTCCATGACAAAATCAACAATAAGAGGGGAAGGTGGAAGTTATTGTCGGCTTGCATAATCGATAAGAATAATGTCTTGGCTTTGCATCAATACCATGCAAGAAGAAGTATAAATAGTCTTAGAACTATATATTATTGATAGAGTGTGAAAAAACTAGGTTTGGGTGCAGGTAGGTAGGTTATTTTATCTTGTTATTTTGAGAAAACTAAAAATAACCAAATTACATAGTCACTAACGTCGATCACTTGACTGATGTCAGTAGGTTAAACTCTGTCGACATCAGTGGATTTAATCGATGTCGGTCACTATGGAGTTATGGGAGATGAAAAATCCAATGTCTTAGAAACCTAGAGGCAAAATCTAGGTAAAATAGAGGATGCAAGAGGTATGTATAAGGAGGATGAATAGTCAGAAAACCTAATATAACAGGTTGTGCAACTTGAGTATTATGAATAGTGTTGATTTTATAAATCAATGAAAAAATGTCCTTACCAACTCAAAAATATAGAAGGCAATAGAAAATCAGAAAAAGAACATACAACCACTAATTATTAACTCCTAGAGATTAATTTTAGTCTCGTGTTGGCGTATGCCTTAATCAAATAGTGAGATGAGAGTGTGGTTATCGAATGTACCAGAAAATAATCTAGAGCTGGTTTTAGGTTAGTTTTGGTGCTCAAGAGGAAATTTGTGTTAGACTAAGTACATGGTTTTTTATAGGGGCTTGCTCCCCACACTTCACAAACCTAAAGCCAAGTTAGGATGCTTAGCCAAAATATAATTTTTGTCTAGAGTTTATACTTCGCCAGAGAATGGAGTGCGTTCTCCCCTTGGTGGTGAAATCCAAGTAGGATAGCCAAGTAGGGTAAGGTGATCCACCAAGTAATGAAATTCCAATGGGCCTTGTCTCAAGTGAGTTTATATGTTTGTTTTTGTGAGTGTGATCTGGTAGTGTAACATTGGGGTACTACGATTCATTCATAATGCTTGTAATTAACTAGGTGAGCTAATATGCAGCAAGCAACTATTCAAGTGCAGTGAGTTTTAAACCCAAATCTGAAGTGTTTTGATTCGAATGAAAACAATGATGAAATAGGAGAAGATAATGAATTTCACTATCCTAATGTGCATGCAAGAAAGAGATAAAGAAGATATTCTTTTTAACTTGCAATAAAAATGATAAGTTTATTTTAGATGCAAAAGAAAGAGAAGAATGGCAAGGAAGAAGAAATTTCAGTTTATTGCCTTTAAACAAAAAATAAAATGTTGAATATTTCATTTTAAGTAAAAATAGAGGGAGAAAGTGAAAGGAATGAAATTTTCACTATAATTCACCTATATGAACGCTTAAAACAAGCAATGAACCCAAAGAAAACTCTAGGGTCCCACTGGGCATGCCAAAAATATTTCACTAAATTTTGAATCTATTTGATGTTTAAAGAGAAACAAAGATGAAGGGTAGCGATTAGAGATTAGAGACAACCCAGATTGGATGCATGTCGTATCCAAATGATGTTGAGCACTCCTCTTTGGCTAGGGAGGACTACCTGCAAATAAGAAAGCACTACCACCAAAAATATTTATTAGTAGATATATAAGTGGGTAGCCAAACTACGCGCTTGTTCTTAGAAGTGTCAAACTTCTTTAGGGATGATAATCTACTTTTTGAAACAGTGCAAGTAATGTGAGAGAGTAAGAGACATATATTTGTACCATTCTTATAGTCTAAGTGCAGCAAAGAGTGACACAGTACAGGTAATGTGAGCTATTTTGTGTTTTGGGAGGTTGTTTATATTAGTGTCAATTTTTATTTTTCCCTATTTATTAATTAGGGAAATTGTATTTCTTGTGCATACATGAAGTTTTCCTACATTTGTGGGATATGCTAGCTTATGTGGAAGTGTGTGTCATAGATGTGTCATAGGTGTCATTAGTAACTCCCTTGATGGGAGTTACTTCTCTATTCTTAGCACCTTGTCACCACCTTTCATGGAGGAGTTACTGACTATTTTTGGTGTGCCTTGTCCACCTTTTGTGGAGGAGTTACTTTCATACTCTCCTATTTGTAGTCCTCATTTTGGCCATTCCATGTTAATCAGATTTTAGTTTTTTCCATTTTGTCTTGTGCAATTTCTTTTATTGTGTTAATTTTAAATTGCTTTAGCATCTTGTGGTGTGCACTTGTTCATCTTGTGTGATCACGTCTTCATTGCACTCGCGTTATCTAGATTCTGGCAACAACTCCGATATAGTATTAGGGCTTTCCTGGTAATCTTGTGTGTGATTATGCTTTTAGCTTATTTTGGAATCAAGAGGAGTGGAGTTCTTTTTTTATTCTAAATTTAGTCTAAAATCAAAAAAAATCTGTTAATATCATTTCCTTGGAAATCCTTGGCCTTTGGGTGTTTTTTGGTTGTCTTCACTTCAGGGAGCAGAGGGAGGAGCAGCTCAAAGCTCTTCTGGTTAGCAGCACTCTTCTAGTCTAGGCGCCAAGCTTATGTCCTTCACCAACATCAGCTTCAGCGCCACTTCTGCTGCCACGTTTCAGTCTTTCCAGCACCGTCCAACCGCAGTCTTCTAGCAAAGCGCCCAGCTTCTAGCTTCACTTCTGCGCCAACCTCCTTTCTAGCAAGTTGCAGTCAGTTCTAGCCATGTCATCTGGCCGTACGGCACTTTTCCAGCAGGTCTGTTGTCTTTTTTTTGTTTTTTGCAAAAAAAATTCAGATTTGCGCCCTCCTTTTTGGGACGCCACTTCCTGTTGTGTCTACTATTATATTTCTATCTTATGCACCTATTTTTTGAGCTTAAGTTCTGCCACACATTAGGTCGTACGGTTTCAATAGGCTGCATTTAGTTTTTTTGTCTTTTCTAAGTCAAAATTTTGGACTGTGCATTTTTGGACGCCCCTCCCTACTTGGCATCCTATTTGGCATCCTTTGGACACATGGCATCTATCCAAACTATCTTTGATTTATTTTTTTAGTGTAAAATTGACTTGATAAAACAAAAATCAGTCAATTTGACTGAATATTAAGGATTTTAGACAGTTTTGTATTTTGAGGATTTTCAATTAAAACTTGTATCTTCGATCTACGAAGACGAAGGGTGAGGCCCAGGTTGGTAGGAGGCCAATTCCCCCTCACACAAACCTCATTTGGATTCTTCATTCTGTGCCAAATCCAACGAGTGGTTGGAAGGCCACTTTCTCTCCCCATAACAGACATTTTTTTATGTTTTAGTGTTTTTTTTGCAAAAACACTAGTTTATGGGAAAATTGTAACTTTAAAATATTACAAACGGTAGCTCAATTTTGGGTGCCCTTTTTTTCAAAAGTGTTTGTAATTCAATTCTCCACAGCGTAGACTAGTTATTTTTCAAAAAATGCACTACTTTATAAAGTGCCAAAATTTTGGGTCTCTCGGGACGCATTTTTGGCTGAGTCTGACGTCTTGTTTGATTTAGTGTTGCACTGATTGCTCTAAGACACATTTTTGGCTGAGTCTGACATATTTTGAGCGTGCACTTACATATATGGGGGGGCTCAATATTTTGGGGGGGTTTGATTGCTTTTCACAACTTGCAAACTTCACTTTCATTCTCCTTTCTGCATACATTTACAACTTACAATTAACACAACTTCACCTAATTTCAACTAAAAATAGACTATTTTCAAATTAAACCCCTAACACCCTTCAACTATCATGAATGAAAAGTTAAAATGTCAATCATTCTTAGAAGTAAAGGGTTGTATAGGATCACAATGGGTACAGAAGTAGAACCCAACACAGATGCCGAAAAGGTTAAGTGGTACAACCGTAGTGATGAAGCCTTTGCGTTACTGAGCTTGTCTGTGACTCCAAAACTTCTCTTCCACTTAGAATCCTCCCAAACTCCTAATGACATATAGGACACCTTAGAAAAGTTATTTGGGAAGCTTGATGAGATGAGAGGTCATGAGCTCGAAAACGAACTCATAAGTCTAAGTCCTAGAAACTTTGACACCCTACAGGACTTCTTCACTAAGTTTAAGACCCTTAGATTGCAATTGAAATAATGCGGGATAAATAAGAAAGATGATCAACCTATACTTTCTATTCTCGCAAAGTTAGGTCCAAGCTATTCAGTCTTTGTCTCCACTTTACATGCCACTAAAAGTGCCCTTAGCACTGCATGGAAAATGCCTTCTTTGGATTCATTCATTGCCGACTTGACTAGGGAGCAAGATAAGCTAATTAAGATGGGCACAATGAAGTCTACTCAACCCCAAGCTTTGATAGCTGGAAATGATAAGGATAAGACTTCAACAAAGGAGAAGAAGAAAAAGAACAAGGACCAGGAGAAGAAGAAAGAAAACACTAATCCTACCCAAAAAAACACTGAGACTTCATCCTCTAATGCTAAACCTATGAAGGAGAAGGTTAAGTGTGCCTATTGTAAAAATACAGGGCATGATGAACACAAATGCATGAAGAAACAAATAGATCACCTAACTCATCTTCTAGAGAAGAACAATATAGGTGTTCTAGAGTCCATCAAGCAGAATTCATCTACCCAAGATTCTACTAAGGCAAAGGGCAAGGGTAAGTAGAAAGAAAAGGGCAAGGCCCTTGTAGCTACAACAGCTTCCACATCTTCATGGGTCATTAACTCAGGTGCTTCTCACCACATGGGCTCTTCACTAGTTGAGTTTTCATCTTTAGAGCCTTGTAGCATCTTCAATTAGTTTGGGTGATGATACATCAATTTTTGTTGTAGGGAGAGGGTCAGTTGAAATGGAAGGAGTAACATTCAACAATGTTCTAAGTGTTTCTTCTCTTTCAACCAATCTCCTATCAGTGTACCAAATCACTCACATTGGTCGGGGCATGAGAGTTGAGTTTTCACCAAATTCAGTGTCTATCAAGGAATTGCATAGTGATACTACAGTGGCAATGGGAAGGGTAGATCACCAAGCCAGGTTATACACCTTCTCACATTTTGCATCAGATTCTTCTCCTACAGCATTGCTGACTCATTCAGATGGAGTTAGCAAATTGTGGCATGAGCGATTTGGCCACCTTAACTACCGCTACCTTGAGCAACTTTGTAAAAATGACATGGTCATTGGCTTGCCTCGTGTCCAATTCTCAAAAGGAATTTGCGAGAGGTGCTCCCTTGGGAAGCATCCCGAAGCAAAATTTGACAAAGACAAAGCTTGGAGGGCTTCACAACCTTTGGAGTTAGTCCACAGTGATGTATCGGGACCCTTTCCCAAACCATCTTTCACAAGGGCCAAGTACATCCTCACTTTCATTGATGATTTCTCTAGGTACACTTGGATATATTTTCTCAAACAAAAGTCTAAAGTGTTTTAAAATTTTCTAGACTTCAAGGCTCTTGTTGAGAAACAGAGTGAGAAATCCATCAAGGTTCTTCGAACTGATAATGGAGGGGAGTATGTCAGCATCAAGTTTGAGCAGTTTTGCACCACAGAGGGGATTGATTTGCAGTGCATAGTCACCTACAGTCCTTCACAGAATGGGGTTACAGAACGTAATAATAGGTTCTTGAAAGAGATGGGTAGCTGTATGATTCACTCCAAATCCCTAGCACCACAGTACTAGGCTGAAGCCATCAATTGTGCTTGCTACATTCAGAACAGGGTTCCTCACAAAGCTTTAAAAGGGATAACACCCTTTGAAGCTTGGCATAAAAGAAAACTTGATGTTGAGTACCTTAGATTTTTTGGATCCCCAGCCATGGCCCGCATTTCAAAGAAGAAACTCAAATCTATGGAACGTCGGTCCAAGCCTTGCATCTTTGTAGGATATCTAGATGGTATTAAGGGATATCACCTTCTAGATCTAGTCACTCATGAGTTGTTCATCGAGAGAAGTGTCCATTTTCAGGAGAGTCCTAGAGACTCAACACTTGACACTTCTTATCCCTCATCAGATATACTTCTTCATGATGATTCCTCATCAGATTCAGATTAGCCACAATAGGTTCTTGAGCTAGAGTCATCTTCTTCTTCTTCGAGTTTAGACAGTGAGGACAGTGATGCAGTGTCATCCACCTCTAGTCAGTCAGAGGATGAGGAGTTAGCACCTGACTCACCCACTTTTGGGCCACTTTGGGCTAGACAAACACTTGAGAGTGTTGGGACATGGGTAAGAGACCCCGTAGATGACATATGTACTAGGGGGATTTTCATAGAGATCCACATGCCTTCTTTGCTTCAGTTTCAGATCCACAGACTTTTTGAGAGGCATCGGGGGTACCTGAGTGGGATAGTGTTATGGAGGAAGAATATTCTTCCTTAATAAAAAATCACACTTGGGATTTGACTTCGCTTCCTAAGGGAAGAAAGATGGTTCGATGTAGGTGGATATATTAGACCAAGTTTGTAGCAGATGGGTTGGTCGATAAGTACAAGGCGCGATTGGTCACCAAAGGTTTCTCACAGGTGGCAGGCATTGACTACTCAGAGACCTTTGCACCCGTTGCAAAGATGACTTCTATCTGACTCACCTTGGCTATTGCCGCAGCACATGGTTGGGATGTGCATCAGATGGATGTGAAGAGTGCCTTTCTTCATGGAGACCTTGAGGAGGAGATCTACATGGAGCAGCTGCCAAGATTTGTTCAGGATTCTTCCTTAGTATGCAGACTTAAGAAATCTAGCTATGGCCTCAAACAGGCCCCTCAGTCTTGGTATGCCAAGATGGATTCCTTCCTTCTCACAGTGAGTTTCACTAGGTGTTGTTCTGATCCTAATGTCTACTTCTTACGACAGGATGATTCGCTTCTGATTTTGGTTCTCTATGTTGATGACCTTTTGATCACCGAGAGTTCTTCATCAGCTATTGCAGTGGTGAAGGCATCTCTTCAGGATAAATTTGACATGACAGACTTGGGTTTGTTGCACTACGTCCTTGGCATCAAGATCTCACAGTCAGATTTAGGGATTTCTCTTGCACAACCTAAGTATGCTCTCGACTTATTGGCTTGATTTCACATGGTTGATTGCAAGCCATCTTTGACTCCCTTTCTATCAAGAATCAAGCTTGAGACTGATTATTCTTCACCATTGGTTGATGCCACTCGGTATCGACAACTTTTTGGTAGTCTCATCTACTTGACTCACACCAGGCCCGACATTTCATATGCAGTGGGACTTGTCTCCAAATTCATGTAGTAACCCCATGAGCTACATTGGAAAGTAGCTAAGAGGATCTTGCATTACATATAGGGTTCACATAGATATGGGATTCACTACAGATTTGGCACAGAGGTTGACTTGGTTGGATATACAGATTCAGACTGGGCTGGTGATTCACAGACTCGTAAGTCCACTTTTGGTTACAGTTTCTCTCTAGGTTTAGGTCCTATCAGTTGGTCTAGCAAGAAGTAGAATGTTATTGCTATATCATCCATAGAGGCAGAGTACAGGGGAGCTATTAATGTAGCTACTTAGGCTATTTGGCTTCAGGGGATTTTTTTTGAGTTTGGAATTCTTATCAGGCAGCCCACCATCATTTATTGTGACAATCAGAGTACCATACAGATTTGCAAGAATCTGATTCAACACCAGCGGACCAAGCATATAGAGATTCACATGCATTTCATTTGAGAGCTTATTCATAGTCAAGTCATTGACTTGATATTTTGCCAGTCTTCAGAGCAGGTTATAGACATCTTCACCAAACCTTTCACTGAGAGCAAGTTCATTCATCTACGAGCTCTTCTTAGGGTGTGGTCTACATCTGCAGCAACATCATCTTCAGGGGGGCCTTCTAGCCTCTTCTTTTCTTTTATATCTCTCTTTTGGGGGGGGATTTTTTTCCTACGGGTTTTCTCCTTTTCTCTATCTTATGAGAGATTGCATTTGTACATGAGTACCTCATCAGGCCTAGTTGTCGAGACCCATTTTATATTTTCACACTTCCCACCTAAGTTGTGCTTATGGGGGGGTATTAGTGTAGGTTTTTATTTTTCCCTATTTATTAATTAGGGAAATTATATTTCTTGTGCATACATGGAGTTTTCCTACATTTGTGGGATATGCTAGCTTATGTGGAGGTGTGTGTCATAGATGTGTCATAGGTGTCATAAGAATGTCATAAGTAACTCCCTTGATGGGAGTTATTTCTCTATTCTTAGCACCTTGTCACCACCTTTCATGGAGGAGTTACTGACTATTTTTGGTGTGCCTTGTCCACCTTTTGTGGAGGGGTTACTTTCGTACTCTCCTATTTGTAGTCCTCATTTTGGCCATTCCATGTTAATCAGATTTTAGTTTTCTCCATTTTGTCTTGTGCAATTTCTCTTATTGTGTTAATTTCAAATTGCTTTAGCATCTTGTGGTGTGCACTTGTTCATCTTGTGTGATCACGTCTTCATTGCACTCGCGTTATCCGAATTCTGGCAACACCTCCGATAGTTTAGGTAGGCTTAGGAAAGTTGGTGGAAATACACAGTCATCGATGTCAGTTAAGGCTATCGATGTCAGTAAGGAGATATGACTGATGTTAGTTGTCTGATCAATGTCGGTAGGGGCAGGAGGTTCTCAGAAGTTTGCAAGATACTTTTTTGAGCTGGAAGGTAAATTTTGGTCAGGTTTGTGAGGTTGGGAAGAGTCATAAGGGAGTGGGTAAGACTCAGGTGGGTCTAGACAAAGGGTTGGTATGTTTGAAGCAGAGGGAAACAAGTGAAGGATTTTTACAACTTCTTCATTAAGGAGAGTCAAGACATTCATAAAATGATAAATAGTATAATGTAAAATAATTATAAAATGACTATTTAAAAGAATTACAAAACATAAAGATATACTTAGCTGGTGAAATGGATGAACTATGAATGCCAGATAGATGGCTCTGATGAGATGTGTTGAAGCAATATGTGAATAGAAAAGACAAGCGTGTGTTATTGGTTCAGAACAATCCAATCTCTGTGTAGTATATCAATTCCTAATCTAGATTGATTTGTGTAGAGTAACAGTAAGCTTGGATGTATAAAATCGAATGCCAAAGCCTGTATATGAATGATTGTTTTTTTTATTTTTGTTGACATGAATACTAGCTTAGAATTTTGCTTAAGTAATCGACGTCGGTGATCCCATCGACGTCAGCTAAGGGTTGATCGATGTCGGTGGCATGAGAATAGGTAAAAGGGTTATTTTTAGCCTATTTTTTATTCCTTCTCTTACCAAGTGTGGTGTCCATTAGAAAATGGTAGAAATGCGAGGTTAAGAAGAATGTAGTTAGTTAGGAATTTATGTTAGGGGTGACAACAAGTCATGGGTAGTTAGGATTAGGGGACTAAGTCTTGAGGTGACTCAGAGGGTAAGAATTAGTTTTAGGATGAGGTGGATAGGTAAGGTGGCATAAATAGTTTTTAATTAACTTAATTAAATATTTTTAAATTAACTAAATGTGTGAGGGGTGAAAACATGGGTTAGGAAGGCTAATTATTAAAAGGGGATCGAGGGGGGTTTCGACACAGGAAGTTATGCACATGTGTGACATAATTTTGGTGTCTACACATTTAGACAAAAAGATTATTTCAACCTTATAGCTAAATAGAGTAGGAATAAAAGGGTGCAAACTTTAATTTATCAAAATAAATGAGATACTTGTATAAAATGGATCTTCTCTTCAAGATTATTCTATCTTAGAAGAGTTTACAAATTTTCTTATTGAAGAATCATTAGGATTACCTCATAAAATAGAATTTTATTTTTCAATTAAGATAATACATGGATCTATGCCTACATCCAAAGCCCCTTATTGGATGAATCTATAAGATTTAAGAGAGCTTAAGGTTCAACTGCAAGAGCTAATGCGTAATCGACCTATTATGTCACTTTGAATAACTCCATTGGTCTTCACTAAGAAGAAAGATGGAAATTATAGATTTATTACCTAAGTCAAAATAGCGTTGAGATAAATGAGTAAACTAATACAAAAAAATAACATCACTTTGATAGAAAAAAAACCACAAATTTGAGATCAAGATAACAAGTGAGTAAATCATTGAAAACTGACATATCTTAAAACTAACTTTTTTGACACTTTTTAAATTTTAGACTCTTTTAAAAACATTAAAAACTAATTACAATTAAAAGACTTTGAATATGCTCTTGAGAGACAAAATGTCTCTAAATCTATTTGACCACATATTTATATGACTTAAACTAAACACTAATAAACCAAGAACTACACCAAAAAACAAAGACCACTAAACAAATTTAGTCTACTAGTTTGACATCTACGATCCAAAGTGGATTAAAAAAAAACTTAATGATAATCCTTAAATAAATTTAGACCTAAAATAAATGACTTACCTAAGTAAAAAAAATATTACTAACAATAAACCTGATACAAATAAGCATGACACAAACCCAACAGACAAATCACCAAATATCCAAGGTGTACAATTGGCTTGCCACATTCTGTTTGAAATGCAAAGTGTCTTTTCATATAATTGTGTTCCACATTTTGAATGAAGTCGTGGCTGAGAAATATACTCGAGGAGGCAGATCATCAATATATCTGATGCATTGAGTAGTAAATTGCAAAAAACTTTGGTAGAACATATACGTAATGTAGATCATGTGAAGATTAGGCACAAATCAAATTTGAGGATGCAGATGCATATCTGCTATCATAATCTAATAAAGACGTATACTATTGCGCAAATTACATTCCTTCTTGGTTGAAGATTCCAACTGGAAAAGAATGATGCACCGTAGATTGCATAGTTTTAGCTCACCTAACTTCAATTGATAGATGGGAAGGCAGATTCAAAGTGATCTCTTTAAATGGTTGCACGATTTGAAAATTGAGGGTTAATCATAATGCAGAAGGACCAAAGCTAGGTTAGATGCTTACATACACAAAAGACAAAAAAAAAAAAATAGAACTCACATAGAAAGGGGTGACCATGAACAAGAATGGATCTACCCGATACAAGCTCAAAATTCGATATGGCACTTTGATGGATATCATTGCTCTGATACCAATGAAGGAAAATGATGATTGAATGCAAATGCAATCGATTGATATTATTGATATGAAAGTGGTGTATATATACAATGTTCAGGAGGTAGTTATTTGGTTGAATAACCTACATATAATATTAACAAATAACTGTTGATTTATCTAATTATTAACCACTATGTTAATTCTATGACAATTATGTTGCGATTATAATAGATTGTCGAGCAATTTAATTAACCTATCTAAATAAGACAATGTAATATCTCAACTTATGCCAACAGAAATTAAGAGTCTATAAATATATAGCATGAAAAAGTTAAGAGAAGGATGGCCTTAGGACAAGTGAGAATCAAGGATGAAAGAACATGATTTTACAAGAAGAAATTTTATTATGGTGTAACAATTGTAGAAGAATGGAAGAGGGGAGCTCTTTATAAAGATCTAAGAGAGAAAAGGAATTGCAAGGGTAAGATTTAGCATGTGTGCCAAGTGTCATAGTACTCTTAAAAGTGAGGAATATGTGTGTGACATGTGGGAGGAGGATTTACTTGTGAGAGTAACTCCAAATCCAACAAGTCTATAAAAGAGGTGAGTGACACCTTAAAATGCTATGATAAAGTGCATTTATAAAACAGGGGGAGATTTTACCTATTCTTTATAGGTACTTTGATGTCTCATGTTATGATCTTCAATAAATCACATTAATATTGAAATAACTCGCTAATAATGTCTTTAAAAAACTTGCTTACTATCTTCAACTTCTATTGGTATTACCATGATCATAAAGATCCATTGATTCCCCATGTGCATTTAATTTTGGTGACTTGGGTCTGGTGATGTTTGAATACAGATTCTTGTTCTGGTTTCTTTCCTTCTATTTTCCTTAACACACATAAATCATGGCAAATCCTTACTAGGAACACCAACTCATAAAGTTAGGAAAATTCTTGCTAACTTATAATCAACATTAATCATTTCCAATACCTACATAAAAATATAAAGATGCGATAAAAACCAAGATTTTCCATTTCCACATGGTTAATATATATAATGATGAATGGGTGGAGCTAGATTAACACTTTAAAGTTTTATGTTTAAATGGAAATGCACACTAACTACAACCTTGTGAGTTATTTTCCACTCACATTGAGAATGTAAAATTAAAATGCTATGTACTTTATAGGATGAACTATGATTATTAAAAATTGATACTTTTCTAATGGATTTTAGGATTATTTTATCCTTAGTTTCACACAACTAAGTACTAGTCACACACCTAGAAGGAGGAAGAAGTTAAAGAACTAGTGTGTCAGCATATCATGCGAGCAGTGGTCTTGTGTGCTCACTCGAGGCATGTAGCCTAAACCCATAGATTTTGTATCACATTGGTGGATAGATTTAACTCTATCTTAGATGCTTGAGGCACATTTAATCTTTGTTACTACAAATGTCACTCTAGAGTTAACCATTTAATTCATTCACATAGTCCATGTACTTATCTAGTAATATAAATTCAAAATCAACACCAAAGAGATTTAACACATCAATATTCACATATAAATTATTAGTTTAATTGATCTTATTTTATAATATTATAAAGATCATTCATTACAAAATATATCCATATCCCTATCTTGAGAATGACTTCACATCCACATCCAACAACACCTTCTAATCAAAGCTAAGGGGTCTTTATACACAATCTAATCCCTTCTTGGGTTACATTTTTAATACATTATATATGACAAGCAAATGACTATTTCATATATAAAAAAATTGTGGTGAGCTGTTATAATTGAGTTCCTTTTGATTTGGGCTTAACAACCCCTATATACTCTCTCTATGCTAGATATTTACTTTTGTTTTCCTCTTCACCCGTGGACTGATGCTAGTTTCACACTTGAGTAATCTTTGATGCTTCCCTGAACTAATTTTCAAATCCCTCTACATTATACAAACTTGTCCTAGTCTTGCACTTTTTTGAGTCTTGCATTTTATGTTCCTCATTCTTCATTTCCTTATTTTTTGTAACTTGATGTTTCGTGCTAAGGTCTTCCATGTTGTTCTTCCACATCTCTCTTCTTCAATATTATCTCCTGTTTCAAGGTCCTTTGTGTTACTCTCGTAGCCTTGTATATCCTCTCTATGGCTCTAAAACACTTAGAATATATTATAAAACAAATTAGGGTCCAACAATGGAAAGCTTGACAATATAAACATTCAATTACAAGAATAGATTAAACTAATTTTCCAAAACTATTTAAACTTGGATAAAGTAACAAATGATGAAATATTTATCTTTGAGAGCAACTTATTATGAACTTATTATTTAATGTCATCATATAACATTATTAAGATTGTATGAATAATCCTTGTTAAGTTTTATGGTCATGCTTGACTTATAAAGTTTTACAAATTTGTTCACTTTTGTTTGTCTTGACTTCACCTATTATTAGTCTTGGGGTATAACTATTGGATTCATTTTGATTTAACTTGGAATTAGTCTTTTCTCTCGTGGCCAATAAAATTGCATTATTTTATGTGATAGAAAATATGTAAACATTTTGTAAATTTAACTGGCAAGTTATTCAACTAATCATATAAAATAATATTATTTTGTGTTAGCTGATTGGTCATAATATTTGTATATTATTCCTAGATTCACATCAATCAAGGTAGTGGCTTTATTTTGATGTTGTAATAACTAACATTTAGATAGTGAGTGCGTAGTTATATTCAGTTGTTTTTAATGTTGTTACATCTTGGTTACTACTTCACGGTTTTGATACATAACTACATGTAATGCATATCTTATTTGCCATTGAATACTAAATTTGTTCACAGGGTGGATTAATGCATTTAATTTTTCCTCATTAAATAGTATATTTATTCATCAAAGAACATGGTTTTTAGTTATAAAGTGCTTGGGTTGAGGCAAAGGGTAAAATGGATCATCGCAACAATAACAATTTTGAAAGGTTTGGTGGAGTATCTTCAAAAAATGGACTGAGATCTTGATTCATGGTGAATGTGTCTTCTAAGAGAATCATGAGGGCATGTGTATGTGTTGGAATAGTACACTCCATGCGTATTTCATTGATGCAGTGGAACTGCTTAGTGGCCATGTAAGTATGTGCATTCTCACTCACTATTTTATTTTTACATTTCTTTAGGTTCTCCATGAATCAAAATGATTCTATTTGTAAATAAATAATTTAGCTTTATGTACCAGTGTGTCACCTTAAATTATAGTTTAGCTTCAGATATATTCCCCTAATATTGTTTTTTAGCAAATCCACCCATTATTTCCCACTTACACAAACTCTTCCTATTTCATTGCACAAATTTTATCAAACTTTATAAAAATAAAGTGAGCTTGTTTTTGGTTAGCATACCATGTAGATGTAGATCTAGGGGATTTCTAACCATATGTATTTGTGGTGGTTCCAAGGCCTATTCCCAAGTCAGTTTTGATCAAGTAACATTTCACTATCCCATTTAGTGAAGTAGGTACATACCCTAGAACGACAATAAATTTAGCGAGTCAACATTTATGTAGGTTGAATCAGGTTTGTTCTACCAAAAATAAAGGAACTACACTAGATGATTTGAAGTTGTGTTCTCATGAAGAGGTGTAATTTAGCTTTTCCTCTACAGACACTTTTTTTCCATTAGTATGGAATATTCAAGCGATGAATGTATTTTTATTGCTTTTCATCGATCTCTCTTATGGTGCATGTCATGCAATTTAAACCCACAACTTCTTTTCTCTTTTGACTTATAAAAATATGGTTGTTTCTATCTAGTCAAATTTTTAATATATATTTTTTATTTTTATAGTTTTGGTTGTGTGCCATTTTTATGGATCTCCCAATCTTATATGATAAATTTGGCAAATAAATAAATACACTAGGGTAGAGTAAATCTCAAGAGTTTGAATCCTAACCTAATCCAAAAGTCAGTTAGGGCATAATATTGAAGTCATTGAGTTTTACTATTATATGACATATGACTATAGATGTTACTTCAAGAAAACATTAGATTTTAAAATTATAATGAGGATATGTTTATACAATTATGGATAGTTTAATAATAAGATCTAATCAATTTCATATTTTGACTTTTCCTCTATTGATTCTATAAGAATTTGAGTTCTTTACCCTGAATGATTGATTTTGTTATGTTGGGTAACATTTTTCTATTCCTTAAATGATGTTTATTGCCCTTTCTTCAAACTAATTGAGATATCATAATTGCAATTACCTAGGAAAACTATCATTTTAAGAGAAGTTAACTATGGTTTACTCACTTAATAATAATCAAAAAGGTTTGGTTTAACAATTATAATAGTTTTTCATAAATAAGTTTTGATTTTTTGTGATTTCCTCTCTAGTGATAATTTATAGATGCATCCACTAACTTAAATTTTTTTATATAAGTGTCTTGGTGTTTATGTGAAAATGGTACATCTAGAAACACCAAAGGGGAGACCAAGATGATGAAAATCAATCACTAATTACTTTTACTTGTGGGTGGTTTTTGGTTTTTACATGATTATTGTTACACAGTCTATAGATTATGGAAAGACATTAAAAAGTAGGCAGATTATGGAGTTAGTCAAAATTTGGTAACGCACTTACCAAGGCACTCCAAATTAGGGTTTAATCATTATTCTAGTTATATGACTATCAATGAAAAACTTGGAAGAGTTATGTTCTATTGGGTTTTTTGATGTTGCTACTTTTAAAGAGGAAAGGCCTTTGGTCTTATGCCTCAATGGAGGCACTACTTTGTCAATACTTGAAAACTCATTACTCTTTTGTATCCAATTTTTTTGTAATTTGCTCAAGTTTCAGACGTGGTTTTATGAGTTGTTCATGTTTTTAATTCTATGTATTTTTCTCGAGGCTCGGATGTGATGTTGTAAATTATTCATATTCTAAAATATCTTTGTCGATGATGAGGAGAATAACAGGGGATTATAATCTTTGTCTTGATGATTATGCCAAATTTTATTAAAATATACATAATGTTCTACAATAAAGATAATTTATTCACCATCACAACCATATATACACCTTATTCTCAAAAATCAACAATATTTTTTATTTTTTTATTTTTAGTTTAACCAATAATTTTTTATAAAGCTAAAATCATGATCTTGTCTACTTTATTTAAAATAAAATTCATTATTCAATAGCTACAATATATTCAACATGTGGAAAGACTCTAGATTCTCTCTATTTATGCCCTATCTTTAGCTGCTTAAGACATGTGTTAGTAAAACATCTATATATATGATGTCACACCATAGATGAGTTGACCATAGTGAACACTTATAAACCAATTGATGCCCTGTCAATGCCAAATTTTGTCAATCAAAAGTATTAAGCATTCAAATCCTGAAATTTAATCCTTATACTTAATAATTTTTATTATTCCACCCTCACAACTAAACCCGCTCTTAATTTTTTATTACTATTAATGTGGGTTTTATTTACTAAATAATAAATGAAGTTCTTCCAAAAATTTCAATCATTTCTACACAACATGACCAAGTAATTTTTATTTTTAAATTAAACATCCATCATATCTAACCTCTCCCTACTGGAAGGACTTGGTGTTCTTCACCCTTTTTATAATTATGTGCTTTGATTCTTATCCTTTTGAAACTAGAAAATTTATAACTTTGAAATGGATTTGGATTTATTTTAGGATTTATAAAAATAGGGTTTGTTGTTTATTAACATTACGTATTTCTAATTTTTTAAACACCTAATAAGATATAGAAATGTCAATAATAATGTGATAAAAAAACAAAACAATTACAAAATAAATTATAAAGATACTGGGTGGGAAAGAACTAATGTGGATGGCTGGCAAACCCTAAGATTTGAAGTTGAAGATTTTGGGTGGGGTTCATTAGAATAAATTAGAGCATAACATTGGTAGAATCTAAGCAACAAACATGTAGGTTTTAAACTAAGTTTGATGGGACTATGGATGGACAAAATCCCTAGCGCTTTCCTACAGTATTGAATGTCCCATTGGGCAGGAGAGAATCAAAACATAAGATTGGCATGTACCAAATACTGGAGTAGAATAATTTGGGTGGGATCTAATATAAAAACATAGAGTAGAAGATTGGCTGACACTAAGTAGTAAACCCACAAATATAAGACTATGTCTGGCAAGACATCGTACTAGCAAAATACCTGGGGGTATTCTTCCAAGGGATTCAAAGCAAAAGTTTTGCTACCTCCTAGCAGTATATCTATAAGACTTATATTGTGCTGGGTAAGATAATGGAATGGTGCAATTTTAAAGTCCAGAGCTCGTTTCATCCTCTAGGTAAATTTCCCCTTTTCAAAGGCAAAGTGGTATTGTCTTCCCTTTATGCTCTTATTTTATCTTAACTTTATCCTATGGGAGTTTTCTTCGCTCAGTTTGTTGGTTGTTTATTTTTCTCCCTTTCCTATTGGGAAAGGGAGGAATCTTGGTTGCTTTTACTGTTATCATCTATTTTTTACCATGTACCAAACAATTGTACCCTGGCCTATTTCAAATTCAATAGTTTTCTTAAGATGGGGATCAGGGTTTTACTTTACTAGAAACAAATTGTTTTCTTCTTGTTTTGTGGGCTTAAGGAAGGCCCATTTGGTTGGGTATAATGCTTGTGGTATTCCCTTTTTTCTCTAAATATGGTCATCAAAGGAGACCCTTTTGGAGTTCGCCCTACTTGGCTGGATGATAAAGGAGTCCACCATATTTTATGGTCAATTAGCCTAATGTGCTTTGCATTTTTTAGACATGCTCTGGTTTCAAATACTAGGAACCTGATGCTAACCATTGGGGATTGTGTTCTCTTGGTTCATCATGAATAAGTTGCTTAGAAAATTGGCAGAAGATCCACTATAACAATCTATGTTATTTTCACAACCATCATGGATGCTAGAGGAATTCGAGGCAATGTTACTATGAATTTTTCATACAAGTGTTTGGAGGATAGAGGAATATACACCTCATTCATTATGGTTTGCATGATTACTAGAGAAATCTACACTAGAGTTATCTTTATGATCTATGGTAGAATCCATTTGACACTCTTAATCTATTATGCCATAACCATTGCCTCGACATTTGGACTGGCTTATCGTATTTGTTAGGTTTGTGTTATCCATATGTGTGAAGGTTGTGCAAATGATTCAAGGAGGTAGATTATTAGCAGAAGATTGTCTGCTCCAAGCATGATTTTGGTCTACAGTGGAAGTTTCGAGGAAGTTCTACCAAAGTGTGATAGCTATGGATTGTATTCAAATGGTTGGTATCATGATGTTGCTAGATTGATGAATATGATTTGTCTATCACCTTACTATGATTTAGATATTGTTTGACTTAGTGGGTGTGCAGGTTCACTTATTATGTTTCAGTTGTGCAAAATTTGTGTGGATGTCTCAAAGAGACAAAAGATTTTTGGAAAAAGGCTACTTCTGCCTGGATTTTGTTTAGCAACATAAGTTTTGGGGATATTCCATCAAAGGAGTATAACTATTGTCGGTATTTATTGTTTGTCAAGGAGTTGTCTTATTTGCCTTACTAAGTTTGTGGGATCTTCAAAACCCTCTCATCATGGTTATGGGATCCATCAAACCCTTCCACTGTTTAAATTGCTATGGTTGTGGGATCCTTCAAACCCTCTTGTTATGCCTGACTTACCTGTGGGACCTTTTTTACCCTCTTGTTGTAAATTGTGATAGTTGTAATTTACCACAGTTGTGGGATCCTTAAACCCTCTTGGTTGTGGGACCATTGTTCAAAACCCTCTTTATTGGTTGTGGGTTCATCTATCAAAACCATCACTTGTTCAGTTCATAGCTCCAATTTCAAAAGCGTTTATCTATTTAATAAAAATTATAAAAATACTTAACAAACTTTATTTGGATGCGAAAATATGGGAATGCAATGCCTCTTCCTATATGTTCATCTAGATTGAAGTTTTCTTATTTATAGCACTTTAATGTTAGGGCCCCGAAATAATAAAAAAGTGGGACATAATAGTATGTTGTCATTATAATAAAAATAGTTCTAACAATATGTTTCAATAAATTCTTGTTAAGGATAAGATAAATGCTCAATTATTTTTGGTTACCAAATGAAACTAATAACTTGTGGATATTTATAGATGTCTTGAATTCGAACTATGAAAAAATTGGTGTGCACCCCCAACTACCAACAACTAGAAATGAGAATGGTGAAAAGGATCAGAGTGGCACATCCAATTTTGAGGACTACACAAGCTAGCATACTAGAAATAAAAGAGCACAAGGTTGATATGGGGGTTGCAGGGGGATGTATGAAAGGAATTTCAATAAAATTGATATTTTCGTAATTAATCCTAATGTTTTCTTCGAATGTAAAAGTGTCTACAAGTTTTTAAAATATTAAGGATAAAATTAACCTATGGTTTGAAATTAAAAAAAGGAGCAAAGATAATAAATTTGAATGAATTTATGAAGCAAGTTGAAAGAAATAAATTTATATTTAACAAGATCTAATCTTTAAAAAGGGTGTAAGATAACATATGTTCATCAAAATATAATTTAGATAAATGGTTTTTCAATTAAATTATAAAACACATATTTATATGAATTTGATAAGAGCAAAAATATGTAACCTAATTAATTTATAAAAAGAGAAAAACAAAGATAAATATAAAATTTAAAAATGAATCTAAAACATCAAGTGATTGGGTGATAGTTATAAGATCTTACACTTGGAAACATTGCTTATGAACAAGTTCCTTTCTTAAACTGTAAACATGAGAAATTTATTTTGAAGAATATTTTATATGTGATGTAGAGGAAAATAGATAAAACCCTAAAGAAAACACCACATATTTTGGGACTTGCATTCTACCAAATAATTGAATTATCTTGACTTTTTATGATTGCTATACATATAAATACTGGAGGCTGTTCGTACATTTATAAATGGACTTAAATTTCGATTAAAACTATATAAAACAATAGTAAACGACGAATAACTAAATAACTACAAGATACAAGACATAATCAATAATGCCCTGCTCGACCATTCTGATCCTCCACGGTTTTCAGCTACAGATTGCCCTGATTGACTCTAGGACCCACAATTGGGTTCACCTTGCAGCTCTGAAATCTCTGACAGAAATTCAAGGACCGGTAAGAAGCTCAAAGGTTTCATGATGTGCCACCTTCAAAATTCTGTTTTTGAGTGTGAAAGCCTCACCGTTTTAAAGATTAAAAATTAAGCAGTGCAAAATCATTCACCTATTAATCGATCACAGTCATAACCGCTTCATTTCATTTCTATCAATCGCAACTAAGCTAAACTATAGTGACTTGTGAGCTTACCGTGCACTAAAGCCGGTAGCTGTGTTACTAGCAACAATAAAATTTGGATAGCTTTTCTTCAACAATTCGAAAAGAAGACAAAAGGCCGTGGTTTTTGAGTTCTGTCACTGCAAGGCTGTTCTGCTCCCATGTCTTCATTTTGATATTTGAAACAATTGTTAGCATCTAGATTTTTTAGAGGTGTTTAACTTTTATAAAAATTCTAAATTCTATAAATCTTACAAAAGTTTATGTTCTCTCAGCCAAGCTGTGCAAAAAAAAAGATTGGTTTGATTGGGCATTGGCAAATCCCAAGGTTTAAGAATTTATTCCTCCCTCTATACAAGTTTAGTTATTAAGAGATTATTTTTGTAGTCAGAGTACTTATAAGTGAACACATCACTTCATTAAGGTATGTTTTTAAAGTTATATTTTAATTGTTTTGATAAATGTTTTATTAGTTTTAAAAGAATAATGAAAGAAATCAATTTTGTTTAACAATCGATTAAACTATCCCTTCTCCACCATTAAAACTTTTTTATTTTTTCTGCATTAAAATATTTAAAGTTTTTTAATAATTAATATGTACATTTTTTAATAAAAATTTAAAAAAAATATTTAAAAATATTTTGATTGGTAGAAATTTGAAATAAGTTATTAAAGTGGAGATAGCCATCTCATCAAGATAACCTTAACCTAAAATCTCTCACTGTAATGTTTTTATAGTTGTCATATTAATTATTGAAGTTAACATCATTATATTTTATGATCCGTGATAAAAATAGTAGCAACAATTACGCATAACATATTTCATGATTTCCAATTGAAATGCAAAGTGTTAAATCGTCAGCGTTTACACTTAATCCTGCTTCTCGATATCAGTAAATCTTATCTTCTCACCGCAGACTTTTAAGTTGTATTTGTGTACAAAGTCTTGAAAATCAGTATAGAGTCGCTTTCACTCTATCAAATTAAAAAATTTCTTGAGGGATGTCAACTTCGTTGGCTGTCGTAGTACTGTTGGACGTGCAGACAGGGCATGCCCCTAATCTCTTTTGGCTTATAAAAACATTTAATGGCGGGATAAACTACTTGAGCTTCCCTGTCTGCTAGCGCAGTAAAGGTCATCAACGTTCTTTGCTATTCTATTCTATTCTTGCAGGATGGAAATGAAATGGAAACAACAAAGGTAAGCTTCACAGGTTTTGTTGAAAATAATGGAATATGGAAGGCAACATTTTTATACAAACAAAATGTTATATTCTCATTAATTCCACTGTCTTTATCTTGGTTTGAAAAATGCAGGTGAACCGCATTGGAAATGGAAAGTCATCAACATTTCCATGCGTGGCGTGTAAAATTCTCAGAAGACGATGCAGAGAGAAATGCGTGTTTGCTCCCTACTTTCCACCGCACAATCCTCAAAGGTTTACCACAACACATCGGGTGTTTGGAGCAAGCAACATTGCCAAGATGCTTAAGGTTACATAAATTTTTCTTTCTACATTCACCATGTTTTTTCGATACTTGCTGCATCATTTAGAAAATTTACATTTTACTTGAACTTGGTTATCAGGGTCTTCCAAATGATATAGAAGAGTTGACGTTGTAAGTAGCATGGTGTATGAAGCAAATGCGAGGGTGCAAGATCCTTTATATGGCTCTGTAGGTACTATTCATCAACTGTAGTATCAAATCTCACAACTGCACTCGCAATTGGTAGCTGCACAAGCAGAGATTCTGAAACTCCGCTTGCAGCAGGGGAATCTTCTATCTTTTGTCTCAACATTTTACTCTTCGGGAGAAGAATCTAAGCCCTTCTCTCCCACTGAAAGTGAGCCACAGGATAATGATAAAAATGCAGGCCATAGTAAGGATTTATTTTTAGATGAATCAGATCCCTTGATGCTGTGGGAACCACTCAGGGTCCCTATAAACAGTTTCATTATCGATTAAACAAAAAATAATATTAGTAAGGGTTCCTTTGCTTGCAAAACTCTTATACACAGCCTTGAAGCATTTGCTACATCTGTAAAATTAATTCACGGTTGCTATAAATTTGTGGTTTTTTTCGACATAGAGTTTGTTTTAGATTGTAATTGAAGAATGTAATTATGACGACCAATTTCAATCGGTGGGAGTCTCATCTTTTCTTCTTCCCCGTTGAAGATGTGTAAGATTCAACGAACAACTTCGTATTTCAAATACCCAGTTTGTCTTTTTTTGATTTCAAGAATGAATATGGGTTTTTTATTTTAATGATGACTCTGGGTTTTGTGCGTTATCCACGGGATTCAAACCACAAAACATTGAAAGTTAGGTTAGATATTTTTTTTTTTAAAAATCCATTACCTTTGATTTTTGTTTCGTTTGTCCTTTTCGTTTTATTTTTTATTATGCCTTTTTGCTATGTCAGTGGTTTTTATTTGAACTCTTAAAGAGGGCTTGTAATACAAATGTTGTTATTCTATTTTTTTTCAAGTGATTATTTGATTTGGTTTTGATGGAAGTCAATGTGATTTGTTTTGAATGTTGTCAAAATTTATCAAAGGTTGCATTGATACAAAACAATTATTTTATAAATTGACGTTTCAACTGTATAAATAAGAATTCATGGAGATTATCTTTGCAAAAAAACTTATTATCCCATATTTTGAAGTAAATTAATGATAAATAGTCTCCATTACTTCATTTTTAAAAAAATATTTAGAACAAAATTTAATCCTATTCTATTTTACAAAGACTTGACACATAACACCCTTATTTATTTATTATTCTCTAAAAACTTTTTGTAAAAAAAATGATTTTTCTAATTTGTTATATAAATTTTACCCAATAAGTTTCAAAGTATAGAGTGAAGAGTTTAATAGTGAACCGAATTCTAAGATGCCCCTCTCATAGTGCTAAATCTACCATCAAATTTTTTGGGGATCCAAACATTCCCCAAAGCCTTAGTCCCCTATCGATCTGCTTCCTAGAGTAAAAGTTTCTAAACCACATGTCTGCAACATGGAGCTACATGCTCGGCCAGACGCAAATCTACTACTTTGAATGTAAACTTCTCGTGAAAATATATATGGTATAGTTTGATATCAAAGTGAATGATATTGCTTTGAGAATGTGTGCTTATTTTTATTTTTATTTTATTTAGGTGTGCTTCCGCTTACATTGATAGCCATTGACATATTAGGGTTTAACTTGGTATACATTCTATTGTTTTATTTTTATAATAATTATATAACTCTCACCGACAAATGGAGTGCCCCATCAAAGTTTACAACTTATGGCTTAAAAACCATGTTTGAGGGGTTTCTAGTATGCCAAAATTTACCCCAGATTTGAACTCAGTGAGCCTTGCTCCACACTACACAGCTTAGATTGTGACTTGTCATTCTAGATTTTAATTTTTTTTTTAAAGAATTTTTTTTATGACTTTATAGTATGAAAGGGATTTGTGGTAAGTGTTTGTGATTGAAATTTTTGATTATGACAAATTTTGAGATGAGTAGGAGGGTTTATATTTTTTTAGTATGCTGCAACTAATTACTAAAATTACAGTGGATTACATATTCATGTTACTTTAACTGTTTTCATTTTGACAATATTTATTTATAGTTTAGAGCATACATAAAATGTGTTTAGAACTTAGAGTTGAGTATGTATATCCACCTAAAATTGAATAATAAAATTATCAATTTAAGGGCAGTCTTCTTATAAATGCTCTCTTATTGTTTACCCTATAAATCTAAGTTACATATCTGAGAGCATTCCCTATCCTAGTTGATTTTATAACTGAAGTTCATAGGGAAAGCATGTCCTTTACACCGAAGTTTATGCAAAGCTACACCCATTGCAATTTCACTATTAGGTCCATAAATCTTCTCCAAATTTTGCCTTGTACTAAGTCTCCACATGTTTATCTTTAGACAAAAGAGATCTTGCATCTGTAATCTATAAAATAAAATAGAATATAACTTATAGAAATGTTTTAATTTATGTAGACACAAAAAAGGTTTGGTGAAGTGGGCAGTATCAGCAATAAAATTTCTCTAGAACATAATTTACCTTAAAATAAGAGTTTGGTTACATAGAATAATCAAATAATTTGATGATGTGTCCTTTTTCATTCTCTAAAACTGAATAAATTTGTATTAAGTTTTCCCTTTTAGTTTCATTTTGTGACTCATTGGTAGGGTCAAATTGTTTTTTATATTCTTGAAAATTTTACTTCAATTGTTTTAGTTCTCTCTTTGATGCTTCATATTTTGAATTTTCTATCTCTATTAGCTCTGTTACTCTCCGTGATACCGAATTACAATGAGAATCCACAACAATGGTCTTATGGGTGGATTCAACATTGGTTTTATCTTTCAAAGTTTAAAACAGTGCAACATAGGATCCATAAATTAAAAATGTCATTCAATCAAGGAACCCAAAAAGAACATAACTATAATCTTCAAAATTTGTTATGCATCCTTTGATCAAGACTAGTGAAATTTATTCAAAATGGAATAATTGGTAAATTTGTAGCTTTTCTGATTGAGCTCCGTTCTTGTTCTCTACAATGCCTTGGAATTGTTTACTCGAGCATGTCAAATTTGAATTGTGAAGATTGTTAAAACTCAAATTATTTTTGTAAATGTTATTTTTAGTATGATTTTTAGAAGCTTCTACAATTATATGTTGTTGTATTTTTAATCTCAAACTCCATTCTAGAGGTAAGACATTTAGGAGCTTGCAAGTTGTACTTCATTTCATTTCATGTTTGGTCGGCTAGGCTAAAAATAAGGACTAAAACCATGCAATTTTCAATAGAAATTGTAGAGGCCTTTGAAAATATGCTACAAATAAGTGGTACAAAAAATAATGCACAAATCAACTTTGGACAAATATAATTGCAGATGGCAAAAATAAAAAGTATAGAACTCAAAAAAAAATGGCCGAAGATGATACAACAACTGCAAGATACATAAATATTTATTTTCATTAAAATTCATTTTGTTGATGAGACAACAAGGGGTACATAGCTTTAATGTGCACTAAGATCAACATTAATTGCAACACATGTCATTTAAAAAAAATTATTTCTCTTGATTGCATTCATTCACATCAATGCAAGAATAACATATAAAGTTTTTAACTAGTCAATGCATAGAAAATAATATTATTGTACATTATCAGTTAAAAAACTTGTAACTTACCTATGAAAAAGGTTTGCATGTTTCAAAGTGTGAAAAATGATGACATTTGACTTGTTCAAAGGTCATGGTTTAATCATATATTACTATATCGAGTAAACCCAGATCCACTCTCAACTATGATGAGGAGGGGTCATTTATGGTGATAAGGGCAGCAATGCCTTGTTGGTTATGTCATGGTTTCAATGAAATAGATTTTTAAACTCTAATTCTTTTTATACAGGTTATTTTTAGGGTGTTTTTAGAGGCTTTTACAATTATCTGATGTTGTATTTTCAATCTTAGCCTTCATTTTGGAGGTTACACATTCAAGAGATTTCAAGTTGTTCCTTGTTTCATTTCATATTTGGTCAGTTGGGCTAAAATTAAGGCCTTAAAGCATGTAATTTTTGCTAACAATTGTAGAGTACTTTAAACATATTGCTAAAAGTAACTTGTAAAAAAATAATACATGGATCAGCTCTAGACAAATATAACTACAAATGACAAAAAAAAAAAAAAAAAGTCTAGAACTCCTAAAAAGAGACCAAAGATGATACAACAGCTACAACTTGAGAGGCTTGTAAAATGTACAACGATGATTCCATATCACTTCCTAGCTCTTTGCAAATGGAGACTTAAATTTTCAAAGATATGATTCAATGTGGTTTAAATGAAATACCTACCCTAGCACTTTGAATATGCTTCCGCATTTAATATTATAATATAATTTTTGAGGGGCTTGGCAATCACATTCTAGAAATGCATTATCCTTAACTAGTACAAAATACAAAAGTTTAAATGTTTTGAAGATACCTTAAGTGTTCGTTATGCATCTCATCTACATGATTTCATGATCTTATTCATTGTTACAATATCTTTGAGACGGTAGAGGACTACAACCTACATTTTGTACCAACAACATGGAGAAAGTGTGGTGCAAATTGAATTAATGGTTTCATTTGAGTGGCCTTGTGCCCCATGGAAATTTTAGACCTGATTGTGTATAGAAGATGGATTTTAACTATTGTGGATCTCATAGAGACACTCTAGAACTTTTGAAGATAATGTAAATTAGAAACTCTCTTTAGACCAAAAGCATTGGGATGGGCTAATTCCTTTTATGAGAAAGGGAAAGTTTCTGATTAAGTGACATGACTAGTTTAAAGTATATTATTTTCTCAAGGTGACCTTGAAATATGCCATTCCACACAGATTAAGAATCTCAAAGGTATCATTTTTAGATATATTAAATGTTCTTTCAATATGATCTTCGTGTTAGTGTTCCTAGTACATAGAGATCCATGGTTATCTAAGCTGGTATGTTAGGGTTGTTTAATCATTTCTCTATGTTTCAATCCCAATTGATTTTATTCTTAAACATTTGTGCACAAACCAAATCCTATTCCAAATCCATTTCACATCTTTCATTGCCAAGATGTAAATGGAAACTCAGGGTACTAATAAATATTATACTTAAAACAAAGTGTGGCATCTATGTTTTTTTTAATTATATGATTAATTGTACTAGAAATATAATGTAAATTTAAATTTTTACATTGATAAAATGTGGCAATTTTATTAACAATATGAAGGCAAAATTCCTTATTCAAAATAGGTATTAAAAAGTGTAACAATTTTTTTGATCAATATTGGGGTTTAAATAGGTCCCCTACCTTCATAAAAAATCTAACAAAAACCAACAAAAAATATAACTTGGCATAGTTGTTTAAATATTACCAAGGCATGGCTGGACAAGATGGCATGCTGAAAAGTAGCCAAATACAAATACCCAATGAACAAAAAACATAGAAAACCATTAAAGGTCAAGATACTAACCAGCAAGACAAAGAAACAATTTTTAGAAAGATTACCGAAAAAACTAACAACTCCACAATGTTCAAACTAGAACAACCTTATCCTCTTTATCATCTAGAATGATGACATCATCCTTAGGAATAATGACAAAAGAAAATAACCCTATTGATTTCTACGTGAAACCCCTAAGTCTAAGTTTGACACTACCCATAGATGTAAAAGCCTGATTGCTTGCAATATGACCCTTTATTGCCATCATGACTGCCCAATGAGGTAACCCTCCTATCTAGGGAGGAGCAACAACTGACTGAAGAATCACCAATTTTTCCAATAATTTCATTGTATCCACTCAGGTTCTATTATGATGAGCTATCTTCCAGTGAGATGATTCTAGAATTGGACTTTTGAGCTGCACCAATAGAGGCATTGTCAAAAATTGTCCCTCCATAGCATCATTGTCACAAACCTTTTTTTGAATCTCCTCCACAAAGCCTAGTAAAACCAAGAAACACATCTCCAAAGCTCTGAAAGTTGATATTGGAATCAAACATACACCATCTAAACTAGAAAAGGACAATTTGGGAAAGGGACCCAACCCCGCATTGCATATCATATCCACATGACCAAGATGATGCTCTGGCCTTACGAAAAAATTCACCAATTTAAAAAATACCTCAGAATCCACCATTAGCTCCATGATGTTTGTTGCAAACATGACATTGATTTTAGAGTTAACCCTATTGTGCATGCAATGATCCGCATAATCCTCGCCTAAAATAGCTGATATGGCCTGAAAGATTTTTTTAGAGGAAACCTAGAAAATATGTTTGAGCCTAGCCCGAGAGATGCCACCCTCAAATGTCATTTCTTGAGTTGAGCTACTACCATAAACCATTGGAGTTTCAAGCACCAGATCAACCTCTCTCTCCATTCTAAATACTAAGTATCCACGATAACCAAAAAACTACCTAAGTATAAATGGAGAGCTTCCACCCGATGATATCAAATCAAATCCATAATCTTGCCATAAATGCAGTCTGGCACCACCTTTTTTTGCATGGATAAAGCCATCATGAAAGAAGAACATCATTGAAAAGCTGATAGAGGCAAGGATAATTATGGTTAAATCAAACTATAATAAATAATAATCAAAGCCAATTGATTATTATAATGGATTAATAAAGATTATTATTATTATTATTATTATTATTATTATTATTATTATTATTATTATTATTATTATTATTATTAAACCCAAATTAATTGAAACTATATTGAGAAAGTCTTCCCAAGTAGATCTAAGGTTATCTGCCTACATTTCTTCTCTATGGTCAATCCCACAGTTGGCAAAGAAATCTGTAGTTAAGTTGGCCTCTCTGTAATAGTGCTTGCAATCCAAGGAAGCAAAATTGTCTAAGATAGCCCATACATTAGACAAAATATTTTCTAATTTCTAAGAAGTGGTTGTCTTTTTCTTAAGGGTAAAAATTAAGATTTGAGAGTCACCTTCAATTATAAGTGTGCTTTTGAGGGATATAAATCTACAAAAACAAGAAAATTATACAATGGGTTGATCTTATCCCAATCACAATTGTTGATGATTGAGAAGTGCCTACATATCCGATATTCCAAGGAGGGAAATCAAGCCACTTGTAGTTCTCCCACTACTGTGATTGTGTGATTATGCTCCTTTGCTATATGAGTGCAACTAATGATTTTAAATTGATATTTGACAATGAGTATTTTGAATTGGATTTAATATAATTTAAAATTGGCTATAGGCTGCTCTTAGTGATTGATTTACAAATTGGGAGGAATTTGGCCATTTTTATTAATGTTCTAATGTGTACAGGTGTGTACTAGATAAGTTCCAAGCCACCTAAAAATGAGGCCTTGATTTGTATATATGTGAGTCCAATTGGGTAATTTCTCACACCATCAACACACTAGATAGATGGACCAACCCTAAGGAAATATTTGTTTTTAAAAAGCATTTGTTGATGGGTGAGGGTCATTACCAACAAACATAGGTTAATATTGACTAGCAATAATAACCCAGTGTAACATTAGTGATCCACACACATGAGGACTAAACTAAATAATTGGGCATGTGTGATAAGAAAGTTTGGAATAGAGAGGGTCAAACTCATAAGGTAGCATGTAGGTGTGAGAGAATATTAGGTTAGGTTCATATTTGTGCATGTAAGTTATGCATGGTAAATGTATGTAAAGTTTGTCATTATCAAGTAATTAATACCATATTTTTATCTACAACCTTTGCAAAACATCCTCAATCATTTTCTATAACATGTCTGAAGTCAAAGTCTCTATTGTTGATATGGTTGTCACTTAAAGATGTGACAAAATTTACAATGAAAGATAATGAGTCTCAAGCCATAACTTCCTATAATTAGACCTAATATGAATGGGCATACAAATAGAGAATGATTTCAAATACAACCTTGATACCACTGTAAGATTATATAAAGTGTGTGGGCTTTTATACCATTAATCTGGGGGCCAAGAGGAGACCCAGTAGACAACCTCTCTTAACAGAGTAAATGTGTGATTGTGGAAATGTATAATTATTGATAAAATGCCAAAACATAATATTAGAGTGGAGTAAGACAAGGGAAAGAGTAAAGAAGATAATGGACACCAAAATAGAAATAAGATGCTAACATTGGACCCAACAATTAAAAAAAAATGATTATAATTTACAAATAAAAAAACATAAATACAATTTTAAAACCATCGATACATAAATCTATTCACCTTTTTAAAAATATATTTTATTATTTAATAAATAAACTCTCCTCAACAATATACTTTTTCATTACCAACCTCATGTTATCTACAACCCTAATGTATCTTGATAATATAAAAACAAATTACTCATACTCTCTCAATGTTTTTTTTTCCCATCAGAGGTCATCACCATTAGAACTAGTTTCCTTCAAAGGTTTGGCTAGACTCCCAATCATGAGGATCAACATTATAAGAAGTAATACTCTTCCCATTGCTAGTTATAACTTGAAAAGACAAAGACTACCCCTTAAGATTATTTGTGCATTGTCAGTTCTGTCCCCAGTTCCTTGTTAAAGAAAACCAATTAGTGTTAGATCCCTTTATCTTCACATCTACCACATCTCCATCTTCACCAACATTTGTTATGAGAATCAGGTAAAAGTAATAATTCCCATTAATGGTAAACTTGATTCCCCCTTCCTTAACACAAGGGACCCTGCACCCCCAAAAAAATTAAAATAAAAAAATATTAAAAACCCATCTCAAAAATCATAAAAAAATAACTTAAAATATGGTTTGTTTACCTTCTATATTGGATAGGCACAATTCCTCCCTTCCAAATGCCTATCATTTCAAAAGTAGGTTGGGACATGCCAAAATGTTCTCTAAGAGGATTACACCACCCACCATTGTCATTAGAAAGAGCATAATTTGGAGTGTAGAAGTTGGTGGATGTGACAACCACAGAGGGACTCCCTATAAGGCACCACCTTGGATCATCCACACATCTTATCTCAAAACATGCACCACAAGCCTCCCCATTATTGAATAGAGTAGTACTCAATTCAATTGTAGTTAGACCATTTCCTTGAGCATACAAGTTCCCATATCCATAAGCACCAACTGCAACCATGAATAAAAATAAGAGAATGGTTAATGAATTATAATTTCCATTAGGGTTGTTCATTTCACATGAACAAGTAGTAATGCTATTTTTCTCAAAATATCTTAATGATTCTAGTATTATGACATTTATGTAGAGCTCCTAAAAAAATGACAATATATTAGATGAAGAAATTAAGGCTTACCCATTGTGCCTGAAGCATCTGAACCTCCATAAAAAGTTGCATGAGCATAATTCCATCCATCTTGGTTGTCACCATCAATTATTAGAATGCAAGTACTAAACCATGAGAGTGTTATAACTAAGAGAGACTCAAGTATAATGAGCATGGGGAGGGTCCTCATCTTACAAAACTAAACTCCCTAAACTCTAGAAACTACTTCAAACCCAATTCTTGGGATTTAAGGCAAAGTGGTATTCAAAGTCCAAATATGTAGTAAATAAAATCCTAATGATTTCTTAGATAATGGTTGTAACTAATTGATCTATTTATATAATGTTTTATATCAAATGTTGATTCCTACCAATAAGCATTATGGATTTCATGACAAAGGAAAATGAGCATTTATAACTCACCTGTACTCAAGGACATTTGATGTTGGTCGTTATTATCATTGAAAGCTCCATTTTCTTTTACTTTATTTATTCATGTTTTTGCTTTGTTTAGGATGAAACTCCATTTCTTGTGAGAAGGGATTGTGTATGGATAGCTTGATTCACATATTTTTGGCAAGAACACTCTGGATGCTTAATTGAGCTACTATATGAATGTAGTTTCTTTGGTTTTTATTTATTTTTATTTCAAATCAAGCATCTTATTAAGATCAGGTTATCACTTTGTCCTCCTTTACTACCCAAGAATTTTAATATGTGCTTAACAAGATAGATTATCATGTAAACTAGTCATAAATAATAAAAATATGTGATTGGAAATAATCTTTGGATATTCAAATCATTTTTTATTGATTTTATTAGGAAGTTGTTTATATTACATATTTAATATGTATTTCATTGTGAATCCTCCACTCATAAGATATAATATTGTTATTTTATGGTTAGTTGTGATCCTAAACTAACTTCTCAAACATCTGTTATGGTCAAGAATTAAGAGGGATGGACTACTGTTAGTAATATAAAAAGCCACCTAACATCCACAATCCCTAAGGTAGGAGGGACATTTCCCAACACCAACCCATAACAACATGTTAAGAAATTTGAATCTAGTGGCCCTTCGTTTAACCCTATCTCATAGAATCAAACTTCACAACTTCCATTTGCTTGATGAAATATTTTGAGTCTTAGAACATCATCAACTACTCCTATGTCCTCTAGGCACTTGTTCAATCATCATCATGGTAGATACAACTCACCAAAGGGAGAAAATGAAGGAAAATGTTGCTTCATCTGCTCACTTGATGCTTTTTACATTTAAACTAGCAAAATCTCATACTTAACTAGTTTACAATGCTAGTAGATGGAAACAACTAAGGAGAACTACAAATGGATGATTTATCTTCAAGAAAATTATCTCATGGAATGTGCGTGGTGTTATAGAGTTGATGCAAGAGGATGTAGGTCAATAAATAATGTTACATCAACTGGACATGTGTTTGTGACTTGTCAAAAATTTTGACATCATTACGCATGTCAAATATAATAAAAATTAATCCATGAAGCATCAACAAGGTTTAGTGCCCAAGAAACATCAACTAGAGCAGGTTTTAATAATCTCCCATAGGTAAAATTCACCCCTTAGGGAAACATGACAAAACTGCCTCTTAATGCAAGGGTGATTTCAAAACTTTTGATTCACGTGTTAATCAACAATTTATACTAAATTAATTGTTCATGATGACATACTTCAACATGTGGATTATTTTACACATGTGGAGAAAGTTTCAATAATCTACCAGAGGTCAAATTCACCCTTTTTGGAAAGATGACAAAATAAATGTTTGCATTAACTGGTGGTTTCAACTAAATTAATTGTCAAAGATGAAATACTTTGACATGTAGACTATTTCCACGCATGCATAAATTTACAAGTTTCTACGAAAGGTCAAATTCACCCCTTTTGGAAAGATGAAAAAATCACCAGTTTGCATTAATTGACAGCTTCAACTAAAATAATTAACTAGGATGAAATACTTCAATATGTAAACTATTTTCCATAGAGCATGGGAACTCTAAGAACCACTAAAATAGTCAGAGATAGTCATGGGATATTTAGATCAGCTGAAGTGCTATAAAGATTCAAGTAAGAGAGGTTTTTTTAATGAGTTCTAATCAAAGATAAAAAAGTAAGAACAAAATCTTAGGATAAGTTTTTTATTATGGTGTGTGCCCATAATAGGGTATAGAGTGTAACAAGTCTAGTGAATGGCTAAGTTGAGATGTGTCTTCATATTGTATCTATTTAGTGAGAATTTGTGTGTGTATGCATGTGTGTGTGTGTGTGTGTGTGTGTGTGTGTGTGTGTGTGTGTGTGTGTGTGTGTGTGTGTGTGTGTGTGTGTGTGTGTGTGTGTGTGTGTGTGTGTGTGTGTGTGTGTGTGTGTCTGTGTGTGTGTGTGTGAAATCTCTATGACACAATCAATCAAAGAAATAAATAATGTATGTTTGATTTCAAGTATGAGTTATAATGTCTAAAGTGTGTCCATTAGAGAGTGAGTGATTCTAGGTTGGGGAGTAATACAACCATTAATTTGGCCCCTTCATTGCCATCTACATCATTTGGCATTATAAAAATCTTGTGTCTTATTGGGTCAAGTGTGTGAATCTCTATTTGTGTCAGTTTTAGGTTGTGAAAGAGTCATGCTTTTTTGTTGTTAGCATTTTTTAGGAGTATAAATGACACACATAAGAGTACCCTATGTGAGATGAGGAAGAACACCAAGGGTTGTAGACATGGTAGAGATGTTGAAAGGAATCCAAGCTAGATTGGATACTTTTGAGGTTTCACAATAGAGAGGAATTATTGTTGTAGATTTGAATGATGGTGAAGAAGGAGGATCCCTAAAGGTTGAGATTGAAGAATTGGTGGATGAACCAAAAGATATATTTTTTGATTGAAAAATGCACTTTTATTAATAATACATATAAAAAATGGGTGGAAATGTCACATTCCAAAAAGTAAAATACACATCAAGGCAAACCCAAAGAGAGCAATGAAATCACAACATAAAAAATAAGTTGTACTGCAAACTGTTGTTCAATAAAAAAGATAAAATAGAACTAAAAAACACAAGGTCCAAGGCCATTAGGCAACAACAACAAACATGGCAACCAAAGGAAGTGAAGGAGTGGGACCATTCAACTCCCCACCACCACTTGTGCCCAAAATATCTACAATGTCATGTACAAGTTCCCACTAATATGTTTGTTGATTTTCTTAGGTTTACTCTACCTACCAAGAGGAGGAGATATCAATATATAGGTGAGGAAATTTTCCTTGAGGAGGATCCACCTGACCACCATTATGCCCAAATTGGTCAAAAGCATTGTCCCCACAAGGAGAGACAACCTTTGAGGTCAATGAGAAAAACTCTACCTACTTCTTGAGCATTGACGCTGAAATCCTTGACCCCAAACCTAAGAATGATACCAATGGCATGGGAGATCTAGAGGCTCACAATTAACAACACAAATTACTCCCCTAATGGTCTACAAGGTTCTAGAGGTGCTCTACCTCTAGGTAGACTTCTTTTGCCTAGACTTAAATCTAAAGAAAATAATTGGAAATGACAGTAACTTTTTTAGTCACTGATAAAATCCTTTCCGTATCTTCATTATTAAAAATAGTATAGTTTCTATATTTCCATATGTGAAAAATAATATCAGCATGAAAAATCTACCAAAAAAATGTTGTATCTTGTAGGTAACATGGTTGTATCCATAAGAAGAAGCATTTTTCAAGTAAAAAACTCTAGAAGAAAGGGTTGAAAAAGGGTATGAATCTATTTCTAGGCAAACTGAGCATAGGAGATAAACCAAGAATAGATTCTTTAAAGTCATAGCCTGATGAAAAGCATGACAAATGGGATTTGAGATCCCTAAGTACTTTAGCCATTCTCTAATTAATAGACCTTTGCAAATAATTCACTAGAGACATGATTTTTCTTGTCTCAATTTGGGGTTTCCACAACTTGGAAAACCTTATAGCTCAAATGGCATCCAAAGACCTTAAATTCCACAAGTGATTGAGGGTTTCACTTTGAATATGTTATAGAGCTAGGAGATGATACACAATATGTTGTTTACATCGATATAAAGGACTAGTCATAGGCCAATGTTAGTCTCTCCAAGAACATTCATCTATCAAGATTCTTTGAAGACAAGGCTACTCTCAATAGGCTTATGAGCTTATCACATCACAACATTGTGCCAAGCCCTCATACATAACTCAAAGACTATTAAACCATGTATGCTTACCTTGTATGTTCCTCAAGACTAGTGCTCAATAATATGCTTACTTTGTATCTTGAACTTAACCTTGACATATCATCAACCTAAGAAGAATTACTAGGTTTCCTTCAAATTCTCTCTCAATATGGAGATAATAGGTTGCCTTCAAATTGAATCTTATCATAAGACATTTTTGTCACATACAAGTTTACCATGCATAGCCTCAATTCTGACCTTGACATTAATGACATTCATCTTGACTTTGGCATCAATGACAACATCAATGCCACAATACCAACAATAATAACATACCTCAACAATAAAAAAGTGAGAATAAAATCTTGGGAGAAGTTTGCTAGAGTGGTGTGTGCCCATAACAAGATATAGAGTGTAACAAGTCTAGTGAAGGGTTGAGTTGAGATGTATCTTCTTTATATTTTAACCATTTAGTGAACATTTTTGTGTGTGTGTGTGTGTGTGTGTGTGTGTGTGTGTGTGTGTGTGTGTGCACATGGTATGTGTGTGTTCATGCATGTATGCACGTGTGTGTGCATGCAATCTCTGTAACATATTAGATCAAACAAATAAATAATGTAAGTTTGATTCCAAATTTGAGTTATTATGTCTGAAGTGTGTTCATTAGAGATTGAGTGATTCTAGGTTAGGAAGTAATACAATTATTGTCACTTGGATTTCAACCCTTTGAGGAGATTTCTCAATTCTCTTCATCTAAGTGGCACAATTGAAACACCTCTAGGCTATGGGTAGCCTAAGAATGAGGTGAATCTCTAGATAGGGCTAGCTCCCTTGATGTATCACTTGTAGAAAACTACTATACCTATGTTTGTGAGGGAAAAGGGAGAGAGAAAAATGAAATTAAACTATTATAAGGGAGGTGATACACCAAATTAGTTGATGAATACCAACTAGTTGCATGTTACACATGAGAATAAAGGACTAACCAAACATACACTTCTCCAATCTACATCTTCTCACATCAATATTTCATTATGAGGTTATGGATGAATGTTTAGGCTTAGAGGACTAGATAAGAGATCTATAATGACACTATTGAATAGGATAACTCACTCAACCTTGACACTTCCTAAAACACTTCACATGACCTGCAAGAAGTTTTCCAACTACAAATAGGTGAGAGAATGAGACAACATGCTAAGGAAACAAGAGTCATCACTAAGAAAGATCAATCATCCAAGTAAAACACACTATTAATATCCATAAAAGAGGTAAAAATAAGTATTATTTATTGATCCATGGTATAAAAATCAGCAGGGATTCACCATACTCAGGAGGAGCATAATTTACAAAGGCCAAAAATGGCTAGTTCTTATAGATTTTACGAGAGAGGAGAAGAAAGAATCCCAAAGGTCACAAGGACACTTTTCAAATTGATAAAATGATTTAATTTTACATGAGAAGATTTTTTTAAATATAGCATGCAACTTCATAAGATACAAGTAGCTTTCCAAGTCATGAAACTCATGAAAAGTGGCATAAAATTCCCTTTACTGGCTTAGAAAACTGCCTTCATGATTTATCCCTATTTGAACATCCCAAAACCAATTATGGATAGGTCTGATGATTGGAATGAGAGTGAATATTTTTATACATGCCTTTCCATGCATTGTTTGTAGTCTTAGTCATTTTGAATCTTCCCAAAATGATCTATCACCATCTATAGTTGAAATAACTCTTCTTTCATACACCCTGCACACTTGGCCTTTAAAAAGGCATCAATTTTCAATTAAAATACATAAAATGGAGTGAATTACATGTTTAAATACCCTCCATATACTTATAGGCATTAGGCACACCTTAAAAATCCATCCACATGAAGTTCTCACACTTCTCACCATCATGTTCACTATGTCAGTTTTGACTGGCTAAAATGATAGTTATTGTTTGAACACTTAGGAGTTTTTTTAAAGGAATTAAATGGACATATGGGGTTATGTTAAGTCCTAATATTCCTCCAAATATGATTTCATCTATTGAAACCTCCTATAACCTATACAATGCACAAAATAGTCAAGAAACCCCTCTTTTGTACTCCATTCATATAATTATATACAACTAATCCTAATGGTAGGGAGCTTGACTAAGGATTCTACAACATCAAATAATTTTTTTGGGTGAACTATGTCATTTTACCAACTTCCCAACTTCATTTCCTTCATTGGGTTACTTACAAGGGTTTAGGCATGTTTCTGCTCTTAAGCTTTGTTCATAGAGATGGGATGTTGAAGTTGAAAAAAAATTCACAATAATGAATCTCAGACCCTGTCATAATTTCCCAATTTATTGAGTTCTCGTGCACCAAGACCATATAGTTATGAGCTCTTTAATATGACCTATCGGGTTCTTCTCCTTATTTTGGAGAGGCCTGATGTGATTTTGAGTCCAAAATGGATTTCCTTGTGGTTTATTATGTAATAAAAAAAATCTCAAACACATATAAATTCATCCCATAAACATGTTTTAATAAGTTATAATGCACACCTAAGGTTATAAATATGAATGATTCCCCATTTGGACACTAGGCCTAAACCTTGCCTAACAATCCTGAGTTGGTTCTAGGCCAAAAGTGGTTATTATTGGGTTATATTTGCATACCAATATATTAAAAACCTCTATTATGAACCCAAAAACATGGTCTAGCCCATTGGAATCCACTCCCAAAGTTGTAAATGTCATTGGTCTACCTTTTGGGCTTTAGGTCAAAACCCTACCCAACTAGACTTGAATGCAACCTTAAGTGTTTAGAGCACCCTATTTAGTTAAATATTTATATTCATGTTTTATCATATTTTATTAGATTCAATTCAACTTTAAAAACCTTTTTTCATGGTCCAAATAGCTCCTGGTCCATCCATTTATCAACTTTTATCCAAAATCTACCAATTTACACCAAAGGGGAGTGCCCTCTATCTGAGACAAAGTAGAGGGAACTTCCCCTATTTGATTAGGAAAACCAAATATTGGAGGTGTTTTTCCTAGTTTTATATACCTTATACACAAAATTTCAACTTCTATTCCCAATATTAAATCCTCTAAAAGCAATAAAAACCAAAATAGACTATGGGGAAAGACACTGTGTACAAGCTTCTACTATGTGGATTGTATGATGCATCATTAAAACCTTATCCCTACTCTATCTCCACTATGAATGTGTTATGATGATATTATTATCATGATTATTTTTTTATAAACTTCAATCATCCCTCCAAACTTCCACATATTCCTCATACTCTCCTCATGGTCAAACTGAGTGTTATTCCTTGATTGTGTTCTACTTTTTGTCACCATACATGTAGGTGATGTTTGCTTAGTTAGACTTGATACAAAGTCTAAAAAAATTATTTAATATTTCCTAAAAATTTAAAAATTATTTGACTCATTTATTCACCTATATCTATGCACTATCAACAGTGAAAGTAATACTTCTTGCTCATTACCTGTAACAGTCAACAGTGGTTGACTTTTTGAAGCAAAAGACTTATAGATGGCATTATCTCTTTAAATTTATGCCACATGTTCTTTGGGAGTAATATGATAAAATTTTAATAATCCTTCATATACCATTGTAGGTGTTCTCGTATTCAAGCTTTTATCTTATACTATATGCTCCTACAGTCAGTTATAGGTGAGTATTCTCAAATGGTAGAACATTTGTAGGTGTGTATGAGGAATAAAACACCACTTATCATCTCCTCTTGATGATATTTTAAATCATTAATGTCAATTTCACCATTTTTAAACATTCACATAAGGTGGAATAGTCTATTTTTCAACTTTGGGTGAAAGAAGGTCTCTTTTGGATCAAAATCATGTAGATGTCAATGAAGGATTTTAGTATCTTTGTAGGCAACTTTGAGCCTTCAAACTTCCAACCTCCATTAGTGATCTGCCATAAATATTTTGTAGAGATATTTCACTATGTATTTAATGCAATATTTTGTCATTAAGAGTCATTGGAAGTCTTTGAAACCATGTTCTATGATTCTACCAAAATGGCCTTAGGCCTATGTTTTCACTTTTTGGGAAAGTCTTCTTAAACTGAGTCTCTACCCTTTGAAAGTAGCTCTTCACTCCCATTTTCAAACCTATAATTTCATATGAGTATTCCATGATGTTTTAAACCTACTATGACCTCAATAAATGTTAAAACATTTGCAATACTCTCCATACAAGTGCCTTCATGGCTCTGTTAATGCCACTTGTAAGTGGATGTTCTCATGTACATGTAGTAATGTGAGTTTTAGGTAGTACACATTGCCTTGGCCATAAAATGAATTTTATTCCTATAAACACACCTAAAAATGTATCTTAAAAATATCATGGATATTAAGAAAGTATCAATACCTCCCTTTCAATGTGAATTCATCATCCATGAGAGCACCTATAAGTGCAATTCCATGGCAGACTAAGTACGCAAGTGATTGTGTTGACTAGGATAGTCCCTCTTCTACCAAGTGGAATAATTTTAATTTATTATATATATTATGGTAAAGTTTTAAATATCTCAAGAACATAATTATGGCTCTTTGGATGTGTTGAAGGCCTTAACCCAGCTCACTAATTTGATTGTGCATGATAGTCATGGAACCAACTGACTACATGGTACTTTGTGACTGCAAATCATAGAATTTTGCTTTATAAGTGATATTTATAGATAAATTAATCAAGATAAAATTTAAATTAATATATAAAAACCCTCTATAACCATTATAAAAATATGAATATCCTGCAAATGGTGAAAAATTAGCTGTCATCCCAAATGAGACTAATCTATCAACCTGAGATGATTTGCTCACCAAAACACCATGAAACCTAAATTTAAGCATTTATGTCATATTATAAGAGATATAAAAAAAAATTGAGTCAACATCACCAACTATTTTTTATGAACTTGTCCAAATTAGAGCAAAACCTATAAGGTTCAAGAAACAGTGAGCAGAAAAACATAGTCAACTTGTAAAAGATGGTTCAAAAAGCATGGTTGACCAATATTTTAAATATTATTATGTAAATTTATATATATTATTTTAGTACCACTTCCCAAATTCATTTTATCTAAAACCTTTTTAACTATTCATACCAAGCACAAACATGTTGACCACTTTTGTGTGTCTAGAAAGGCAAAGAAGGAGTAAAATATTTTTAGATCAAAAATGTCACTTACAGAAAATTAAAAGTGTGGAAATGAACCCAAAGAATAATAATATATGTTACATTGAATTATCCCATGTGTCACCTTCCCTTATGGATCGTACAAGTGCCAAACTCCCTCTTTTTTAGTTGATTACCTAATTTTTCGTTAGATAACCTACAAGTTTTAGATAACTAACATTATTGATAGGTAATCTAACTTCATGGAAGTTTTTAATGATAATAAGATACTTGGACACGTTAAAAACCATTCCACTTGCATTTATTACCCCTAAATGCCTACTAAATGACTTAAAATGACATATTGACTAAAATGACTAAGACCAAGGCTAATATAACATTAAATGACATAAAATAAATTATAATACACCCCATGACAAAATATTAGACCTATAAAACATATAAAAAGATAATTTTTTACCTATAAGGGTCAAATTTGGTCAACAAATTGGTGATTCATAGGGGTAGTATGCCTACTATACTAAAGATCAGTAGCCTTATCAGTCCATTGGACCTAGGGAGTCATCTGAAGTCTAAAACACAATTAGAGAGATTTAATGATGACAAAAAACTTTGATCAAGACAATACCAATGACTACCTGAACCACACAAAGCAAATCAAACACACATGTGCTTCATGAGCACTTATGAAACACACACAGCAAACTAAACAAATTGACTCAAAATTTAACTAACCTGAGATGAAAACTCCCTCTTGGATCAAATGGGATGTTTGAAACCCATATTGCTTCATGGAATGAATGAATTAATGAGATGTATAGTATTTTGATCCTTGACATTGATGCCTCCAATCTTTTCATGATGTTTTCCAACTTCATTGGTATGATGTTCAATAAGAACCAAGAAGTTTCAAAAAAGTTGGCTATGGAAATGAAATCTTATTTCATCCAAATAGCCTCAAATTTATCATATATATCCTAAATTACAACCTCTTATGGTGGCTCAATAAGGCATACCTTCTTGATTTCCATAGTGCTCTGAATAAGATTGGGTTTCTTCTCAGCTATAAGTTCTTCTAGCTCATCAAGGAGCTTTACATATTCTACCCAATCTTGGTCATTGACCTCCATGGAAGACTCTTTATTAACCTTGTCATGTGTGAGGTCATCAAGCTAGTGTTCTTAAAGCTCCAATACATCTGAGGGTGATTCAAAATCAGGTTGAGCTATTGGGTCATCTTCAAGAACAACTTCCACCTTGGTCTCAAGAGATTTTTCTAGGACTGCAACCTCTTTGGGTATGACTTGAAATTATTATCCATCCTTAATAGCACATTCATATTCATGCTTGAGATGATTATCTAAAAAAAATTATTAGATGTAGAGTCTTATTTAAGTACTTCCCTCTTTAATTGTTTGTCACATTCATCATACATAGTTGTAAAAGAGTCTTCAGTGTATTTATTTTCATACAAGAAGGCATAATTAAACTTGTGATTAACAAAGGGAGTCCCTATAATGATTTCCGCTTCTTCAACATTTAGAACCTCCTGAGGGATCTCAAGTTGTACTTCAACCATTTTAACCTGAATTTTCTTCTCAAGGACTACAAAATCCTCAATTTCTTTCTCCTTCTTGGTGATGCCAAGGTTAGGCATCTAGAAATTAGGTGACTTAGTCCAATGAGGCTACTAGCAAGGTATGTTTTCTTTAAGCAAGAGCTTTGAATTATTATCAACGAAGTTATCTTATTTGGGTTCCCACACCATAGGTCCATCAAGGGAAAGAGTGATAGGGTGAGGACAAGATGAACTAGTTGGTGGAGGTGGAACATAGAACTTAAAATTAGATTGAGAGTGAAATATAGATGATTATTTTGGAAGTTATTGTAGAAGAAGAGTCCAACCTTGGGACAAAATAGATTGATTTTCTTCGTTCCACTTTATAATCACTTTATTGACATCTGATTTATCATTATCACTCTTTTAAATAAGGTTATATGGGGTGTTTTAGGCATAGGATCTTATTTAACCTCTAAACCTTCCATCACACCTTGACTTAACAATTTCATCCTTGACTCTAACTCTTCAATTTTCTTGGATAGGTTCTCTTGGATAAGTCTCTATTAAATTTTATAAGAATATTCATGAGGATAAGGAGTACAAGAGGGATTACATGGAACACAAGAGGTCTCTTAAGTAAGGGTGGGAGGGACTTGCATAGGATCAAGCTCTTTCTCAACTTCACACTCCTTATCAAGACTTATATCTTCTTTCTTTCCCCATGATTCCACTATCTTATTCCAGCTTAGGATGTTAGGATTATGAGTCTCTTCTTGAAATGGTGATGTAATTTGAGGAGTGGATGAAGTGTTTAAGAAACTTGGGATCTCCTTAGGCTTGGATTCTCCACCTTGTCTCTAAATTAGAATCTCATATATAGAAGTCTCTCTTTGACATGGGAACGTAATGGGAGAGGGAAATGAGGGCTTAAATTCCACTTTTTTTGATAATGATATGGACTATTGCATCTACCTATTGGCCAGCTCAATATTCCTATCAATATTTGCTTCAAAAACCAGGTTTGTCTTTCCAACTCTCTCTTCCAGTTGATTGGGGAAAATATGACTTTGATAAGCTTAATTGGACTTATGAGTAGGGGTCATGTAGGACTAATAGAAATATTGGGGAAGTGAACATGAAGGTTGATAAACTTGGTGAGGCTGCTCTTTATAAATTCTTATCCTATCTTTTAAAGATGCAATCAAGCCACCCACATCTAGAATCTCACTTGTGAGTCTTTGCCAATTGGCTCTCTCAATAGGTGCCCACTATCTTTTAACCAAATCTAATGCATTTATCACATTATGAATGAAATTACTAGGAACATCTTGACCATGTTCCATTAGTGTATAAAGCTCTATCATGTACTTCTCATAGCCCAAAAGAGTTTACTTGAAGGTGGAAATGGATTGACTTGAGAAGTGACTAGGTTGACTAGAAGAGCAATATATTGAGAAGGTTGGTCATATGACTAATACAACTCATGAGAATGCTGATAAGTATCATGTTACAGTTGATAGGGATCGTAAAAAAGCTAGTAAGAGTCACACAAAGGCTGATAGGGAATGCCATAAGCTTGATAAACCTCACCAACTTGTGTAAAACAATACTCAACACCAAAATTAGCCATGAAACATCATTAGGAAGCAAGAATACAAATAAAAATATTACCAACAATATTCAAAGGAAAACTTGGGTTGTTTGACCAGCTGATATAACTTCAGAATGGTCATTGCTTGGATAGATACCTCCAAAGGTTGATGTGTTGAAAGATAACACAAAAAAGCCTTCAACTTATTGGACTAAGAGTCCCATCTAGCATGCCAAAAATTATTTTCACTTGGATTTTCACCCTTTGAGGAGAGGTATCAACTCTCCTCATCCAATTTGCATAATTGAAACACTTATAGGCTATGGGTAGCTTAAGAATGAGGTGAATCTCTAGATAGGGCTAGCTCCCTTGATGTGCCACTTATAGGACATTACTATACCTATACTTGTGAGGGAAAAGGGAGAGAGAAAACTAAAAGTAAACTATCCTAATGAAGGTGATATACCAAATTAGTTGATGATTACCAACCAGTTGTATGTTACAATGAGAGTAAGGGACTAACCAAACATACACTTCTCCAATCTACATCTGCTCACATAAATATTTTATTATGAGGTTATGGATGAATGTTTAGGCTAGGAGGAATAGACAAGATGTCTTTAATTACACTATTTAATATTATAACTCACTCAACCTTAACACTTCGTAGAACTCTTCACATGACTTGCAAGAAGAAGCTTTCCAACTACAAATAGGTGAGAGAATGAGACAACATGCTAAGGAAACAAGAGTCATCACTAATCAAGATCAATCATAAAAATAAAACACACTATGAAAAGTAATGGAAGAGGTAGAAATAAATAGTCTTTATTGATCCATGGTATGCAAATGATTAGGTCTTCACCATACTCAGGTGGAGCATGATTTACAAAGGGGAAAAATATCTAGTTCTTATAGAACTTGAGAGAGAGAGGAGAAGAAAGAATCCCAAAGGTCACAAGTAAAATTATCAAGATGATAAAATTATTTATTTTTACATGATAATAGGGTGTTAAATTTACCATGAAATGTTATAAGAGACAAGTGGCTTTCCAAGTTATGAAACTCATGAGAAGTGGCATAAAATTCCTTTTGCTAGCTCAAAAAAATGCCTTCATGATTTAACCCTTTTTGAACATCCAAAAACTGATTATGGATATGTCTAATTATTGTAATTAGAGGTAAGGTTTTCATACATTCCTCTCCATGCATTGGATTTAGTCCTGGTCATGTGGAATCTTCCCAAAATGAGCTATTACCATTTTTAGTCAAAATAACTCTTATTTCATACACCCTGCACACTTGGACTTCAAAAAGGCATTATTTTTCCATTAAAATACATAAAATGGAGTTAATTACATGTTTTAAGACCCTCTATGTCCTTAGATGCATTATTAATACCTTAAAAATCCATCCACTTGAAGTTCTCACACTTCTCACCATCATGTTCACTATGCTAGTTTTGACTGGCTAAAATGAGAGCTATTGTTTGAACACTTAGGAGTTTTTTAAAGGAATCAAATTAACTCCTAATATTACTTAAAAATTTTATTTCATCTCTTGAAATATATTATAACCTATATAATGCACAAAATAGTCAAGAAAACCCTCTTTTATACTCCCTCCATACAATGATGTACAACTAATCTTGATGGTAAGGAGACTAAGTCTTATACAACATATAATAAATTTTTTTGGTAAAATATTCCATTTTAGTAGCTTCCCAACTTCATTCCCTTAATCAAGTCACTTCCAAGGTTTAGGCCTATTTTTGCTCTTAAGCTTTGTTCATAGAGATGGGATGTTGAAGTTGCAAAAAAAAATCACAAGAATGAATGTCAGGACCCTTTTTAACTTTTCCTAAGTTCTTGAGCTCCTATGCACCAAGACCATATAGTTATGATCTCTTCAATTTGACCTCTCAAGTTTTTCTCCTTGTTTTACATAGTCTTGATGTGATTTTAAGTCCAAAATGGCTTTCCTTGTCATGTATTATGCACTCCAAAAGCTTAGACACATCTAAATTCATCCTATAAACATTTTAAAACAAGTTATAATGCACACCTAAGGTTATAAGTGTGAATGATTCCCCATATGGACACTAAGCCTAAACTTTGCCTAACAGGCCTGAGTTGGTTCTAGGCCAAAAGTGGCTATTCTTTGGGTTTATTTTCATAAAAAGAGATTTAACACCTATATTATAATCCAAAAAACATTTCTTGTCCCATTATAATCTATTCCCAAATTTGGAAATGTCATTGGTCTACCATTTGGGCTTTAGGTCAAAACCATACCCAACTAGACTTGACTGCAACCTTAAGGGTTTAGATCACCTTATCTAGTTCAATCCTTATATTAATTTTTTATCATATTTTATTATATGTAATTCATGTTCCAAATATCTCCTGGTTCATGCATTTATCACCCTTTCTCCAAAATCTTCCAATTTACACCTAAGGGGAGTGCCCTCTATGTGAGATAAAACAAAGGGTGCTTCCCCTATTTTCTTAGGAAAACCAAATATTTGAGGTGTTTATTATATTTGTATATACATTCTACACAAAATTTCAACCTTTTTTCTTAATATTATATCCTCCAAAATTATTAAGAACCAAAATAGACTGTTGGGAAAGACATTGTGTACAGGCTTCTACTATGTGGACTGTATGATGCATCATTAGAATATTCAGCCTAATATATCTCCACTATGATGATTTTATGTGGATATTAATGTTTTATAACCTTAAATAATCCATCTAAACTTCCACATATTCCTCATACTCTCTATCTGATCAAACTAAGTGTTATTCCTTTACTGTGTTCTACTCTTTGGCACCATATTTGTAGGTGATGTTTGCTTAGTTGGACTTGAGACAATGTATAAAAACTTTCATAAATATTCCCTGATCATATAAAAATTATTGGACTCATTTATTCACCTTGATCTATGCACTATCAACACTGAAAGTAATACTTCTTGCTCACTGCTTGTAACAATCAACAGTGGTTGACTTTTTGAAGGAAAAGACTTGTAGATGGAATTATCTCTTGAAATTTATGCCACATGTTCCTTTTTATTCCTATGATAAAAATGGAATCATCCTTAATATACAATTTTATATGTTCTCATACTCAAGCTTCTGACTTATATTGTATGCTCCTACAGTCAATTGTAGGTGAGTATTCTCAAATGGTGGAACATTTGTAGGTGTGCATGAGGAACAAAATACCACTTATCATTTCCTCTTGATGATATTTTAAATCGTTAATGTCACTTTCACCATTTTTAAACATTCACATATGGTTTTATAGTCTAGTTTTAAACTTTGGGTAAAAGAAGGTCTCTTTTGGATCAAAATCCTGTAGATGTCAATGAAGGATTTTAGTGTCTCTGTAGGCAACTTTGAGCCTTCAAACTTCCAACCTCTGTTAGTGATCTGCCCTCAATATTTTTTAAATATCTTTCCCTATGTATGTAATACAATATTTTTTCATTAAGATTAATTTTAATTCTTTGAAACCATGTTGTATGATTCTATCAAAATGGCCTTAGGCCTATTTTCACTTTTTTAGGAAAGTCTCCCTGAACTCAGTCTCTACTCTTTGAAAGTAGTTATTCACTCCCATTTGCCAACATATTATTTCACATGAGTATAAAATTATGTTTTAAACCTACTATTACCTCAATAAGGGTTCAAAATTTTCCAATCCCCTTCATACAAATGTCTTCATGGCTTTGTTAATGCCACCTATCGGTGGATGTTCTCATGTACAGGTAGTAATGTGAGTTTTAGGTAGTGCACATTACCTTGACCATAAAATGCATTTTATGGATATAATAACACCTATAAATTCATATTCACACTATCAAATATATTAAACAAGTATCAATACCTCCCTTTCATTGTGAATTCATCCATGAGAGCACCTATAGGTGCAATTCCATGGCAGCCTAAGTATGCAAGTGACTGTGTTGGCTAGGATAGTCCCTATTCTACCAAGTGGAAGACTTTTAATTTATTATATATGATATTTTAAAGTTTTAAATCTATCAATACCATACTTATGGCTCCATGTATGTGTTAAAGGCCTTAACCCAACTCACTAAGTTGATTGTACATGACAGTCATGGAACCAATTGACCGCATGGTGCTTTATGACTACACCTCATAGAATGTTGATTTAGAAGTGAGATTTAGAGGATAAAGGAATAAATATAACATTTATAAAATTTTAATTAATATATCACAACCCTATGGAACCATTATCAAAACATGAAGATCTTGTAAATGGTGGAAAACTATTTGTCATCCTAAATGAGACTAATCTGTCAACCTGAGATGATTTGCTCACCAAAACACCATAAAACCTAAAAATAAGCATGGAGAGAATCTAAGAAGAGATAAAACACCTTCTAGATTCAAAATCACTAATTTATTTATACAAACTTGTCCAAATTGGAGCAAAACCTATAGGGTGCAAGAAACAATGAGCAGAAAAACATAGTCAACTTGTAAAGGATGGTTCCTAAATCATGTTTGACCAATATTGGAAATTGTGTTATGAAAATGGAGATATATGAGTTTAATACCACCTCTTGAATGTGTTTGACTTGAAACCTCTTCAACTATCTGTACCAAGCATAAACCTACTGACTACTTATGTGTGTCTAGAAAGGCAAAGAAGGAGTAGAATGGTTTTAACTCAAAAATGGAATTTATAGATCTTTTCAAGCATGGAAATGAACCTTGAGGAATTTTAATAGATGTTCCATGGCCTTCTCCCACATGTCACCTTCCCTTATGGGTCGTACAAGTGCCAAACTCCCTTTTTTTTTAATTTACTAGCCTAATTTTTAGTTAGATAACCTACAAGTTTTAGATGAACAGACATTCTTTATAGGTAATCTGACTTATTATACATTTATAAGGAAAATAAGACACTTGGACACCTTGAAAACCATGCCACTTGCATTTATGACCTCTAAATACCTACTAAATGACTTAAAATGACATATTAACTAAAATGACTAAGACCAAGGATAATATAGCATTAAATAACATCAAATAACTTATAATACACCCCATAAAAAAATATTAGACCCATAAAATATATAAAAATTCAAGTTTTTACCTATAGGGGTCCTAATTTGACCTGTAGGGTCAAATTTTGTCAACAACAACCATTAATTTGGCCCCCTCATTCTCATATACATCATTTGGCATCAAATAAAGGTTGTTTATTGTTGGGTTAAGTGTGTGAATCTCTATCTGAGTTAGTTGTAGGTTTTCAAAGAGTCATGCATTGTTGTTGTTGGCATTTTTTAGGAGTATAAATGATACACATAAGAACACCCCATGTAAGATGAGGAAGAACACCAAGGGTTGTAGATGTGGCAAAGATGTTGAAAGGAATCCAAACTAGATTGGATACTTTAGAGGTTTCATAATAGAGAGGAATTGTTGTTGTATATTTTAATGATGGTGAAGAAAGAGGAGCCCTAAAGGTTGAGATTGAAGAACTAGTAAATGAACTAAAAGATATATTTTTTGATTTAAAAATGTACTTTTATTAATAATACATAAAAAAATGGGTGGAAATGTCACCCTCCAAAAAGTAAAATACACATCAAGGCAAACCCAGAGAGAGCAATGAAATCACAACATAAAAAAATAAGTTGTACTACAAACTATTGTTCAATAAAAAAGACACAAAATAAAACTAAAACACACAAAGACCAAGACCATTAGAAAAAATAACATGTCAGCCAAAGGAAGTGAAGTAGTGAGACCATTCAACTCCCCACCACCACTAGTACCCAAAACATCTACAGTGTCATGTACAAGTTCCCCCCATATGTTTGTTGATTTTCTTAGGTTTCCTCTACCTACCAAGAGGGGGAGATATCAAGATCCAAGGGAGGAAATTTTCCCTGAGGAGCCACCCAACCACTACCACCACTATGCCCAAGTTGGTTAAAAACATCATCCCCACAAGGAGATGATGGCCTCCAAGGGCAAGGAAAAAAACTCCACCTACTTCTCAAGCATCGATGCTATAATCCTTGACCCTAAATCTAATAGGGATACTGTTAGGTTGTGGAGCTAAAAGCTTCACTGATGCAAATAGGTGAGGAGGTTGCAGAGAGTTTGTTGTTGTCACAGTCACCGGCGTCAGTCAGGCCAATTGACGTCGGTAGGGTACAGATAGGAAGACAACCGATGTCAGTCAAAGATCGGCCAGCATCGGCACCCCCAGGCAGTCAGGGACTGACGTCGATCACCTGTGTGGTTCGAGCTGCGAGTGTTACGGGCAGTTAGTTAATGAACCAAGTGTTTACATGTCAAGAGCCAAATTTAGACTAGAAGTTGTGGATCTAATTATTGTAATTAGGTGTCTAATTATTGTTTGCATGAGATCTACTTAAGAGACTCATTGGTTGTATTGTAAAGTGTGCTAGAGAGTAAAGAGCAAAATAAGCTCCTTCAGAGAGAGGAGAGAAATGGTGTGTTCCTCCTAGTGCCACAGTACCAAGTGTGGGTGTTGGTTTGGAGAATCAGAAGGGTTATTTGTGTATGTATGATCTTGGTCAGCAGGTGTGCATGGCTTCTTTTGGAGATCTACAATGGTGAGTAAGGTCTAGTGATTTGCAAGTAGCAACAGAGAGCAGGAGATCTACTTGGAGTACGATTGTGTACTTGGTGTACTGGTAGCATTGTTTCTGACTGGTGGAGGTGAACATCAATTCTATATTGGAGTTGATTGTTGTGACCGTGAGAGAGAGAGAAGAAAGTCTTGAGGTGTGGGAAGCTTTTGAGGTGGAAGAAGAAGTGGCATCTTCTTTATTGTATTTTCTTCTGAGTGATTATTAATACAATTGTGTATTGTCTCTCATATTCCTGTGTTGTTTCATATTTCTAGTTACTTATCATTCTAGTTAAATTATGTGTTTAGTTGCTAATACAAGAGGTAATCATATGTGCTCTTATTGGGGAGCAAGATCCTGACAAGTGGTATCAGAGCTTTTGGTTGGGTTGACTAACAGGTGGTTCAAACCTGGTAGTGTTTTTGACTACAGGTCACTCGCAGGGGTTTCAGATTGAGTGGGAGTATAGAAATGGCAGAAGAAAGTAAGCTACGAATGGAGAAACTGAATAGCACGAATAGTCTGATTGATGGAAAGAAAGAGCAGGTAAAGGGAGATTGTTGGTCGGTAGAAGATTAGCGTGTAAAAGCAGATGTTGTAGGTGTTGTTGCATAGAATGTTCTAGATAAAGTAGAATCTTGGTTTATAGATTCTTTTGCCTCTTTCCATGCAGCCCAAAATAGAGCATCTTTTCATGGGTATGTCCAGGGAGACTTTGGAGAGATTTATTTAGGGGTTGGAGAGCCTTGTCAGATGATTGACAAAGGGGAAGTGAAGCTGAAATTGCAAGTGGATAACACACGGGTGTTGAAGGAAGTCATGCAGGGACTAGTCTTGGAGATGAGTCTAATTTCTTCAAGAAATTTGGGTGATGAGAGATGCACAGTAACTCTCACAGTGGATGCACTTGAATTAGATGGTGGTAAGAAAGTAGGTATCCTTTATCTATCTATTTATATTGATGATTCACCTTTTGTTGTAGAGATGTGGCTTCGTAGGCTTAGTCACATATGTAGGAGGGGAATGCAAGTTTTTAAGCAGAGGTCAGATGTCTTTGACAAACTTAAGAACTGGAAAGCCTTGGTGTTTATGGAGGAGATGGCAGATAGAGATCAGCTGAGGGGACTAAATTATTCTAAGCAAGGCAGTATGGACAAGGGTTTGATCCAAAAGGAGCTCATGGGTAAAAAGTCATCACTCACAGGAGAACACAGGTATCGGCATCGGTCACACAGTAACCAATGTCGGCAACAGGAAGACCGACGTCAGTCAGACAGGAACCGATGTCCACAGAAGGGATACCGGCATCAGCCAGGGAAATGACATCGGCAGTCAGGATCAGTGTAGGGAACCGACATCAGTCAAATGCAGACTGAGAAATGGTCGAGATCGGTCACTGGAATGGATGGTGGGCAGACAGCAAGTTGTCAATAAGTCTCAAACGCCCATATGGAGGTCAAAAAGTGTAAGTGAACCTCATATTCATTGTTCACCTTCTTTATATTGCTTATTGATGGTCAAGAACCAGGAAGACGTGAAGAGACAATGCAAGTAAAATCCAAATACAGTGGGAGCTTGGCATAGATGAGGAGTGTGAGTCCTTGGAGAAGAACCAAATAGGTATTTGTTGGTGGAGTTGTCAGCTGGAAGAAAGCACTGAGAGACAGATGGATTCCCAAGTTAAAGAAGAGAGTGGATGGATATGTGAGATGAAAGGCCAAGGTATATGGTCTTGAGGAAGCTGCAGGATAGTGGTATAGGGCTGACAGGTGGTACTAGGTGGATGACAAAGCAGAGCTTTTGTCAATGTCAGTATAACCATTTTGTTTATCTTACCAGGTGGATGATGGTCGCAACATCATCCTAATAATGTATGTGGAGGATGAGCTTGGAGCAAGTTCAGACATACAGGGTTTTGCTGAGCTAAGGGTAAGGTTAGTTCAGAGGTATGTCATGAAGAATTTGGAGCAGTGAAATTCTTTGGCATAAGAGACATGGAGATTTTTTGGTCTCTAGTGGGAGCTGATGTGAAGATGTTGTTGGCAGGGTTTGATATGTAGGATGCAAAATCAGAAAGCACACCAAGGGTTGGACAATTCAAGCTTAGCTTAGAATAGTGTTTGAAATCACATGAGGTCTGGTGTAGACCTGAGTTTTCACAAGCAATGGGAGTTGTCAGAAAGTATGGAGCCAATTCGGGGAAGGAGTACTGGAGGGTAGTTCAGTGGATTCTCAGGGATCTGAGAGGGACTAGCAGCAGGTTAACATGTTATGCAGGGTCAAGGTCTTTACTACATGGAGTTGTAGGTTCGAATGTGGCAGGTTACTTGGATGACAGGTGTATCATCATAGGTTGTGTGGTGGTTGGTCTTCAGGGTTGAGCTTGAAGAGGGATACAAGCCAGGAAATAGATTAGATGGTGTATAGGTACAGGTATAGGTGCAGCTGTTTATCTCCAAGTGGGAGATTGTTAGGTTGTGGAGCTAAAAGCTTCACTAATGCAAATAGGTGAGGAGGTTGCAGAGAGTTTGTTGTTGTCACATTCATCGACGTCGATCAGGTCAATCGACGTCGGCAAGGTACAAACAGGAAGACAACTGACATCGATCAGAGATCGGCCAGCGTCGGCACCCCTAGGTAGACAGGGACTGACATCAGTCACCTGTGTGGTTCAAGCTGTGAGTGTTACGAGTAGTTAGTTAATGAACCAAGTGTTTGCATGTCAAGAGCCAAATTTAGACTAGAAGTTGTGGATCTAATTATTGTAATTAGGTGTCTAATTATTGTTTGCATGAGATCTACTTAAGAGACTCATTGGTTGTATTGTAAAGTGTGCTAGAGAGTAAGAGAGCAAAATAAGCTCCTTCAAAGAGAGGAGAGAAATGGTGTGTTCCTCTTAGTGCCACAGTACCAAGTGTGGGTGCTGGTTTGGAGAATCAGAAGGGTTCTTTGTGTATGTATGATCTTGGTCAGCAAGTGTGCATGGCTTCTTTTGGAGATCTACAGTGGTGAGTAAGGTCTAGTGATTTGCAGGTAGCAGCAGAGAGCATGAGATCTAATTGGAGTATGGTTGTGTACTTGGTGTACTGGCAGCATTGTTTCTGACTGGTGGAGGTGAACATCAATTCTATATTGGAGTTGATTGTTGTGACCGTGAGAGAGAGAGAAGAAGGTCTTGAGGTGTGGGAAGCCTTTGAGGTGGAAGAAGAAGTGGCATCTTCTTTATTGTATTTTCTTCTGAGTGATTATTAATACAATTGTGTATTGTCTCTCATATTCTTGTGTTGTTTCATATTTCTAGCTACTTATCATTCTAGTTAAATTCCGTGTTTAGTTGCTAATACAAGAGGTAATCATATGTGCTCTTATTGGGGAGCAAGATCCTGACAGATACGAGTGGCATACGAGATCTGAAGGCTCATAATTAACAACATAGATTACTCCCCTAGTGGTCTTCAAGGGTCTGGAGGTGCTCTACCTCTAGGTAGACTTTTTTTTCTTGGACTTGAATCTAAAGAAAAACATTAGAAATGGCAATAACTTTTTGAGTCACTGATAAAATCCTTTCAATATCTTCATTATTAAAAATAGTATAGTTTTTATATTCCCATTTATGAAAAATAATATTATCACATAAATCTACCAAAAAATGTTGTATCTTGTAGGTAACATGGTCAAGTCCCCAAGAAAAAGCATTTTCCACATTAAAAACTCTAGAAGAAAGGGTTGAAAAAGGGTATGAATATATTTCTACGCTGATTGGGCATGGGATAAAAACTAAGAATAGATGATTTAAATTCTTAGCTTGATGACAAGCATGATAAATGATTTGAGACCCCTAAGTTCTTAAGCCAGTCTCTAATCAGTAGACCTTGATAAAGAATGCACTAGAGAAAATGAGTTTTTTTGGGTTCAATGTAGGGTTTTGACAGCGTGGAAAACCTTCTAGCTCAAATGGCATCTAAAGACCTTAAATTCCATACATGATTAAGGGTTTCAATTTAAATATGTTATAATGCTAGGAGATGATACCCAATATGGGGTTTACATCGACATAAAGGATTAGTTGTATACCAATGTCAATCTCTCCACCAAGGGGCTCTAGTTAAAACACCAATTTTATGGGGTCAATCATAATGTATGGAGTTTTGAATATCATGATTTAACTATGCATCCTCAGGTTTGAGATTGTATTTAATTCTTAATGTCTCCCATGAGATCCACCCTCTATAAACTTTATAGAAAATATACCTACTAGTTTTGATTACCTTTTTTAAATGATGAGACTCTTAAACTACAGATCGATAGAAAAAAGAAAATTTTAAGAGTTGAGGATGGGATACCACATAGGAAGTGGGAATTAACTAAAGGACCAATTTTGAAGCCATCCCAAACCTATATGAGGTAATTTTTAAGAATCTCTTGGGCTTTCCATATGCATTTAACCATAATGGTGACACCCATCTGAATTGGCACACGAGAAAGAAGTTGAATTTATAACTCAAGGCCTTTTGGCCAAAATGGGTTCCTTGGATAATGTAATGCCTCAATAGTGCATTCCATGCTTCATTATAGTCTATGAATTTGATGATCCATTTCATAATTAGAACATAACCTTGAAGTCTAATGTCAATAAGACCAACTACCCCAACTTCTTAAGGTCTACCAAAAAATATCCCAAGAAACCATATGGAAACCCCTATAACATTCTAAGTTAGACAAAAGGAAATCCATCAATAACTCCTCCAATTTATCATAGATAGCTTTATAAGGATCCCAATAAGAAGAGTAGCACACATGATTAGTAGCCAACACTTTGGAGCAAACTTGAAACTTTCCTGCTAAGGAGAGAGGCTTGGTGATGCAATAAGAGATAATTTTCTCAACGTTATACACAACATATTACCAAAGCTTAATACAGGAGGCTCTTTAGGTAAAAAAATGGCCATAAGCATAAATTACACACCTAACAAGATCTATTTTTATTAATATCCTTCTAGCCAAGTAGGTTTGTGGGAGAAGGATTGCGTATAGCATTGAATCTTTTTCCATTAGATAGAAAAGCTTGATGCAAGACAAAAAAATCTCAAGACATTCCATGGTAGTCTTCATTGAAGCCTCTTCTTCTCTAAGGGTGAGAAAAGAATCATGCACAAAATTCCCATTAATGAGTTGTTGGTCACAGTATGGGAGATAGATGTCTTTATCAAGCCTTTGGATGAGTAGTTGATCAAAAATTAACTAAAACCTTTTATAACTAACACATACATCAAGGGAGCCAAGGTATAACCTTGTCTTATAAACTTAAAAATAATAATTTTGTGGGATTTCACTCTATTAATGACAATGTAATCTCTAACATCAAGAAACAACATGGAAAACATGAGGCTCAAAACCCAAATTTTGTATCATGACAATGATAAAGGGCCACTCAATCATGTCATAGGATTTCTCAAATTTAGTTTTCACAAACATGTATTTTTAACTAGAAACCCTAGCCTGTTCCATACCTTCCTAGTCTAAAATAACATTTTCTAGAATATACATGTATTGGATGAACCCAATTTGCTTACTTATGATAATGAGTAGAAGAAGGTGTCTTAACCTAAGGGCAATGGATTTTACAATGATTTTTTTATGAAAAATTCATAAGTTTTATTGGTATTTGATTCATAATAAGCTTAGGATATCCAACATTCAGGATAACCTTGATATTTCCTTGATTAATGAGGGTTTCCAAGGAATTAGAAAAAATATCTTCATAATAGACTTTGTGGAGATCAAGACAAATAATGTCCAATAGGACATGATAAAATTCATAAGGGAAACTATCAATTATGGGTGTTTTATCAGAATCCATCTATATGTCCACCTCCTTGAGATCATTTATATAAAGAGGTATATCATAGGCAACTCTTTGGGTTCAGATAGATTGCATGGGACATCTTGAATACATTATAAATGTGTTGCTTTATGAACTAGAGAGGAAGGTTGAGTAGGAAAAACCCCCTGGTAATTGTGAACAAAATATTTTAGAATATACAAGAGCTTGGTAAGCTTGGAATTAACATATTGAATAGATTTAATTTAGTTTGCATCTCATTTAGATCAAAGAAGGGAAAATAATTCTTTGGTAACCCTATCCACTATTCTCAACCAATGCATTAGGGATTGGATCTGAACTCCCCAAGCCTTGTATGCTTCCTCAATCTTGAGCTTGAAGACTGATGTTAAGTGGAACATGATAAATTTATTATGAAATCATATGGAATTCATAGCTTTGTGAACCCATTATTGAAAGATAGTCATTTGCTTACCATACAAATATAAAAAAGTGGTAGTTTATACGATGGCAACAACACAACAATCAATCCATCTTATGTCCCTTGAGGGTCTGGTCACCAAATTTTATATCCACTTGAAATGGCCAAGAGTTTTCTCATGATTAATATGAGTTCTATTGAGATAAAATTGAGACTTAGAGATTTTATTTTTATGGTAGTTCCATTAAATGCAGAAGCGTATGATCTGGTGGTGTGAGATAACAACATCATCAATAACTAAAAACGGACAATCGTTGGAGTTAGAGAAGGAGAAAAAATATTTTTACATGAGTAAATCCCAATATAATATTTTAAATAGTTTATCATGGCCTTATTTGAAGTTGGACCCAATGAACCAATAGGAATCTGAATTTCTTCTTTTGTGGTTACTGGGATCAGAGAGACCAAGCTTATTGTACATGTAGAAACATGTGTCTCACTCACCTTTGCCCCAACACATAGGTAGATGACCTTCCTTGTCTTCCTTGGATCTCACCATATTGAAATCCCCACATAGAACTTAGTGAGTGTTAGGGAGTAAGTCTACCAACCACATCCAAAGCATGGCTCTTTCAATAGCGTCATTGAAAGCATAGGTTGGCCAGCCTAAGAAGACAACCATCAAAATTAAAAAGGGTCCACACTACCCGATAGGTGGATTCATCTCCCTAAGAAATAATATTCTATTAAATCTCTGACATGAGAAACATGATGTTTCATCCACATTTAGGCTCATTATTAGAAATTTGGTCAAATTTTATGAGCAACAAACTAAAGAATAAAACCATAAATTTTAACTTCTTTATGTTTTATGCTTTATGGAGTTCACAAGAGAAACATGCAAGCAATAAAATTTGTTTGAATGTAGTATTGTACTATTCATATTTTAGTAATGTAATACAGTACTTTGATGGTATAATCCATTTAATCATGTGTAATAAATACAAGTATAAAGTAGCTAAGGGATAAAAAAGAGCATATCTTATTTGATGTTCTATTTTGGGGTATGATAGTGATCAGGAATCATCACAAGACTACCTTAAATATCTTGAATTTATTCATTTTGTATTTTGACTATTTTTTTTCTACCAAATAGTTGCATCTATCAGGGATAGTAACATCAATGCAAATGTCTACTTCTAACACATGTGTCTTATCAAAAATATATACAAGAATGGCTCTAAATTTGTATCAGGCCTGTGTTGTCACTTGTGTAGTTGGTTTACATCACTGGATGTGTCTTCTTATGTGCATAATCTAGATAATAAGAAAAACCATAGATCCTTTTCATTGGACCTCCTATAACTTGGTAAAGAGGTGCTAGTATATGAGGTGAGATAACCCTAACAACCTTATTTTTTGCCAAGTGTTGCCTAAATAGCCAATACTCTTAAGAGGGCCTTAGACTCACATATTTTTATCCCTCCTAGGAATGTGTGTGAAATTGAAATAGTGTGAATATATGATCTTTCTCCTAGTAACCTTTTGGTATTAGTAATGCAATAGTATATTTTACCTTTTGAATGCTTCAGATATTTGATTCAATGTTGTTGTGTAATTTGATAGCTTAAAATATACAGTACTTTATAATTAGATAGTTTCCAAATCAAATTGTTAAGTGTTTTAATTAGGCTATAGCATTTATATATATAGGGACATATTGATTTTGAATTACAACCTAGTGACATGCAAAAATCTGAAAATAGGATGGGCAAAAAGGGTTAAACAAAAGAACATAAAAGTGAAAGATACAGAAAAGGATAAAAAGAAGTTTGGACACTTGGCATCATAGTTGGAAACTAATAGTGACATTAGTGTCCAAGGTGAATGCAAGTGTCCAAGGGTTAAAAACATTTTTAAAAAAAGGAAAAGATAATTAGGGATACTTGGCATACATTGGATGAAGACAAATAACATAACATACATGCCCAAGGGGCAGGTAAATCAAGTGAAATAAAGAGGAACCAAGAGGTCCACAAGAAGCCGCGTCACTATATATATAATCCTTAGTCAAAAGGTATTTACATATAATGAGGATATGAATATATGCACCAAAATTGATGTCTAAATTTCTCCTCCTTTAATCTAGTAATGCAATAAAAACTAAAATTACTAGTTCAAAGAAAAATAAAATGCATAGCGTATTGTGCACAACACACATTATCTTTGATTGATATTTTATTGAACCTCTAATTTGAACATTACCTAAAACCAATGATATGCCTAAAAATAATTAGTGTATATAATTTTTATGTAAGTAATAATAATAATTATCACAAAGAAATAACACGGATAAAATAAAATTGTGCATGTGTCATGTAGTAATGGTTCTAGAGTGCTAGAAATTAGGGAAGTAGATAGGTGGATTGCATCCTCATCCATATTCTAGATAGGAAGATGAGTGAGCCTAAAAATTTTCAAGTAGGTTTCACCATGGTGGTTTTTTACTTAGAGTAGGTATATTTAGGAATTTATCATGTCCCCAACCTAGAATAGGAAGAGTGGTGCTTCGATCATCAAGAGTATCGTTTCCCAACCAATACAACTCGAGTGCAAAAGATATGTATATGTATAGCTTAGTATAGGATGAGTTATGTAATTAATTTCACCCAAAAAATTGGTGATAATTGATTATTTAATCCCTCCAATCAAATAAAAAATAAGATCTAACCATTATAGATAGGTAAGGCTTGATACAGTCTATAAAAGTTTGACAGGGGTATCAGTACGTAAAATTCCATAATGTAGTAACAGTCCATAAAAGAGTTTTGAAATCTGAAATTGATTTGGATTTTAAAATATTAGGCAACATTTCTTAGCATATGTACCTTAGATATGTAGCATACTGAAACTATGTATAACAAATGGTACAAATGTATAAAAATTTTCCACAATTGTGAATTTGAGTCATATACCGTGTATTTTTGCCAATTTGGAAACTATGTAAGTGTGGATAACATGCTTCCAAAGCATACCCTCCACTATTTATGGATAAATATGAAAATTTAAATAAATACCAATGTGGAGTACATGTTTTAAAAACATTTCCTTGCTATAATCTAGATGTTGAATAGCGAATAACTGTTTGAATCTAGAGAATGTGCAAACTATAGTCAATTATGTAGAACATGTTTATAAACATTCCGCTAATAATATTCCCCCCATTTTAGGAGGATTTGATGTAGTTAATTATACTCATCTCCTCTTAAAATTCAAACTAATAACGTGCTCGATATAATTTACTTGATATTTTTTTTTGAAAATATGTGGACTGTAATTTGTAACATTATTTTTGGTAGCATTTGGAATCTAGTAGAATATCTATGTAGAAAAAAATTCAGATATTTTTGGTAAAGTTTAAAAAAATTCAAATTGATATAATATTGAGGATCTCATTTTTTATATTCCAACACAACTTACAGTTTTGAAATTGGATAACCAATGCTCAAGACATGCACATTTGAAGTTTGCACAGAAGTTGTATATTAGGTGCTTTGAATATAATTTTTAATTCATTTGCATTTTGAAATTTTATATAATTTGATATATGAGTAAAAGAGAACTATGCCATGTGGTATATCCCACTAACCCATGTGATTTGATGTATATCAAAGTACCCTAGCTAGATATGATTTTGTCAAACTGGTAAGTAGGTTTGATTGCCAATTTACTAGTAATTTAATTTTTTGAAAAAAAATCATTTTGTGTGTAATTTTTGTATTTTTAGTGGGATAGAAGACACTTATTTTGAGGTCCTAGATTCTTGCATTGGTAACATGAGGCTAGTGTCCAATCTAAGGCACACATGTTTGGTCTTTCTATCATGTATGGATGCTAGCATCCAACACTATTACCTTTTTAGTTTTGTGCATATTATCTATAAATTTTATATTTTTTCACTAAAATATAATTGTTAACTAGTTATCATTATTGTATTCTTTATTTTAGAAGGATATACATATTCAATAGTTTTGGCATGGTCAATATTATTCTACTTTGGTAGAATTGGGTCTAGATGCAATCAAATGGGTCATTATATATCAAGCAATTTTGGATCATATGGCTCATTTGGGACATATTTCATATGATATCCACATCCTCACATCCCTAGCTAAGAGGTAGAGCCTAGATAGATACATTCACTTTATGGATCCCCACAGGAGAGATGATAGTCACTTTAGAGGATGTGTACCATATTTTATGGCTTCCGATTAATGGGTGAGAGTTTAAGTTACTAGAGATGCTAACCCAGATTATATTCAACATTATCATGTATATTCACTAATCAAAGGGATCTAAATATAGATTCAATTAGTATTATTCCTTTTAATAGTATTATCACAGGTGATGTTTTGTGGTTGTATATGTTTATTTACATTTTATTGGCATCATGTGTGGTTATAGAGGGTGGTACAGTAGGTATTTCCTATTGTATGTACTATATAGTATAACATATTGAGCTTCATCAGACTAGATATTTATGGGGTTGCACTATAATGGACCACTTATATAAGGATATTTATAGTTTTACATTAGAGAGTCATGGTGGAGACATTGGAGTTATGACTCTATTACATGTTTGGGCCTATGAGAACACTAAAATTTTATGACTAATTGGTGGTCCCCTACCTGGATGGGCTCATCCATAAATGTTTGCAGGGTGATGGGTATTTACACATGGTAGGATATATACCATTATGTATTATTGTGTTACTTTGGACAAGTTGACCTCAAATCAAATTTTAGAGCATCCTTACAATAAATTTGATGGATGGCTCGAGGATGAACATGAGTTACATAAGGTCCATATTAGCATGTGATTAGTTGATTGATTTCTTGATGTTTATGATTTTTTTTAGGATGATCATGTTTTATGAAATTTTGGTATATATCATGGATTTCATTCAACACCTTACCCTAACATCAAAAAACATAGAATGGGCATAGGCCCCATGATAGGCTAACACCTAAAACTATTGATCTAGCTCCATGTATAACTGATGAGAGAGATTTTATGGTTGCCCTTGCTTCAGGGGATGATTAAAGATGTGCATATGACTATGTGAAGTGGTGGGATGGATCCCAATGACCATTATTATTTCCTATAACATAAGAGGATGTAGGAGGAAAGATAGGCAGGGATGCAAACAAAGGTGATCCTATGGGATTAACACCAATGGATGAGGCAACCATTAGGGCCACATATGAGTACCATATTTTTTAAATTTGGCATTTTATTTTTGTATAATAGTAGATAAAGTATGGGATTCCATAAACATAGCTAACTAATATCATATCTATGATGTTTGCAAGCAATTAGGAGTGGGTGATGATGGTAGACCGAGTGATACAGGCCTTCACATGTAGCATACCCATGGATATAAACTGAGATGGTTTTATTGAGAGGTTAGTTAAAATTTGAAGTTCCCATGCATATTTATTTTATCCTATAGTGAGGGTTATGGTGGCATATCATACTACAGCCACTGAGTGCAAAGAGTTGCATGATGACCCAAATAGGTGAGACATCTCCTAGCAAACTACCATGAAGATCATGAAAACTTTGATTGATCAGTATGAAAATTTATGATGGGATCATGAGGATATGTTGTGGTAGTAAGGATATTTTGAGGAGAGACTATAGGTTTAATCCTATGCACATGATCCCCAGTTGGATCCTAGTGCATCTACATCAAGAGCTGCTAGGTTTGTGGATATAAATAATGACAATGGGTATACAACTATGGATATTCCCCTGACATATGATTGATTTGTTTATTTGTATAAACATTATATCATTATATATATGAAATTACTCATATGGATATATATGTGTATATATATGACATTCCTCACATGGTTTCATTTGGTTTCAAATGGATGTGTATTTTTTAACTCTTTGTTACTCATTATATATTTTTAATTGCATTTATTTCTTTGGTATATGTTAGGACTTGGTAAATTATGTAACAAATATGTTTATTTTTTGAAATGATTATATTATAGTAGCAATAAATAAATCATCATATATAATGAAATATGGATGGAAATAAGAAAGCTCGACTGTAATGATCATGTGTTAATGGGATTTCTAATTGTACTTATGTAACTACCTATGAAGTATCTATAGAAATGCATTTGAATATATATGTATCTTCTTAAGTACCCATATCTGATGTGTAGATTTACATTCTCCCCATTTCTCTTTATGAATTCCCTGATCAACTAATGGTTCCTTGGTAGGATCAGTGTGGGAGAGATTGGTCTTAGGAGAGAGTACACTAGGAGAAGGACTTCTACTAGTGGGCATCTTATGTGAAGGTTAGTGGAACATGTATTCCTCACAAAGAGAAACATGGGATGCCTTGAACCTCTTATATGAGCCTATAGGATAAGTAAGTGTAATAGGTCAATATATGTCTTTTTGTTATGTAATGATTCCCCAATCAATTATTTGTATAATAATTCTCTCAAGAACAAAACACTAATTATCTTGATGTCTATTAATACCATGGTAAGTGAAAAAGTGTTTTCCTTTTTCCTTTTCAAATTGGTGTGGTGGATAATGTGAATTAAGAGTGATTTTTATCATTTTTTATCCAACAAAGTTTGAAATATGTCATGTGGTCTATCTCAATAACAATCAAACTAAAGAGGTTATTGTTTGGTAGAGGTATATGGCCTAACTGTGGGAGATAGTTTGTAAGCATGTTCCTTTCCTTTATTCAACACTTTTTATCATTTGTTTTTTTACATATGTTATTGGTTCCATAGAATGTGTGTGAATTGGTTTAAGATCTTTTGTGACTTGTTTATTTGTCTTGACAACATGACTCTTATTATGTATTATTTTTAGTCAAGAGATTGGCAACTTGGTTTGAGTATTCATTAGATCACATGCATATTTGTGAATGTTAGGGACCCGGGAGCACACAATTGATTACCTTGTATAAGCAACTTAAATACAGAATTTAACTAGAAGTAACAAGTAACTAGAATTTAGAAATAACATAGAATATGAGAGATAATACACAAACTTGTATTAATACTCATCTAGAAAGAAAATACAATAAAGAAGATGCCACTTCTTCTCCACACCTTTCAGAGGCTCCCCACACCTCAAGTGTATAGTAATTCTCAATCAAGAGTTCTCTCTCTTACGATCCCAACACACAACTCAAACACAGAGTTGGTGTTCACCTCTAACTAGTCAGTATCACTACTGCCAGTACCACCGAGTATACACACATACTCAAGTCCGAGTACACAAATGTACTCCAAGTAGATCTCCCATGAACTGTAAAAACCTATAATTCAAATGATCTTACTTTGGAAGGAACTGCCTTGCCTTCTTCTATAGCTTAGAGTACACACTGTACTCCAAGTAGATCCCACCTGATCTTGCTACCTATTGTGTTGTGATCTCCCTGATCTTGCTACCACCTACAAATCAACTTGGTTTTGCAACACCTGTAAACCTTAGATCAAACATACACAAACACTTGCAGATCAATGATCTTACTTACCATGTAGATCTCCAAACCTGGCCTTACACACCTGCTAACCAAGATCATGCATACATGAAGAATCCTACTTTATTCTCCAAACCATCACCCACACTTGGCACTGCTGTGGAACTAGGAGGAGCTACCCTTTCTCTCTTCACACATAGAAGGAACTGGCCTGCTCAACTCAACTAGCACACTTTACAATACAGCCCATGAGTCTAATATGTAGATCCCATGCAAACAATAATTAGACATCTAATTACAATAATTAGATCCATAGCTTCTATAATTGGCCTTTGATATGCAAACAATCAGTTCATTAACTAACTGTCTATGAAACTGGCAGTTTTGAACTGCACAGGTGACCGACGTTGGTCCCTATCTGCCTGGAGGTGACCGACGTCGGCTGACTCCTAACTGACGTCAGTTGCTTTTTGTCTACCACTTGCCAACGTTAGTTAGCCTAACTAACATCAGTGACTGTGTCACTCAGCAACCTCCTCCCCTATTTGCATCAGTGAAGCTTTTAGCTCCACAACCTAACAATCTCCCACTTGGAGATAAATAGCTGCACCTATACTTATACCTATACTCTATCTAATTTTTTTCCTAGCTTGTATCCCTCTTCATGCTCAACCTTAAAGACCAACCACTACAAAACCTATGGTGAACCTCCTGTCATCCAAGTAACCTGCCGCATCTGCATCTACATACACATGTAGAAAAGAACTTGACCCTGCATCACATGTATACCTACTGCTAGTCCATCTCAGATCCCTGAGAATCCACTAAACTACCCTCCAGTGCTTCTTTCTTGGATCGGCTCTAAACTTTCTAACAGCTCCCACTACTGGGGAAACCCAGGTCTAATACACATGTACTTAACCTCATCATGTGAATCAGGACACTGTTCATAGAACTGTCCAACCATTGGCGTGCTGACCGGTTTCACACAATCATCTGGAGACAAAATCAACCTGTGATCTCCATGTCTCTAGAACACACTTATGCTAAAGAATTTTGCTTTTCCAAATTCCTCATGACATACCACTGAACTAACTTTACCTTAGCTCAGGAACCCTGTATGTGTGACCCTGCAACAAGCAAACACACAACATATAGTAACAAGATAATGTCACGACAATCATCCACCTAGTAAAGAAACCACAATAGTTACACTGACATTGACTAAAGCCATGCTTTGTCATCCAACTGTCAAACCTGTACCACTCTCCTACAGCTACCTCAAGACCATATGACCTGGCCTTTTGTCTCACGTATCCATTCTCTCTATTCTTTAACTAAGGTATCCATTCATCTTTCAGTGCTTTCATACCGGCTAGCAACCCTACCAAATCTCCTATTTGGTTTTGCATCCTATTCCTGCCATGCTCCCACTGTTTCCTAGATCCTTCTTGCTCTACAGTGAGCAACGAGTATAAAAAAGAGGAATAATGGATTTGAGGCTTACTTACCCTTTCAATCCTCCATATGGGTGTTTGAGACTCCATGACAGCTTGTTGTCCACCCAAAATCTATTATAGTGACCGACCTCGGTCACCACATAGTCTGCATCTGACTGACATCAGTTCCATGCACCTATCTTGACTACCGATGCCAGCTTTCCTGACTGATGCCAGTGTCTACCTATCATTGACATCGGTCCTCCTGACTGATGTTGGTCTTACATGTCACTGACATCGGTCCTCCTGACCGACGTCAGTCTTACCCTGCTCAACACCACCAACTTTGGTCTGCACATGACCGACATCGGCCTCTGTCTATTCGATGCCGATTCCTCCTGACTGATACTAGTACTTGTGTTTGCCTGTGAGTGATAAATTTTTACCCACAAGCTCTCTTTCGATCAAAACCTTGTCCAAACTGCTCTGCTCAGAGTTACTCAGTCCCATTCACTGATCTCTGTTCGTCATCTCCTCCATAAACACCAAGGCTTTCCAGTTCTTAAGTCTATCAAAGACATCTAAATTCCTATTAAGAACATGCATCTCCTTCTTGCTCATGTGACCAAGCCTACAAAGCCACGTCTCTACAACAGAAGAAGAATCAATAATATAAGCAAGTAGATAAAGAGTACCTGCTTTCTTACCACCAGCTAATTCAAGTGTATCCGCTATGAGAGTTCTTGTGCATCTCTCATCACCCAACTTTCTTGAAGAAATTAGCCACATCTTCAAAATCAGGACCTGCATGACCTCCTTCAACACCCATGTGTTGGCCGCCTACAATTTCAGCTCCACTTCCCCTTTGCCAATACCTTGGCAAGGCACACCAGCCCCTAAATAAATCTTTCCAAAGTCTCCAAAGACCTTAACATGGAAAAATACTCTATTTCAGGCTACATGGAAAGAGGCAATAGAATCTATAAAACAAAATTCTACTTTATCCAAGGAACATCCTAGAGCATCCTGTGCAACAACACCTACAACATCTACTTCTTTAGTTCCTTCATGCTAATCTTCTACCAACCAGCAATCTTTCTTTACCTGCTCTTTCTTTCCATAGCACCGTAATTTACAATTCGTGCTTTTCAATTCCTCTATTCTTAGTGTACTTTCTTCTACCATTGCTATACTCCCACTCAATCAGAAACCCTTGAGAGTAACCTATAATCAAACATAAACTTGCTCCCTGCAACCTTAGCTCTGATACCAACTGTAGTGGTATCAGGCACTGGACCTATAACCAGGCTCTGATACCAACTGTTAGGGACCCAAGAGCACACAATTGATTACCTTGTATAAGCAACTTAAATGTGGAATTTAACCAGAAGTAACAAGTAACTAGAATTCAGAAATAACATAGAATATGAGAGACAATACACAAACTTTTATTAATACTCATCTAGAAAGAAAATATAATAAAGAAGATGCCACTTCTTCTCCACACCTTTCAGAGGCTCCCCACACCTCAAGTGTACATTAATTCTCAATCAAGAGTTCTCTCTCTCTTAAGGTCCCAACACACAACTCAAACATAGAGTTGGTGTTCACCTCCATCCAGTCAGTATCACTATTGCTAGTACCACCGAGTATACACACATACTCAAGTCTGAGTACACAAACATACTCCAAGTAGATCTCCCATGAACTACAACAACCTGTAATTAAATGATCTTACTTTAGAAGGAACTGCCTTGCCTTCCTCTATAGCTCTGAGTACACACTGAACTCCAAGTAGATCCCACCTAATCTTGCTACCTATTGTGTTGTGATCTCCCTGATCTTGATGCCACCTACAAATCAACTTGGTTCTATAACACCTGCAAACCTTAGATCAAACATACACAAACACCTGTAGATCAATGATCTTACTTACCATGTAGATCTCCAAACCTGGCCTTGCACACCTGCTAACCAAGATCATGCATACATGAAGAATCCTACTTGATTCTCCAAACCAGCACCCACACTTGGAACTACTGTGGAATTAGGAAGAGCTACCCTTGCTCTCTTCACACACAAAAGGAGTCGGCCTGCTCAACTCAACTAGCACACTTTACAATATAGCCCATGAGTCTAATATATATATCCCATGCAAACAATAGTTAGACATCTAATTACAATAATTAGATCCACATCTATAATTGGCCTTTGACATGCAAACAATCAGTTTGTTAACTAACTGTCTATGAAACCAGCAGTTTTGAACCACACAGACGACCAACATCGGTCCCTGTCTGCCTGGAGGTGACCGACGTCGACCGACTCTTGATCGACATCAGTTGCTTTCTATCCACCACTTACCAACATCGGTCGGCCTAACTGACGTTGGTCACTGTGTCACTCAGCAACATCCTCCCCTATTTGCATCAGTGAAGCTTTTAGCTCCACAACCTAACAGTGAATATACCAATATAAAGTCTCAAATGAAGCAAAGGGATTATGCAATGCTCTTTATCTAAGTGGAGAAAGAATACCTATACTAAATAAAAATTTAACTTCCAAATTTGAGGGTGTATAATTTAAATAATATAAAGCATCCTTAAATCGAATAATATAATCCTATATAGATTCATTTTCTATTTGTGTTAATGCTTGTAAATGTTTCAGTGGTAATTTAGGTAAGGTATAACAATGAAAATGTGATAGAAATACATATTCAAGCATTTTGAAAGTTGATAATGAATCATTTGAAAGACTATAAAACCAATCAAGACCCCCTGGGGTTAAGCTACAATTAACAACCTTTAAGAGCAAACTTTCATTTGGGGCCCAATGTTCAAATGAATGTATATATTATTATATATGAATAGTAAATCTCCCTTAACCATTGAATAAGGATAACTCGAGCATAATAAATTTTAGAGGATAAGGATGATCAAATTCATTATTATTAATAGGTTGTTATGTTAATGTATTCTCCTCAAAAATAGCCTCATGAGAATAAATTTGCAATTTAAGAGTTTTGACTTCTTGTTGTAAATCTCCCATAGTATTCATGATATATAACATATCATAAGAAGAGGTTGAAGTTTTTACTAGTGGATGTAAATTACCATGCACATGGAACATAGGAATAATTGAATCTTTTTCACTATAAAGGTGTGAATCAACACATATTTTTACTTCATATTGCAAATGGGTATCCATGGTTAAAGAGGTGAGTGTATCATGTTGGATTGAATGAATTTTGGTATTATTGTCATTAAAAATCTCTTGACATTGAATAGGACTGGGGGATAAATTGAAATTATAATCATTTACTCTTTCATATTGGAAAGTTCAAAGTAGGGAAGGGAAAAAACTTTTTATATTTCATTTACAACATCATGAGAGGGAAGAATGCAATGTTTAGTTTTGGTATTACTTTCTAAAGGAGGGAGAGAAGATGCAATGCTAATTTTGATTGTATTTGTCTAACATGACTTGACCTTTGTAAATGATACATGAAATAAACTCGATAATTTATTTGTGTCCCCAAATAATGCATGTTTTGTAAGTACTTATGATTTTTATATGCACTATCAGTTTTTCCTCAAGCAAGATAATGGGAGACATACGACATGATTTTTTCTCATCACAAACTAGAGGGGAAGAACAAATTTGGTTATTTACATTTGAATCATCCAAATAGAGAATACAAATTTCAATATTAATATTACTTGGAGAAGAAGGCATATACTTAACTTTACCAACATTTTTATCATGATAGATAGGGGACGAACATTTAATTTCTTCAAAATTTGAATTATTGGAGGGGGAGGAAACACACTCACTTTTTGATGTAACTAAAGAAGGTATGCATGTAATATTTTGATTTTCAACATTAAGAATGCTACCATTTTTTATATCTATTAAGTATTAATCATCATAAAATAAAGGAGTAGGATCAATGTCATAGCCAAGATGTATGTCATCATAGTCATACCCAAAAGTAGAAAGATCATAATCACTACCTTGCTCATTTACATGTGTATTTGAGTCATTGGTTTTTTCATTATCATAGTTGTAATAAAAATAAGTTTTATCATGTTTTTGGTGTTCTTCTAGATATTCATATGCAATACCTTGGTCTTCAGGTGGATTAAGTTAATGATCATAATATAGCTTCCATTCATAGTGTTATACTAGTGATTTTATAAGCATTGTAATGTTTATGATAACTATGAAACACACAACCAATAGGGCCAAAACAATCATGTAAATAAGCATTCCTAGGCTATGCCTATATAATTAGGAGAGAAATCAAATCTAGGAATAAAATATAGAAATATTAAATGAGATTTTAAAGAAGGCATAAACCCTAGTATGAAAACTAGGGTTTTGGTTCAACAAATAAAGGATGAGTTCACCAAATGTTTTATGATTTTTGAATTTCACAAGAGAAACATGCAAATAATAAAATTTGTTTGAATGCAGCATTGCACTATTAATATTTTAGCAATGTAATACAATACTTTAGAAATATAATTCATTAAGCATGTGCAATAAACACATCAAGTATAAAGTAGCTAAAGGATAAAATAGATCATATCTTGTTTGATGTTTTGCTCTGGGGTATGATAGGGATTAAGAATCATCACAGGATTGTCTTAAAGATCTTGACTTTATTTATTTTGTATTCTAACTATTTTTTCCTACCAAAAAATTATGTTGTTCATGGAAAGTAATGCGTGTTGGGTGAATATTTTGTCATCAACTAACTAATGGCAAAATGGGTATATCAACCATAGTATAATGAGATTTATACGGCAAAATGGGTGTGGTTACCATAGCATAATGAGATAAATCTCTCCTCTTAGCAAGGGGAGGTTCCCTATAAACTATAATATACTAATATAAACTAAAAATAGACTCAAGGGTGAAATCATACCATCCATCTCTCTTTTTTTAGAGATGATGTTCACAAAATAAAGGAGAATTCTTATGTAATTATTGAAGGCATTTCTCTTCTTTCAAAAATGATGTTCAGCAAATAGCAGGAATCCTTCCTAGGTAGTTATTGTATCCACAAGAGACCCATGAAAGCACAAAGTCTTTCATTATTTCTCCTATTGATTTAGGACAAAGTAACACAGTAGAATGAAGTGCAGCACAAAGTCTCCACTGAAAACTACAATAGAGTAAAAGATTACGAAGGATAAGGGGAGCTCAAAGTCTCTCCAATATCCTAAAACATAAAACACACATAGACTAAAGACAATTATGGCAGCACAAAGTCTCCCATAGTCAACTTCAGGACATCTTTTAGATTATTTCCACTTATTCTACTTATTTGATTAAATGGACAAGACTGTATTTAGGAAAAAGACATAAGAACAATTTCCTAGATAACACAAGTTATTTCAACATAAAGTCTGAAAGGTCACTTACTTTCTCATTCACTTGATAAAATATGATCAATAGTCTGAGCTCAAAGTCTCAAGAATGCCTTTCAATTTGGGCAGAGTTTTGCTTCTAACAACTAAGAGATCCCTTTTCTACAAACTGAGAGATTACAATAAATAGCATCCAAAAAAGACTTGGGTGCTTGTTTTCATGAAATGGCCCATGCTGCATTGAATGCATTGGAAATTTTGTGAAGGGGCCATGCTGGAATAGGTCATTAGCCTTAACTTTTGGCATTCTAAATCATCTCAAATGTCTCCTTCGAAGCATGGGTTGCCTAGTATTCTAAAAGGTAAGACCGCTCTTCTTTATGATACTTATATGACTGTCCACTCATCTTTACTTATAGAGAAAAATAAGCCATGCCATTGAATGCTTACACTCTCTGATATACACCTAGTGGACTACTCCACCTACTAGAATAACTATTCTATAGATATTTTGGATGTCTTTGTAACTTTTCCTCTTTCCTTGCTACCTTTTGTCTCTTTCTAGTGATCTGAGCTCTCAGGACTATCTTCTCACCTTCTTCTGGCTTCTTCAGCTCCTTTCTCAGCAAATAGCTAAGTTTGTCTTTGGGTCTGCATTATTTGAAAATCAACAGTTATTCCATTACCCTAAATTTGACGTCTATGGGGATGTCACTGGTCGCTTTGAACCACTAGGAACCTTTAACTCTTTAAACCTTTCAGAGTTTAATGGTTCAAGGTTCATCAGTTCAAAATTCAACAGTTTGGTAGTTCATCGATTCAATGTTTTGTAAAGAGTCACATTCACTTAGTCTTCTTTATGAGTTCAAGGTGTCATTGAACCAATTATTTGCACCATTCAGTTGAACCTTTTTCTAAAATCTTTTGCTTGAACCATTCACTTCAACCTTCTGCTCGAACCTTGAACTCTTTGAACCTTTGAACCTTTCAGAGGTGGAGTTTAATTATTTAATGGTTCAATGGTTCATTCCATATCATTGAATCTCGTCATTGATCCTTTTTTATTGAACCTTGGCATTGAACCATCCTTACAATTTTTAGGAAATACCTTAAGTGTTTTGATATTTTTCCTTAAAGCATGTCATTTGAACCTGTGATTTCCTTAGCTAAAAAGGCTTGTGTGATTGAATAACTTGACTACTCATAACATTTTGAAAAAGAAAGAGACCATTTTGGCCTATAAGACCGAAATGGTCGACATGTTGTCCATAAAAACAAGTGACAGATTTTGGGAACAACAATGCCAATGTAAATGTTTTCTTCTGACATAGTTATCCTATCAAAAATATGTACAAGAGTGGCTCCAAATTTACATCAGGCTTGTGTTATAACCTATGTAGTTGTTTTACATTATTGGATGTGTCTTCCTATGTGCATAATCTAGATAATAAGCAAAACCCTAATTATTTTGAATTAGACCTCCTATAACTTGGTAAATAGGGGTTAGTACATGAATCGATATAGCCCTAAAAACCTTATTTATTGGTAAGTATTTCCTACAAAGCCAATAACCAAAGAGAACCTCAGACTCGCATGTAGTTCTCCTTCATAAGCATATGTGTGAAATTGTAATAGTTTGACCATATGATATTTCTCTTAGTAACCCTTGGTATAAGTAATGCAATAGTATATTTGACCTTTTGAATGCTTTAGATATTTGATTTAGTGTTGTAGTGTAATTTGATAGCTTGAAATATATAGTACTTTTCAATTAGATAGTTTTCAAATAAAATTGTTAGGCGTTTTAATTAGACTATAGACTTTGTATATATAAGCACCTCTAAATTTTGAATTATAACCAAGTGACACACAAAAAACTAATAATAAGATGGGCAAAGAGGGTTAAATAAATGATCATAAAAGTGAAAGATACTAAAAAGGAGAAAAAGATAAGCCTGGATAGTTACATCATAGTTGGAAACTAACATCAATGTTATTGTCCAAGGTAGATGAAATTTTTTAGGGGATAAAAACATATATAAAATAATAAATAATAGGTAGGAATAATTGGTATACATTAAATGAAGAAAAATAACATAACATACATGTTAAGGGGGCAAGTAAATCAAATGAAATAAAGTGGAACTGAAGAGGTCCACAAGAGGCCAAGCCACTAGATGTATAATCCTTAGTCAAAAGGTATATACATTAAAGGAGGCTATAAATATATTTACTTATACCAAAATGGGTGTCTATACTTGTAAACACAAAAAATTCATGTTATGAAAATTATAACATTTTTATTAACAGTGTATCTATGAGTCAGTTTAGTAAGTTTGTAAACATTTAAAGAATAAAATATATGGAGAAACATCAAGGTGAATTTAATTTCACTCCTTAATGTCTTTTAGGGATGAAAACTTGTTATAGAAAACAATTTTTGTCTATTTTCCTCACATAAAATCACCTATCTATAAAGGTAGGCATTTCTCTTGAACATACTCTCCATCTTCAAAAGGAGAGGGACTATGAAAATTTTTGAGAATGATTTTATGGTCAAAATACACCACATAATCATCTAAATACATGGTAGTAAACCTAAAAATTGGTTGTGAGGATTTGACAAAGAAACCCTTAGACTATAAAGGAAAAATAATGGACATTTTTTGCAACATGTGAGTGAGATACAGTGATACTTTGATGATGATTGGCATGGATTGAGTGTCTTTTGTGGCAGAGGAGATAGCTCTTAGACAAATTATGGTTTGATATATAATATATTGTGGTTTAGACACATCATTCAAATTCAAATCATTCTTTATATTAGTCACATTGGTTCACCTATCCCTAGTGTAACTTTTTAGTTTAGTATGTGGGGCATTTTTCTCCTATAAATCATTTGAGAGTTATCCATTTAATAAAATTATTGAATCATATATTTAAGGATTATAATTGGAAATAGATATTGGGGAGGTTAATGTAAATCACTAGCTAGGAAAAATAATTTTCACCAATCTCCATGTCAATGGTTTCCTTTGAATCCTTGGTTAGGTTAAGTTTAACACAAACTTGCTTCTACAAATGATCTTCATAGAAATTGGTTTTTTTGTGACAAATGAACTACCCCAAGGGTTTAATGAGGTAGTAAAAAATCCCCAAAGTAGCATATGAAGACTAAGGAACTCAATCCAAAATTAGATTTTAATTTTGGCTTGCTCAGAGACGTAGAAGTCCCTAGTCCAATAAGAAAAAACCACTAAGGTATTTTGAATGAAGCAAGGCCCATGGTTGACAATAGCCTTATAGTTGTTAGCATTAGTAAAGTAAAAAAGGAAAAAAAATTGGTCATGTTTTTCACCCTTTCAAGCTTAACACTATGGGGTTGCCAATGGTTATGAACCCAATACTTGAGAAAGGTCTTAGGGGGGGACTTAGCCCACAAAGTTAAACATGAGGGTGAAGGATTCAAACCAATTGCATGTTTTTTCAAATTTTGATAAATAAAACACAAAATTAGGTAAATGTTTTTTTTACGTTAGAATTAGTACCTCATGGAAGACCTTAAAGTAAAACTTCCTTGCCTTCTTATTCACCATTATCATTCAGATCTCCTCTATCTAAACATACATCAAATGATGCAAGTGTAAAGTTAAAAACCATTAATATACGGTTTTTTATAAAATCCACCCAATGGGTAAACTAATAGTCCAATTTGGGGAAATAAATGTAATAAAATGTACAAAAAATCTACCTATATCTATGTTTGATCGATAGTGTGATATAAACTCTACAAAATTTATATTTTTAAAGGCCATTACCAAAATAGGAGGAAATCCTAAGCTAGACACCCTATATATTTATAAATTTTATGTCTTGATGATATTATTTATTGGATCACAAAGTTTTAAATGGATCTTGACTATGAAAAAATGGAGGATACCAAGAAAGTGATTTTTTTTGCTCTAAGTTAAAGGGACATGCATCCTTGTTCTTGGATCATGTATAGCTCAAAAATATGTGAAAAGGAAAAGATAAAAATCAAGAATTGGGATATGATGTTTTCAAATTTGAAAGTTAAGTTTCTATAGGACCCCTCAAATCAAATACTATAAAAACTCCATGTGGTTTTAAGTCATCCTCCTAAAGGATTTACTAACCAATCCTAAAACACATGTTTATAAATAAAATTTTAAAACTAACATGTTTAAAATTACAGAAGGATTGGGAAGACATAGATGGGATAAAATCTTGGATTGCTCTTTCTTTGGATTAATTTAACTAGGATGATATATATAGACTTCATTATATTTAAGAGATACTAAAAAAAATCATATTTTTATGTCTTAAAAGAGGATGAACTAGTTTGGGCAGCTTTAGAGGATGGATCTTACAACATCAAATCTAGTTATGTTGTGTAACTTAACCCAATTTTGGATGGTTTCCCTTGGAGTTCCCTCTAGGGAAGGGATCTCATCCCTAAAGTAACCTATTTTTATAGCTAACAGTGCAAAACAATATTCTCTCCATGGATAACCTTTTGCAGAGAGGTATCATCCTACCAAATCAATGTGTTTTTTTGGTATCTCAGGTTGAATATATCCTCTATATTTTATTATGTTATCCATTCTCCCTTAATATTTTTCAATACTTTCTCTACATGTAATGATTTTTTTAGGTTAGATTAAACTTTTTTTTATCATTGAATGATGTGACCCTTTTTCTTCCCCCATCCTCAAGAAGTTATGGAATATTTTTTCCCCCAATTCGAAAAGAGAGTAACTTTTAGATTTTTAATAATGTGTAAAATTATGCCATGAGAGTGATATCTTCTATTACAATTGTTATTAAGGATAACACATCTTCCATCAAAATGAGATATTTTTCTAAAGTGACAAATTTTGAAGAAACTATTATTCATAATTGGGAACTCTTCATAAAAAAAGAAAATAATTAATATATTATAAAGGTGAAAAAGAACTTGATAAATAGATAAAATCTCCTACTCCATGGACCAAGCTCAACTTCAATGGAGTGTAAAAATGTAATCAAAGTGGAACAAGTGGAATAAGATTAATCAGAGACAATAATGGAGAGCTAATAGTAGCATATATGGGACCTATGGTAATTCATTCTAATCATGTGGTGGAAGTGAGTGTGGCCTTGTGGGGCATTAGGTTTATAAGGGAAAAAATATCAAATTCTTGGTCTTTAAAGTGAATTCCCAAAATATAATAAACTATCTAAAATGAATTGTTATCAACCTAATTTTCACCTTTGGAAGGTAGTTCAAGCCTTCTAGATTTAGAATAACATGGAAACAATCCTAGGTTGTGGGTGGCCTAATATTGGATTAAATCTATATGTTAAAGGGCTATCTCCCTTTGGAGAATCACTTAAGCTCACAAACTAATCTACCAACTTGATAGGAAAAGAGAGAAAAACCTAATTTAATGGAGGTGATGCACCAAAATGTTTGACCACTACCAACCAACTGTATGTACACTTCAACCATGAGACTAACCTACAACAAACACTACTCCGAATCTACCTCTCTGCATTAGTATTTCCTATGGAGGTTATGAAACATGCTTAGGTTAGGAGGACTAGTCAAGAGGTCATGAAATTACATTAATGAAAATATAACTCACTCAACCTTCACACCTCACTTATACACTTCACAAGACCTACAAAAAAGGTTCCAAACTAAACATGAATGTTAGACAAGGACAACATACCAAGGAAGTAAAGCTAATCACTTGATAATATCAAACTAGTCATGCACATACATTAAAACCAGTCAAAGGAGGACATAAAATAGTAGTTTATTATTGATCAAAGTCTTGAAACTAGGTAGGTATTTTCCATTCCTAGGTGTATGATACAAACATAGCTTATTAATGCTGAATATATAGAAAAATGTGAGAGAAGAAGAGAGAAGGGCATAGGAGAGGAAGATTGACAACTATCACTCTTGATAAAGTAAGTTACAATCAAGAAAGAGGAGTTATGAATAGTCTTAATATGTTTCTCAACATGTGTTCATTTAATATGATGATGTCTTTAAAGATGTGGTGAGATATTCCTTTTGCATTCAATGGTTGGTGTTCTTATAGGAGTTAGAACCTTGCCTTGACACCTAGTGGGAATCTTCTTGATTTGTCAACACTTATGCAATATTTGAGTTGATTTAACTATTTTTAATTGCCTCAAAACTCTTATTTGACACCTTTCTTTTATCTCTAAAATATCCCTTTGACACATCACTTTATTTTTTTCTTAGGTATAATGAGGTCCATCTTGTCTTACTATGCTAATCTTGGCCAAATAGCTCAAATATTGAGTTTACCTTCATAACTTCCATAATTTTCCATGAGAGTAATCTTCACATCATTTTAAACCTATGAAAACTCATTTGGAGGTCTCAAACTACCCCTACAATCTCATTTGGCACCAAAATCTCTTAGTAGCACCCAATTCCTTGTAGCCTTGAAGTCATGTAAACCTCCTTGTGTGCAATAATGTACAAAGGATATTAGATAAATAAGGATATTTTTTAAGGCCTAATATTCCCTTACATATCCATGCCAATTTTTATGACTTGAAACCAAGTAGAAGTACACATTTTCAGCTACTATGTCCTTAATACAACTCAATTAGGCCTCCATGCCTAGAAACTAAGTTTTAGCCCAAAATCACTCCCACACATCTGAAACTTATAGTGATTATTTGATTCACTTTCCTTAGCCTAATAAAATTCTCCATGTCAATTTTTATCTCTTGAGATCCTGTACAGATATGTGAACCATGATATGGTTAAACCCTCGTCTAGGTTCTTGGGCAAGGTTGAGAGATAGTTAGAATCCTTTGGCAATAAATTTACAAGATATGGAGCATAAAATTTGTTTTTTTAGGCATGAAACATCATCAATAAACTCAACACTATGATATTTATGTCTTCATTTACATTTTCAAGAATATGGATAGGATCCTTGACCTGCAAACTAGTGCATTCTCACTTTCTTAGCCAACTTAATGACTTGGTTGGCTATAATATCATCTTTGGGACCTGAATAGATGTGTAGAAAGTTTTTTAACCTCTTCTCAATCTTGATAGACCTATATAAATTTTTTTGAGTTCAATTCATACCCTATACCTACACATACACACCTATAGTTGTGCATATATGACCATCCCATACATTTTTATACTTGCACATGTGCCAAAAATTATATAATAATGTGTTAAAATGACCTAAAAAGGTCACCAAGTCCATTTTTACGTTTAATCAATCCATTACAAGTCATTTTAAGGCCTATTTATTCTATCAGGTCAAAATTGGCTTTCTAGATAGCCTGTGAGTGCCTTAGGGTCTTAAGGATGGTTCATAGAGCATAAGCTATGGATGAACATAAAAATTCCATGAATTATTATTATATATGGATTTCATCTTATGTATAATAACTTATTTCACCATTCACTTATTCATGTAATATATAAGCATCTTAAACTATAACCTAGGTTGGCAGACTGTGCACTTATGAAGGTTAGAAGAGAATTTAGGCCTGAGCTTCCATATTGATGTTTGGTTTTGACTCCTAAATCATTATGGATGTCTGAAATAAACACCTTGACTTTTTACCATGGTCTTATTTTCCATTGTATTTATTAGACCTTCTTTATATTTCATTTGCTCATGCTAGGGTTTTCAAGCTATGCAATGCTAGTGACCCTTGCTAACTATGTGGCCTATTTTCTTCACTATGTAGAGATTTTAAACCCTCATATAATGTCTGATGTAAGTTTTCAACCTGTTATTATATCCTTATGTCTCCATTAAATCATCAATCCAATACTCTCATCACATAGGTTGTGTATTGATTTAGGCTTAGCAATTCAATAGACTCCTCACAACCTATCATTATTTTCATTAACCTTGAAATTCATATAGGATCGTGATGACATCATATAATCATTTAAAATTAGATTTATTCTCCCTCAAACCTCACTTTCCTCAAAAAAAATTAGGCATTTTCACTTGACTAGGTAGGCCTATAAGAACTGAAGTTGGTTGTGTATGCAGGGTTTAGAGAGTCTTACTTAATCACTCTCCTAACCTTTCTTTATGTATCCTTACTTATAGTTATTTTGTGCACTTATTATTCATCTAGACCCATAACTTCACTATTATGCATTGCATATTCTTATTCAAACTTGAGGACTAAATGAACTCTTCAATAGGCATGACTGTAAGCTTATTGGATAGCTTGTGTCTCAACATTTAGTTCTCTTAAGCATTGGGTTATGTGACCACATTTATTCCATTTGCATAATATATCTCTAAGGTTAGAGATACTACCTTTTTTTCATTGACTCTAACTTCAATGCACACAATTCTCTCTCATGTTTGAAAATTAACTTGAAGCCTTAGCATGCCTGTTTGTGTTAGTGGGCTGAATGACTACAAATTTGAGAGAGATTATATTTATGTCATAATTTATTCAAGACATTATTATTATTCATGGATCCCAATTATCTCATTACTCATCACAACTTTATTTATTTCCTTGAATCACCCTTTCAGGCAAGAGTTATTATATTGTATGCAAAAGGGAAACTTACAGTTCTTTAGACCTGTAGGTCTGCATTTTAGTCATTTTAAGCCCCTTGAGGAGGCATGTTTGGGCCCTAAAATAAATTTATGCCATATTCAAATTATCCATTATTTTTATTATGATATTTTAACCCTATAAAACATTTTCCATGCAATATTTAATGCCATTTAGTTCCCTTTCGTGTAGACAAGCTTGTGACACAACCTTGGTTGGAAATTATGAGTACACATTAGATTATTAATAGGGAACTGATCAGGTCATTAGGTGTTTTAAAAATTCCTCATACACCTTATTTTTAGTGTTTCAAGTCTCTTATCATATGGCTAAACTTTTCAAAACATCAATAATGTATACTCAGGTTTGTAGACTATGAATGGTATACTACCCAAGATGGTTTTAATTGAAATTTTGGAAGCCAATAAGCACTAAAAATATATTTAATGTACTGAGAGATGAATAAGATATATTTTAATTGTGAATAACCATTAAAAACCACCTAAATAATCATGAATTTTTTAGAGACCTCCAAAACTTGAAGTGCAAACTTGCAACCTAATACTCACACATGCCAACCTAATGGAGGAAGCTATAAAATGGTTTCACATAACCTATATATCTCCTTAAATTTATCTAATTCATAAATTATTCCATTCTTTCAATAAAAATTTCCCAAATTTGAGCTCGTGGGGATTTGAGTCACTTTTTGACCCCTCAAGCTCTTAGCAATTGCTCATACAACTAGGGGCTCCAATATAAAAAATAATGCCAAGAATTTTAAGGCCACTAGTAGTCCTACCTTTGGTAAATATCTTGGGATCTAACTCCACCTCTACAACCTGTACTATCCATTTTAAATTTACCTTTATGAGCTTTCCAATGGAGAGATGGAGATAAGGAAGCATATTTTACACTTTTAAGAGTTGTACCTATAATATAAACATGGTTTTAACCTATAGAATCCCAATAGACACCTTTGTAATGTTTTCACTTGCAAGTGGATATGTCAAGTCCATACAAGTTAGTGAAACTCCCTTCTTTGGCATTTAAATGCAAGAATCTGAATAATGTCTGACATCCTTACATATATGATAATTATATAACTCCTAAAATAATCTTTAAAAGTGTTATGGATGGATTATTCACTTTAGTTAGCTTTGATACACATTGGAGTTAGTCAAAAACACCTTTTTCCTTCATAAACTTTACCTTAAATTTTGCAAAATAACATTGACTTATCCAAACCAACATGAAATGTTTATACAAGTTGATTAAGTGGAAAGTGACTTTTAAGACACCTAAGAACCTATTTTACTTCTTGAACTCACAGCTTTCTCACCATGACATGACTAGGCTAGTCTAAGATAAGAACAACCATTACCTTAATTTCTCCAAATTCACCTTAATTTTTGCTAACAAGGTTTTATAAATATATTTTGAAGACCACATAAGGCATGACAAAACTAGGTACAAGGTTAACAAGACATGACAAGCAATTTTTTACCTATAGAGGTTGACCTTTTGACCTTGGGGGTCAAAATTGGTCAACAAGAACCTCAACCCTTAGTTGGACCATCAAGAACTTGATTCTTGAAGCATTAAGTCATCTACATAGATTCAAGGACACCTCCATAAAACACACATATAAAATTTAATGAATGGGTGGACTAGTTTTCAAAAATGTGAGTCTCCATCCTAGATTTTCTTAAATGGACCAAAGGCTAGGAACTTTCTCTCTCCGTCAATCTTATCTTAAAGAATGAATCTAAGCTCAATTATTTAATACTCATGCCCTTATGAAGGATATATAATGTCTTAATAATCTAGAGGGATGTGTAATTACCCAAAAAGGTTAATCATACCTAGCTTATTTTGGACACACAACAAAGAAATTAGAGGGACTATCATTGTGAAATAAGGGAGGATCAAGATTAATGGATTACCCCATGTAAAGACCACTCTAAATTTATTATCATGGAAGGAAGTACATCAGTATAATTACCACTTTATGAGACATTATTTTAAGTTTTAACCTCCCACATGTTTTATGGGTGTTGATTTTCAAATTCTTTTCAAACCTTTTCTCATTTTCACCTAATTTTTTTATCCTACTACCTATAATGAGAATAGAGGAGGGGGAAAGGACCCCCTATATCTTGAATAAACTATGGGATGGTATTGTCTAAGGGTTTAACCTTCATCGAATGAAGGTGTTAAATGAAATGTTAATGTTTGAAACATTCTTAAGAGAGGAGGCCTAGGAAACTACATTGAATGGATTCAAGGCCATGACCTAGGGATATTTGTGGATTTTGATAAAGCTTAGGATAAAAAAATTATCAACATAAGAGGAGACTCCATTATGATCTCTAAATATACTATCTCTAAAGTGACTGGCATGGCTATTGATGGCCTTAATTTTTATAAGGATAGAATATGAAAGAACAAAGAGATCAATTCATTTTAAGGATAATGAAAGGATTCATGAGCTAGATGATATAATACTTAAGACCTTTCTTCCTATCCATAGGGGGAAGTCTATCATGACATCATGAAATATGTGACTTTGGAAGGTAAGTTCAAAAATATGCCCTCTTACCATTTTGTTTTCTTAATAACTTTAGGCACTAAAATTTGATGAGCATTCCATTTTTCCTCTTTTTATAATTAGAGAACTATATCTTTGAATTCAAATAAGAAAAAAATTAAGTATCCTTTTCACCAATCCTTGATCCTTATTTTATTCAAATGTACCAAACCAACCATCATTTTAGTGGAGCTTAAGCCCTACCCTGTCCTCACTAAGTCATCAGATAGGGGAGTGATGAAGTTGCCCATCAACCATTACAGGGAGAAAGTTCCTGCTCCTTTAAAAGCTTGTAAGAGAGTTAATATTTAAATCCCACCTACTTCATGTAATGACCCAAAAAAGGATTCCCTTTCTATACCAACCAGGATTTCCAAATAATCTAATGTTTTGAAGTCCCTAGACCCTAGCCAAACTTCAAAATCTAGGATGACCTCTGCGTTGGACCATAGGTCTAAGTCAATCAAAGGGAAAGTGTAAGATTAATATCTATAACTTGGGCTTATATATGTTTATGATGGTTATCTTAACCCTCAATTAAACATTCATAAATCATATTTAAGTGATTTGAATCTTGAGGGAGATAAATATGAGTCAAGTAAATCCACCCCTAGACCTAAGGGGGAGAAGGAGAAGGGGAAAGAAATTGACTAGGAAGAGAGAATTAAAAATTTGGAAAAATCCCTTTGATTATAAATGGGTATAATTAAGGGTATATTTAATGAAAATGAGAAGCTATAAAAATAATTTAATGACATGTAATTACAGATGGCCAAGGAGAAAACCATAGAAAAAAGAGCCTCAAGAAGATGTTCATTGGGAATTTTTCCAAAACATTTCTGAGATTAAAGAATACATATATAACGATAAAAACAAGTTGGAGAGTGTAAAAATAAGTGTTTTATATCAAAGGAAAAGTGTATTAGGTTATCTCAACTAGTAAATCCACCATCCAAAATTACACCACAAGTATTAATACCCTCTAGGATAATTTTAAGAAGAATAAATAAAAGGACATTCAGGAATGCCCTAGAAAGAGAATGAGGGGTAAGAAAAGAATTAGGATGAGGAAAAAAATATGAATGAAGAAGATTAATTTGAAAACCAACACCAAGAGCTTAATAATAATTAGGAGGTAGTGGATAACCTTTGTGACCTTGTGGGCCACTAGTTTTTTCTTCAACATATCTCTAGGTCTTATCACCTTGTTTGATAATTCATTGACCAAATGTAGTTTTTATACTGATGTACTACTATAGTTTGGCCTCTATGGATTTTTCATGTACTTTTTATTATATGTTTTTTGTTTTTTATTTGTCATTCTCTATCTTTTATACTCTTTCTAAAAGGGAGTGGGCCCTTTCAAAACCCATCTTTTACTAATTATCATTTTTTTGACATAATAAAACAATTTTTTATTTTCATAACATCAGTGTTAATAGATTTAAATTATAAAAATATTTCCAATTTAATTTCATTATATAATTCAAATGCACATTTTCATAAAACATTTATTTTATAAAATTGAATTATGCATCTATTTATGAATAATAGTGACTAAATTTAGATAATTCATTATTTATATTTCATTGAATTAAAAGTATAATTGCATATAAATATCTCAAATTATACTAATGTCATGATTACATCATAGTTATATTTTAAAAATTTATATATTTTAAAATAATATAAAAATAGATTACATTCATAAATCCATGAAAGGTATACAAAATATCAAGTCTTCTCAATGCAAAAACTAAGAAAGTAGGAGGTCACCACTAAAGTTGAGAACTATATAAAAAGAGGGAGATCATCATCTTAGGATTTACCTCTAACCACATATCCTATCGAATCCCTTGCACACCTCTCTTCCATTGATAGTGGTCCTACCATTTATGAGAAAGGTAGATACATAACCAATGGCAAGGAAGATAACAATGAATATATAATTCATCCTATAGCTAGCTCAACACAACAAATGAAAATCTAAATAGTGAACAAGAACATTAAATAACACATTCTAAATATAACTAAGTATAAATTTTTATGTCTATAAGACTAAGAAAGTCAACGGGTCCACCTGATTGCATCTAGACTTAATAACCTATGAAACTAAGGGATTTATACAACCTATATAGTATTCATGTTCCTTATTCCACTACATAATATCTAAGTGTATCCAACCCATATGTTATAACAATATTATAACAAAATAATGGTCTCAAGAAAATGAACATGACTTAGCATGTGAACAATCTTTAAAAAGTGCATGAAGAGTAACATATTGTACAGGTTTCCCATACCATTCACATGGAACAATATTACTATCACACTTCATCAAGGATTGCTTGAAAATATAAACAAACAAATAAAGAAGATTAGGGGGTTCATTTTAAGAAGAAAAAAACATAGTTTAACTATTTATATAAAACAACAACTTTAGTTCAAGAAATTTTTTTAATGATTGACAATACTTTTGAGCTTACATGCATATGCTTATGAATTGGTTTAAGGCTACATGGTTATTTATTTTTTAGGTTTTCATTCAAAACACTTAGTGTGATACATAAAAAACATGTCATCTCCTCCAAGATGAAGGAAAATTTGTTCTTGTTTCTTCTATTTTGATTAAAAAGGTTTTAGTTTGGATTAAGGTGAAACCTTAATCCATAAAGAGCCCCTGTTTATTATTTTAAATTTTTTTAATGGCATTATATTTCATATTCCATGTGCTCTTATGTTCAAACTTCACTCAAAATCACTCATAATTCAAACTATAATAATGTTCATAATTATAATTATGTTTTATTTACTATATTTATATTTTATTTTCAATATGTCATGGATTATAATTTTTATAATCTTATAATTACATATTAAACTTGTAAAAGATTCATAAACTCATAATTATTAATGAAAGTTTTATGCATCCTGTAAATAATGGGTTTTCACCCTTTCATTTTAGGATTGGTGACTAATCACTCTAAGGAACAGTTGTAGGTATGTAGTTTTTAATTAAGTGGTAGAATAACAGCATGTGACCTACATCTCATCAAGGTAAGTTCACTTAAGTGATCAAATTAACATCCCAAAATAGATATTTATAGTGATGTTATATTAAAATAATAAGATCTTATCCCCAAGGGTTAGCTCGAGTGGATAGGATCAATGACTTCAGTCACCAAAGTCTCAAGTTCAATTCCTACCAAACACCCTATGATGCATCATGGCTTAGGGGTAGATGCTAGCCTATAATTTGAAGTGGTCATGGGGATACATTGAGGTAGGGGTCTAAATTATCCATGTATTCCACACAAATCACAATTGGATGATTCAGTTGTAGATTGTTCAGCAGACTTTATGGACCTAGGATAACCCCTACCAAGATTTAGTTGTAGATTAAAATTTTGAGCCCCAAGGGTTAGCTCAAATGGATAGAATTAATGACTTCGGTCACCTAAGCCTTAATTTTAATTCTTATCAAACACCCTATGATGTATTATATCTTATGGGTAGACACTAACCTATAATTTGAAGTAGCCATGGGGATATATTAAGGTAGGGGTCAAACTTATCCATGTGTTCTATGTGGATCACAGTGGGGTGATTCAGTTGTGGATCATTCGATGGACATTATGGACCGAGGCACACCCCCACCAAGATTTAGATGTAGAATAAGTTTTATTCATGACTAAAAAGTATTTTCATAAGGATGTGATGATGGATTATAAGTAAATTATTATGGGGGAATAGCACAATAGGTAGGGGAGATTGCAGGCAAAGGGTAAGGCAGTTTTATCTAAGTAGATGGTAGGTTTTGGTTTGAAGGATTTGAGGTGAATTATTGATGAGGATAGTGAGATATTTAGTGAATATATTGTAAATGGTGGTGTAAAAGAAGAAGAAGGTAGAGCACAGGTTAGGTTGAGCTTGGTGAAGCATGGGGTATCAATCAAGTGTGGTAGGGGAGAGGGTAGGTGCAAAACTCCCACTTATGACCAATATTTTTATCCTTCTAAGTAATTAGAAGTAGATTTTGGTCTATAAAATGAGGTGTTAGGGAAGTATCATTTTTTAGGAAACCCTATCCTAGAAAAAGGAACCACTTATCTAGAGGTGAGAGAAGAAGGTGTTGTTCTAGGAAAGGATAGGGTTGTAAAGGCCTCTATTTTTTAGCTTGCATTAATATCCTTGATCCTTTTCACTCTTGTAAAAAAAATTCAAAGAATCAATCCTTAAATCCCATCTAGGTTCTAAACCTGTCTTGGTTCTAAGAAGTCAAGTTTTTTCAAAAAATTCCCCAAAAAAGGAAATAGTCATGGAGGAAGGATTTAAGGAAGTATCACAAGTAGATTGTTCCCAATTTGGTACTCCAAAAATGGCTTATTTTGGTGATGTGCCCTTTGGTTTTTTTTAATCTTATCCTACCCTATATTTATTATATTTATAACTATCTATGGTTTATTTGGAGAAGGGAAAAAAATCATTGATTGGAAGATGTGTAGAGAAGCGACCAAGGTGGGAGGCACTCCAGCAATGGGCAGTAGGTTCTTGGCTAGCATTGACCCCTCATTCCATCTCTTTTTTGTCTAATGGTTTATTTTTGCTTCAAATTCAATTGATAGAAGATAGATATTATGTGTGGTCAAATGGTTCATGGTTTGTAGGTAATCAGGGTGTGTTTTTGAGCCCTTGGCTCCTTTTTTTTAATCCAAATTCTATAATTATTTCACAAGACCTAGTTTGGTTAAGGTTTTATAATATTCCTTTAGCTTTGATATATCCTAGTCTTTTGAACCAACTGGTGAATAAACTAGGAGTCTTTGTTAAAATTAATGACTCCATTGAAGCTCACCAAAATTTTGTTCAAGTTTGTTTATTGGTTGATTTATTTAAAATATTATTTTAATCAATTAAAATCTATTCTTCCCATGGAGTTTGGTCTCAAATTTTCAACTTTAAAGGTCTTCCATTTAGATGATTCAAATGTATTAAATTGGATCATAAGATGGTTGCTTGTTCGGAGAAGAATTTTAAAAGTTCCCAAGATTTGATTATTCAAAAATGGGTGAGAAAGATAGGCTACCCAAATCAGGATTTGGTTTATAGTTTGTATGGGATAGCCAATCAAAATTAGTAGAGGATCCACCTATAGATTCTTTAGAGTTTTATATTTCACCAGAAATTAATGAGAGTTTAGAGGATGTAGATAATCAGGAGGTATTAGAGTAAAGACAACCACTTTCCAACAACCAAGATAAGGTAGCAAATATTTTTAAGAATGGGCAAGAAGATCTAGATAAAGTTTCTCCAAATAAGGTTAGTCCCATAGTTCAAGATAGTGTATAAGAGGAGGAATGAAGTTGGGAATAAGAATAATAAGAAGAGATATAAAGCAAGGTAATTTTGTCTATTAATCAAACAAAAATCACATTAAAGACCCCCAACTTCAATTTGAAAGGAAAAAGAGGAAGGAAAATGGAAGTAGAAAGGTTGCAGCTAAATGCTCAAAATTCTATTAATGGCAGTACCCAAAAGACCATGGAATCATATTGTCTAGTAGAGGCAAATGTGTACAAGCAATAATTGGATGATTTTAAGACTAGTGTAGGGATGGTTATCCTATTTTCAATGGAAATTTGTATTTCTCTTATCTCTTAGTTTACTTGTTTAAATTTTTTGAGTGTCTAGTTCTTCTTTTTTTATCTTTACTATAGCATTGGTATTTTTAGATTTTAATAGATTCATCTTGCTCTTTGTGGTTTCAATTTTTTTGGGAGATTGGACCTCTTATTGTGCTCCAGAACCGATTTAGGCTCCATTCAAAAGTTGAATTAGGATTGGGACCCTTTTTTAATCTCTGGCATAGATTTAAAAATAATAATAAGATCTCATTAAAAAACACAAAAAAGAGGGAAGAGTAGGGTAGAAAAGAAGGGGCTCTATGATTATTTTAAGGAATAAATACTTCCAAATTGATTGACTATACTAAACCAAGCATTCATCATTAACCAATGACTGTCATAAGCTAGCTATAATCACATGTCACAACAAACACAATAAAGATTCTAAGGAAATAATTGTAGTTAGATTCAATAATTATAATCAAATATGTTGTTAGTACCATATTGTTGATCACATCCTATGTCACTAACAAGTTGTAAATATGATCTATAACCAAAGGATTGACAAGACTAACATATTGTTCATTCTAACCACTACAATAAAATACATGTATAAATTTCATATAATAATATCAACTTAATGAAAATTATTTAAAATAAACAAAAAATTTGAGAAATTAGAAAACTGAAACAAACTCACAAAACATCCATGAAGATTTTATAAGCTTGTTAATTATCTTCCAAAAATCTTTCTAAATAATAATGAGTTCAATACAATTATTAATATTAAAGCTAGGTGGACCAAATTCACTAATGCATATATCACATGAAGAATTAACTATAGATCTAATTTTATCCCTACTAAAAATAAACTAGAAAATAAATAAAAACTTACATTGAATTTCCATCCAAATTACATGTTTTATTTAATCTTTAACAACTAACATGCACTTAAAAAAAATAGTTGACTTGTTCCTCCAAAATTTCATGAGCTTTAGATAATATTTTCTAATTTTAAGTAAATATTTCCAACCTTAAATAATACTATTTATCTGAAATAATATTATCTAGGTCAAAATTATTTATTTGGCTAATTATAAAAATTATCAAATTTGATCGATACACCAATTTTGTGGAGCCATAACTTTTTATTAAAAATATATTTACTACAAATATTTAGCCATTATGTTTTCATCATATTTGGTGTTCTTAAAAAAATAGTCATCTAATTTATTACACAAATTTTATCACAAAATGGTGTTGACAACAAGTTTTGACAACTGTGAAAATGACAAAAAACTAGTTAAGTATGAAAACTATCAAATTTTCCTAGTAAGGTGATTTCAAGCGACCATATATTTTGATTGGAAACTAAATGTGAGTGAAAATATTAAACCATTGAGATAAAATTGGGGTATTACTAAGAAGGATGGCGACTGCACCAAAAAATACAATGTTGAAAGTGATCGAAGAACCCAAGCTCAATCCACTCAATGGTGTGACAAATTGAAAGAGCTCGATAAGGAAGAGGCACTGGTCTACAAGGTTAGTGGCAATAATGGAGACAAGGGTGTGGATGGAAGATTGAGAAGTAGAGGTAGGAATAGAGGAGGAAGGGTACATGATAGACTTATAATAAGTGAGGCAAATGTGGGGGAAGACTGAGTGATGGATTTAAGTCTGGGTTAAAGTCACATAACTAAGAAAATTTGATCAATAAGGTAAAGAAAGATGCGGTGGCTAGGGTTTCTTCAAAAGTTTTGGTTTTTACTGAGTGTCTGAACAACTCAAACCCTTTTCATTCCTGCTTAGATTATTTTAAAGCATCCATTTTACATTTAAACCCCAAGCTCGATGTCAATGCCTTCCAAGAGTAGTGTGGTGGAAGAGGTGACTGCTAATTATAGTGGGGGTTTCTACTGAAGGTTAGGAAGAGGTTATTTTTGAAACAACTTTTTGGCTGGATGTTCCTCTATTTTTTTCAAAAGATTCCCTTATCTTGATAATTTTTTATGAAGCTATTGATTCAATTGATAAGGATTCAAGGGCTCATTCTCTGATTGGCAGATGTGTGGGGAAATGTCCTTTTTGGGAAGATCTTTCATTATGTTTAAAATCATTTTAGCCTTCTATTGATTAGGTTTCTCTCTCTTTGTTTCCCAATGGTTATTTTTTTATTCTTTTCCAGTCAATTTAGGAGTGGGACTTTGTTTGGAAAAATGGGCCTTGGTTTGTTGGAAAACAAGGGGCATTCTTGTGCCCATGGATCTCTTTTTTTGATCTAGCAGATTATGTCATTTCAAATGCACCAATTTGGGTGATATTATATAATCTTCCTTTATCTATGTGTTATCCAAGACTATTCTAGTAGTCGGTAAAAAAAATGGTGTGTTTGTTAAAACTGATACTGCTTTAGTTACTCATAAGAATTTTATGAGGGTTTGTGTTCTAGTTAAACTTTCTAAATCTTTTTTTTAATCCAGTGAAGATCAAGTCCTCTCAAGGTATTTGGACACTATTTATCAAATATGAAGGATTGTCTTTTAGATGTTTCAAATACAACCAAGTGGGTTATAAAAAGGTAATTTTCTCTAAGGAAATTTTATAAGGTTCTAGTTCTATTCTCTTGAATAAATGGGTAAGGAAGATTGGCTTCCCCAATAGTGATTTGATGAATAGACTTTGAATTCCTTCAACTTTAGCCATAGAATGATTGTTGGGCCCCCTAGTAGATCCTTTGGTGGAGAAAGTGTCCCCTCTAGTAATGTTACCCATACTTCTCTCAAGGACTCTCTTACTAACTTCTCCAAGAAGATTTCTTCACTTAGCTTGTTTGAGACCCCAGATTATTAAAATATAGAAGGTTTCATTATAGCTACCAAGTAGAGTGTAATTCTCTAGGCTTAAGCTCCTCTTGAGGTAGAATAATTATTTTAGGATATGGTTTTAGAAGAGACTGACGTTGATTTAGTGGATGAATAAGAAGAAAAATTTGTTTCCATAGATGTGCTTACCATTGATCAAAATCTCATCTAGTTGTCAAAACCTATCTTTGGAAAAAAAAAAGGTAAAAGAGGGAGGAAATCCAAAGCTAAAAAACTGCAATTGGATGCTATGAATTCTATTGTTGGTGGCACACAATGGATTATGGAAGTTGTTTTCTCTAGTAGAGGAAGGCACACTTTTGAAGCTTGGGGTTGATTTCTAAGTGCTTAGTAGGTTCTATTGGGCAGGATTTTTTTGGCTTTGGTAAGTTTTGAGTGAGGACCCTTCTTATCTTGTGGTGTTTTTTAGGTTAGACAAATATTGTCTCTATGTGTTTCCTCTATCTTTAGTTTGAAAAGTCTTTTTGTATTATATGGTTCTCTTTAGTGTTCTTTATCTTTATGGTTTTTGGGAATTGGACTCCTTATTGTGTTCAAGACATGGTTGTGTATTTTGTTAAAAGTAATCATTTTTTGGGTAGGGGTCTTGCCAACCCTATATTATATATATATATATATATATATATATATATATATATATATATATATATATATATATATATATATATATATATAACCACTATGATCCTCTGAAATTTGAATTCCTTTATATAAAAAAATTTACTCATATAATTTGATTTGATCTCTCAAATATTTACATAAAAAGTTCTAAGTAGTTATTACTTGAAAACTCTACAAGCACAATTTTACCACCAAACAAAACCTATCTCTCTATTGCACACTAAACATTTATTTGATGTATTGAACAAATATTTTTTATATTTAACACTCATTTTCACCTATAACATGTTTAAAACATTAGAATTCCTTTTGAATTTAAATCAAATTAAAAGAAATATATATCCTTTAGCTAGAAATGTGCAATCAATTATAATGTGAAATTTATTTTAGCTCAAATATCAAAGTACTAAGATTTTTAAATCTTGGGAAGGTTAGTACACAAAAATAATCACATATTAATTTACTTGATTTTCAAGTCATATATTATTCATAATTATTATATTGACCCTAACTAAGTTTAATACATATGAATGAGTCAACTCATTGCCCAGTTCACAAACCACTAGTGGATTAATAAGCATTAATTATAAACAACATATACCCCAATGTTATAAGTAAATTCCAACCTCCAATCAAATAATCAATTGTACATAATATTTTAATATTAGTTATCATAGCTTGGATCTTTCAAACGTACACCCAAAGCTTTACACATTATAATGATATAATAACAAGTAAAATAAAGTCCTTTCTGATATTTATATCAAATAATTTGGGATAAGGTAATGTATAGTCTTCAAAAAAATACCATTATATGACCTGGAGTGGTGTGAATGGTTATACACAAGTTTTTGACATTATAATTTAGTTGATAGTTATCATAGACTGACAACAAGCTTTTTAAAAGACAATACAAGTGCATTTACATAAGCTAGTGATGGACCAATCTAAAAACATCAAAAAAGAAAAATAATAGTTTTCATAGTTACCTATAGCTAGCATACAACCTCAACCATGAATTTATCACTAAACCTATACTACTAAAAACTATTTAAATGACCAAACAATTATTAAATTAGGAGACCATGCAATTATTTTGACATAGGTGATAATGGAATAAATGTATTTACTTAAGACTTATGATGACATTCTAGGGCTATCTAACCTATTTTGAGGACATCACACTAATGTGTGTGTATATTTGTGTAAAAACACAACTCTAGGCTTCCACAAACATAATACAAGAATTTGGTTTTCTTCTTTTATCTACACCCATCTATAGTGAGGTGTAAACCTTTTTGTACATATCAATTCTTACAAGATATATGTGTGTGCAAAAACACAAATTTGGGATTCCATAGACATAGTATGAGAATTTGGTTTTCTTCTTTCATCTATTCCCATGTATATTGAGTTTTAAACATCTTTGTGCATTTAAAGTCTTACAAATGCCATTTCAACTAATGAGATTTTTACCAAAAAGGTCAATACTCAGTTATTTATAAATTTTATCTTCCTTTGATCCCCAATTATGTATCTCCATACTCTATCATCTTCTCTCTATGAATAACATGGTTGTTTTCTTCCTAATTTTAGATCTATTCATTATTATATTTCAAATTTCAACTACTCTTAGTCAAGGGGAGTATTGTTCATAGTTTTTTAATCATTTTAGGGATCTACATCCCACATTGAGTATATCAACACTGAGTTAAGCTATAATAATATTATTATTTTTATGGTGGTTGTATCGAATAAGTAGGTGAGCTTAAAATTGGTGGGCAAAGGATGCATGAACTTGCACCTCATTACTATTAAAATCAATAAAAACACCCCATATTGATAGAAACTTAATTCTTTCATGATTATTTATAAATTTAACATGTTAATTAATTTGTGAGACTTTTACATCTAGAAGTCAAGGGTTCAATATAGTAATATAAATTTGTGTGATTAATAGTATAACTAAACACAATGTGTGAATTTAATTCAAAAATCAATATAAGTTTTCAAAAAAAAATGATTTTAATGTGATACATATTTTTAATACATAGGTCTACCCAGTGACACTAGTCATAAGTTTAGTGAATAACTAGAAAAAAAAAACACAAGAAAATTATTAACAATTTATCTACCCTTCCTAAGGGTAGAAGGGTTATAAAAACAAATTCACTACCAAAATAAGTTTCAAAAACTGTATATACATCTTTCTCTTTTCATTCCATTTGTAACGCATCTACCATTCTCTCCCCATGATACTCTCCCTATGTGAAAAGAGAAACCTTCACTAAAATTAAATACACTCATCACAACAAAATGAGTAGTTAACTAGGTTATGAAATAAAATAGTATGTTGTATAAGAATCAAATCCATTTGATATCAATCATAATTAATTTACATAATAATAAGAAAATAGTTTCATTTAACTAATCAACATTAGTTTCATAAGTGTTTAAAATAATTAAATAATAGCTATGCAATAAAATCCAAATCAATTCCATATGGCATAAAATACAACTTACTATAATCTAAAATAATAAATAGTTTGACTTAAACTCGAGATGTGACATCCTCCTTCTCTAGGAGTCTCAATGGTTGCATAAAAGTAAAATGTCAAACACAAAAATGAGGAAAATCCTTGGATACTTATTCAAAATCCTTTCCTGTAGCACTCTCTTAAAAATATTAGTCCTATTGGATCTTACACTTAGAGCTTGTTTTTTCAAAAACTAAGTTTTCAAGTATCAATGATCTACAAGGGCTCTACTAATACCTCTCCTAGGTACTAAACACATATTTTTTTCCAATCAATGACATATGACATGTCCCTATGGTAACATTTAAGAAACTAAATGTGAAAAACATTATACAACCATGATATAATTAGAGGCAATGGAATTTTTTATGTCATTGGATTGATTGCATCAAGGACATCAAAAGGTCCTACGTATCCTTGTGCTAGTTTAATGACTTTCCAAACTTAATGGATCTCTTATTTGGTTTTACCTTCACAAAAAAATTATCTCTGAATATGAATAAATCTAGGATTTATCTTCATATATGCATAAATATTTTGTTGGTTAAAATCCTATATTAGACTCTTTTTTTATTTTTTTAAAAATTTCTTCAATAACCCAAACCATTTCAAGACCAACTACAACTATGTCACCTAGATTATCCCAACTGGGAGGGGTACAACACTTTCTACCATAGAATGATTCAAATAGGGCCATGTCAAAAGTATAATGGTATTATTTTTTATTATAAAATTCTAAAAGAGATAAATATTTCTCTAACTTGTATTATTTATCCTTACATTACGTATACAAAGCAAATATTTCAAAACTAGTTCACTCTCTTGGTTTGATCATCTATCTCTAGGTGATAGGTTGTACTAAAGTTCATTATTTTCCTCAAAATTACATGAAATTTTTTCCAAAACTAATATTTCATCTGAATACCCTGATCTAAAATTATCTTTCAAGTGTTTTTTGTAATTTAAAAACTCTTGAATAAATATTTTTTTCTAAACTAGCATATCATTTGTTAGTTTCCCAAATATAAAGTGAAACATCTTAGTGAGTTTATCAAATACAACCAATATCACATAATTCTTGTTATTTTAAATTGAAATTCCTTATAAAAAATACATGTTAATAACTTACTACTTTCATTCTAGTGCATCATGTGTATATAAAGAACATGTTGGGTCTATATGCTCATGTTCGACCTAGTGACAATCCAAACATCATGTTACTAAGCTATTATCATCCTATTAAGTCCCAAATATATATATATATATATATATATATATATATATATATATATATATGTTTGAGTTCAACCATCATCTTAGTCATACTAGAGTGACTTGAGTAAGGATAAAAATGTTCCTCCTATAGTACCATGCCACTCTCATCAAGTACATATATTCTTTTATTGAATCTAAGGATGCCACCACCTTCTATGTAATAGCCTTCCTATATATGATCTCATCTATCAACTTCAAGGGAAGTCTTGACCTTAAGGTAAAACTCTTTAGATGGTAACTGAATCAAAATATACTATTAAAAAGTGGTCCTTGTAGTTATCATAATAATTACATATCTAATTCAGGTAAGGGCATCTACCATTGTGTTATCGTTTCATTTAATATGCTCAATTTCTAATTCATAGTCACACAAAAAAATTATCCAATGCCTTTATCATGCATTAAGTTTGGGTTGAGTAAATACAAACTTCAATCCCAAATTATTAATCTTGAGATTAAATGGATTTAATCAAAGGGAATTTCTTCAAAATTGTAGTGTATGAATAATTATTTCAAGTTAAAAAACATGTGTGAGTAACTTAGCTCTAAATAATTATGTTTATGTGTTTCATAAGTCATTACTTGGACATCATGCATTAAAACACCATCAAATCATTATCTAGATGCATATGTTGTAATGGAAAATTTTCCATTAGGATCAAGACTCTCAAAATTTGTGTGGTGGTCAACTTTTTCTTAAGGAGGTGAAAAGATTTACTACAATTATCTACCCAAATTAACTTCTTATTCTTATTTTACAAAGACATTATTATATTTCATATCTTGTAAAATATAAAATTCAAGCAGTATCTTACCATACCCATGAATATTAAAACTTCATGCACATTCTATAAAGAGGGCCAATCCATGATGACTCATATATTGGCTAGATCCATTGCAATCCTTTCAACTTAGATAATGTGACCAAGATAGTGTGATTTATATTGAAAGAAGGAACACTTTGATACTTGTAAAAGAGTTTGTGTTGTCTTAAATGATTTAAAATATATTATTTTAATTTAAAAACACACTTTTTTTTTAATAAAACAAGATATAATATAATGTTAGTCATAAAAAAAGATGGGTGGAAAATTCACACCTCATAATCAAAACCACATCGAGCTAAACAAGCCTTGGAAAGTTTAAAAATTTATAAAAATGGTAAACCAAGGCCACATGAACCAAAGATAATCTAACTCAAGTACACATCAACCAAAAAAAGAGTAGATAAAAACACAAACACTAAGGATCTCATTGAGTAGTAGTTGCAAACATGGTGGCAAGTAGAGGAGGAAGAGCTGAAGGATTTTAGGAATTTCTTCCCAATCCCCCTTGAGTAGGGGGATCCTCATCAACTGGTAAGGGATCCCAACCATCATTATGTTTCTTATTTTAAGATCCATCATGTTTGAGAGGTGAAATGGCAAGACCCACCTAAATAAATTTATCTTGTGACAAGGGAGCCCAACTTCCCCCTCCACCACTATTTCTATTTAACTAATCAATCCCATCATAGGGTGGGGAATTCTTGAAAAAGTGAGGATAAGGGCTCCTTTAGATGTGAAACTATTAGATATGATATCATTAGCGTTAACTCCCATGTCCTCTAGGTGGTGAGTGGTGGAATGGGATATTGGTAGGTTCATAGCTAACGACACATGGTGCATTCCCCAATGGTCTAAGAAAATTTATAAATGATTTATCTCCAACTAGACTTTCTTTGTTTGATTTTGAATCTTTAGGGTAACATTATAATTCACAACAACTTTGTTAGTTACAGAAAAGCTCCTTTCTATATATTCATGATTAAAACATGATTTACTTCTAGTTTTCCAAATCTAAAAAATAATGTCAGCATGAAAAATCTACCAAAATTTATTCTAACTTGCAGGAAGAAGGGAAGAGTCCCCCAAGAGATCCATTTTCCAAGTGAATAATTCAGACCAAAAGGGCTTGAAGAGAGTGTGAATCCATCTACAAGTAGACTAAGCATGAGGACATAACCAAAAAAGGTGTTTAAAGGTTTTTGGGTGGTGAAAAGTAAGGAAGATGGGATTTTAGACCCCCATGTTCTTGAGCTAGTTACCAATAGGAAAACCCTATTAAATAATGCACCAAAGAAATTAGGATTTTTTACACTTAATAAGAGCTACCCAAATATTAGCAAAATGTATAGACATATTGAAGGAAAAGATCTAAGACTCCATCATTGATTAATGGTTTCAATGTTGATGTGTTGAGGAGCCAATAAATTATACCCCAAGTGAGGAGAATAATGATTAAAGGGTGTAGCTATATGCTAGTGCCAATCTTTCCACGAGGGCATAAGGGAATTAACACCAATTTTTAGTAAGAAATCCTTATATATGGAAATTTATAATCAATAATAAACTTTGCATCTTCATTATTAAGATTAAACTTAGCCTTCACATTATTCTATGAGAGCGAATATTGGTTTATCTTATAGAATAAATCTCCAATAATTTTAATACCCTTTTTGAACAGTATGTGACCTTTGATCCAAGGGACCATGGAAAATGGACTTTGTGATAATTGAGCATAGGATACCACCATATGGAATGATATTTTACATAAATTCTATTTTGAAACCATTCCCCCACCCAAATAAGGTGAGGTTTGAGCCTCTTCCAATCCTTCTAGATGTTTTGCATAACAAAAGTGCCATCGATCTTAATAGGAACAAGGGTAGTGAGAAGGCTATGTAAACTAATCCCTTGTTATGCCTTTATACCAAGAGGGAGTCCTTTAGAAATTCAATGTCTCAATAAGATTTTCAAGGCTTCATAAGCTTACAAGACTCTATTAATCCATTTGATAATAAGGGAAAAACTTTGGAGCTTAATTTCAACAAGCCTAAACCTAATAGCTTATTTAGGTCGACAACAAATGGCCCAAGAGACTCTATGAAAACCATTATGGCCTTAAGATTTGGATAGCAAGAAGAGTGATAAACATGATTATAAACCATGAACTTATATAAAATATGAAACTTTCTTGCTAAATTCAAGAGTTTGGTGATCCATAAAGACATTTTATTCCCAGCCCTTTGAACCATATAAGACCATAATTTAGTGGGTGAGGTTATAAATGTAAAGGGAATGCCAAGGAATTTAAATTTAACTCTACTTAAATCTACTTCCACTGATATCCCTTTACCAAGGAGGTTTTGGAGAAAGGTATTGGTGATAGCATTGAGCATATTTCTATTGGATGGAGATCTAAAAGTAAGGCAATAAGTGTTGAGGTATTACATAACATTTTTAATAAAATAATCTTCCTCCTAAAGGGTTATAAAGGATTCATCTACAAAGTTCCCATTAATAAGTTTATGGTCTGAATTGGGGAGGGAAATACCCTTTACCAAACACCTAGAAGCATAATTATCCAAAATATAGTTAAATCCATCAATAGCCAACACATAAAGAGACAAATCTAGAGGGAAACCTTGCTTGATAGAGTGATTAATATCAAATCACAGAGATTGAGTTCCATTCATAGTGATAGCGATATAATCACTAGTATCCAAAGAAATCATATTGATAGTTTGCACAAATTTGGAGCTAAACCCAAGAGCCTGAAGCATTGTTATAATGAAAGGCCACTCAATTCAAATGTACGCCTTCTCAAAATTAATATTAATAAATAAGGCCTTCTAATTGGAAATCCTAGCCCATAACATACCTTCCTAGATAGTAATGACATTGTCCAGAATGTATCTATGTTGAATAAACCCTATTTTCTCACTCCTAACAATTAAGGGGAGAAGGTATTTAATTCTGAGAGCAAGAGTTTTAAAAATAATTCTATAGGCCACATTAATAAGGGTGATAAGCCTTTAGTTTTTAATATATTTAGGATCCCCAACCTTAGTGTTAAATTTGATGTTACTTGATTGATGAGAGATCCCAAATAGTTGGATAAAATAACCTCAAAATAGACTTTATGAAGATTAGGTCCCATAGTGTTTTATATAACTCATAAGGAAACCCATCAAATCCTAGGGATTTGTCATTATACATCTATATAACAACTTACTTGAGATAATTCAAGCTGAGAGGTCTGTCACAATCAACTCTTTGTACTTCATAGAGCTTGCTTGAGACAAAATTAAGGCATCAAAATATCACAACTTCATGAGTAGGAGTTGAAGGTTGAGCTAAAAATACCCCCTAATAATTTTTAACAAAAGCTTATAGGATATCAATAAATTTGGTAAATATCATCGAAGCATCTTTAATGGATTTAATATCAATAACTTCTATAAACTAAAAGAGAAAGAATAATTATTTGGTCACTTTATCTCCAACCTTTAGTGAATGCATCCTAGCTCTGAGCTACACTCCCATAACTTTGTATGTCTCTTCAATTCAAATTTTATGTCTTTAAAGGGTTGCTTGATCCTGATAGTGAGTATGAAAAGGTGAGGCCTCAATCTCTTATGATACTCAAAAGTACTCATATCTTGTATCAAAATGTAGGCATTGTCAAAAGATATCAAATTGTTTACCATATATTCAAATAAAAGTGGTGGTATGAGCAATGGCATCAACCCACCAAACAATCCAACCAAAATCCCTATAAGGTCTAAGACTGGGTTCCAAATCTAAATAATTTTCCCAATAGTTTACTCATGTCTAAGATAAGTAGTATTGAGATAAAACTATGATTTATGGGATTTAACATGAGGAGTGGTTTATTCAAAATTGAAGTAATTAGAATGATTGTCTAATAAAAGCATGTCTAAGAGCACAACTATCATCTAATCATCCATAAACACAAATAAAAAAGGTCTTATTCAACAAATTAATCTCGATCAAGATGATTAAACACTATATTTTCCCTCACAAAAATTAGACCATGTGAATGGGGGGAATCTAATTTTATCCTATGGTAGTGGTTGGGATCAAACACCTTAAGTTTATTAGCATGCAAAACCATGCCCCCTGATCTCCAACACACTAGTGTATAAGAATGTGACCTTATTTATCTTCATGGGAGTCCACCATGTTAAAGTAACCACATAATATCTAGTGGGAATCTATAAGTGAATTAGCTAACCATATCCAGTATAAAGTGTGCTCCAACACATCATTAGACAAAAATGTTAACAAGACCAATATTTCACTTATCAAAATTGAATAGTGTTCAGATAAATTGATGGCTGGGGTCTAAACCCTAATAAATAGTATTCTGAGAAAGTTTAGGAACTAAAATAGTGATAACACCACCACTGATAGGCTCATGATAGGTTGTATGTATAAATCACCAAGAAAAATAATGCAATTAGTGGAGTGAAGGGGGAAGTTAGAAAGCTTGACTTCTTACATGAAAAAAATTCATGTTAAATTTTTTTTTACAATTATTCCTGATCATATACTTATATGCCAGATTAGTAAGGCCTCTAACATTCCATGAATAGACTAACATTGAGAAACATCAAGATTCATATCATTTTCTTCTAAAATCTTGAGAGGGTTGTAAACTGATTGAAAGTCACATCACTTGGGAAAAAACTCTCTTAGGTTGAAAGGTTACCATTTATTTGGCACATACTTGTCATCTAAAATTGGTGAGGGGATACATGAACATCATAAAATATATTTACAATTGAGAGTAATGAGATTGAGCTCAATATCTAGGATTGTCACCCTAAATGGGGTTGTGAAGAAGGATTCGGGCTAGCGAAGGATGGGGAAAAAACAAAATTAGTAACCACTTGAAAAGAGTAGGAAATGAGAGGTGGCACCTTAACTTGAGTAGTAGATATTTTTATATCAAAGACCAAATAGTTAGGACCACCTTGGGTCGATATAAAGTGGGTTGGGGTTTGGCATTACCCATCCTAGAAAATTTTTCTTATTAGTGATTATGGTCCAAGCATCAAGATTCCCATTTTAGGATTTGGATTCAGACCCACGTTTATCCTGAGGAAGAGGAGAAGTGGGGATGATTACAAACATTACCCAATTTGGGTCTTTTACAAATGTAGATACAATGATTAAATACATACATCGAAAGAATACACTTAAAAAATGGATGGCCACATACATTCATAAACAATAGTGCTTTAATTGAGTGTTACTCACCATGGAAGCACCTTTCATGTTGATGCCACTTTGTCTCCCATTTAGAAGTATAGCTTGACTCATGGGCATGTTAATGATGCCTATCAACATTTTTTTTGTTGTCCTAATCCAAATCTCTTGTGTTGGGTTGCTCATGCATGCTTCTCAACTTGGATGGTTACTCCATATTCACTCATAATGAGTGATCTACCTCCATCCTTGCTCATATAAATTTTTAGTTTACTTAATTCTTATCAATAATGGAAACCAAATAAGTGAATTTAAAGTGTTTTTAAGAATTTTAAATAAAACTTATCTATGCAAAAAAATTATCCATTTCTTATCGATCCAATATAATGAATGTTCTCTCTTGATGGAATCTTCTTTGGATAGGTGGGATTATTCATGGGCTACCTATGAATTAACAATTTCATTATTTGTTACATTTTTAACAGGAGCATAAACCATAGTCTTCTTATCATATTTAGGATGGCATGATGGATGAAGTTTCCAAAAAAATTCAACCATGTGCCCACTCATACGATAATGAGTGTAACAATTCCTTTTGTCCTTTTTAGATGAGGAAACATATTTGTCATTTCTCACTTCTAGATTATGAGATTGATCTTTAGCACCAACCTTGTTTTTCAAAAAAGGAAACAAATTCTTCATAAAATATTTCCTCTTCCAAAAATTATCCATAGAATGGTTACTTAACCCAAAAAAATTCATGGGAAAGCATTCCACATTTTCTATATGTCATCGCCATATTATTTAAATTGAAAGAGAACATCAAAATTTTTACAATTACCATTATGTTTAGTGATATGATTTGTGTAAATATGAGGTGGTATTGCATTACCTATTTTCTCTACTTTCTTACACACTTTCTCATCACCCTGTGATTGTGTCACATTCCTCTACATGGAATAATTATACAAATATAGTGGCATGAACAGTTGGCTGTTGGAAGCTTATCTTCCTTCAGTAGTTCTAGAACTCTCTCCAATTTCCATCTCCACACTAGCATAACCCAAACCTAAAAAATGAGTTCAATCTTCTACCTATATTAGGCTGATCAAACCTTGGCCATTATTACCAAGGCCTTTCCCATCATATCCCATTTTAAATAGTAATCAAGATCCAATGCCTTTAGTGTGTTTTTCAAATGAACCAAAAGTATCATTACCTAAATCTAAATCCAATTAGGAGGAAGAAGAATTACGTGGTGAATAACTTATAGTGCACTCATCATGCATAGTTTTTGCATCTCATGTGGAAGGTAAATCCTTCTTTAGCTTGTCATATTTCAATCTGATCAAGAGTTCATCCTTGGATTTGAGCTTAGATCTCAAACATACAATTTGTTCTTCAAGGGAATAAAGCTTGCATCTCAAGAAATCATTCTCTTCCTAAATTTTCTTGTTGATACTTTCCAGATCTTCTAGCCTCTCTCTCTCTCGTCAAGTCTTTTTTCATGGTTTCTTGCAAATAACATGTACTTCCAACACAATTTCAAACTACAAATAGAAGATCAAAACAAGCCAACAAGTCTAGAAATAACCCAATGGAATAGAATACTGAAATTGATTTCAAAACTCTATTCAAGAGTATATCATGCAATCAAAATCAAGTCTAGCATTATAACTTCTTTGATACCAAACTTGACCTCAAATATGTAGTGTCTAAAACTACACCAATTTCTCTATTTTTATGGATGATTTATAAATTCTCAATTTCTCATTAATTAACTTGAAATTAACATAATAATTAAAATTAGCATTCAAAACTGATAATAAACCAAAATCATGAGACACAAAGACAATATACAAACTAGGATTGATAATAGAGTTCAATTGATATGGGCTACATCTTTAGGTCCTAATCAAAGATAGAACCAATTTATTATTTATGTAAAATAACTGTATACATCAGCTATCCTTAGTAGAGGTTCTCAATCTATAAATAAATGTTTTGACGTCCTTTGGGTATTGGCTCTACTTGTCTTTTACAAGTCTGATGTAATGTCTCTACTAAAATAAGTCTATGCAATAAATCTAGGCCTATAATTACTACTCTAGTAGTGAATACATACAAACTTGCTTACTCACTATGCAAAGGACTAAGCTTCAAGTTTTCTTACTCTTTGTGCAGAGGGCTAAGTTATAAGCCTTTTTACTTTCTATCATAAATAGAGCTCTCACCAAATTGTTTTGAAGATCTCTCAATAAAAACATTTTATCCTCCTACATGGATGCTTGGATCCATGTGTGTTTATTTTATTGGTTCATGTGTCAATAATCTATTGGACCATGTGCATGTCTAGTCATTTTACCTGCACATGTTTCCCTATTGCTTGGAAACTTTATAGGCCATAACTTCTACATACAAATTCCATTTTTCAAACTATAAAATATGTTGGAAATATCTTGATGAGATATTCACTTTGAAGATAGTTTAGGGAAAATTTGAGACCATATAATTTGGTCACTATTAGAAATCCTCTCAAATCAAGGGACCATTAAACAACATTATTTAATCATATGATCTGAGGATTGGTACCTGAAATAAGTGTTTAGTAGGTTAATATAAATCACACACTATGTGAATTGGTTGTTTCTTATTTGAGTCTTAATGGACTCCTTGAGATCTTTAGCTAGGTCAATCTCCACACACACACCTATTTTAGGATGGGATACATAGAAATTTTCCTAATCGTGGTAGATGAAACATGCCAAGGGTTTAATGATTTGGTCAACAAAATTCCATAAGGGGAGAGTCAAGCCATGGAATTATATCCACATAATTATTTTAATATTGGATTCCTTAGAAACCTAAAAGTCTTGGGAAAAATGAGAAAACAACACCACTATGTTATGAAAAAACTATGGGCCATGATTAATAATAGCTATATATTTTAGGGTTAGTGAAACAAAATAAGAAAAACCCTTTGTAAGGTTCCAAACTCATTCTAGTTTCACACCATGGCCTTGCCAATGGTTATGGACCCAATGCTTTATGAGGCTCTTAGAATGGACTTGACCCAAAAAGTAAGTAACCACAGTGAAATTTTCAAAATAGTTATAGGCTATATCAAACTTAGGTAAATCATACACAACATTAGGCAAAGGAGAGTTTGGTTCAGAACTAAACCTCATGGTAAACTTTTAAAACAATCTTTTGTCCTTGTTTTGACACCATTATTTCTCAAACTCCCATCAGCTATCCTTACATCAACTAATGTAGAAATGGTGGTGGTAGCCATTTAATAAAGGGTTTATAAAATTACCCAAAAGGTGAAGTGTTATCTCAACTCAGCATTATAAATGAGTAATTAAAATAGAATAAATCCTACCTAGATTTATTAAATATTGATGGTGTGACATGTAGGGATGAAACCCTAAAAGTCTATAGACATATAAAACTTTATATGCCTCCTCCAACAAACCTATCCCTAATCTTGAGTCTCAAGAAGAATCAAGGTGTCATTTAATGCTAATACAAATCTATCCAAATAATCCTTGAATACATTATTCATTAGGCTCATAAATATTTTAGGAGCATTTTTAAATATAAAAGGATTAAAAATGAGCTTGTAATTCCCAATGTGAGTTATGAAAGTTATTTTTAGTATATCTTCATCTTTAATCCTTAATTGATGATAACATGATCTCATCCCTATCTTTAAAAATATAACAATTATGCATGGAAAATGATATTTGTTCTTAATAGTGGATTTATTTATTATCATGTAATATATGCACAACTTAAAAGTTACATCTTTCTTCTTTAAAAAAATTTATAATGCATCCAATGTAGATACACTCAGATAAATCAAAATTTTGAAAGCATATACTAAAATTGAGCTTTTAACTCAAATAATTTTGTTGTTATCATTCGGTAAGGTGTTTTTAATGTAATTTATGACATTGGTAATATGTCAATCGAAAATTCACATTCTCTCCTAGGTGGGAGTCATACTAATTCTTCAAGAAACACATCCCTTAAGTCATAAGGAGAAGGATAATCATCTATGGTGGGTTATTTTTCCATCTCCACCTCATTTGTGTACTCAGAATAGTATACATCACTTCATTTGAGCCTTATTTAATTACATGGATGAAATTTTTCTCACTTACCTCCTTGAACTATAATGGAGTGACCATTATCATTGAGATATGTGACACTCTTGAGAAAATTGTTATGCCCTGATTCCTCGCTAAGCAAACTAATTGATTATCCATGGATATTTATAGTTGACATGTTTAGTTTGGCTATTTTTTTACTGAGCTTTGAGATATATGTTATTATGAGATAGTAGGATGTTTCTTAGGTTACATGTCGTATTGCTATGAGTTAACTGTAGTGTATGTGTTTACATTACAAACATATTGATTTGTTATTTTATCTACATTTTATAATGAATGTATATCATGTTATTATGGTCTAACTACCTACCTATTATGAGATTGATGTAGGAGAACCCATCCCTCAGAGCATAATGGATGGAGAGCATCATTAGAGAGGGTGATGTAGATGGAGATGTCAGAGGATGATAAATAAATTAGTTAGAACCTTGCACACACCAAATTAACTAGCACATGTTATATGTATAATAAGTGGTTAGCATAATATGTTTTGATATTGTTTGCATTAGATAGTTAAACATGGTTGATATCATAGTTTAGTGGTTTTGAGGAAATTGTCTTATATGGTTTGCATAACTAGATTAAATTTGGGTTATCGATTAATGGATATATCATTAAATCATCATGGTAAGTAGAGATGTTAATTTAATTAGTAAATATACTAATTATTGTAATTAGAGTAAAATAAATAAAATTTAATAAATTCCAATTAAGTGTAAAAATTAAAAAAAGCAAAAATAAAAATATAATATCAAGCTTTAAAGAAATCGCACCACTGATGAGGAAAGAAAGGAAATCAGGGATTAAAAATAAAATAAAAACAAATTGGAAAGTAGGTTTTCATTCAAAAATAAAAATATAAAGAAAAAAAGTTACACCTTTTTTTAGGAACAAGAAATAATATAAAAAAAAGGAAAAGAGGCATACCATTAAAAAAAGGAGGTAATTTAGAGAATGGGAAGAGAAAAGAAAGAGAAATTGGACAAAAGGAAATTGGGAGCTTGATAAATTGCTTGGAACATATAAATTAGGTAGGCAATGCCTTAAAATTATGTATGATATTATTAAAAATTGAATATAGATATACAATGGACTATATTCTTTTAGTTTGGATAGTTATAAAGGATTGGTCTACATATCTAATATAGATTTATTTACCTATAATGGGTTGTTTATAAAACATAGAAACTTGCATAAAATAAATCTAGATCCATATAAACCAAAATATATTCATTTTTAATCCAAATCTCTTTTGTAGCAAACTACAGGCATGTGGGTGATTTACAGTGAACTAAAGGCATGTGGGCGATTTGCAGTGAACTAAAGGCATGTGTGTGATTTGTAGATGGATTTTTCCTTTTTAAATTGTATATATGAACTATATCATGGTCAATATCAATAATTCTTAGAAGTTAAAATATATATATATATATATATATATATATATATATATATGTATGTATGTATGTATATAAGATGAACTATTAGCGAATTGAGAAATAGGTAGATTGAAAAGGAAATTGATTTACAAGTCTATGAGTGGTGCTTAGATAATCTCTGGTTCAATGGATTACTTACCCTATGGGATAATAGGAAGTTATTATGACTAGGTAATGAATAGTTTTTTTATTTCATCCTATATCCATGTTATTAAATGATATGACTTGCATAATTGGTGATATCCTTTGGATCCACCTATAATCTACTATGCAACAATTTATAACCTATGAAGAGTATGGATTTATATTATTGTTATTATATTAATTTGATTAATATTCTAATCTACTAATATGATCTTTCTCTAAAATATGTACTTTATTTATCATTAATTGAAGAACATAGACAACAGTCTATATATTTGATTATATATGAATTGACTAAACTGATTAAGAAATAATGTTATTTTTGAGTAGTATTGCCCCACTCAACTACATGTTAACATGCAGTAAACACTTGGATTGGTGAGCAACTAGAAAACAAGTTCATTATTCTTATTGTGTAATTGGGTGATCTAAATAAAATGTGCAAATAAGAGTCGAGTTGATATCAGTCGATGCCTTTACACTGTGATTTGTAATGTGTGATGAATTAATTAAGTTGATATCTTTTATTCCCAAATATATCTAATATATTCACTATCAGCTTAATAATTGATTCCTTTTAATTAAGTTGAATATATCTTTGGTAATCAATATTCCTAGTGATGCCTTTTATTGACAATTTTTATAGTTTATGGATATTATTATAACTGTGTTATAAGTTACATTAATTTATCTAGTGGATATAATAATAACTATGATATATTAAAGCATTCACACTTAAATATGTTGTATGTGAATATTAAATATATGAAAATATATTTAAAATCTAAGTTAGCTATTATCCATATATGTGAATACTCTTGTGGTTCTAAACATAGTTAATATTATAGTTCATGATGTAACTATGTTTAGTATATTATTTTTTTAGGCAGTTAATATAATTACAAATGATGGTTATATGAATCCATTTACTTTCCTTTTATTACTAAAGATATATATATATATATATATATATATATATATAGGGTTTGTTACTTAGGATATGACTTTTATGATAAGACTGTCACATGTATCTACTCAGATAGATGCCAACATTTGTGAAAATACTGTTACATGTGGTATTCATAGAAGATAAATCTCATAAAATAGATCATAACATATTTAAATGAAAGCTAGCAATTTCATAGTCATAAAAGAAATCTAAATTATTGTTAGCATCACTGCCTAATGAACAAGTGATTCGTGCATATTATAAATTATTTATGGCATTTAAGTTTTCAAGAAAATATATATAGAACCCCAAAATTGTCTAAGGAGATTTGTTTATTGATATTCCCATAAATAATGAGACTTATAAATGATAGTCAATCTATTCGGTATAATGACTATTGAAAAACCTCACGAAAACCTTACTTGGGAAACCTATTTAGGTAGGGATAAAATCTATGAAGGAGAATTACAATGAGGAATCCCTTATCTTATAAAGATCATCAATATATTTTGTGAACAAAAATGTATAACGATTGAGTTCTTGATTTATAAATATAATTAACAATTGATATAGTAATTATATCATCTATGTGTTATAGAAACATATTTATACATTGAATTAAGCAACCATATGAAAATATTGTATATATAGGTGTACTGGGTTAGATGCCTAATCTTGTAACTAAATGTATGGTTGAAATAAGTCATAAGTTGTCTATGGGACCAGAACTATAACCGTCTAAAAACAGTCACCAAGGAAAGGAATTAAGTTATTTAAATGAAATATTATGGAATAACTTATCTATGAGTTATCTGACTCTTTGAGAATAATATGATTGAACTGTTGAAATATATTTGCATAAAATAAATAATACTTGTGTGTAGTACATATTATGAGTATATTTTGTACATGTGTTTAGACATTTATAGCATATAATAGTGCATTGTGATATGTGCCTATGAGTTTTGTTTCTTTTGAATGGTAATATTTAATTTAAATGTGGGGTATGCCTAGGTGGTATAATTTATACTTTCTAGATTATTATTTATAATTATGGGTTAATTATTTATTAGAATTATAATACTGGTTAATCATAATTATGTTTTTGTATTCATAAATAAAGCACTATGATATCATGAGATGTCATAGCATACTACAGTTTAAATGTATGTTATACCCAAGTGATGCATACCATAATTGTTATGACCATACTCACACCTACATTTGACTAATTAAATGTATGTGTGTTGGTTATTACTATGAATAGAATGTTTGTGATAGTTATTAGGACTTTATGTGTGTGTGCATACAACTCTTGAGAGTATAGTGAATGCTAGGGTAGAATATTATGTGCTTCGTGGGAATTGTGATTTGCTTTGTTATATCTAGTTGCTTAAATAGAAGCTTATGTTTTTATGTATTTATGACTACTTTATTATGATTAATTGTAGAAAAATAGTTTTTGTCTTAGAACACTAGACTATGATAATATGGATTATCATAGGGTGTAGTATGTTTGGAAACTAATTATGGTAATTAGAATCTCCAATTAAATGATTATTTTACCTAGGTGGTATAAACTATAGTCATTATTTCTAGTATGGGATAGATAATAATGTAAGATTTATTCATACATTTGATAGAATAAATGTATGCTTTGATTAATCTTATGTTTAGCATGTTATGTGATATGATTAATAGTAGTATGTAAATTGTATGAATGATGTGTTTAAATTATATTTGGCAAATCTTGCATTGATGATATTGAGTAAGGAGTGAGACAAACTTCATTGGCTTACTAGAATCACAATGCCAGATGAAGGCAATCCAATCAACTAGTGTGTATGAATTTGATTGATTTATAGATCGTTATTATTTATTATTATTGAAAACTTTGGCCAAAGTATGTTTAGTGAGACATTGTCATTTCATGAGTATGATTTACATGTTTTTTTTATATCTTGCAATAGAATGTGTTTTCTATGACACACTACATGTTTGGTTTTAGAAATCTTACAACACATAGGTACTTTCTATCTCTCTAGATTATCATTCCATCACTATCTACTCATCTATGAAGGGAGGGACATTACCTGATAGGATTAGTGATGGAAATATTTGGTCTATGGTTAGTGTAGAAAAGCACTTGGATGATGCTCTCCCTCCCCACAATAGTAGTTACTTAGAGATGACACTTAAGATTGCCCTAGATACTAGAGAATCTAGGGAACTCATGCTCCAGGGAGTCATGTATCTTATATATGTACATTGTATTATATTTTATTTACTATTGAGATAACAATATAATGAGATGTAATTATTTACTTATTTTTACTTTGATAGCAGTGGTTGTATGTTATACTATCCATGGCTGGCTATTTTTAATTACTTTATACATTTGTATATGGATGTGTTTCTATTGATGATGGTGATCAATGATGTATGATGTAGCATGCCTATTTACAATTATCTTGCTTAGAATATTTTGTATGATCATTTCTTGGATTTTTGTGGTATAATCTATTTATAGTATATGTGTTTAATAAAAACAATCATGGTATCTATGTTAAACCCATTGGGGTTGTTACAAAAACAATTATCTTGATCTTGATTCTACCATAATTAGTTGAATCTTATAATCAAATCAAAATACCCTGGAGGTGTAACATACAAATTCATTGTTGTTACTAATCCAAGAAGCTTTAACTCAGCCTCAAAAATACATTTGTCTACCTTTCATTCTGCTTGGTCTTCATATTTAATTGTCCCACAAAAAATCCACGTGACCATTTCTTTTAGATATTTTCTTTGAAATCTAAGGAAATACAAACTTTCAAATGCTTATGTATTAATAATTATGGAAATATGAAAACCAAAAATTTTACTTGAAGCTTCCCCTAGTGTGACTTGAAAATGAGCCTAGTGATTATCAATGGTACATGAATCCTTTGTTGGTAGGCTTACAACTAAATTAATGATGGGGAAGCTCTAAAAATAAATCTATTGTATTATTATGACACTCATTGGCATAATTATTGCCTCCACATGTGAAACATCCTCCATTAGGACTTGACCTGTATTGTTCTGAGTCCTTCCTCAAATAAAATACTTATCAATGTTATTATTATTATTATTATTATTATTATTATTATTATTATTATTATTATTATTATTATTATTATTGTTGTTGTTGTTGTTATTCTAACCTTTGTTCCAATTATTTTTATTGGATTAATTATCATTATTATATTTATTATTATGTCATAAATTTATGCTCCCACCATTCCTATTATTTATATAATTTTGCTTTTAAAATAGAGTTAAATTTTATTGTGGTTGAACTTTCCCATTTTCCTTAATTTTTTCTCTTGTTGATGCAAGGATATTCAAATTTTGTTCTCATTTCATGGCCTTCTCAAATAATTGTTCCATCGATGTAGGTCCATGTATATCAACATATGCACCTATCTATAGATTCAATTCCAAAATGAACTTATTTATATTAAATATCTCATCTCTCTGGTATTAGAATACCTACTTAGGAGACATGTAAATTTATCCTAATACTTCATGTTAACATCAAAATTTATAACCTTGAGGAGGTTGTTCAATCCTCTTTAATTAAGTGATAGCATGGATGCACCTCTAGGTTGTCGATGGCCTACTCAATGAGGTGAATCTCTAGATAGGGCTAGATCTCTTGACATTATCACCCTTAAAACTCTACTAGACCTATTGCTTGTTAGGGAAAGGAAGAGAGAACTAAAATTAAACTAAATTAGGGAGGTGATGCACCAAACTGACACCCTCCACTTAACCATACTACACTAACAACATGAATTAGGCTTGAATTTGATCACATTACTCAACAAGGACCTTCAAGCATGAGTATTTCAACATGGAGGTCATAGATAATGTGTTGAATAGAAGGGGTAATCAAGAGGCCTAAGGAAGACACTAGTGACTGAAATCCATTTATAGATTATGCAAGGCTATCCAAACTCACCATGTGACATGAAAGAAGCCAATCCATTTGCAAAGAGGTATAAGAAGACAAATGAGAGAGAATGAAAGCACTACTAATAGCATTCATCAATAATAACATAAGTACACTAACTAAAAGCATATGAGAAGGTAAGAAACAATTTCATTCAATATTCTTAGGCATATTACAAGAATTTGATTAAGTAGGGCTTTTCCATACTCAGCCAAAGGTCTATAACAAGCCATCAAAGGTAGCATATAGAGGAGAATGTGAGCAAGAGAGAGAGAGAGAGGCATAGGAAATACATATACAAGTGTCATCCACCTTGAGTTAGTTACAAGACCAAATGAAAGAGTCCAAAAATAGTATTTTCATCCTTTTTATCATCTGTTACTCAACTTGATGATGAACTTCACTAAGTGGCATAGGAATTTTTATTTGAAGAGTTATAATATGCTTATTAAAGGTGTAGTTACAACTTGGTTACTTGACACATGACACCTTGGAATCATTAACAACATCCACTCCACTCTAGGCTTCTCAATGCTTCTTGTCAATTTGGTAGATCCAAGGATCAAGCTTCAAGCTTCTTCTTATAATAACCTACATGTGATTGAGAAACTTGCTTGGTTCAAGTGAAGATCACAAAAATAAGTCCTTATTTCAATCCTAGGCCTAGTTATTACTTGCAGACTACTATCACAGCTTGAATAACTCTCAAATTCCCTATATAGGATCATACCACCCCTATTCAAGATCAAAACCATCTCCAAGACTAAGGTATAGGTGCATTAGGTTTGATAAACTCTTGATAACATTTTTACGTAACAATAAGTGTCTTGAACCCTCTAAATGATGTTTTAATCACTATAAATCCTATTCACAAGTATTTACAAACCTTATCCTTTTCCTTTTCTATTTCATATATGGTTTCAATTGACTCTATTAGGTCTTAGTCAGACAAATGTCATGAGAAGTCCTTAAAAATTACCTTTTTAGGCATGTAACAGTCATCTTTAGGCCAAATTCTAAATAATAGTACCTCACACATGAAAAAATAATGACTCATTCAGGTGTATATAGGTGTTTAGGTATCATAAAATAATTTTATAGTCCATTTCAATCCATTTTTATCACTTAGTATGCCAATCATCTCCATCACGTCTCTTACTGGGTTTAAGTAGGGTTTAGGAGTGTGCAACCTTCTTAACGATGGTTCATAAACCTATGGGCCTTATTGTGTGAAAAAACACATTAATTTCATGTAAAAAAACCCCCTCCACCTTCCCCAATAATATTATGATCTCATGCACCTTCTCTCTATACTTCACACATGAGAAATGTTAGCTTTCCTGGCTATTTAGGCCTATTAAGAAGGGTGACTTGGCTCAATAAAGCATAAACATGCTTGATTATGGCCCCATACACATAATTGATGTACTTAAAACATTATATGAGTTTTTCCAAAATTATTTTACTCCATTCCATCCATCAAACTCACTACCACCTTTACAAGCTCATAACTAGGGTTCCAGGGTAGTTTAGTGTTGATAACAGTAATAATCCTTTATCTTGAATTTTATCTTGAATCCAATGGGATTAACCTTAATGGGATATTAAAACAATTTATTACTCAACCTTTTAACCTCTCAAACTCTCCACATTTCTTTATTATTGCAATATCTTTACTCTTTCTCACCCACAGGCCTGTAGGTGCACATTAGGCCTGTAGGTCTGTGTTTAGGTCTCTTGGCTACAAAGATGAAGGTATAGATATTAACATTGTAGATATAATGCTTTTTAATTATGTTTTAATTTAAATAATTCTTATATTTAACCTATATAAAACTTTTAACATTTTCACTTTTCACCAAATAGTATGCCTTTCTCAATTCTACCTACAACATGCTAGTATATGACCATTTAGGCTTCATGGATGTAAGTGTAAGGATTTTATTATTATTTGGCATGATATAATTATAAATAATATAAATGGTATGAATTATATTATTCAATTTATATACATACCCTTTAATACTTCTTTTCACATCATTACATGGCAACTTTCCTCATAATATGTAGGCAGGCCTATATCTTGCCCTCAAGGCCTAACACTGTTAAAACTTGAGAGGACATATTCTTGACGCTTTGTTTTTATATAAAATATTTAAAACATATTCACTATATTCATTAAATAATATTCACACATTTTATTACCCTCAAATACTCAATCTCAATATAAAATTGCCTATTATCTTCAAAATTTGAACACATACCTCTAGGTCTCCACTTAGGCTTCTTGACTGCAATCTGAAGGTAGGCATTCTTAAATTGTTCTATTAGAAATTTTATATAATTTAAAGGCTTTTAATAGTTAATTTAGGATCTTATTTACCTTCTAATACTTCTTAATTATTAATTCAACCATCATCAACATGTTGTATTGCTCATGTTGCTATCTCTTTCACTCTTAAAGACTACAAGTTCACCTTTGGCTTGTGCATGCACTAAATGTATGATTGAGGGTATTATATGGGATATTTAAGTAAAATTTTAAATTTTTTATTATTATATTGAATATTATAAAGGTATATGGGACCCTTCAAACATATTACATTCATCTCCATACCTATAGAGATCTCCAAACCACTAAAACTTGTCTGCCATCTCTTTGTTTAGAGCAATAAAATCACTTTTGGAAACATCATGGAATTTAATTATAAATTATAAGGTGTTTTATTTCAATACACATGTGTAATATATACTTTGGATCTCACTTCAATACCACAACCTAGTAACAATACCATTTTGATAGGCAACATTCACTCTTTCCACCCCTACCAACCTGTAACTTCTCTTTTGGTCCATCAATGCATTATGTATTTAATTTATGGTGATGTTTGGATACCTATAATACCCCATATATCCTCTCACATTGTCCTCATGTATTCAATTATCTACAAAATGTAATTATAAAGAGAAATATGAGCTAGTAGGGGTTTTGTAGGGTTTTAGAGAGGCTTACACTCTTAAGGATGATTCATAGATATGGGAGCCTTAAAATCCAAACATAAGAAAAAAATTATAATTTAATAGGTGTTTTAAACATCCATTATGATTATTTTATCCAACTCCTCTTCTTTCTCATAAACCAATGTTAAACTTGTTGAGCTCCTTCGCTTGTCAAGAACCTGAGAGAAAAGATAAAATATTTTTCTGATCTTTCTGACCTAAAAACACTATTTAAGCATGGATTCTAGTCTAATTGACTTTTATAATATTTAATCATGTCATATATCTATTTAACCAATGTGAATACCTTAAAAATCACATTATTCTCCCACTTTTTGGCGTTGAAAACCTCTTATAATTGCTTTTTCTCATTTGAAACTTACTTGAAATGACTTGAAAAGTGTTAGGACATACAATTACCTTTTATTTGACTTTATTTTAATTCATCAAGTTTATATAAACATCGTACTTGGACATAAATGACCTATAAGAAGGGTTTACACTAGAGATGACTTAAATAAGCCTAACATAAAGAAAACACCTTACCTTAATTTCCTCAAAAATTTCTTAAACAATGTTAAACTTGTATAATATATTCATTTATAATTATTATAAATGGATACATATTGAAAAAGGTCAATTTTTTGACTATGGGAGTTTAAATTTGGCCTAAGGAGGCCAAAAATGGTCAACACTTCATAACTGACATTTATCCCTATTGGATATTTTTTAATTTTGTCATCTTCCCATAAAAATAGTGTTGTGGAAGATATATTGTTAAATTAGGGGTTTATTATTCCCATATTTATTTATTATGGTCTTTTTCCCTCACTTGTATTTTTCTTACTTTCATGGTTAAGCTTGCTTAGGTGTATGGGCTAACCGGATGACTAGAAATTAACTCCGTTGACCAAATATTCTAGGTATGGTATTTTATCCTCTATTCTTGGATATGTTTACCACATTTTATGGAGGAGTTATTATTGTATTCTGAGGGTCTATTGACCACCTTTTTTTAATGAGTTACTCAACACTCTCCTATTTTTACTTACATTTATGAGATTTGTTAATGCAAGTTTGGTTTTGGCTCCAATCTCTTTGTGTAATATTCTTGCATTGTGTATTTCATTTACTTTTAGCTACTTCATGTTGTGCACTTTGTTGGCTCATGTGTTCACTATACTCATGCATTAAACTTATATGAACCTTGGACTCAACCCTGATATGGTATCAGAACAACTTAGGTAATCATATGTCTATTTATGATATTAGTTTAGTCTAAAATTCTAAGTTATTGCATTAAGTCTCACTTGGATTCTTAAGTTTATCATTTCTAAACTGGTCCTCTGCATCTTTTTTGGAATGGTTATACATACTAACTTTTTATTTCCTTGTGATATTTTCATTATGTTAAATATAACTTCAAGACAACTGTAAAGAGTAGCCATATGCAGTACATTTAAACTCATATATGTTGATCTCTTTCCAATGAGGGTTGTCATACTTTCAATTGCATTCACATGGTCTACTTGTAATCAGTTTGGGCATAGAGCTAGAGAATGTAGAAGACCTGTTAAAAATTAATTTGCATGGAACTATGATGGAGGTCATCATTCAAAAGTTGTGAGCAAGGTTGAGATTTTCAACTATCATGATGTGGGACACTTTGGAAAACATTATCCATTTAAGATAAGGCAAGTTGAGTTTTCTTTAATAAATATTGAGTGCTACAGTTGTTATGAGCCTTCATGATTTATCCCTATTTGAACATCCCAAAAATGATTATGGATAAATTTCATGATTTTAATGAGAGGGAGGGTTTTATAAATTCCTATCAATGCATTGATTTTAGTCTTGATCATCTGAATTCCTCTGAAAGCGAGTTATCACCATCTATAGTTAAAGAAAATTCCTCTTTCACATAGCTTGTAAATTTGGACTCAAATTTGGCTTTATTTGTACAAACTCCATGAGTTTCTACTTGTTTGAGGCTTTTATTATTAAAAATTATGGTTTTAAACATTCTTGGAAGCATCTAAAGCCATTTTCTAAGCTTGTACGACCTTCATGAGCACTAATACAACCTCTATGGTGTCCCATATATTGCATCCATCATCCATTTTGTATAAAATATTTTTATGGTAGTCTAAAATTGCTTAAAATTTCTCAAAACCTCATTTGTATGGCCTAAGAGTATTTTTCTTTCTTAACTTAGCCTCTAAATTTCTAGCCAAAGCATAATGATCAAGCTAAGAGGCAAATTTGAAATGGAAATAACATTGCTACATAGTACCAAACCACCTTCCTACGGTATTCTCTCTACCCAAGTCATGACATTAAGGAAAAAACATGGTTTCTTATGATAAGTAACATGTTTAAAGGTTGTTTTTTATTGCATGGTGGTTTGATCCTCCTACAACCTCCACAAAGTATGCTCACAACTAGTATGACCTTCCTCATACTTGACTTTCTTCATACATGCTTCCCCAACCAACTGTTGAGTTGGTAGAGCTTTTCCTAGTTCAAAAAAACCTCTCCTCTCGAGTAAGCAATTTTTCAAAACCACTCTTCTAAAAATTTGTGGTTTTCTTTTTTGCGTAGCAGCAAAGTTTTTGTTTAAAAAAAAGTATATATGGATCACCTTTTCAAAACATAAAATTCATTATAATGTTTTAAAATTCAATATAATTAATTATTTATATATCTTAGTTATTTTTTAAGGTGGTTGTTTAAAAAAGGGGGAAGGGTTTTACATAGTGAATATTATTATAATTTAGGAAAGTGCCTTTATTATTTTTAATAAAAATAATTTAATATTGTGTGAGGGGGGCATTGTTATTTTTTTGTAAAAACAATATATTGTGAGTTTCTTTAAAGATGAAAAATTATTATTTAAAATATCTTCATATTTTTTGCTCGACAAAGACCACAAGATGAGGTCTAGTTTGGTAGGTGACTAAACCTCCTCGCATTCAAAACATTTATTTCTCCTTCTCTCTTGTACTCACTTTGTGTACTCATTTTGGACTCACTATCGGTTGAGCCCAATATCCCTTTCTTTTACAAATTTTATATACATAATATTTGTACCAATTGCTCAAGATGCACTCTTAGTTGTGCCTGACATATTTTGAGCATGCATTATTTTCAATATTCAATGGGGTTTGATATTGATACTTTAGGGGGGTGTACTTTTTTTTTGAGTCACTTTCCATTCTACTTGCACTTTCATTTCTACAACAACTACAAACACTGCACTTAATTTGTGCATAATGGATAAAAGTTTAATTAATCCTCTAATTCCATTTAAATACTATGAATGGAAAACCAAAATTATAATTATAATAAATATCAATGGTTTACATTGTATTATAATGGGAAATGAGATTAAACCTAATACATAAGAAAAAAAAATTAATGATAAAACTGTTGTGATGAAGCCTATGGGTTGCTGTGTCATTTTGTGTATCTTAATATTCTCTTTCACTTCGATCCTTCTAAATCACCCAATGAAGTGTGGACAATCTTGGAAAATATTTTTGGGAAGCTAGATGTGATCAGAGGTTACACAAACTTGAAAATGAGCTTATCAGCCTAAGTCCTGGTGACTTTGACACCCTTTAATATTTTTTCACTAATTTCAAGTCTTTGAGATTGTAGTTGAAATAATGTGGAATAGAGAACAAATATAACCAACTTATTCTTTCTATACTCTCTAAGTTAGGTCATGATTACTCAGCACCTTTTCTTTACTTTCCATGCCACTAAAAGTGTTCTAGTCACTACATGGAAAATGTTCTCTTTAGATTCCTTTGTTGCCGACTTGACTTGGGAGCAAGATAAGTTAATACAAATGGAAAAATTGAAGTCCTCAAAACCTCAAGCCCTAATTTTTGGTAATGGGAAACGTAAGGCTTCAAATAAAGAGAAGAATTAAAAAAAACAAAGATCAAGAGAAGAAGAAAGAATCAACCTCTACCAAAACAACCACTAAAACCTCCTCTTCCAATGATAAACCTAAAAAATAGAAGGTTAAGTGTGCCTATTGAAATAAAAATGGTAATGATGAACACAAGTGCATGAATAAATGGATTGACCACCTAACTCATCTTTTAGAAAAGAATAACATAGGTTTTCATGAGTCTATAAATCATAATTCATCAACTCAAGATTATTCTAAGGAAAAAGGCAAAGGTAAATAGAAAGACAAGGGAAAGGATCTTACAGAATTTGCAGCTCCAACATCTTCATGGGTTATTGACTCATATGCTTCTCACCACATGGGCTCTTCACAAGTTAAGTTTTTTCCTTAGAGCCTTGTATCATATTTTCTATCACCTTGGGTGTTGACACTTCAGAAGAATTTATAGGGAGAGGGTCTGTTGAAATGGATAGAGTAAAATTTAATAATGTATTAACTATTCCATCACTTTTAACTAATCTCCTATCAATATAATAAATCACTCACATCAGTAAGGGCATGATGGTAGAGTTTTCACTAGATTCAGTCCTAATCAGAGAGTTGTACAATGATTTTATAGTGGTAATGGGTAGGGAAGATCACTAAGCTATGTTATATATATTCTCCCATTTTTTATTTGATTCTTATCTAGCTACATGATTGACTCATTTATATGGAGTTAGCAAAATCTGGCATGAGCGATTTGGTCACCTCAACTATCACTACCTAGAGTAACTTAGCAAGAATAACATGGTCACAGGCTTACTTTGTGTCTATTTATGTAAGGTTATTTGTGAGGGTTTCACACTTTGGAAACATACCAAAGATTTTTTATAAAGAGAAATCTTGGAGGAATTCATAAGCATTACATTTAGTACATAGTTATGTATTTGGGCATTTTCCTAGTCTATATTTCACAAGGGTTAAGTATGTCCTTACCTTCATTGATGATTTCATGAGATACACATGATTTGACTTCCTAGGCATAAATCTAAAGTTTTCAACAAGTTTTGAGACTTAAAATTTATTATAAAAAATAATCAAATAAATCCATCAAAGTTATTTGAATATATAATGGGGGTGATTATGTCAATAAGAGGTTTGAGAAGTTTTGTATCGTAGAGGGGATTTATCTGCAGTGGACAATTCCATATAGTAGTCAATAAAATAGAGTTTTATAATGTAATAATATGTCCTTGAAAGAGATGGTTAAATATATTATTCACTCAAGTCACGTACACGACAATATTGAGCTGAAGTAATCAATTTTGCTTGCTAGATTAAGAATAAGGTTTCCTACAAAGCTTTAAAAGGCATAACTCCCTTTTAATCTTGGTACAATATGAAACCCATAGTTGATAACTTTAGGTTTTTTAGATATCTATCTATGGCACACATACCTAACAAAAAATGAAGGCTATAAAATCTTAAAATAATCATTGCATCTCCGTAGTTTATCTAGATGGTCTCAAGGGGTAACACCTTCTTCTGACCACACATGAGATGTTCATCAAGAGAATTTTTCACTTTAAGGCGAGTCCCACAAACTCAACCTTGACACTTCTCCCACTTCATTAGACTCACTTGAATTTAATTTAGATGATTTAGTTTAGCCTAAGCACATTCCAAAGGTTGAGGACAGCTTTTTGAGTTCTAATAGTGAGAGAAATGATGGGGGTTCATCTCCATCTACATCTGGACACACTTCAGACAATGATGATTTTTTACCTAAATCATCAACTTCTAGTCCACTCTAGGTTAGGCAAACACTACAGAGTGTAAGCACATGGATTGGGGATCCTTCAAATGGTAGTCAGACATGTTTAGAGTTTTAGAGTGGTCCACAAGATTTATATGCCTCTACCTTAAATATGTAGACTTTTTGGGAGGCATCAGGTATTCCTAAGTGGGATTTTTCCATGCATGAGGAGTATAACTCCTTGATTAGGAATTACACTTGGGATTTTTAACTTATTCTTAATGGAATAAATATGATTTAATGTAGGTGGATATATTAGACCAAGTTGTAGTAGATGGGTCTATTGACAAGTTCAAGGCATGATTGGTCACAAAGGTTTTATCACAAGTACCTAAAATCAACTATATAGAGACATTTACACTAGTCATTAAAATGATCTTTGCCATACTCACACTTGATATTGTCACATTTAATCGTTGGGATGTTCATCAAATAGACATAAAGATTTCCCTTTTTCATGGTGATCTTGAGGAGGAGGATTACATGGAGCAGCCTTTGGGATTTGTTTAGGATTCTTCCCTTGTATTTAGACTTTATAAATCCATCTATGGCCTCAACTAGGCCCCTTCATATTGGTGCATTAAGATGGATTCCTTTCTTCTTATAGCAAGATTCACTAGATGCCATTTATATCTAAATGTTTATCTCTTGCAAAAGGATGATTCATTCTTGATTTTGGTTCTTTATGTTGACAAAATTTTGATCACTGGCAGCTCCTCATCATCCATTATAGTGGTGAAAAGGGTTCTTCAAGACAAATTTTCCATGATAAACTTAGTATTTTATATTAATTCCTTGGGATTCATATTTCTCAGTCTGACTTAGGGATCACTCTTTCACAGCCTAAGTATACTCTTAATCTACTTGATCAGTTTCACATGACTTATTGTAAGCCAAATCTAAATCCCTTTCTATTTGGAGGGAATATTGAGGTATATTTTACTTCACCTTTAGTTAATGCTAACTTAGATCAACAAATTATGGGCAGCCTTATTTACTTTACACATACTAGATCTAAAATATTATATGAAGTGGGCATAGTATCTAGATTCATGCAGGAACTCCATGAGCTACATTGGAAGGTAGCTAAGAGGATCTTGTACTAAATTTAGGGCACACATAGATTTAGGATTCACTATAGAGCCAACATTAACATTGAATTTATTTTTTGTACTGACTTAAACTGGGTCGATGATATTTAAAATCACAATTCCACTTTAGGTTACAATTTCTTCATTGGTTTAGCTCTGATTAGTTGGTCAACTAAGAAACATAATGCCATTGATTAATAATCTATTGAGGTAGAGTATATGGGCATTGTCAATGCTACCATTCAATACATTTAGCTTTAACAGATTCTTATAGAGTTTGGTATCCAATTCAGATGACCTATCATCATCTACTATGACAACCAGAGTACTATTCAGATTTATAGGAATTTGGTCTAGCATCAACAGACCAGACACATAGAGATTCACATGCACTTAATTAGAGATATCATTCATAAGGACATCATTGATCTGAGATGTTTCTAGATGATAAATCACATAATAGACATCTTCCCCAAACCTTTCATGAAGATAAAGTATCTTCACTTGTAGGTTATTCTTGAGGTTCAAGATACTACAACATCATCTTCTATGGGGACTTATAACCTCTTCTTTTTATGTCTCTCTTTTATGGGGTAGTTTTTTCCCTTAGGTTTTTCTCCTCTCCTTTATTTTATGAGATATTGCTTTTTACATGGGTACCTCATTAGGCCTAGTTACCAGGACCCTTTTTTTACACTACCACCTAAGTTATACTTATGGGGGAGTGATAGAGCAGGGATTTATTATTTTCACATATTTATTTATCATATTTTTTCACTCACTTTGAGTTTTCCTACTTTCATGGAGATTATTGATTAGGTGTGCAATTTTATCAAATGTCTAGGAAGTAACTCCATTGACAGGTTATTTTGGGCATGGGAGTTACTCTATTTTTGGCTCTGTCGGCAACCTTTTGTGGATGATTCACTCTTATATTTTTAGGGTCTATTAACTATCTTTTATGGAGGTTTTACTGGGTAATCTCTTATTTTTACTTCTCAAATTTATGAGCTTCATTAATGTAATTTTGGTTTTGGCTCTGATATCTTTGTGCAATATTCTCATGTTGTGTATTTTATTTTCTTTCATTTACTTCATATTGTGCACTTGTTTGGCTCATGTGTTCACTCTAATCATGCATTCAACTTATCCAAACCTTGGACACAACCCCAATACTTATTTTAATGAAATAGGAAATAAATACATGTAAAGTGATATAATTAAAAGTGAGTTCATATGTATCTTTCAAATTGGTCTACCAAGATGAGGATTCTCTAAAGAGTTGGTATATTCCCTAAACTACATTGGTTTCCTCATCAAATTTAAGGAATTCAAAGTATTTTTCCATCTTAATTAGCCATTCTTTTTTACCATTTCCAATTATTGTGCCAACATAATTGGGTGGAGCTATCATCTCAAATCCATAGCCAATTTTATCTCAAAATAGTCTCTTTTCATTGAACCATGTCAAACATGTTGATATTATTGGTGTTTATGCTCCTAATGATCTTGATTATCATCATGATCTTGATGATCATCATGATCTTGATCATTATGGTTTTTTAAATTAGCATTATTTCCTTTATCTTATTGATCATTTTTCTTTTGGTTATTTCCCATTCCATCTTCTAGGGTTAACTATTATATTTGATGTTCAAGGGAACAAACTTTGTCCTATGTACTAATCACCATGTCTAAAATTTCATAAATTTTATTCATGATCTCTTTACCCTATATTTATCCATATTCATTAGCTCATGTTCAAGCCAAATTTTCCTCTTAAATAGACTAACAAAAATACATAATTTAGAAACATGAATATGCACATAAGACCCAAGTGTTGAAGTTAGGATTAAATACCATAATGTGTGAACCCCTATAGTTGGATACCAAAAAAAATTCCCATGAATTTTTATCATGTGATTCAAATCATCCTCCCAAATAATTTCTTAATTAATCCTAAAATACATGTACACAAATATTGCAACTAACATGTTTAAAATCAAACAAGTTTAAATTAACCCTTTTCATAACATCCATGTTAATAATTTTAAATTCTACTAATATTTACAATTTAATTTCAATACATAATTCAAATTCATATTTCCATAATATTCATTTTACATATTCAAAGTATGCATTCATTTGTAAATACTAGTGACTAAGTATAGATAATTCAATATATCTCTTTCATAAAATCAAGATTACAATTGCATATCAATATTGAAAAATATACTAATATTTTTATTTCTTCATAGCTACAATTTTTACATTTATATATTTCAAAATAATATACAAATGGATTACATTCATATGTCCATGACAGGTATGAAAAATATCATCTTCCCAACATGAAAAACAATCAAGTAAGAGATCACCGTTGAAGCTGAAAACTATATATAAATATTGAAAACATCATTAGAGGATTATTTCTAACCACATATCCTGTCAAATCTCTACACACCCCTCATCCTCTCAAATTCATGCTAACCTTCACAATAATGGTTGATAAAAAAATCAACATCAAGGAATAGAATAATGTGTATAGAATTCATACTATAACTAAATCCACAAAGAAAATGAAAATGAAAATATAAATAGTGAACAAGAAAAATAAATAATAAATTTCTCATATATACTAAGTATACATGCTTATATCCATAAGACTAATGGATTTAATGAGTCCACTAGTCACATTCAGGCTCAACAACACATCCCCAATTATAGGTTCAATGTGAAACTAATAGATTTTCACAACCCACATATGTTAGGAATATGCTTATGCATGATAAACTAATATAGAGGAGAGATAGGCTATGCAAACCTTACACATAAAAATATAAATACAAACACACAAATCCACATGATTTCACCTAGAAAACTATTTTAGGTAAAAAAAAAAACCCAGCATAATAACCTTCTTAATTACAACAAAAAATAAAGTTTTTTACAATGCTACACCAAGTCCAAATGTCATATTCTCTTTCATATAGCACTTCACCATATATTACAATTCAAAAACTTGACTGTGTGTATTTATCATTCAACACCCCTCATCTTCCTTGGAGAAAATTATCCTTTATCTAGAACTCACTTTATAACACCCACATAGTGGAGGAATCTATATTCACCAACTACTGGTCCAAGTGATCAACATGTGATGCTCCTCAACAAATATTTATTAAAGTACCACCAAGACAAGTGATTAAAATTCCTTAATGTAATAATCATTTCTTGACATGTTGCACATCTCCTTGTAATACCTTACTATAATTCCACTACTACGCTCCACTTCACAACTTTTCATAGTGTAATAAAACTATATAGAGAGCCCTATGCAACTCTCCATATTTATTACACATTGAAAAAAATTATGTAACTATCATAGGTAATATTTGATAAATCATGTGCAATCATATATACTTTTACAATCAATATAAACTCAATGATTACACAAACTCCTTGCACAACATCTACCTTGCACATAATTACCATTAATTAGATATATGCAAAGCTGAGACATTTCCCAATAATCTCCCACATTTTAGACACTTTGGATAAGGAAGCATGAATTCATCCTTTATCAACTCTAAGAAACTAATCCCATCTACTTCCTGCACCATAAAAACTTCTCATTACTCATTATCTTGATCAATAAATCCATTTTTTTCTTTGTGTCCACCTTCTCCAAATGTATCTTTCTCACTTCCACCATTTCTATTCAAAACTGGTATCACATATCAATGTCCTTTCTCAGAGAATGATACTCAAGGTTCTCTTCCATAAAAATCACACTTTGACTATTGCAATATATTTTACATTTTTATGTGTGAACCAAATCATATAACACAATCTTTGAAGCCATATTACTTCCTTACTTGCATGAGTAGCTATGATATATTTTGCTTCAGTGGTAGAGATCATAACATTATCATGTTATGCTCTCATCTAGATTATAGGTTCACCAAATAAGTTAAACATATACATAATTGTAGACATAAGTAAATCAATATCTTTAGTCCACTAAAAATAGATAAATCCCTTTAGATTCAAAGTCTTACTCTCACTAGGCTTATCATGATAGAAAATATCATAATTATAAGCTCCACACATGTACCTAAAGATCTTGTTCACTGCTACCTAATTATCCTTGCTTGTATTAGACATGGATTTATTGATTACTCCCATTACTTGTAAAATTTCAATTTTTAAATAGACAATTGCATACATCATACTTCCCACTACACTTGCATATAAAACTTGAATCTTGTCCTCCAACTCCCCCTATTTCTTTGGAAATTTTATATTTTATAGATTCTAACCAACTATAAAATGTGTGCACTACAAGTTGTATTCCTGTATCCTAAGTATTTGTAAAATCATTTCAACACACATCCTCTATTATACCCAATTATTCTCATTTGTATGATCTTGTTTGATTTTCAAGCCCAAGATGAATCTTGCATCACCAAATATTTCATGTAGAACTATGCATATAGTTGAGACTTCACCTGATCGATGATGGAATTTTCATTTGTGATTAGAATCATGTCATCCATATATATAATTGTGATAAAAAATTTATCATCCTATTATTTTTATCAAACACAAAGATTAACATTTCTATGCACAACCCTAAGTCCAACCACATAAATATCAAATTTGTGAGTCTACATCATGGGTGATTATTTCAAGTCATAAAATGGCTCCTTTAGCCTATATAACAACTATTATATCCATTTTACCTTGAATATTTTTGTTGGAAACATATATATTTATTCTTCAATCTCCCATGCATAAGTATTGTCTTAACATCCATTTGATCTAATATCAAGATCAAAAATTAAAAAAATAACTTAAAATAACCTAATTGAATTCATTTTCATAATAAAAGATAAAATCTCACCAAATTTAATTCCCTATACCTACAATAACCCCTTTTTTACCATGTGAATCTTATACTTCTCTTATTTCCATTGCATATTATATTGCTACCTTACATAGATAGGGTATCATTCATATTATAGATTTTCACAAACTTGTATCTCATATCCTTTCATAATAGAGGTGTGACTACATATACTAATTTTAAATTCAATGTAATAACTATATTATCCTATGATTTTGGCAAAGAGCACAACATGATACACCTTTACTCATCATTTATGTTGACATCCAAAAATTATCACTAACTTATCACAATGTTGAAGGCATTAAAGTGCTCTACAAGTGAGTCACCATCATTCATTCACAATTAATATATATTATTTCATAGGAATAGTTTGTTTTCTATAAAATTGGCTTGGAATAACGTACCTGAGTTATACAAAATAATATTCTTAGTCTTTTCAATGGAAACATTTAGTAGCATTGAATCTAAAAAACATGATATAATAGATCTTCTACCTTTCCTATCAAATTTTTCTTGTTCTTATATTTCATTCTCATGGGTGGTGTCTACTAAAATAACCAACTAATATATGTATACCAAGAGCTCTTCCATATTGAGCTTTCATAGCTAAAAATGTTGACCATTAAATATATTAATTTCTATCCTTGTGCTTCAAATTATTTTCTTTGCAAAACATTCTTCCATATAACTCCCACTTCAAGGAAATATTTGTCACTATAGTCACTCAAATTTGGTCATGAATACTTGATAATGTTAGTTTTTTATGTAGCCTCAAACCACAACTCATTCACTTACATAAATTTAACTCAAGATTCACTCACAAATTCAATAAATATCCTCATTATCTTCACACAAAATTCTCAATAAAATGCATTCACATTTCTCACAAAATACATCTCAAATATGCCATCATAAGGCTTCTTCAACAACACATAATATTCTCATTAATCATCCTCACATACAACAAGCTTTTTAAACAAAACTTTAAACCCATTACATAATCTTGTAATTACCAAGCCAAGGAGGCTCCAAAGCCATCACACAAGCCTTATTCCCAAACTAGCCTCCCTTTGCTAAAGGAGAATACAAGTATATATAGAACATGGAGAAAGAAAGAAGACAAAGATAAAAAGTCACTATTCATGGAGAATTTTGTTCCACCTTCTACCATGAGGGCTAAATACAAGAAGGTAAAGTGTAATGACTTGTAAATACACTCCACTTAGACCCATGATCACTAAGGACAAACCTTCCCACTTGAAAGTTGGCATCCCACTTTTAGATAAGTTAAAAATGAGTGGAAAAGTTACTTTTTACATAGTAAACTTTGTCCCCCACCTCCATAATCCACTAAAGGTTAATGGGCCCTCCATTTTTATTATGATTTATTTTTCCTTACATGAAAATTTTGACCCATGCCACATAGGCAAGCCAAAATAGTGAAAAGTGACATTTAAGAATATTGTCACTCTAGAATAGTGTCAAATAGTGACCACCATGACACCTCACCAAGTGAACCACATCATCAAAACTTCAACACATAAAATTACATCACCAAGACACTTAATCAATTGGAATAGTGTCATGCCACCTCACCAAGGTGAATAGTGCATGTCATGTCATCGGTGAATAATGTTGCATAAATAGTGTTGAGTGAATAGTGTTTTGTCACCACATTAGTTTTGGTCCACTTTTATTTCAATTGACTTGAGAACTTAATTTAGACCTATTTCAACAACTCACCCTATCTTAAGTACCTATACAGACCTATCCCTTTCTAAGTTGCTACTTTACACCTATATAAATGTTATTAATCAAAAAAAACCTATTTAAACATTGGTATAGACATTTGAGATTATAAATTTTAAATGTTACCCTTAAAGACAAAATCAAACAATATGAGTCATTAGTGGCAATAATTCTTGACCCCTAGGGGTTGATCTTTTCCTTCACCCTAGCAAAGGCTATTTTTTAAATTTAGATCCTCCCTTAAAGGTTAGTCTATATTTTTAAGATAGGTTACTAGCGTGAGGTTTTCCCATTTTGGATTGCCTTAAAGGCACACCTAAGTCTCATATTCTATCACTTATAAATTTCAATATTGAGGCACACTTATACTATTCCACACTAAGAAAATCTTACCTATTCTTTCCAAATATGATTCTAATCATTTGAAAAAACCCTTAGCCAAGTCAAGATTCTATTATATCCAAGTCAAGAAAATATTTATCAAGTATTCAAGCCATATCTAGATGCATATATGTAGCAAAAGGAACATAATTGCACTAAGAACTATGAGTGAGAAAACTATGTTGGATTGATTTCCCTCTTTAGATTATTGGATATGTAGGTAATGATATATCATCATAGGGGTGATTTGGGTTAGCTCAGACCATTACACTCCCCCATTTCATTTTGTAAGTTTTCATCTATTAGAATCCCTATTAGGGTTTAAACTTGAAGAAGTCATTTTTAGGTCATTTGTGTGCTTCCAAAAGCCAAATTATTGTGCATGGGAATATTTCAAGTAGGTAAGTTAAATGTGACATGATTTTCCTAATTTTTACTAGAGGATAAAATCTAACAATAGAGGATATTAGTGGCAGTTGATCATATCCCATTTTAGTCGATATTGACCCTTAGTAGTTATAGTCACAATTCATATTACACATGTAGGATTAGTCTAAGTTTATAATTTATAGATATATTTTAGCCACACATGGTCAATGTAAATTTATAAAATACTAAGTCTTCTTGTGTTGTTCATATTAAGCCTTCATTCTCTTATTCATGTTTTATCTATTTTAATACTTTGTTTTCATTATTTGAATTGTGAGTTATTTTAAAATATAGATTTATTTCTATTAATTTTATCTTAATTAGATATAATCACCAAATTAATTCTAAATTTTGATAAAATATATTATTGAACCCACACATTTTATTTGAGAATTGCTTCAAAAAATTTATCTTAGGGTTTAGATAAATTATTGAGCATCAGACGCTAAAACAACTTTATTTATACCTTAGATCTACTATTTGACAATAAAATAACTTGATTTTGACCTTAGATTTAATAATTTGCATTTAAATCATTTTATTTTGACCTTGGATTGGATACTTGATACTAAAATCACTTTATTCTGATCTTGGAACTTGGGGGAATTTACTAATCTCTAGACAAAAAAACTTTTTCTAGGATCTAATTTTTAGATTTATATTACTTTTTCCTCAATTTTCAAAGAATATAAGGCTATATTGGATGACATTTTTTGCTTCAATATTTCCTAGTTTTCATTACATGTTGTCTTCCCTTAATAAGGAATATCATTAACAAACATGTAAAAAAAAGTATCACACCACATGTTAAGATACAAGAACCATTAATGCAAATATTTGTAAAGTCAAGTGTGACATGAGCACAAGAGAAATTAAACATTAAGGATGTTATAAAGCTTATTTAATGCCCTATTTATTGGATTATTATGGTTATATAAAATAACAAGGTCTACGAATCTGAATTTGGTAAGAAAAAAAATTGATTATCTTGAGGCTCACCCAAATGAAATTGATTATTTTCTATTTTTAGCCTGATGAGAACAAAATAAACAAGTTCATGCTATCACATCTAAACAAAAAAATGATTATGTTAGTAATATTGATCAATCTCTTGTAAACCCTACCATATGTGTTGTTGTTGCTATTATTTATATTGTTATTACATTTACACCTTTGGGTTTGCAAGAAACACACAAATTATAATATATATCTACGTCCATGCCTAACAAAATGAATTATATGATATATTTAATAACTATCCATAATACATCACCTACCTTACCTACTACACAATCCCTTAGGAAAATTATTTTTATTTTACATGCTAAGGTGTTAGAGTTAGAAAAATGTGGGCCCTGCTATATTATCCACTCCTTATCTAATTTTACCATAGAATGTGGTATTTAACATGATATTATGACACCCTTGATTATATAATCTTGGTTATGTGCCTTGTATAGTACATAAATGCCTAGATTACATTCATTGCAACTAAGTGGTCATAATTTCAAGAATCAGATATGAGCACCTTATAAAATCTATGGTGCCTTCTCCTACCCATTCACCACCATAGTACATTGATACACCTATTAAAAAATCACATATATAATTGTTATACCTATGCAAAATATTTTTATTCAACCAATTCAGAAAATAGTTTGCACTCAAAAGAAAGTAATGTAAAAGCAAACATATTAGAAAAAGGTGTCAAGTTCATAAAAAACCCATCACATGCAACATATTCTAAAATAATGATACATATATATTTAAAATATTCCATAAAGAGCACAACATTTATAATAATCTTATAGAGTTATTCATCAGATTTCAAGCCATTCTATATCTCCTAGAGCTATTCCTACCACACATGATTATGTAAGTAGTGATCTAAATAATTTCATTACAACATCAGAGGAATTTTATGACTATGAGTCATACACATCCATAACACTTTTTCTATGAAAGGTAATCCTTCCATAGCTTATTATAAATTCTTATTATGACTCTTATCTTTATGGGATCATTGGTTAACATTTTGAAATATCAAATGTTTTAAAAAAAATTAAAACATTCAAACAATAAAAAAATAATTGTACATAGTTCACTGAGGTAATCCTTCCATAACTTATTACAAATTATTATTATGACTCTTATCTTTATGTGATCATTGGTTAAAATTTTGAAATATCAAATGTTTTAAAAAAATTAAAAACATTCAAACAATAAAAAAACAAAAAATAATTATACATAGCTCACTGATTGTTTCATCATGGTATTCTTCTAATTTTTACATGTGATCAATTTGATCAATATTATGACTTTTAGATTTTTGTATATTTTTGGTCTCTTAGCTCCGATTTTTCATTCTCTAGATCTAAATAGTCTAGCACAATGATCTATATTACATCATTACAAAGAAGTGCCCCAAAGTCAAAATCAAATAATGCAAAAGCAAGCATATTGGAAAAATGTGCCAAGTTCACAAAAAGTACCATCACATGCAACATATTCTAAATTGGTGATACATATAGATTATAATATTCCACAAAGAGCAAAATATTAGGAATAATTTTCTACTATTCCTCACTAGATTTCAAACCATTATAAATCTCTTAGAGTTATTCCTCCCACATAGTGATGAAATAAATAATGGAGGAATTTCACTAAAATAATCAATAAAGAAAGATATATTCTCTTAAAACCATTTTTTTCAAAAATGAGGTATATACAATACATATAGAGTAAATGGTAAGTTAAAAGTTTGTTTGTATGAGACATAACTACCAAACTACCAAAATCTAAAAACTAACAACCTAATACATAAGTAAATAAATAATGATTAATTTGGATCATAAATGATGCAATAAACTCTCCCTTGATCCAAAGGGTATAAAATATGAAAGAACTAAAGAAATTATTATGAAGTCATCAAAGAAACTCTGAAGCAACTCTAACTGGTGTATTCTACCTCTTAATACTAATCAAAACTGATGTTGCTCTATAAAGAAGCTTGTCTTATGAGTTGAGGCATAAAATATTGATGGACATAATCAAATACTACTCATCCCCTATTATCATATGTACCGTACTGTGGTGTAAGATGATCAAATCATGTCCAACTACATTGATCCACATAAGGCTCCACCTAAAATCCTATCTAAGTGATGAACCTATACTACGTATGGCACATCTCCATGATGTCTAATAAATGTTGATGACTTTACTCAACACTTAGGGTGCTAGTAACCCCTCTCAAATCATACTATCATTATAAACTGATCAAAGATCTACTAATGTTATATCGTATCTCCCTATCAAGAAAGAGGTGAGAAGATGTGCAATGAGAGAAATAAAATCAAATAATCATGTATGATCCTTGTCATGAATATCAAGTATATAAATCCAAAATTAGAAGAAATCAAGAACACAAGCCAAAAAATGCTACTACAATAGATCTTGATCTTGAGCTTAGTAACTTACACAAGATAGGTAAATCACTAATCACTCAAAATAGGTTGTCAATTCCATCAAGACCAAAGATCTCAACCATATATAACACCTCTTGATCAAATGAAGTGTCAAAATAACCTAAATAATGAAAATAACCCTTATTGGCTAGATTCGAAGCCTTAAACATATAATTTTATGAGCCAACTATCACATTTTATTCATTTAAGAACATTATAATATATAGAGAGTTATCACCTATAAGTGGGGATGTTATGATCCTGGTAATAACTCACTAAACTAACCAACTAACCCAAATACAAAATATAATGTTAACAAAAATATATTTGTTTAACCAATTAACCCATAATAAATTTACATATAACTATGGTAAATAACACATGTTAAATAGTAATTAGTCATTTACTACATGTAAAAAATAATAAAATCTAAATATGAAACATCATTTTCAAAACACAATGACACTATTGACTTTTTAATAAAATACCACCTAAAGAAATTTTGACAAAATTGATATAATTTAAAACTTTAAATATTAAAAAACTAAACTAAAACACAAACTTAAATAAACTTAATATAAAATAAAAGTCAAATATAAGATAGAAATGACTAAACCTAAACCTTAAAAAAAAATCTAAACACAAAAACAACTATACATAACAATATAGACTTATGAAATTTTTAAAAGATAATATTTAAAATAACAATTATTCATTATTATTAAAAAAAATAATAATAAAACAAACACATGGGATTAAGAAATGAAAATAAAAATAACACTCTCAAAAGAAAACTAAAGGAAAGGGTAGTTTAGATGGAAACTGTGGGTTGTGGAGAACGAATTGAGTGGTGGAAGATGTTACTATGATAATTAGGGAAGCTGTGAAACTCATAGAGGTAGTTTTGAGGTAGATAATGGGAGTTAAGTGATTCATAGATTAATGCAAATTTAGTAAGATATGGCACCAAACCATAATAATCACACAAAGAATTGATCTACTATCATTCTACTATGTCAAGTCAGCTTTGAGACCAATAGGATGAATTGAGCCATAGGGGTGAAACTTGCAGGAGTCCCATGCATTGAAGAAGTAGTATTTAGGTGGATAATCCATGTGATATGAATATTTCATTATGAGATGGCTTGTCCAAAGTAAGATGAGGTACCATACAACCCTCGATATTACAATGGTTTGCAACTATACAAGAATGAATTATAGTCATGTATCCATCAAATCTGGGTCAAATAAATTGGTGGCAACCTAGTGTCTCTACAATATCAACATCTTGGTGTAGTTTACCAAAGATAATTTATACATCATGCATATTATGACTTCATCTATATATCTTGAAAAAATATGAAATAATGGAGACACAGACAAACTATGTACATAAGATTTGTATGCAAAGCTTTAATTAATAGATGTACAACCCTGTATAATTTTTTTTAATAAAAAACTTTCAAATAGAAAACTCTAAATTCTATATGACTCAATATATACACGCACGCACGCACACGCGCACACACACACACACACACACACACACACACACACACACACATATAAATTTTAATTTTTATGAATGGATACTGTGAACAAAATTGAAATGAAAAACAACAACAAAAAATGAACAAAGTGGAGATGAGAAGAAAATGCAAGTGGATGGTGGATCCAACAAGTGTGCAAATGGTCTTCACTGCAACTAGTTGACAACATGCAAGAAGGTATGATTAAACATATGAATAATAATTACATGTGGTCTACACGATAATGTTATTCAATAATATGTTTTGATGAAAAACATAGTGAATGGCAAGTATAAAGATATCCAAGAGGGAACCTGATCTGATACTAGATAATGAAAATAACCCTTATCAGGCTAGAGCCAAAGGCTCAAACACATAATTTTTTCAATCAACTAGCACATTTTATTTATTCAATAACATTACAATATATAAAGAGTTATTACCTATAAGTGGGTATGTTATGATTTTGGTAGTAACTCATTAAACTAGCCAACTAACATAAATATGAAATATATTGTTAACAATAATATATTTATTTAACCAATTAACCCATAATAATTTTACATATAACTATGGTAAATAACATATGGTAAATAGTAACTATTCATTACCACATGTAAAAACTAATGTTATAACTATTTCCTAATACTAAATAGATGAAGTAACTAGAAGATCTACCACTATAATGATCCACATAATTTGCTTTAGATTTATTTTTTTGTGGAGAGTGGGGTCAGAAAGAAGCTCATATATCTGCAATATGTCCAATACCACCATATTTAAAATATATAGATATTTCCTATGTTGATGATATAAATAATAATTTGAATCACTAGAAGAACCACTAGAGTGATAAGAGTGCCTATTGTGATGTCTTCATTTCGAAGATCTTGAAGAGTGCCAATGAGAATGCTAAGGAGACTGTCTAGAATGACATGGAGAGTGTCTCAAAGAATGTCTCGAAGAGTGTTTCAAATAATGCTTATAAAATTAATTTTATACATGATGATGATATTTTTTATGGGACTTAAAATTTATATAGTGGTCTTATTTGATAGGTGTTCTCTTTTTCTTTATGAATTGTCTCTCAAGATGAGTCGACAACTTACAAATAGAATCAAATGTTACAACATTGAGCTTATCATTAAGCTATAACATTTCAAAAAAGTTGGTATATGAATAATGAGACCATTCAAAGTTATGGATATAAGCATGTCATCATAAATCTTACTACTTGTATTACAATACTATTGTTTCATATTTTTAATGTAGGAGAGATATTCATATACATTTTATTTAGTGTAAGTTTGTTTTTAAGTAATTTCATTTCGATTCAATCTTTTTATATGCATGTTTTTTTCCATATATATATTTTAAATCTTTCCATATTTTCTATGTGCCATATTTAATAGCTTCAATATAAATAATCATCTATGCACTACATGATGATTTTAGTAGTGTGAGTGTATGTTTATCATGTTTTTGGTATTCAACTAATTTGGCCACTTCAATGGGTGGTGTGGTTTATTTTTCTATTTTTTTCATAAGTCATTAAAAATGAGTGTGTTTTCCATATGTAAGCTCTATTCCTTTTAGTTTTTATGTGTTAATTGACCATTTTTAGAGATTAAACTTACAATTTTAGCCATAGTGTTAAAAAGAACGATCAAGTTGAGAAAGGGGATGCTATTGGGGTTTTACCTCTACCACAAAATATATTTTGATTACAAAGATTTTAGCACTTGTTGAATAATGACACCTTATAACTCCTTTTACACCCTTATATATCCTTTTCCTTTCATTATTTTTTACAAAATATGTCAAAAAAATTTGACTTGGGAGGGTTTGGAAACTTGGATCTCTCCTTCACAAGCAACCAACAAAATATAATTAACCAACTTGCCTTTAATGAATTTAAATATGAAAATTCAAGATATTTAATATATCTTTGACTTGGTAGATGTGATAAATATCAATAAAAAATTACATCATAAATATTTTACCAAGTAATAATTTCTCTCTTTGCATTTAAAACTGAGTATTGTGCTTTTCTTCTCCTGGGGTCCACCAAATATCAAGAAGCTAATATATGTTACAACAATATTAAAATATATTTTATACAATACTTTTAACCATTACGCAACTCCCAGCCATTGATTTATTAAATGTACATGTGGTCTACCAGTTGAGTCTCATCAATTTGGACATTACGTCTATGGATAAGAAACTTGCCTTTCTTATAACTTGAGTGTTGAAATATAGCAAATATGGCATGATTATAAGCAATGGCACAGCTAATTTTTTAATTTATTTTCCTATGCATGCTTATTGTAAGTATGGTTTTTTGATCTTGCATGTGATGTATATCGTAACAAATTTATATTGAACTTATCTCATGAATGTCCTCTTGTGTGAATCAAGTCATAATTTATCCTTCATGAGATGTTATTGATATGATATATGACACTACGTTACTCATAAAATGGTTTGTATGACTTCCTAAAGTTTCCTAAAGTTTGTGTAAGCATAGTATTAGTTGAGGAAGATTTTATAGAGTAAAATAACACTAACCAAACCTTCAAGTTCCTTCAATATTCATTCCTCCTTGATCAACCAAGCTCTGATACCACTAATAGAATAAGAATGGAGGGATTTTTCTTGGATAATTAGTCAAGAAAGACATATTCCTGTAAAACCATTATTTTTCACATATGAGGTACATCCAATACATATAGGATAAATGGTAAGTTAAAAGCCTATTTGTATAGGACATAACTACCAAACTACTAAAATATAAAAACTAAAAATCTAATACATAAGCAAATAAATAATAACTAATTTGGATCATAAATGACTTAACACATATGATTACACAAGTAGTGATCTAAATAATTTCATTAAAACGCTAGATGAATTTTTTGATTCTAAGTCATACACATCTAGCATATTTCTTCCATGAAAGATGATCCTTCCATAACTTATTATAGATTCTTATTATGACTCTTATTTTAATGAAATCATTGGTTAAATCTCAAATATTCTAAAAAATTCAAAAACATTCAAATAATAAAAAAATGAAAAATTAATTGTGCATTGCTTCTTGATTGCTTCATCGTGTAATTCTTCTACTTCTTACACATGTGATCAATTTGATCAATCTTATATCCACTGGTTCTTTGTATATTTTTGGCCACTTGGCTCTCCTTTCTCACTTTCTATATGTCAATAGTCCAACACAATGATCTATACTAGCATCATTTAAAATAAGTGTCAAAGTCTCAAAATCAAGTAATGCAAAATCAAGCATATTGGAAAAGGTATCAAGTTCATAAAAAGCACCATCACATGCAACATATTATAAATTGGTGATAAATATAAATCAGAATATTTTACAAAGAGCATGATATTGGGAATAATATTCTACTATTCCTTGTTATATTTCAAACCATTCTACATCTCCTAGATCTACCCCTCTCTCCCCTAATTACACAAGTAGTGATCTAAATAATTTTATTATAACATCAAATGCATTTTATGATTCTAAGTCATGCACATTTGGCATATTTCATCCACAAAAGTTGATCCTTTCATATATTATTATAGATTATTTTTATGACTCTCATCTTAATGGGATTATTGGAAATAATTTTGAAATCTCAAATATTTTAAAATATTCAAACACATTCAAATAATCAAAAAAGTAAATAGTAATTGTACATAGCTTATCAATTGATTGATCATATTATTATTCTACTTCTTACATGTGTGATCAATTTGATCAGTCTTCTAGCCTTTGGATATTTGTATATTTTTGGCCTTTTAGCTCTTCTTTTTCATTTTCTATATATTAATAGTCCAATGGATTGATCTATATTTCCATCATTTGCCATTCATCTTTTTTCCACAATCTGAACTGATAAAACTATACTATTTCATCATAAATAGTATCAACTAGTAACATTCACCATCGACTACCATTAGTATCTTGAGCCATTCAATTATATCTTCTAGCATTTGACATAGTTAAATAAAAAATTGATAAAATAATAGAGCCTTAATATATCTACTTTTTTTATATTACACTCAATTTTAATTTACATAATAGTACTTATTCATGCAAAATATTTATTTTTTGTACTATATTACTCATACATGAGCATTACATACATTGAAAAGTTTATATTAGATGAGATGAGGATGTAAAATAATTTATCCTCATATTTATTTTATCTCTCATATGCTTTTCAATTACATTCACATATATAGCAGGGGCATCTTGCTCATACATGGCCATGCCATTATATTTAGTACATACTTTACACTAACAATGTTATGGGTTGTTCAGATCCCTTCCTTCCTTATACTTTTGAATCCATTATTTTATCTTGTTCTAGTTTAAAAATTCAAAAAAGTACAAAAAAATCATATAATTCAAAAGTATAAAAATATTCTAAAAATTCAAAATTAGGACCTAGGCATGATTAGACATATAATTTACGTCATTGTCATATATTATGTATCTCATGATTGATATATGGCATAATTAATTTATATCAAACATGGATTTCATTAGTATTTATGAGTGTTATGTAAAACATACAAATTTCACATGCATTATCTTAGTTAGACTTACTTTTACCTAGTGGTCATGCTAAACTGGGGGAATATTATCCACATGTTATGATATTTACTAGTGTTACCATTATATAACACTTATAATATTAAGCTACATGTTATTTACAATATATTTTTAACATCTTTATCTTAAATTATGGACATGAATATGTTATTTGCTAGGATATGATCACATTACATACACATGGTGTAGGCTATATTTCTAGTTCTATGTTCCATTGATGCTATTACTTGTACATAGTAGATTAAACTTTTATTTGTCTATTATGTATGAACCTTTGCCATTATGTGAAAATTTCTTAAACATATCTATGAGATCATTGTTCGGTATGTGTGACTTTTAAACATGCCCACTTCTTATGATCATTAGCCCTTTGTTTTGTGTAACATTTGAACATGTCCCTTGTTTGTGACATTATTAATGTTCTTTGTTTGTGGCCTTTGGCCTTGTGTGTGAAATTTTTGCAACATTATTAATGTTCTTTGTTTGTGGCCTTTGGCATTGTGTGTGAAATGCTTGCGTATAAAGCATTTAAACATGTCCCTTGTATACAGCAATTAGCCTTATTTAATTGCATTGTGCTTGTTGTGTTTGTGTGTTTTTTTATCTTGTTAAGTTTGGTGAGTGCCATGAACCATATCATGCATGAACTATTATGTGACCTTTGTCTACATTTGACACTTTAGACCTTGCCTCATATGTTACATACTTTGAATGATACATATCTTACTATGATGACATACATTTTTACATAATCTACATTATTCATTGATTATATCTTTATACACAAGATATAGTTAAATTTTATTTTGAGATGAGTGACTTTCAGGATATATCTCTCACCTTAAAAAGGGGGAATTTTAGTGGGCCTTTTATACAAAAATAATCCTCTACGAGCAAAAAATAGTTTTGGGTATAGAATATAATTTCAAAGATTTTAGAATGGTTCAAGATTTTATTATTGGTACATATTATGGGGGCATATGCCATGCATATGCACTCATATTATAGGATCATGTTACAATTTCACATAAGCTTGAAACATAATTTTTATTTTTTCATCTACATTCATTTAAATATTTTACATTTATCATAATTGGGGAATGATATAGATTCATGCACATTATACTATTTTTCAAATTCAATGGGCATGATATAGATTCATACCATAATTTCAATACTAATTTTTATCTATAACTATAGTAGGAGCATAGAAGTTTCCATTCTCTTTTGATCTTGCATTCAGAAACTAAGAAACAAAGTGATAATTGAATATAAAATCCATCTACAATGGTTGATTCAATTAAAGTGCATAATTCATAACTTAGAGATTCAATGCCCTCCAATATTATTTTTTTGAATCCATTATGTATTCCAACTTGGTTATGTCTTGGGGTTACAAGGACCAATAACACAAATTGAGGTTTATGCATCCCTCAATGGGTTTTATTTTCTATACATGCTCAATTCAAATTGGGGATTGATCACCCTTAATTCACCATTGGTTCAACTAAGGAAAAAACCTCTCCAAGCATTTCATTAGAAACCCAATTCTCCAATTCTTCTGGTAAACATCATCTTGAACCAAATTTACAAAAGTAACATTGGTTTCACACATACAAGTGTATTCCTACATTGTTCTCTTTTCAATTTTTTAACTTTTAAATATTTTTTTTCCAAATTAATATGAAGAAAACTAATACTTCATGAGCTTTTGCAGGGTTTACTAAGTTAAAATGCCTTGCACAATTAAAGTATTTGCTCAAATTCAAAGTGTGTTGTACACACTTAGGTATATCTTTCCTTTTATTCAAGCAATTTCATTTCTAGACTAAATGAGAGGAAATTGCAATCACTCAAACTTGGTCATGAATACTTGATAATGTCAATTTTGGCCTAATTTTACTTTAATTGACTTCAAACACTTAAACTAGACCTATTTCACCAACTCACCATATTCTACATACCTATATACACCTATCCATTTCTAATTTGATATCTTACACATATAAATGTTCTAATTTTATAAAACCCTCTCTAAGCATTTGTACAAACATACCATAACTTAAATTTCAAACATCACCCTTCATGATAGAATCAACTAGTATGGGTTAATAGTGACATTTATTATTGAGCCCTATTATTCAATCATGTCTTTCACCCTAGCAACAAATATTTTTAAAATTTAGACCCTCCTTTATAGGTTGGTATGTATTGTTATGATAGGTAGTATGATTTTTTCCCTTTTTAGATTTCTATAAATACACGTGTGTCTTCTATTGTATCACTTGGAAATTTCACTATTGAGGCAAAATTATACTATTGCACACTAATAAAACATTAAATATTATTTCTAAATCTGATTTGAATCATTTGAATCAGCCCTTATCCAAGTCAAGATCTTATTATATCCAAGTCAAGAAAATATTTATCAAGTATTCAAAAAAAACTCTAGATGTATACATGTATAAAAAGGAGCACAATTTCAATAAGCACTCTAAGTGAGATAAATACATGGGTTTGATTTCCATATTTAGAGTATTGGATATTTAAAAAATAATCAATCATCATGGGAGTGATTAGGGTTAGCTCAGCTCGTTACACTCTACCTTTTTCAATTGTCACAAGCCCTATTGGGGTTTAAACTTTGAATTAGTCATTTTTAGTTCATTCATGCACATCTAAAGGCCAAATTTATACACATGGGTGTATTTAAAATAGACACATGAAATTTTTTCCTAATTAACCTATTTTTTAGTAAAAGACATAATCTAACAGTAGAGGATAGTAGTGGCAGTTGATCATGCCCCCTTATAGTCAACATATATGTGTAAAATAACTAAGTCCTCTTATCTTTTTCATAATTAGCCTTCACTAATTCATTTGTGTTTCATCTATTTCAATACTTTACTTTCATTCTACTAGTTTTAATCTATTTCATAGCATTCACTATCTTTTTATTATTTTTATTCATTTTATCCTTATTAGAGTTAATCACCAAACTGATTCTAAATTATGATAAAACGATCACAACTTTCTAACTTATACAAAACTTACAACCGAGATATGATACCAAACATTGGGAATAATCCTATGCATGATAAAATAATTAAGAAAATAGATATGCTATATGAATATTACACATATAAATATAAATACAAACACACATATATGCATAATTTTACCTAGAAAAACCTTTTTGGGTTAAAAACCCATCATAATAACCATATTGATTATAACAAATATTGATTGCTTTATAATGTTACACTAGGTCACAAGGTTCTATTCCCTTTCATATAGAATTTTATTGTACATTATAATTCACACACTTAACCATGTGTATTCAACATTTAACTTCTTCCATCTTCCTTGGAAGGATTTTACTTTCAGTTGGTACTCACTTTGTAATGCCTACATAATAAGGGAATCAAAATTCACCAAATATTGAGCCAAGTGATCAATATTAAAGATCCTCAATAGTTTTTCATCAAAGTGCCACCAATACATTGCTATAACATATTCAGTTTGATAAATACAATCAAACAAGTTCCTAAAATTCATTAAGATAACCTTCATTTCTTGACATTGTGTACAAATCATTACAACATCTTATTGTGACTCAACCAATGTGTTCCACTTTAAAACCTTCCATAGTGAAATGAAACTATGCAAAGAACCCTATGCAAGTCTAATATAATATTTGAAATTTAAAAATATTGTAAACTATTATAGGTAGTTTTCTTATAAGCCTACACAATCATCTTTGTTTGCACAATCAATTTGCACTTAGTACTTGCACAAACTCCTTATGCAACATGTACCTTTGGCATAATTACCATGGGTCATAACCATGTAAACTTGATACATTTACCAATAAAATAATATTCATATTCCCTAGTCCACTACACAATCTTTAAGTATACCCAACCCATCTATCCTAATACTACTATAGCAACATAAAGTTCAGAACATGACTTAACATGCAAATAATATCTTAAAAGTTCACAAGAGATAACGTAACACACAGGCATCCCATAGCACTTGCATGGAATGGTACCATTCTCACACTCTATCGAGAATTATTTTCAAATATAAATAATAAAATCTATATTAGGGTTTCGTTTCAAAGAAGAATAAAACATATTTTAATTATTTAAACAAATACTATAACATTAGTTTAAGAAATTTTCATAAGGTTTCACAATACTAATAAGAGTACATGATTATGATTATAAATTTGTTTAGGGTTACATGGTTATTCTTTTTTCAAGTTTTTTATCTAAAAAAATTAGTGTAATATTTATACAATCCATCATCTCCACCAAGATAAATCAAAAAAAAAATATCATGATTTCTAGTTTGATAAAGATAAAGGTCTTGGGGGTTTTACTCTTAGATTACAAACAAAACACACAATAAATTATTTTTCACCATTTATAGATGTTTGTACATGTTTCAATGCCTAAAATTTTAGTTGTAAATTATCTCTTATAACCACTTAAACTATTATGAGTGAACTATTTTAACAACTTGTACAACTTAGTCAACCCTTTTTTCACTCTCACACACTCAAAATACTAATATATATATGATGTATTAACTAATATTCATAACATTACCCCATTTAGTATGAACATATGTAAATAAATCACACCACCTATACTAGAAAGAAATATGTATAGCAACACATGCATTTTTTCAAAACTAGACTAGGTATGCACTATACTTCCAATGATAACCTACATACGTAAACACAACCATTCACAATTTCACTTCTAGTGAGTGCTAGGGTTCTCACTAGAATATTACTTATATCTATGATTCCAATGATAAACTACATACATAAGCACATTTTTTATGCTTTCATTTCTAGTGAGCATTGGGATTCTCACTAGCATATCACTTATGAAGCAGTTACATAAAATAGAATTCATACATCTATGTACATTTTCATTTCATCACATCAAAAAAAAATAGGATCATGTCCTCACTATCTTCAATGAGTGATGGACTTCTTATTGAACTTGTGTTCATATCATATATTTATAATTTATGCCACACGATCATGAACAACATAAAAAATATCCACTGCCATTTGATTTTGTTCTTTACATGAATCATTTTGGCATAGTTGTTTTACCACTACTGTAGTATGCAACATCTAAGTTATTGGTAAACTTGAGGTTGCTAAAATGCCTCCTTCTTATGTTTCCTCAAACCTATGGTGCAACTTGAATTAATAAGATATATCAATTTTCATGTCATTTTTTTATTTAAAAAATACCCCCTGCATCTACGCCCCCATGAAACAAACATACACATTCCAAATTGGATGTCTGATTCGCTTGATATTTCATCCATTACAAGGATTTTTTGAAATTAACTCTTTCAACATAAAAATGGTTTATTTACACATTGGACTAGACTATAGACATAACGATACTAATAACACATTCTAGTTATAATTGTAGATAAAAATGTAAAAACACAACCACTTAACTATATAAAAATGACATAAAATCTATAATATATAAATTTTATGAACCTAATAAAAAAATTATCCTTAGCTATATTAAACCAAATAATTGTTAACATATCTATATATTCAAGATAATATTTAAAAAAAAACTAAAAAAAATTAAAATATGATAAAAAAAACTAAATATACTAGAAATATAATAAATTATAAATGACTCCTATGAAATGGAAATATGATGATGGAATTGTTGTGAATGAGAAGTAGAGTCATGCACAGAAGACAAATAACATTAAATGGAATGGACACACATGGATATGAGGTGGAAGTAATGGCCAATGATAAAAGTGAAGCCACATTGTCAACTTGTTAAGGATCACTCCATTAGGTGATTTTATTTTGCTTGCATGGAAATGGATCATTGGATGAGGCTAAGATAGATTTATTATGAAAAAAATAGGATAATGAAGAGTGCATATAGAAAAATCAATGCATATATCTGTGGAGCATGAGTATTGATGTAAAAAATGACATGTGTGGTGTTAAGTAGACACAAATCAAAAGTTTAGTTCAGTCAATTAAAGTCATAGCAAAGATAATTAAAACATATTAATTAATCGTGTAGTTCAAGAAGAACAATTAAAAAATTATGACCTGGGCATTAATGGAGATAACATGAGCATGAATGCATAAAATATAATAAATAGATATTGAATTTAATAATATCAGTATATTTTAATTATATTACTAAGTGGACATAATGATAAATGTATAAAATTTGAAAGAAAATATACTATATACATGTATATGAGGAAATAACCACACATTATTAAGTTTGCACATGGCATTGGTAGTTGATATCAAATACATTACCAAGGGCCATTAGAATTTGGAGGTTATGCCCCTACAAAGCTAAACATACCATATTTCACTCTTAAATTTTAAATTTTTACTCTGATACCAATAATGATTTTTACCTTAGATTACACATAAAAAACATAATCAATTATTATTCATCATATATATATTTTTATATAATTATCAACACCTAAAATGTAGGAGTTGTTAATTATCTCTTATAACCACTCAAACTATTATGAGTGACTCTACAAGTCACTCAACTTTATTTTCACTCACACACTCAAAATATTAATATGTCCATGATGTACTAACTAATATTCATAACAACAACTAGCCTCTTTTTCATTGTTTTAAAATTTGTCAATGCCATTATATTTAATATGTTTTATGCTCTTATTTTCAAAATTTACTCACATTCATTCATGATATAAACTATATTCATGTTCATGATTATAATCATATTGCATTTACTATACTCATATTTCAATTCCCTTATGTCATGTAGTATAATTTTCATAATCTCATAATCACATATTAAAATTGCTCAAATTTCAAGAGATATATTATTTATAATTACCATATTAATTATATGTAAGTTCAATGCATATGAATGAGTCAACTTGTTGTCCGATTTACACACAACTAGCGGCTTAACAAACACTAATTATAACAACATAAACCTTAGTGTGTTGAGTAACCACCAACCTCTAATAAAAAAAACCAACTATATATAATCTCACAATGTTATCCACAACAACTTGGATCTTATGAGCTTACATCCAAATCTTTGGACACTACAATGATATAATAATAATTAAATAGACTCCCTTCTTGGATTTCTATCAAATAATGTGGAATAAGATACTATATATTATTTGAACAAATGCCATTCTAAATTTTAGTTATATATATGTTTTGGACATTCAAATTCATATTATATATATCTTATACCAAAGGTAATATTTTTAAGATATGGCATAGGTACAATTGTCTAAACCGGTGACCAATAAGAAAACACTGATAGAGAAAATAAGACTTTTCATAATGACCTCTAACTAGCATGCAACCTCAACCACTAAATTATCACTAGAAACCTATTTTTATAGACTAATATAATTACCAAACCAATATTTAATCATGATACCAATGACTATTTTGACATAGGTGGCAATTTAAGAAAGACATTGACTGACAACATATGAAGTTGACCCAAGACCGACTAACCCATTATAAGGATAAGACACTAACAAATGTTGAGTATGATGCCAAATGGCCACTTGAGTTATATTTTTAGACTTATTTTATTTTATTTTCTAATTTTTTTATTAAGTTTATTTAATTTATTTATGTCCTAAATTAATTTTTTGATCATTTTGGACACTTTCTAGTGATTTATTAAAAAATAGTTTGAACTATCAGTTAAATGTAGTTCACTAAAAGTGTACTTACCTGAGTCTAAGTCATTTTCCATTCATCACAAAATAGGTTTGGCACACTATATAAGATACGATAACTAATAATAAAGTTATTTTTGCCTTATTTTTTATATTTAGCTCAGTTGGGGCACCTATGTTGACTAAGATGCTTTTTTGGTTGCATGTTTGACTTTATTGTTGAATAGGCTTCTTACATGATGTCCAAATATTTATATTGAGTTAAAATTAGATTACTTAATATAATTTTAGTTCGCTTATTCTAATTTCAATTCATTGTGTGGTCTATGATTTTTATTTTAATATTTTTACTTTTAGACTTTACTTGTAATAAGCTCAAATTAGCTTTCTTTATTTAATAGAGTTACAAATAATAGAAATTTGGAACATTATTCCACTTAGAGAATATTTTTCCATGGTTTAAAATATTATGTTATCATAGGTATATATTAATTTATACCAATAAGTATATATTTTCTTGTTTAAAGTTATTCACCATAATTTTTGGTCAACAATCTCACCTATAACACAATTAGTTTAATAACTAGTGATTCTAGGATAGATCAGTTGATACACAAATTCAATTTCATTAAATCAAATATAATTTTCACTCCATACATTCAAAACCTTAATTTCTTATCATATCCACACTCAAGCAAGCTTCATAAGGTTTTTAGGACATTATTAGAAGAAACAATGGCTTCAGTGAATTTTACTTCCATGAATATTCTTGTTTTCAAAGGGGACAACTTTGAGTATCAGAGAGATCAGTTGAAAATAATTATTGTGAAAAAAAGAGTTTGAGATAATGTTATCCATTGGTACACAACACCTCAATATTGGAATACCTTGACACTAGACTAGAAAAGAATAAAAAGGGATGAAGAAAAGATGAATGCACGAGATTTATTCTATCATCAGAGTGTCATAGACCCAAGTATTTATCCAAGTATTGTAGGATGAAATAATTCCCATGAGGCATGGTATACATTGGATAATTCATATAAAATATCTATTAAAGTAAGATAAGTAAAATGAATTTTGAGAATTTGAGAATGCTAGGATCTGAAGGAGCAGGATATTATTTCATAAGGGTAAATAATTTAGTTCATAAAATGATGGTTTATGGAGAAACTATAAAAGATAGTATTATATTAATATTTTTTTAATATATTTAATCTAAATAAGGTTTCATATCTTGTTAACTATTTAAGAGTGTAAAGACATAAACATTGTAAGTGTCGATGAGTTAATTGGTTCTCTCTTGTCCCATTAGGATAAGAGGAGACTATATGCAGGAGATCTAGAACATGCATTTGAAACCAAGGCATAGGATTCAACTATCAAAGATGAAAATAAAAATTATAATCAAGAGAGTTTTAAAAATCTCAAATTAAAAAGGTAAATATGAATCTAAATTTATAAGTAAAATCAAGTGATATATTACTTGTCATTATTGTAAAAAACTAGGTCACATGATAAAAGATTGCAAGATATTAGTAGCTAAGAATCAAGCTAATTAAGAGAGAGAAGAGAATGGTTTTAAAGATGAATTAAGTGATTTTATATATCACTCATATTATTTCCTCACATGCACTATAGTAATATATAATGTAAATATTTTTTTGTCTTTTGATTTATGTTGCTCAAATCATATGACAAGTAACAAAGATGGTTTCAGCAAGTTAGATGATTCCTTCAAAAGCTAGTATAATTAGGAGATGGAAATTCTATTGAATTTTAAGGAAATGAAACATTAATAACTATTATCATTTGAAATTTGCATCCATGGATGCTTTGTGGCATGGGAGTGATTTGTGATAGGGTGTTGAGTGTAAAATCCTTGTGCAGGGTGCAAGAGTCTGTGGTGTTGGGTGTAGAAGTATTATCATGTAGCTGTGCATGAGAGCATCAATTATCTCATCTCAAAAATGGGAATATACCCAAGGCATGGGACCCTTACACTCCTTGGGATGAGCCTTCAGAGTAGGTTGTGTTCCTTCTATTCTAACCCCACCTAGTTTAAGACCAACAAACAAGCCTAAAGAGCAAAAATGTAAACTATCACTAATCTAAACTTAGGATATTTGAAAGGAAAAGGGAAGGTAAAAGTTAAGAGATGATAAAAATTAAAATATTTGATGTGCTCAGAATAGAGCGAGTGCTCCTACTACTATAAATATAGTACAAACATTTGAGATCAAGATAATATCACATAGTTTATACCAAGTCACTCTAAATACATAAGTGATTTACATAGAGGTGAAATAACATAGCACAACACTAAGAGGGATGAAAAATGATCCATAAATAGTATCAATGCAGACTCAAGTTCACATAGGATATGACCTGTAAGTGAGTTCCAAGTTTAATGTAGAGGTGTAGGGAATGGACAATGATGAGAGGGGTGAACATTGCCCATAGTCAAGGATCAACAAACACAAATAGCACATAGAACATCTAAAGAATAGAAAGAGGTGAACTTAATTCTCATTTATCTACAAGATTTAGCCAATATAAGTGATCATGGAGGGTAAATTTTAGTAGCATGAGGTTGTTAAAATGTGTTGACCTTTTTAAAATGGAAAGACCAAGATTTTATAGGTAATAAGCCTATTTTACAATTTATACACCACTTGGGGTGGTGGGTAAAGATTTTAAATTTTTTAGTAGTGTTGCAGCCATGCTTCTTAAAGTTTATTTGATGATTCGATCTAGGGTTGGTAGTAGGATAACTTTTGGATACACGTGCATAGGGGACCAAAATATTTCCTTGATAGAGTTAGAAGTTATCATGCATGTACATCCCAAAGTAAATTAGATACTTCTATATTTAATCAATTTGATCACATCTTGAGCTCCCTCAACTACTTCAATGACCTTAATATCTTTCTTCCCCTTGGCACCTAGCACTCTATGATCAATCTCGAGTGTGGTACTATAAGGGTGACACATGTCACCTTGACGGGCCTTCAAAGGAATCATTTTGGATATTTAGATAGAAATAGGATGGTCATAACACGTGGGTGCCACTTCTTCACTATGGCTTCTTGGTGGGTCCCCTTTTTCCTTCTGTGCCATCTAATGGCATAGTTTACATCTCTACCAAAAGGGTTCAGTGTTAGATGAGTGTTAGGTCACCATATGGAGAGATGGTGTTTTTCCTTGGATAAATATGAAGATATTTGCATCGAATAAGTGCTAAGTCACCATGTGGTATCAATGGAAGGAAGGTTACATGTTGCACACTTCCAAGGTACAGACATGGAATCCTACATGCAAGTGTGGGATTATGTTAGATTAGGTGCAAGGGAGATCTTAATTAAGGGTGTTTACTCCTTTCTTCATACATTACATTTGCAAAAAAATTATGTGCATGCTATTGCGTTGGGAAATACTCTTGTACCAAGGTGTGTACAAGAGTCCCTCAAAACTGTGAGCTTATAGAAAAGGTGTGACATGACTTTAGATTGCACTCTGCATAGTGATAGGGTGTGGATGTAATATCTTTCACATAGACATATAACTTCATTAGATAGGTGTAGGAGGACATTTAAATAAGATTTTGCATGAATACTGAAGGTCTTTGGTGCATCTCTCTCAATTTGTGATCATCCCTTGTGCACTCCCACTACTTGTCCATTTGTAACATTAGGCTTTTCATCTTTAAACTTATGCACCTTTTGACCTGCACATCATAAAATCTTATGTGTAGGCACTTATTGAAATCTTTATGCAGGCACGAGTCATCACTATACCACTACACAGACTTGTACTTCTATCTTAGGCTCAAGCATAGGTGGGAAGCACATGTGCACTTTATGCTTAGAGAGCTTGGGCCTTTTCAAGTGCATTCTTCTTTGTAAGCCTTGGGAGGCCCTATATTGATCAAGGGGTGACTTATAAGGTCAACACTTCTAGTGACCTCTATGGTCTGCTTGCTTCAAAGCAAGAATCCATTAGCTTTTGAGTGATCTATTGGGCACCAATTCATTTTAGTTTCATCCTACTTGGCCTATGCTTGAATAGATTGAATTGATTTTTATACTCAACAAAATAAAATGGAAAATGGCAAGCAATGGATGTGCAAAATGCACTTAGAGGAAAATAAATCTAAAATAAGATTATATAATGTGCACGTAAGCACTTAGGGAAATATAATGTGAGATAATCTAATCTACTATATATAAACTACAAACATACACCTTATCCTCCTAGATCAAAATAATATCCCCTTAGGTCCTTTACATTGTGCGTCATCTTGTTGTTGACATGTGATGGGTAGAGGTGAGGTGGCATTTGTTTACTACAAAGGAGGCATACTTCGATAACTTCTAAAGAGTGCTCAAGGGAGTTTATTTGATTAGGATACCTTTTGATGAATTATTTCACCATGTTATATAGAAGCTTTCCTCCCAGATGGCTGATGTATTCGATGTTGAACCAATCCATCTTAGATCTCTCAGTGCCTAGTTACACTCTTTGCTAGGACTATACTTCTTATAACTCAGGGAACCTATATTTGATACTCAAAAAGATCATAAACTCAATAGGTTATCTATATAGGCCCATTATATCTATTGTTAACTCCCCTATAAGGTGTTTAGGATAATGGATTTGAAGTTCACTTGCTATTGTAACCTTTCCCTCATCTTTGTGTTGTTTACAGGAAGGTTGGGGCCAAAGCAGGCCTGCGATATCTTTGATGGGTGCATGAGGCACACAAGCATATGAAAGGTCATTAAAAAGTTGATAACCATCATTTAATATGTCAAATAGATTAATTTTAGACCCTTGGTAAGGTGGATCTAATGGGATACCTCTTCCTCACCCCCTAACCTATCTAATAAAGGTGAATTCCTCAACTTTGGCTAAATCACATCCTACTTGTAGAGGAGCATATCTTGCACATAGGATTTTGAATAAATCCTACATTCCCTTATGACCTATTTTCACCTATGTATTTCTCTCAAACTGATAGGGGGTTCCTCCTGAGGCATGCATTCACCTTGATGTTTTGTTTGCCCTCGAGGTCTTCCTCCATCTGATTTTTGACCTTCTAGGTGAGAGGCCTCATTCAAGCTTCATTACTGACTTCATCTTCTTCCATATTCAATGAAAGCTCATCTATCCAAGAGATTTCATCATCTCATTCTTGCACAGTACCCTATTGTGCAGGTTGATTTTGTTCATCATCTTCTTGTAATATCTTTGAGGTTTATGAGTTTGTGGCATAAAGAGGGTTGTTAATGATGATTTCCTCATCGTACTCACTTGAAGTATCATCTTCTTCATCTAAATGGTCTTCACTTGCCTTCCATACAACTAGTCCTCCTTTGAAAAGGGAGATTGTGGGAGGGTAAAACATTTTAATTAGCATGGAATAAGGGGATTCTACAAGGTTGGGCATCATGAAGTTAGGATGCATGGCCCATGGAGGCTTCTATGGCTATGTTTGAGGCTCTTGAGGTAGGATGAGATCTTGAATTATCATGAGCATGGGATTTTTTAAGCTTAGTACTTTTAAAGTAGGGGATTTACTTGGAGGCACAAAGGAGTTATCCTACCTAAAGCTAGGAACTTTGGGTGTGTAATATTTTTGTCCCATAAGATGGCTTGCAGGTGCAGGGGAAACTTGCTTGAAGTTAGTAATGGAAGGAGTAGAGGTGATTGGATATGATTCAATTTTCTACATCTACGTAAACAACATATGCATCTACTCTTCTTTGGCCATGATTTACCTAACTAAGCATTCCCCTTCAAATATATCTTGCTCCATCATCTCTCATTGTTGAGTGTAAGATTAATGAGAAAGCTCCTCTTGTTGCCTACCATACTCCTCTCTTTTGATTTTCCTCATCTACCTTTAGAAATCAAGCTGTATATAACTAACGCTCTTTTGAGGTTGATTAGGAGGGTAGTAATGCTAATTGGGGATAAGATAGCTTATGCAAGGATTATTAGAAGCATAAGGAGGTTACCATAGGTAATAAATTAGGGGAATGTCACAAGCACTCATATAAGCTTGATTTGAGAAATAAGGTGGTGTGAATGCAATATTTTCATGGAATGAGGGGTGGAAATACATACTACTAAGTACTCACATTGCTTAAACTAGTAGATTTGGACATTCAGAGTCATCAGGTGTTCTATGGAGTGTCTTTAACACTTGGTAGTACTAATTTCTTAGCTTTTTTTTAAACCTTGTCCCATTAAGCATGCAAAAAACTATTTTCATTCAAAACATGCACCCATAGATGCTTCATAGTATGGGAGTGATTTATGATGGGGTGTTGAGTGTGAAATCTTTGTGTAGGGCACAAGAGTCTATGGTATTGGGCATAGAAGCATGATCATACAGCTATGCATGTGAGCATCAGTTGTCTCATCATAATAATGGGAACATCCTCAAGGTGTGGGACCTCCTGTTCCTTGGGATGAGCCTTCAGAGTATGTTAGATTCTTTCTATTCTAAATGCACCTAGTTTAAGACCATTAAACAAGTCTAAAAATTAAAAAGGTAAACTACCACTAATCTAAACATAGGATCTTTGAGAGGAAAATGGAAGGGAAAATGTAAGAGATGTTAAAAATTAAAGGAGGTGATGTGCCCATAATAGAGCATGCACTCCTACTTTTGTAAACATGGTACAAACCTTTGATAACAAGATAATATCACATAATTTATACCAACTCACTCTAAATGCATAAGTGATTTGCATAGAGGCACGGTAATGTAGTACAACACTGAGAGGGATGATAAATGGTCCATAAACATCATCAGCATAGACCTGAGTATGCACAAGATATGACTTACAAGTGAGTTCTAAGTTCAATGTGGAGGTGTAGGGAATGGAAAATGATGAGAGGGTCAAATGTTACCCACATTCAAGGATCAACAAACACAAATAGCACATAGAAGAGTAGAATAAAAAAATAGATGAACTTAATTCTCATTAATCTACAAGATTTAGCCAATATAATTGCTCATGGAGGGAAAATTTTAGTAGTGTGAGGTTGATAAAATGTGTCAACCCTTTTTACAATAGAAAGACCAAGCTTTTATAGAAAACAAGCCTATTTTATAATTAATGCACCACTTGGGGTGGTGGCTAAATCTTTTAAATTCTTTAGCAGTGTTTCATCCATGCTTCTTAAATTTTTTTGGTAATTAGATCTGGGGTTGGTAGCAAGATCACTTCTAGATACACGTGCATATGGGACTGAAAGATTTCCTTGGTAGAGTCAGAGGGTGACATGCATGCACATTCTGATGTCAATTAGCCACTTCTATATTTAATCAATCTGACATCATCTTGAACTCCCTCAACTACCTCAATGACCTTATTAATATCTTATTACCCCTTAGCATGGGACATTATATGATTGATCTTGGATATGGTACTACAAGGGTGACATATGTTACCATGATGGGCCTTCAAAGAAATCATTTTAGAGATTTGGATGGAAGCAGTGTGGTCATGACACATGGATGCCACTTCTTTGGTATGTCTGATTGGTGGGTCCCCTTTTTCCTTCTATTCCATCTAATGTGGATTACATATCTACCAAAGGGGGTTAGCCTTATATGAGTATTAGGTCACCACATGGAGAGATGGCACTTATCCTAGGAGAACTACAAAGATCCTTGTGTTGAACAAGTGTTGGGTTGCCATGTGGCAGCAATGGAAGTAAGGTTACATGTTGCACATTTCTAAGGTGTGAACATAGAATCCTATGCATGGGCATGGAACTATATTAGCTTAGGTGCAATGGAGATCTTAAATAAGGGTATGCACTCCTTTATTCATATGTTACATGTGCATAATATTTTTTCATGCACCTTTATTTTTGGAAATACTTTTATGTTAAGGTCTACACAAGAGTCCCCCAAAACTATGAGCTTATGGAAGAGGCAGTGCATGGCTTTAGATTTTACTCTATGCAGTGATAGGGTGTGGATGTAAGATCCTACACATAGGTGCATAAATTCATTAGATAGGTATGAGAGGACCTTTAAATAATATTGTGCATGAATATTTAAGGTCTTGGGTGTATCTCTCTTCAATTATGATTTCCCCTTACGTGCTCTAACTACTTGGATATTTGGAACCTCAAGCCTTGCATCCGTAAACCTATGCACCTTTTGACATGTATGCCATAAAATCTTACATGTGGATACATATTAAAATCTTAATGTAGGAATGATTTATCATTATACTATTACATAGACTTATGCTTCTATCTTAGGCTCGAGCACAGGTAGGAAGCACCTATGCACTTTATGCTTGGAGCACTTGGGCCTTTGCAGGTGTGTTCTCTCTTTGTAAGCCTTGGGAGGCCCTGTGCTAATCAAGGGGTGACTTATAAATTCAATAATAACATCACAAATCAATGTAATTGTGATATATACTATCCTAAGAGTATTTATCATAATTTCAAAATACAGTGATAAAAATAAAGCATACAAGTTTTATAATATTACAAGTGAATCCACAATTCTTTCTAGGGATTATACTTTTCTTGAAAATGAAGTGTATGAATATTATGATCAAAAATCTACAAAATTCATAAATTAATGGTGAAATCCTCTTGAATATTATTTTGAGGGCTTAAAAATCCCTACACATGTTTCTAGTTCGACAGAAAACAATACTAATTCATTGCAAGAAACTAGTCATCCATCTACATCAACACCAAATAAGAATAAGTGTTTATGATATCCTCGTATAGCCAATAAAATGTTAGATCATAATTATGAGAGGGGGATTACAAGGATTCAAAATCAATAAGATAATTTTCTTGATGATGATTCTGATGAAAATATCATGTTTGCATTATCATCTATGACCAATGAACCTAGAAGTTATGTAAAACATCATCAAAAGAAAGAATGGATTGATGTTATGAAATTAGAAATGAAATAAATTGAGATTAATGATACATGTACTTTAGTTCATCCTTATTTGAGTAAATATTAAATTCATACAAAGTAGATATACAATACCAAGGTTAAAAGTGATGGCATAATTGACAAGTGAAAAGTTAGACTAGTTAAAAAAAGATTTACACAGACATATGGGGTTGATTATGAGGAAAAATATGCACCTATAGCACATCAATATACTATAAGACTAATTTGTGATCTATATGATCATAAAATATGAAAAACTCATCAAATGGATGTAAAAGGTGCATTCCTAGATGGATTGATTGAATAAGAAGTATATTGGGGTAGCCACGAGGTTTTGAAACAAAGGGTAAAGAATTATGGGTATATAAGTTGAAAAAGGCTCTTTATGGGATGAATCAAGCTCAAATAAATTGGTAATCATGAATTGATAGCTATTTATTAGATAAAGTCTTTGTAATAAATCAAAATGAACCAAATATTTGCATACAATCATTGGGTTATAATGTTTTACATGTTTGTCTCTATGTAGATGATGATCTTTATATTAGCTCTATAAAGATGTTGCATAGCTTCAAAGGAAGATATGAAATAAGAATTTGAGATGAATTATGTTGGACTTATGAATTGATTTCTTGGAATGGAATTCCATCAAAATAAATATGAAGTATTCATTTATCAAGCCAAGTATGCCCAAGACATTTTAAATAAGTACAATATTCAAGAAATAAAGCCCATATACATTCTAATTACAAGTTGATAAAATATTATGAGAGAGGAATAAATTTATGTAGTCTATGAAAATTCTTTTATAATCATGGTGGTAGGTTTTATCTATCTCACTATGACAAGATCTGATAGTAGTTATAGGGTCTCTTTAGTTTCTAGGTTAATGGGCAAACCCTCACTCAAACATTTGTAAGTAATAAAGGAAATTTTTAGATATGTAAGAGGTAATTATAATCATGGTATTAATTTAAAATCATAAAGGTATTTATTTATCATTAGATACACATACTTATATTGGGAATGATTTCTTGATGATAAGAAGTCAACTTCAAATTATTGTTTCACATTGGGAAGTGGGTTAGTTTCTTGGTCTTCAAAGAAACAAGCTACAATTGCATTATCCTCTATTGAATACAAATATATATCCCTTACATCATATTTTAAATAATGATTATGGTTGAGACTTTTATTTTATTTCAAAGAAGCTCAACTTGAGCCAACACATATGTTTTGTGATAACAATGGGGCAATATAATTGCCCAAGGATCTAGTTTTCCATGCTAGAACCAAACACATTGAACTCAATCATATTTTTTTTATAGACTTGGTCATTCATAAAATATTTATAATTGATTATGTGATAATTAAATATTAATTTTTTTTTGATATTCTCACCAAAGGATTGCATAAGCAGATTCATGGAATACATAACAAGATGATAGGCATATCACTTTTTTTCATCAAAGGGGGGAATGTTGAGTATAATTTCAATATGGTAGCTTGAGTTCTATTTTTAAAACTAATATATTTTTATTTTTTTAGGTGTTCATAAAGTTTTTATAATTTATTTATGTCCTAAATTAGTTGTTTGGTCATTTTGGATACTTTCCAGTGATTTCTAAAAAATATATTGGAACTATCAGTTAACTATAATTCACTAAAAGTGTACCTAGACAAATTTAAATCATTATCCATTCATCCCTAGATAGGTGGTGCAAAATTTATAAGTGATGATAACTAATAAAAAATTTATTTTGATCTTATTTTATATATTTATCTCAACTGGGGCACTTAGGTTGACTATGATACATTTTTGGTTGAATGTTTAACTTTATTGTTGAAGAGGCTTCTTGCATGATGTCCAAATATTTATAGTGATTTAAAATTATATTATTTTTTCTAATTTCAGTTCACTTAATCTATTTTTAGTTCACTCATTGGTCTAGGAGTTTTATTTTAATATTTTTTATTTTAGAGTTTACTTGCATTGTAAGTTTCCTTGTAATAAGCTCAAATTAGCTTTCTTTATTTAATAAAATTTCACACAATAGAAATATGGTACATTATTCCACTTGGAGAACATTTTTTCAAGGTTAAATATTTTATTTTATTTTAGGTATAAACTAATTTATACCAACATTTATATCTTTTCAAGTTTGAATTTATTCAGTACAGATGTTGGTCAACAATCTCACTTACAACACAACTAGTTTAACAGGTAATGATTATGGGATAGATTGGTTGATACATAACCTCAATTTCATATTAAATAAAGGATGATTTTCACTCCTCCATACATTTAAAAACTTAAATAATAATATGTATATATACATATACATAATTCTAGCCTTCCACATATCCAATATAGGGATTTAGTTTTCTTCTTTCTTATACAATTATCTATAGTGAGGTACGAACCTTTCTACACATACAAAGAGTTATGCACATAATTTAAACTAATGAGTATAAGTTTTTGGAAATTTTTAAATAGAAAATATGAGGACTAAATTTTTTAATTACTATGAAAATACTCATGCATGTTTTAGGCACAATCAGGTTTCAAAAAGAATGAAGGAAACCATCTGCATAGGCTATGTTTACACAAAAGTTTAATAAAAAAACATATTAGGAGAATATACATATAAATGTATATTATAGTTTGTATAAGGATAAATATGGAAAAAATAAATTTTAATTCACATTCCATTGATGTTATAGTGCTATCCCTTTTCTACGACATCTATAAACCTTTTGTACTCTTATCTAATCCCTAGGAGTGTTTATATTCTCTAATAGATAATATCCCTCTCCACTTGGCAGGGGATTTGTACCAAAAATGTTAAGATTTGATTTTTTATTTATTTATTCCTTAAATCACCACTTAAATATCTTCATTCTATGTCATATTCACTTTATGAATAGCATGGCAATTTTATGCTTAATTTTAGATCGATTCATTACTACAATTGGATTATTGACTACTCTTAGTTGAGTGGAGTTTTACTCATATTTTTTGAGTTATTTTAGGGATCAAAATACCACATTGAGTGGGTCACCACTAAATTAGTTGTATAATAATAATTTTTTTTGTATAATACATTGAAATAAGTGAGGGATAGTTTGCATGGTAAACTTAAGATCCATAATTGGTTACATGTATTTAATAGGCTAGGTGCAAAGTACTATTGAGTGGGTACATGAACTTGTGCCCCATTAATTTATTAAAATATATAATAACACTATAGATTAGTATAAATTTAATTCTTCCACAATTATTTCTAAATTTAGCTTGTTAATTAATTTTCAAGGCTTCCACATATATAAGGTCAAAAGTTAAGTAAAATAAATGTATGTAATTAATAGTATACCTATAATAATGTTCACATGTATAATTCAACAATGAATACAAGTGTTTATTTTAGTGTGATGCGCACTTTTAACACATAGGTCCACCTAGTGAAACTAGTCATAAATTCAATGAACAACTAGAAAACAAATAATTCAAGCAAGTTATTAACAAGTTATCTAACCTTCCTAGGCAGAAATATGTAAACACAAGTTTAATGTCAAATTAAGTTTCAAAAATTTAATATACATATTTTTATTTTCATGCCATCTATAATGCACCTATCATTATATTTATGATGATAATCTCCCTTTGGGAATGGGAAAAATTATGCTAAAATCAAACACACTTATCAAATTGAAATAAGTAGTTCACTTAGTTAGGACATAAAATCATATGCATTATAAGGGTCAAATCCTTTTGATATCAATCACAATTCAATATCATAATAATAATCAAAGACTTCCATATAATTAATCATCTAGTAGTTTCATGATTGATCAAATAAATTAAACAATAGCTACATAATAAAATTCACATTAGTTGACATCAAACCAATTCCTTATGGTGTGTAATGCCATTTATCACAATAGAAAATAATAAATAGTTTGAATGTAAAATAGGAATTCAACAAATTTTGCCTTTTTATTATCATCTAAGTTTATTCAAAATGTTTAAAAACTTGAGACAAAGAAAGATGATTGTAAAGGATTACACAAAGGAGTTTTACAAGCTCACCATTTAAGATTGTAATGTTTAAGATGATAAAGATAATATCTCAAGGTATGTGAATGGTCTTCATTTTCTCCATATAAGATGATTTTGGAATGTTCAATTTAAGGTTGGTATAAGAAGCATATCAATGTGTTTTTAAGGAAAAATATAAATTGTCAAGAGGAAAATAAAAAACACAAGAGGTAGAGGTAGAGGTCAAGCAAACACTATAAGAGACAACATACCCATGAGGGAGAAGTTAGTATTTATGAAATATGTAAAGAAGTAGAGGATATCCTTCAAGAGGAAAATGATACCATGGTATAGAAACATGTAGAGGATTCATGAGTAAATTCTTTAAGTATGGAGATGGTGGGTATAACACCTTTGAATGTATAAAAGGGTTTCAAAACAATAGTAGAAGGAAAGAAGAAAATAATCAAATTGTAAAAGTAAATGAGAGAAGTGTTGCATCCTTAAATCTCATGGAGGAACCAAAACATGGAGAAGCTCTCATGAGGAAGAGAGTGTTTCTAAAACTAGCCAAGGAGGAAAATAAACCAATGAAAGAAATATTTTTTGTGAACATTTATGAATCTAAAAATAATTGTTGTAAGGTTATTGTTGCTAGTGGTAGCACTTATAACTTGGTATTTAATGAAATGGTATAGAAGCTTGGGCTGAAAATAATATTACACCCAAATCTATATAATGTTTCTTGGATACAAAAATAATATTATATTTTGGTAAATGAGACATGTATGGTTATTTTATTATTATTATTTTAGTAACTGAGGGTGTCCCACAATGTTTCTAGCACAGTATTATCATTGTGTTGGACCCAATGACTTGGCACAAACCTCGATGCACTATCACAGGGTGAATCCAACAAAATTATTTTATTATTATTTTTATTTTATCACTTTTATTATTATTTTCCTATTTCTGATATTATTTATGTTTTTTGTTATTTTATTTTTACTAGATTAGTTGGTTTAATTTTTTTATTATTTGATTTGAGTTAATTAAATTTATTTATTTATTTCATTTTACTAAATTAGATATTATTTATTATGTATATTTTGATATTAGTATTTTTGGGCTCACTTTTATTCATCATTTAAAATAAAACATTTCATTAATTGATTAGATTTGGTTAATTTTTTAATTATTATTTTAGTATTTTTATATTTAGTTAGTTTAGATTAGATTAACCCCACATTTGAGAATTAGCGTGGATACTAGCCCTAGACACATCAGGAGGTATGGGTCTCCCCCTAACCAAAAATAGCTAGCCAGGTTAGCAAAAATGACCTACAAAAAGATACATCAGGAAGACCAGGTCACCTCCTGGCCAAAAATAGTTGGCCAAGAGTTTAAGGGGACCCAACCAAAAAAAGTAGATATAGTGAAGTACTAGGAGGGCCTTAAAATGGAAGAAATAAAAACCACCACTAATCCATGTAATAAAATGGTATGGGGACTAGCCTAGATAGATAAAAGAGAGGCCTAAGACACAGAATATGTTGTATTTGACTGGTGTGGCAACCAGTCAATTTTAACTAGATCAAGAACCAGCCTGGGTAGAAAGAGATAGAGGTCTAGGTCTCATAAATAATTCCTAGAGCTCCCAGAGAAGCAAAAAGTTAATTTTGGTTGGATTAAGAGATAGCCTCAACATAAATGGAGGTCTAGGTCTCTAGACATTTACTAATAACCATTGCATATGATAAGAACAATACCTAGTCAATATTAGCTGAACTAAAAACAAATCCTAGGTAAAAGAAGTTCAAGGCCCAAGTATCAAGAATAAACTTTAGGTTCCCCTGGTCAAGGTCCCTAAGGACCCAACCTACAATAGAATTATCACTGGAAAACCCCATCGTAACCAAAAATAAGACCCTACCAGTTTTAAGATGCTTTAGAAATTATCCTAAGTTGAAGAAGCATGAGGCCTAGGTCTCTAAAGTAATCAATACCCACCACTATTGACTAGTGTAAAATCCAATCAATTTTAGTTAGACTAAGAACTAGCCTAGATAGAATAAGCCAGTAAGGTCACAAATGACTAGTAGACCATTTTGACTCAACCATAAATAAAATATTTTTGGTTCCCTTTCAAGATCTAATTTAAACAAAGCATAGAAAAAACAAAGCACAAGGACCCTACTAACCACAAGGGTTTAGTATAGGCCCTCAACTTAGATAAACCAAAGAATGGCTCCTTGAATGAGCCAAATTGACCCATCTTACATGATGCTTCATAATCCAATCGCTAAAATGGTTCCTAGGAAAATCAAACCAAAAATACAAAAAGGCACACCTAGAAAAGGTGATCAAACTAAAAAATTTAAATTTAGAGAGACAACCACCTAGAAATGCAAATAAATGATTATCCCTTCTTTATGTTCCCCTAAATTTGATAAACCAAATTCTAGTCACAACAACTGTTGAACCACAAGAACAATAGTCCCAGTAATTCATAGTCTAGGTTCCACCAATATTATCCACCACCTCTCTGGTCTAACCAAATGAATCTCTATAGACACTAACCTTCCATCCAAAATAGTTTGAAATAACAAATAAAATATCTAAATGATTATGCTTTCCAGTCATGTTAAATTTGGTGATCATGGCATAGATCTTGTAGGTTGTATCAAGAGACTATGATAAATGCTCTAATAGGGGCATAAATCCCTTTGAAAAACCATCTAGAAACTAGATATCCCATTTTGAGAACAAAACTAAAACATCACCCTTTGAAACAAAACATATCACTCTATCAAACTGATTATACCAAATCCAAAAGTTACCTTGTTGGAAAACATCTCCAGAATCGATCTTTAATAGGCTAGAGAACTAGATGCTAGGGAAATAGATCACCTTCCCTAAGCTCATTTTACCCCACAAGGGGGTCTAGAATATAAAAAACTTTGAAAGTAGACTTCAATCCATTTTTAGATGATATTTTCTCCCAAATGGAGTTTTTATGATCAAAAGGAGAGATCCAAAAGACCAAGACCAATGTTGCTTCCCAAATTGAGGATCCCAAGGCCAACATTTCACTAAGGGGACCATTCCTCCCCAACTATGAATCATGCCAAAACCATAAGCTCTAGATGTGTTGTCTTTCTAAGCTTCTAGTCCCCAAAAGTCTTAAAGGGGGGCTCTTTAGGAATCAAAGACAAGACTACACACCCCCCACAGACCTTTTATCCTGAGCAAAAAGATTTGAAATCAAACTACAAAATAATAACTTAGTGAAATAGTAAACCTATCCAACCTCTAAGACATAAAAAATTCAGCACCATACAAGGGAAACATCCAAAAAAAAATAACCCTAGTTGTGGAGGTATCCTTACCCCAACCATTTTCAATCCTAATGTAATCCTTCAAGAGTTGATCAATGATTCTTTCAAAATGGTTGACAACCCTTCCAATCATACCAATCCCTACTCCATAAGTGTTTCTTTATTTTCATATTGATCTTGCTCTAGATCATCATCATCTTCTCCTTTCTCAAACTCCCATACAACTTCCTACCCACTCAGCCCATTCAAAAATTATCATTACCTTTGCTCTGCTCTATCTTAATATTTTTAGGCCTAATTAAGTCCTTGATTAAGAATCAAATAATTTCCACACAAGTTTTAATCATATATCAACATTATATTTATTCATCAGCCAAGTTGTTACCTCACTATTAGAGTTTTATCATTATATTTAGTTAGTTATTATGGGTTTATTTTATTTTATTTGTTTTCTTATTTTTTGTATGTTGGCTGACCTTTCCCCTTTTTATGTCTTTGTTTATATCACGATACTATTTAGGATCCTGTGTCTTCTTAATATTCAATAATTGGCTTCAATCTTATCTTCTTTGAATATGGATCCAATAGTGATTTGAAATGTTGGAAAATAAATTGACTGCGTAGTTGACTCTAGAAGTAACTTATTCATAATTGAATTATGTTATTTAAGTTTAGAAGAAAATCAAAGATTAAGTTGAGAAGGAAATCAGATAATTATACTTCAAACCACTTCAAAATCAATTTCAAGAACTTAAATATTCACAAAATAATAAACTTATCTAATGGATGGGAATATGCATAATAAGTCCTCATAAGTGGGCCCCTTCTTGGTTAAATTGATTTTTGAATCCCCTCCTTTAACTAAGACAAATTAATTCAAATAAAATATCTATTAATGATAAAAATTATCCTCTAACAATGAAGGAATTGTCAAGGATTTGTAATGAACCCAAACAAACCCACATTGCTTTTTGAACAAGACTACCATCTTAACTAGAATATACTCTACACAATTCTATCACATACATGCAATATATTAGACAGAATGCTTGATTAAAAAATAATGAAGTGATAATATAAGAGTGTAAATTTTATTGATCTTTGCCGAAGATATTTCCAAAGAATGACTCAATCCTATAGTTTCTCTTAACCCCCTAAGCTACATGCATATTTTGACCATATGATCAATTGTTTCCAATATATTATTGACAAAAATCATTCTCAAAAATATAAATTCTTTTATTTCAATTCAAAATACCCACCTGGGTTCGAATCCGAAGGGACCATACAATGATAATAATTCAATCTCATAGGAACCAAGGAATGAAAAACTACTTCCTTTCCAAGAATCCATATCAAATATTCATTGTTTTTTTATTTGTAATTATAAGTCATGAAAGTTCTAAAATCAGTTTTGGCACACATAATAAGGCAACAAGACCAATCTACTACATGATAATCACTTAAAAGGGTTATTGAGATCAACTCTACCCTAAAAATGACATTAAAAACTAGGTCATTATTTAGCTAGCAAATCACCTTCTTTATACAAAATAGTTTGGCATATAAATTTAAATTGTATCATGATAATTTATATTTTTCAAATCATATAATCACACTTATGATAGTATAATCATTCACAAGAATAATCATAAAGTGGATTTATGTCACTTGAATCCTTACTTACATAACTCAGCATATAAAAAAATATAGTCATCATGTGCCACTTGTTTACTTACTTTAGATACAACTAGTAGTGAATATTTTTTACCATAAGTATTCAAATATAAAGATTACATTATAAAAATGAATAAGCAATTGACATACTATTCACAATAGTGTCATGCAATGCTTGATTTTTTCGTTCCAACTCTCATGTTACAAGGATCCAAATAAGGCAAATGTACTTTCAAAATTTTATCCATGCCAACCCACTCATGGCAATAATAAAAATAAAAAAAAATCACTCTAACTCTAATTATTTATATCAAATCAACCAAGCACCTTACAATTAACAACCCAGACAAGGAGCAATTTTATTGCAAAAGTCTCCCAAAATGGGGTTCAAATAACAAGGCCAAAAAGGAGAGGATCAATTCTGATTATTGGATTCAATTCTTATGAGGTTAATCTTTAGGTATAAATTGTTATTAATAAAAAACTAGGGAGTTTTATATTTTAAAGGATCAACTTCTAGGTTGTTTGGAGCTGATTTGCATAGAAAAATAGCTTAAATAGCTAAGAAAAATGAGTTCCCAAAAATTAGAAATGACCCAATTGGAAAAATAAAAGGGTATATAATGCAAGATAAAGCTGTGGATAATCCATTACAAGTTTTAGTTTTGATAAAACTAGATGACTACTAAAAAAACCAAGTCTCTTTTTAGGCTAACTTGTAGCCAATACAACCCAAAAAATACAGTTTTTGATACAATTTCTTTATGGAAACGATACCACCAAAAGTGAATCAAGTTAGGAATATTTATTTTAAGTGTTAATTATATTTCTCATATGACTAAATAAAATGTTTCAAATATTTTTTTCAATAACTAAAGGTTTAGGTATTTATTGAAGGTTGTTCTTCAAATTGATATGGATTGATTTTTTAGCGTAGACCACATCAACTTAAATGTTGGTCAAGGGTGCAATAAAGATAAAAATAAAACTTAACCCATGGTTTATCAATCATCCAAGATGTTTCCAAACATAATATATAATAATAAAACAAAGAGGCATAATTCTAACTAAATTCCACATACTTCTAATTCTAACAATTCAAAAAGTAATCATGCCAACATGATAAAATCAAGAAAGGACTTACCCCTTAATAGTCTTAGTCACAAATTAAAATTTTATATGCATTCAAAATGACTTTAAAGTTTATTTACAAATTCATTGCTTATAAAACAATTAGTGCAACACTAATTATTCCAATACCCACTTACGAATGCATGATTACTTGCATAAACATAGCTCATAATCATAATCGATTATGCATTTTTTAGAAATGAAATAACTTCCTGAGAACAATAAGATTACTATAGATCTACTTTATCCAATAAAACAATATATACATAGCCCATAAGCTTGACATAATTCAGCTTACTCAAACTAAACATGTACATCCTATTCAAGTCAAAAGCCCCCTCAAAACCTTATTATAAAATTTGATTTTACACAACCCATTAAGCAAAGAAAAAGAATGTACAACCCAAGAGCAAAGGAAACAATCACATACAATCATAACGAAAACTCCCAATCATAAGAGGAGTGTATAATCAACATGATAAAATATCTAACACTTCTAAATTTCACTCACACATCTTCTCATTTGCTTTAACCTCGTAGCCAAATGTATCTTCCAAATGACATAGCTGGAAGGATTAAATTGACCCTATGCCCTCTTCATAAGAGTCAAGGTAAAATAAAATAAGGTAGACTTTGGTTATAAATGGGTCAATTTTAAAGAGGTAACCCAAATTTTTATAGATATTACCCAACTAGGGCCAAAATAAAAAAACATGATAAAATTTGCATTTTATTTTTTAGGTAAGGCTACAGGGGTCAAACCCTAAATTATAAAAATATAGATTTTTTTTAAAATCCCATAATAAAGAGAATAGAATGACAACACTTATTTTTTCCCAAGTTTATGAATAGGTCCAATTTACTCACCAAGGCCATAACACCATATTTTAAAACTATTTACTATCAGCCATGCTAAAAATAATAAAACTATGATTTTAATATGAAATAATTACTCACATGAACTTGATACTAGTAGGGCATATAAAATATGCTTGCAAAACCCTGCTCTAGATTTTTCCACTCAATGTTATAGCTTTTCATCTTCTAAAATAAAACCCATGGCATCAAATATAATGGAAAGTGAATTAATAGGCCCAGTCAAGGCCAAATAATTTACTATACTTTACATTCATTATTATCAAGTAGGACACAATATTAAGAAACCAAAATATAACCTCCACAATATCTCTGCACTCATTTATTTAGAGGATCCTATATGCATACTTATGAGGGCCTATATCTCAACAAGAATAGTTAAAAATTATCTAATTTAAGCCAAATGCAAAAATATTTAGAAGAAAGAGAATGACTTGCATGGAATCATTGCTCTGGCTGATAAACAAAATTCTTCTTCCAAATCTATCCTCATGGCACCATCAAAAACCTTCCTAAGAGCAGTATTTTATTTCTAAATTCTCCTATTATGTGTAATAATACATTTCCATATATGTTATTGCACCTTTTTAACTGAAATCCCTATTTTCTACCTTTTCTATGCAATCTTCAAAGCTACCCTTAAAAAGTATTATGCACAGGTTTGTAGGTTTTTGCATACATGTACTACCTTCAAAATTTTCCATTCATTTCTTCCTTCCACCTTTTCCCCCAAATGGAGAATTGGTAGATCCTTCAAGCCATCAAGTAACCCTCAGCGCTTATCCAAAATAAAATGTCTATTTGATTTCATTAAAAGAATTATAATGATTTAATTATTATCAAAAAAATTTAATTGTCCCCCAAATCTATGTATTTAGATAAAATTTAAGCCAATTATGATTTTATCATAATGTTGACCAAGTTAGAATCCATATTGGCATTATGCCAAAATTACCATCTCAAGGATTAAAGTATTAAGCCATAGGCCAATGGGGTAAGCGAGTTGTTTATTTAAAACAAAGGTATACATATACACCAAATAGGTTTTTTTTTTCTATTATTATTAATTTATTATTAAAAAAACATTATAGGACTTACTCCATGTTGAAAACATCTTTTAACATTGGTCTAATGGTAGCATTGACCTCATTGCCCAAAATAGATTGGGATTAAAATAACATAATAGAATAGGCTTTACCAATATAATGTCTTAATAATGAACAAGGTAATAATTAATTATGACTATAGTCATGTTCTTATTGTGAATTATATAATTTAAACATGTCTATGATTAAAATTTAACACTATGCTACATGATAAAAATGAGACATGTAGCATAAAAGTCATTACCAAAAATGGATTGTGGATTAGTTGGGTGAGCCTAATTAGAGAGATGTCAATGATGGTTGCATATTAAAAATGATAACTTGGCCAAAAAATTCCTACACATGAGTCTTTCTAAATAATTTTCTCACCAAAACTAATTTGAGCACCATCTACAAGGGACTAAAATGAGGATTATGACATCCCTCCTTCCTTAAAAAGGCATTGTCTTGGTGACTAAGGACAAAAATAATAACTCATAACTAGATTTAGACAATTATGGAATCTTAAATAGTGTAAATACCTCTAGAGGGTTTTATAGAGAAGAATGTCATTATTATAAGTATATATAGTTTAAGGTGTATCAATGTGTGAGTCTGATTTGATAAGCTCTGAGCTCTATAAGGGTATATTAGTTTTCCCAATAGGACTACCTAAGGGTCTTTATCCCTTTCTAAGTGTAATGTTTCCTTTAAGAGTCCAGTCCACCACTTGATGATTTTGCTAGTATACTAGTTTATAAGTACAACAATCAAGTGCAAAATCTAAATTTTTAAAACAAAATATTCATTATGTCATGCTTTCGTAAATAAAGATTCATAGATTTCAATGGTCAATGGAAAAAGGATTACATCGTAGTATCCAATAATAATTATAATGAAACCTTTTAAAATATTTTGAACTTCATGTGAGTAAAGGTCCTATTTTAGATCACTTATACTCACTTAAATTTTATTCTTTCCTTTGCAAATTTTTAACATGATTCAAAAATCAGAAACAAAGTTTTGAAACTAAAACAATTTTATGTTAAAATCTCCATCATAATATGGATATAATGTCTAAGAAACTATTAATTTCGTAACTAAAATTAAATTAACTTGAATTTTTTTTCCCAATTACCAACCTATAATTTATGGTAGCAGCTGATTTAGAACAAACAACTAAATTTGAGGCATGTTCCACATTTATAGGTAACATCTTTCACAAAAGTTAACTATGTTTCATGCATAGCTTTATAATTTTTACTACAGAATGTAAAAAAATGTTGTAACCATATGGTTATGTGGTAATCCCACCACTTTTAAATATGATTGATACATAATTATGCTATTCATCCCAAAGTGATATGACAACTAACAAATTAGATAACTATGGTAAATGGAATTACATTGTTCGTGGGTCAGCACAACATCCCATACCAACCACAGCGAAAATTAGAAAAGCCATCCCAGGTATACACATACAACCATTATAGTTTTTAACATGTTCTCCATAATTTTTTGTGAGATCACATGATGGTTCTAAGGATCCCAATCCCACCATCATTATGCACTTACCTATTGGCAGCATTCTAAAATTTATAAACTACTTAATCAAGACTTTACATTGCTCTTTTTGAACATAACCATATCTTCCAATCATAATTTAATATTCAGTCTAAATTATTATTCTATTAAAATATCCATTACTTATACATAGCATGCTTGCATTTATAAGGCAATGTGTGTCTATATTACAGCAAGTACAACCTTGTTATTATGCATAAGAATCTAACTTACAAGGCCAATTAGTACTTCATGAGGCTACATCAAGGATTTTAAACATGGGTTATTTTTACAATAATCTTTGAGAAGTGGTTAAGGTAATATTTAATACACAAGGTGACCAATATGCATGAATATCCCATAGCCAACTTGTGGCACTCATGATGCACACATCCAAATGAATCAGATGACTACCTTGTGGAAAATGGAAAAGTGGATTTTTAGCCTACAAGAGACTCCACTTCCTAACCCATACCCAATCTTAAATAAATGTGGATATATTAATTCATCACACTCAACCTCACTCTTGCATCAGTACTCATGGATAGTGCAATGATACAAGGTTATATAATATATTATAACACTACACCTTGGCAATTTTAATTAGTAGGGTTAATTTTAGAAGTGATAGTTGCCTTACAAAAGTGATTTAGCACCATTCACATGTTCCATGGTTAATAACATACAATCATATAAATGAATTGATCATACAATATGTTGATATCATGAGGTAAATATAAAAGACCGCATAGTTAACTACATTCATGTATCACAAAGAAGTTACAAGTTTAAATGGTTAATATAATCACCAAGAATGCAAGGTTTTATAAAATGAGGAAATCACATAGAGTAAAATACAAATGCTTGATTTAGGTATCTTGGTAATTTATTTCCAAGGGTATTGTCAAATTATAACATTTAAACATACTTATAAGTGAAGCACAAGGGTCCATGAATATCATCAATCTATTTGATGTTCAAATGGCATCAGTATCCATGAGTTGTGTAAAGTTACCAATAATGTTCATGCATCATGGATTAAATAGCTCACATTACTATTTATCAATAAGATATCCCCAAAGCTTTATAACTTTCCCAAGAAATTCATCCTTATTCACCACCCCAAGTTGGCCTTCCAAGTTTGAGTCACACCCTCAGTCCTCCCAAGGATGCCATACTTCAAGTATCATATGAGAGCTCATCTAAATAAGCCATCATCAGACACCAAGTATTCATCCTTTTATTTCCAACAATAATCTTTTATCACCAGTCCCCCAATTATCCTGCCTAAATAAGCCAATGGTTGACTAGTGTTGTTTGTTTTAAGTAGCATGGCCTTCAGAAAGGTGGACTCAACCAAGGCTCAGGGTGAAGGTCATCTTGTTATTGTGGAAATTATAGTTTCACACAATCATTAATTTTATCTGAAATTCATAAATTCTAGCATCTAAATATTATATTACATAGCACTTATTTATTTTTAAGTTACATGATGGTTGCAATCAAACAACCATAATAGTTTTTTAGCTATCAAAACCTTCTTGGTCTTACTTTCAAGTCTGCCACTTTGGACTAAATAGTTCTCCCAAAGCACTAGTTATATGACATTTGAAATATGCATAGTTATAACCGGTCACTTATAATGACACATAATCCATGTAAAGACATACAACTACGAACATAAATAGTTATTTGCATGTAACATCTTATTGTTACCTTTACCAAGGTATACTTTCACATATTCTAAGGTTATATTTCCTTGGAATAGCCTTGCTCAACCATGAGCAGCTTACCCCCATTGAGATATTCTACTCAACTTGAGTCATCCATCATAAGAATGTCATGTGTCTAATTACCATAGCTATTTTTTTTTAAATATAACTACATAAAATCAATGATTAACTAGTCTATTTCAAGGGGTTACCTCTTAAATCATTTGTGATACAATAGTTGTCATCCTAGTTGATCATAGGCTAATTATAAATTAGATTAAATTATTTAATTCATACTTTAAAGATTCATTAATAGTCAATAATTCAATGTTAGTAAAATTTCCTTGGGACCCATGCCTATGCAAATCATTAGTACCACTAGAATCATAGGTGCTTGAACGTAGCTAATAGGTGTTCATTCTACCAAATAAAATAGTGGTTACCTCATCACTCATTACAACATATTCAGGACTATAGGGAATGTATGCATGCATAGTGGAGTCTATTATTGCATATCCAATCGATTGCAAATGGTAGTTAATAACCATTCATGCCTAACATCAAAAATTTCAAACTAGTCCCCTACCAATAGAGATTCCAACACCAATTGATTTACTCAAGTAAATTAGTTGCTCTTTCTTCAACCAACCTTCTAGGCATAAGTAATACCCTTAGTCCCTTTAAGGACTTAATGTCCTACTCATATTATGGTGGCTTACTCATGTAAATCAACAAAAAATACCGAGTACTCATTTTCCAACTCCAATAATAGAATTTTATCACATTAACTCTTATTGACCTACCCATATAGGTTAACTGATAGTCAAGTAAAGTCCACCTTAAAACAATCAAACTTTAGAAAGGCCTAACTTCAACCAAGACCATGGAGATCGGCATATTATATTTAGGGAATATTTAAAATCTCAAAGGGTTCCAAGTAAACTAGTGTCATCTGACACCTTAGGATTGCCTATCAGAATAATTAATCATACTAGTCACAACTAGGCCAAAAGTTGTTATTAGCATTACCTAGTTTAGCTACAAGTACGCCAAGATTTTCTTAGTTAAACAAATATTACCTAAAAAATCTTAGATCATAGACTCTGATACCAAATTAAATGAACCCAAACTAACCCACCTTTTTTTGAACAAGAATACCATCTTAACTAGAATTTTTTGTATGCAATTCTAACATCATAGATGCAAGATATTAGATATAACACTTGATTAAAAAATAAAAAAGTGATAATATAAGAGTGTCACTTTTATTTATCTTCACCCAAGATTTTGGGAAGAATGACTCAATCCTAGAGTTCTCTTGACCTCATGGTCTACATGCAAATTTTGACCATATGATCACTTGTTTCATATTTCATTGCCACTATGATCCAAGTTCTTTATTAACTTCATGGATTAAATTCTATTTTCAGGATGCCAATATAGATTAATCCCAATTTTCATAGATCAGTCATTTATTTGATGTAAGGAAAGTTATCATATAATGAATCACAATCCCTATTGGATTGGTTAATTAGACCAACTCTATTAAGTTGCCAAAAGAGTTTTTAAGAAGGAATGAGCATATTCTAACACCTTAATCCTTAAGTATAATAGAGTATAAAAGGACCAAAGAGACTTATAAGTTAATTTTCCAATATATCACTGACAAAAATCATTCTCAAAAATATAAATTTATTTTATTTTAGTTCAAAATACCCACCCAAGTTCAAATCTGAAGGGACCATACAATGATAACAATTCAATCTCACAAAAACCAAGGAATGAAGGACTACTTCCTTTCCTAGATATTCATTATTTTGTTGTTTGTAATTAAAATTCATGAAAGTTTTACAATCACTTATAGCACACACAACAAGGCAACAAGACTAATCTGCTACATGATAATCACCTAAAAGGGCTATTGAGATCAAATCTGCCCTGAAAATGACATTAAAAACTAGGTCAACATTTAGCTAGCAAATCACCTTCTTCCTACTAAATAGTTTGGCATATAAATTTAAAATTCATCATGACAATTCATATATTTGAATCATAAATCATATTATCACACTTGTGATAGCAAAAACATTCATAACAATAATCATAAAGCAGATTTATGCCAGTTGAATCTTTACTTACATAACTCAGCATATAATGAAATACAATCCTCATGTACCATTTATTTACTTAATTTAGATTTATTTGGTAGTGAAAACTTTTTAATATAAGTATTCACATGTAAGGATACCATTCTACACATGCATAAGTGATTGACATATTATTCATAGTAGTGTTATGCAGTGCTTGATTCTTTCATTGCAACTCTCATGCTACAAGGATCCAAATAAGACAAATGTACTTTAAATATGTTATTCATACCAAGCCAATAATGGTAGTAATAAAATAATAAAATAACTCTAACTTTAATTAGTTAGATCAAATCAACCAAACACCCTACAATTAATAACCCAAATAAGAAGTTTTGTTACGAAAGCCTCTCGAAATGGGGTTCAAATAATAAGGCTAGAAAGGAGAGATTCATATTATTGGATTTAATTTTTTTGAGGTTAATATATAGGTATAAAATATTATTAACAAAAAATTAGGGAGTTAGATATTTTTAAAGCGTCAACTTCTAGACTACTCAGAGCTAATTTGCACAGAAAAATAGCTTAAATGGCTAAGAAAAATGAGTGACCAAAAATAGGAAACAATCTAATTGAAAAAATAAAAGGGTTTCTCATACAAGATAAAACTTGGGAGAATCTATTACAAGTTTTAGTTTTGAATTACATGAATACTAAAAAAATAAGTCTCTTTTGAGGCTAACTTGTATCTTGTACAACCCAAAAAAATACAGTTTCTACTACAATTTCCTTCTATAAATAGTACCACCAAAAGTCAATAAAGTTAGGAATATTTATTTTGAGTGTTTATACTATTTATCATATGACTAAATAAAAGGTTTCAACTCTTTTTTGTCAATAATTAAAGTTTTAGGTATTTATTAAAGGTTGTTCTTCGAGTTGATCTGGGCTGATTTTCTAGCCTGGACCACAATAGCTTAAATGTTAGTCAAGGGCATAATAAAGATAAAAATAAAACTCAGCCTATGGTTTATCAATCATCCAAGATGCCTCCAAACACAATATACAACAATCAAACAAAGAGGTAGAATTCTAACTAAATTCCACATACTTCTGATTCCAATAATTTGAAAAACAATCATCCAACATGATAAAATTAAGAAAGGACTCACCCCTCAATATGTCTTACTCAAAAATTAAAATTTGATATGCATTCAAAATGACTGTACATATTAATAAAGTTTATTTTAAACTTCATTTCATACAAAATAATTAATACAACCCCAACCATTCCAATACCCACCTACAGCTACATGATTACTTGCATAAACATAGCCCACAATCATAACTAGTTATGCATTGCTAATAAATGAAATGACTTCTTGAAAACAATAATATGACTATAGATCCACTTTATTTAATAAAATAAGATATACACAACCATAAGCTTCACATATTTTGGCTTACTCAAATTAACCATGCACAACCCATTCAAGTCAAAATCCCCATCAAAACCTCATTATAAAATTTGATTTTCCACAACCCATTATACAAAGAACAAGAATGTATAGCCCAAGAGCAAAGTAAATAATCACATACAGTCATAAGAAAAACTCCTAATCATAAAAGGAGTGTATAATCAACATAATAAAATATCCAACACTTCTAAATTTTACTCACACATCCACTCATTTACTTTAACCTCGTAGCCAAAGGCATCTTCCAAATCAAAAAGCTAGAAGGACTAAATCGACTCTATGCCCTCTTCATAAGAGTCAAGATAAAATCAAACAGGGTAGACCTTAGTTATAGATGGGTCAATTTTAAAGATATAACCCAAAATTTTATAGACATCACCCAGCTAGGGCCAAAATTTAAAAAAAACACAAGATAAAATCTGCACTTTATTTTTCAGGCAAGGCTACAGGGGTCAAGCCCTAAATTATAAAAATGTGTATTTCTAGCAAAAGCTCATAATATAAATAATAGAATAACAACACTTATTTTTGAATAATTTTATGAATTCATCTAATTTAATCACCAAGGCCATATTACCATATTTTAAAACTATTTATTGCCATCCATGCTAAAAATAATAAAACTCAAATTTTAATAAGACAAAATTACTCACATAAACCCAATACTAGCAGGTCATATAAAATATGCTTGAAAGATCTTGTTCAAGGTTTTTCCACTCAATGTAATATCTTTTTATCTTCCAAAAGAAAACCCTTGGCATCAAATATAATGGAAAGTGAATTAATAGGCTCAGTCAAGGCCAAATAATTTATTATACTTTCCATTCATTGTTATCAAGTAGGACACAATATTCAGAAACCAAAATACAACCACCACAATATCTTTACACCCATTGATTTAGAGGCTCATATATGCATGTTTATACATGATTATAAGGGTCTATATCTCAACAAGAATAGTTAAAAATCATCCTAATGCAATTTAAGCCAAATGCAAAAATATTTAGAAGAGAGTGACTTGTCTGGAATAATTGCCTTGGCTGATAAACAAAACCCTTCTTCCCAAACCTATCCTCACAGTGCCATCAAAAACCTTCTTGAGAGCAATATTTTATTTCCAAATTCTCCTCTTATATGCAACAATGCAATTCCATAGATGTTATTGTGCTTTTTTAATTGAAATCCCTATTTTTTGTGTTCCCTATGCAGTCCTCAAATCTTCCCTTAGAAAGTATTAAGCACAGGTTTTTAGGTTTTTGCATGCATGTACTACCTTCAAAAATTGACACACATTTCTTCCTTCTACCTCAACCCCAAATGGTGAATTGGTAGCTCCTCCAGGCTAGCAAGTAACCCTAAGCACTTCTCCCAAATTAAATGTCTATTTAATTTCATTAAAATAATTATAATGATTTAATTATTATCACAAAAATATAAATGTCCCCCAAAGTCTATGTATTTAGATAGAATTTAAGCCCATTATGATTTTATCATAATACTGACCAAGTTAGAATCCATATTGGCATTATGCCAAAGTTACCATCTCAAGGATTAAAATATTAAGCCATAGGCCAATAGGGTAATCAATTTGTTTATTTAAAATAAATGTATACATATAAACTAAATAGGTCCTATTTTTTATTATTATTAATTTCTTATAAATAAAATGTTATAGGACTTACTCCATGCCGAAACATCTTTTACTATTGGTCCAAAGGTAGCATTGACCTCATTGCTTAAAATGGATTGGGATTAAAATAACACAACAAAATAGTCTTTAGCAACATAATGCCTTAATCATGAGCAAGGTAAGAACAAATTATGACTATAGTCATGTTCTTACTATGCATTATAGACATTCAACATGTCTATATTTAAAAGTTGCCATTATGCTACATGATAAAAATGAGACATATAGCATAAAATTCATTACCCAAAATGGATTATGGATTAACTAGGTGAGCCCAATTGGTGAGATTTCAATGATGGTTGCATATTAAATATGATGAGTCAACCAAGCAATTCCTACATTAGAGTCTTTCCAAATAATTTACTCACCAAAATTGATTCCAGCACCATTCACTAGGAGCTAAAATAAGGATTATGATAGGATTTGATTACAATAATAATTTTTTAATGAGTGATTGATGAATATGACCAATGATTGATGATTTATAACTAAATCTACAGTCTACATCTTCTCTCTTAAATAGAGAACGCAAACCTCATTATGATTATGCTAATAAGGTATGGTTTCAACAACATTAAGAATATCATAGTTCTAAGCAAAGGAGTTATAGGTGGAAATAAATATTAGAACCACCTCAACAATATTATCATGTAAATCATATTCCAATAGAAAGGAATAAGATATGACAAGAGTTACAACTATTATCTATTTATTAAACAACCTTTGTTTTCTAGCTATAAGGATAAGTAATCTCTTCATCCATTTTAGGAATGGTTTTATCATAACCCATCTCAACATCTTTAACTATTTGTAGAAAGTGTGTCAATAGTTACACCCATGGTTACAAACTAAAAATGTTAGTGGCCATGAGTTGTTAGCTAACATATTAAATTTTAGCATAGTCACCAAGTGGCTATGGGTAACTCCACCATAATTTCTATATATATGGAATGTCTTATAATAATTTAAGAACACAAACAAATCCTACATTCTTTCTTAATCCATTGGTAATACCAAATCATCAAAACCATGAATTACACTAATATATATAGGAATCACAAACTTTATACCATAATAATAAACATGTATAACATTTATATATCATGTGTTAATATGAAAATAATAGAGTTTGAATGATTTTAGAGAGTATATGAAGTACGAAAATAAAAAAAGTGTTAAAGGTAACTAAATATCAAGATGATTGCCATTTTTAGGCCTCAGCATCACCCCCAAGATTAATCTATTACATGTCCCTATGCAATGGAATCTAGATGATTTTAGAATAGAAAGATAAAATAGGCACAACCATTTCTAAAATCACATGGTTCAATGTCTTCGTAAGTTAGTTTGGAAAGGTACCCTATTCTACCATCTTTTATTTTCATTATAAATATTTATTTTAACTCTCCATTTTAATCAGGGATGGGAAATTAGAAATGAGGCAATCTAAATATCAAACCAATTCATTAAATGTTATGTTATCATAATGCATTAGCATACATCCTAGCTCCCTCATTTTCAGCTTTGAAATTGTAAATGGAATAAGGATCCTTAATTTTCAAAGGGAAATTAAGTTCTCTCCATTTTTCACCATGAGTAACATAGGCCTCCTTACAATATGCATTATAATGGGCTATATATTGATTAAGAACATCATGCTGATGATTTTTTATTGTCAAAGCTATTGATGAAATTTTAATCAATTGTAACAACTCAAAAATAATCCTAATTGGTTTTTCATATTCAACAATGTGATCTAAATTAATATATGTTTATGATTTTGTGTATGTTAAAAGTTCTTTCTTTTTTCTCGATTCATTTCTCAAATAAGAATAATAATCTCTAAGTTGAACATCTTCAACCCTATAATTAGGTTCTATTTATTCCTAAATACAAAAACATAACCATGTTGGTTTAACTCACAAATCAAGTCTCTAATATTAATTAAACTTCAAAAATATGCTTCACAAAAGGAAGAGGGAGAACCTATTATATTTTGAGTCCACATATGACCCTAAAAATTTGAAACTAGATCTATTCTTCCTTCAAACACAAAGCATATATACCTTGGAAGGTGGTGTACAACTTATCATCTCCATGTACATTTGAAAAACTATCACAACTTATATTTGTAATCCATTAAATATCCACATCCAATTTTTCAAGTTGTTTATCTTTCTCAAGTACCTGCCTCTGCAAAGTTTTCTTCTCCTCTAAGAGCCAGTGGATTCTTTCTTATACGATATCATATAGTAGACACATTTCATACTTGAATGATCTTATGATGTTATTAAATATAAGAAACATATACAAGAGGTAATATTGGTGGAATATAGGTTTATCTAGCAAGGGATTTGGATGGGTTTGTATCTAAAGGGGCTTGAGATCCACTAAGATAAATTCAAAACTTCCGATGCAAGTTTACATTATATTTTTCCATTTTATCCAATATTTATAGTTCCACTAAAATGGTAGATTAAAAGAGGGGATTTAGATACCCATATTTGGTACAAGCCTTACTTCACAATGCCTTTAGGAAGTGTTTCATGTATGGATCTCAAACTACTAACCACGTACTTAGCAGTGCATCTCCTTTGGTATTTAAATTATATTACTAATTCTATTTGGTTGTGTGACACATGTGTCCTATCGTCTTCACCTTGATTTTCCATATTATAGATATATTTATCCCTTTATTTCATCCTAGAATATTTTTAGGCCTTAGGTTGGTTCCACCATTTATGGCTAGTATCTACTATCAACACTAATTAAAAATGATAGAAGTGACCCAAGCATCTTTTTAAATTATTTTGGGCATGCTTCACTTTATGACTTTTCTTTGGGCATGTTTGAGCTTATTTTTGTCAGATTTGTGTCATTAGGTCCTTAATTCAAAGTTAGGGGATCCTATATATACAAAGTCACTATAAGATATTTTACAACAATCATGTTTGCATTATCAAAAGCTAGATAGGATTACATATTTCACCTATAGAATTATTATAGTTGAATCTAAGTTTACAAAGTTAAATTTACTTTAGAATGCTTGTACCAAGGGTAAGATAGGAGAAATAAAGATAGGATAAATATCATATATGCTTACATCCATAACTACACACATGTACATTAGTGGGAGGACTTCATTCTTGTTTGAGCCCTCTTTGAAATGTTGGAAATGTAGTGCAATGATTGGTCAATCAATAAGAATTAACCAATGTCATTCCAACTCAACACTTTCACCTGAGATCCCCATTTGATATCAGATTAATTTTTCATAATTAGGGTTTTGATCATATGGGCCCATCCCCATGATTCTGAATGAAATGAAAGGAAGAATCAAGCATTACAAATACAAATGTATCATCCAAAAATGAAATAGTAATTTTTGTGTGAAGGGATAGTATTAACCACTACAAGTCAGTGTTGACTTTTGATACTAACCTAAACTAATAGAATTGATTGGGGGATAATAAGCTAGAATAGTCCATGTATATAGAATTTACATGGTGTAAAGATGTAACATTTAGAAATTTATAACTCAAGGTAGTGCAAAAAATAAGATAAGAGCCTTCTTACCTCTTGTTATACATTTTTTACTATTTTTAGCTTATAAATTTTAATCATGGTTTCAATCAACTTCATGTGTATTTGTTCATATGGTATAAATTTGAATTAATCATTAGTATACTAGGATTTATCCTATTAGGGTTTTTTAAATTTAAATTAGGATGAAAATAGGTTGGTAAATATGTATGTCGATCGAACCATGTCAAACCCTAGATCTCCATTAGAGTTTCCTCTTTCTAAGGTTTCATATTTCAGCCATAGGGTTTGATTTTCAAACCTAATTTCTTGTTATTCCAAAACCTTAGTATATCTTTGTTTGCTTACCTATTTATATTAGGCCTTTTATATATCTTAATAGCTTTTTTAAGACCTAATAAATCTAAAATGGATAACCATTGAGAAACCCCTAGTAGCTCTCATCCTATGGATTTTTTATTAAATAGCAACTTCATCCCTTATGTTTATGATAATGAATGTAATAATATCCAAACATGTTTCATTAATTATGAAAATTATATACATGAAAATACAATAGTGAATAAATTGATTATGATTATGACCATGAATATCAAGAGGATTCGTACAATAGTGAAGACTACAGTGAAGAAGAAAAAATAACTCTAATTTTAAAGTAGAAGAGCCTACTTACCCCACTTATTATTTGTATTTTTATGTAAATCATAACTAGAATAAGAATTAAAAAATAATGAATATTTTTATGTTCATAATATGTTTGATGCATTACTATGTGAATAATTTTCTTTTGGTACACGTTTATCTATAAACTTTTCAACTAAACTTCATCTCATTAACTATTATAAAATACAAAGGCATAAGCCCTACATAAAGCTGAAAAATAATGTTAAATTATTTATCTCTTTAGAAATGGAAATAGAATATGAAATTCCTTCTCTCTATATATAAATGGAAAAAGAATTTGAAATTCCTTCTCCCTCTAGAAATGGAATACAATGTTAAAATATCTCTTCACATGAGACTTCTATTGTAAAAAACGTGATAAATATCCTTGTAATGATAATGCCATTGTATGAAATGATACATTTTTAGAATGTGAATCTATGGAAGATAATGTTAAACACAATTGTGATGACTCTTCTCAACCATTGTCTAGTATAAAAAATCTTATACATAAGCCTTCTTTGCCCATTTGTAATAGTGTGCCTATAACAACTTGTAATAATAATATAAAACCATTAAATGAATATCTTAAATATATTAACATTAATTTATAATAATTTATCTCCTTAATGGATATTGTGGGTGCCTTGCAACATAAAATGTGTCATTTGATTTAAAAATAAAGTTATATCATGCTTGGATATAATTTAATGCTATATATGGAAACCTAATTATGCATAATATTATAAATGCATCATTACCTCACAAATTCATCATGCATATATCTCCTCTATTTTATGTAAGTATTAATATTTTTCTACATCTCAAATATTTCAACGCTTCTATGGACAAATATGATGGTAGTCAGATTATACTAAAAGTGTTTCCAAAAGGGTTATTTGAAAATGCTTTGGATTGGTTTCACTCTATTCGTAATGGGTATTTAGACTCCTTTATTGATTCATAATTTTTTTTTTGATATGATACATTCCTAATAAGGTACCAATAGTTACATATGAACATTTACCTTCTCTTCATCAACGATAATCAAAGCTAGTTTGTGATTACTTTTTATGATTCAAGACTTGTAAGCACCAATTAATGTTTAAACCAATAAATTTGGAAACATAATATGTATTTTATATGGGCCTCATTTATATTCTCAATTTAAAGTTGATTTATTAAACATGTAATTCATTTTAATCCCTTTGATATAATAATAATACACTAGAAGAGGAATTGGTACTCAATTTTAATCCCAAAAAGGCGAAGACATTAATTTACAACAAGAACTCCCATATAAGGAATTCAAAGTAACTATTCAAATTCTTAATGAAAATATTTTATGATCAAATAAAATTAGGTGAAGGTCCTAAATAAAGGGAAATAACAAATTTACAAATCAATACCTAAAATAATTAACCTGATTTCAAAAGTGGCAACCGCTCAAGTTTGATAGTTTTAGATATTGACCACATGATATTATACATAAATTATTGGAAAATAAGTTAATCACTCTACCTATTAACTATTCTTACCCTCTTAATCATCCTGATAAATTAAAGGGAAAAACATTTTATATTTATCATGTTATTAATGAACACCGAGACAATTATTATTATGCATTGTGACAAAATATTACACAACCTATAAATAAAGGGGTTATTATATTTGTAAAATTTGACACTTAGTAAAAAAAATACCATTCTCCATATTCTTATACTACTCATTTAATAAATACCAATATGTCCTAGGGCATTACTACAAATGTGACAATGGCATATCAAACTTCTAAGGATGATTGTGCTAGGAGAATATCTTCTTATAGTTCACATCCTACCATGACATATCTATCCCAAGGCATTCCCATTGTGGAATCAATGGTCAGTCAAGATCTTATTATAATAGAACCTATATAATGCATAATTTTGAATAATAATGAAAAACATAATGCATGCATAGTTATGTCTCCTTCCAAACAAATATGGATACCAAAAGTGAATCAAGTATCTATAGATTAAGGAAAAGTACAAATAAACAATATTTCAAAACAAAAGCAAAAAAAAGGAATTGTCTCAAAATGATGTTTAAAAGGTCCATCAATTGGATTCACATGATTATGATAAATTTATATTCCCAAGTGGGTGAGGAAACCAATTTTTAGCATCAAGGATAACTAATAATACCATGGATTAATCTCATATAAAAATGTGTAATACTTATCAAGTACAAGATTATTCTACATATGACATCTATACAAATTTACAAAGTGTAACAACAAAACCAAAATTAATAAAATATAGTACATGAATAAAAAATAAAATATAACACATAATGCGATATCAATTTAACATTACATTAATACAACATGAGACATTAAATAACATAAATCAAATTCAAAACTTGGAATACATAAATTAAACCACATGAGATAATATTGATATGCAAATCCATTTCAAAAACTAATTAAATATATATCAAATTACTAATCATATATAATAAAATTGGAGTTTATAATACATGCATCCCTTAGTGCATCTGACTCATCATTGTCACTATATTTATGCCTAGTAGTTCTAGAATTAGATGTTCCTCTATCTCATCTATTCCCTTGATATTGAGACCTATATCATCTAACACTTTTTTAAATTACTCAAAAATGAACCAATGTATGAGCATGCTCCACCTGTAGATAAATATATCTAGCAATAATATCTTTATATATATCAATACTAGTCTTAGATGTAAGCATTTATATTCTACCCAGCTCTACCTGTAGATTATGTCACTCACTTGTAACTATATTGAATGTTATTAATTCAATAACAACAAGATACAAAATGGGTACATGTACAACCACAATATTTTCTACTTTCTCAATCAATCCACTACCAACTATATCATATGGAATATTACATGTTAATGTATAAAAAGAAGCATCAACCACCAATGACTAGTATGCATCACTTGTAACATAAACATGGCATATGCAAGACATTATAAAATTGTAAAAAATCATAATAAAATACACAAATAAATATTTATACATATACCTACGCTCACCAATAATGGTTTCCACATCATCTGGTTATGGTGGGGGTTGTGTTGTAAGATATAGTGTAGGTTGTGGTCATGTTTCTCTGGTACCTCCATCACTTCCTCTATATCCCCTACCCTATATCAAAGGCACATAACCAATATTGACTACAATAATATAAAAAGATATTCCATCTTAAATCCATACACCATTATGTATATGTTTTAATACAACCCACATCACCTTAGGCTACCACCATAATAACTAGATCCACCTGTCTTACAAGTCAGGAAGCTAGTTCATCATCATTAGGAACTATCCTCTCACTAGGGTGATGAATATACCTCATAATCTAAGTCCATGGAGAAGGATTCGAGGGAACATCTTGCATAATACCAAACTTTCTAGTGACCTCATACTAGAATCTCTTCATGAATTTGGGGAATCTATTGTGCAACCACATGATCACACATATATAATGAAGCTTCCTATCATCCTCAATCCATATTGAAAATCCTCTATATAGTCTAAAAGTGATCATATCACCTGTAAATATATCCAAAATCACCATGTAATCCATGGTACTTTGTATCTTGTGCCTTGGTACTACCCAACACTCTATGAATAATCTATGATTGTGCCTACTCTTCACATGGTCCTCCAACTAGATGAACCATAACTATGTGCTTGTATACCCAAACATGTAACAAGGTAGCTACCCTAAATCCACTTGAATTTCTCTCTAATTAAAACCTAGATAGATATTTTTAAAATTGTGTAAGCATAATGTGCCCCCATCAATATCTAATGCCTCCCTCCTCGATAGCCTGAACAAAATCATACATACAATATGATACAATGATGACCCCACCATCCATAGAAAAAAATGACACCAAAAAACAATACAATTTTTTTTTAAAACATGGAACATCCAATATAACAATCTCTTTAAAAAGGGCTATGGAATCATGCTCTCTATAATGGTCACCCAAATCCCAATCAGTCATATACATATGGACACAATGTGTATACCCTCGACACATTTTATCTTGTACAATAACCCACTCTCAAATAGTTAATAATATAAATATCTTCCACACAAACTCTAATGTGACAATGATCTCCCTTGTATGAAGCTAGAATGTACAAGTGTTGGCATTCCACCTCTCAGCTAAAGCAATCATAAGGTGCATATCATAGGATATTTAGCTCAAGTGGGTTACATGTGCAAGGCCTATCCAATCAAATTTATGCTAACTATCATCATCTAAATTGATATTATTAATGGTCTCCATATGGAAACCATATTCTAACTCTCTCACATGTAACTATATATGCAAACACACAAATAAAAACAAATCAAATATAATTATATACAATACAAATAAGTATGCAAAAATATCAAGTAAATCAAAAAATTGATGCCAATATGGGAACTTAAATTCTACTTTTATAATTAGTTTATTTTATGTTTTATTACTTGGTAAGGTTTATAAATTAATTAGTGTCCTTATTTGTTTGGTAATTTTGGATAATTTTTGGGAACCTCCTTAAAGCTAGTTATAATCCAATTCATTGTAGTTCACTGAATGTGTACTTAATTGATCCTGAATCATTGTCAATTCATCCCCAAGAGTAACAATAAACTCATTTTGGTCTTATTTTATATATTTAGCTTAGTTGGGGAACCTAGGTTGACTATGATGTTTTTTGGTTGCAAGATTGACTTTACTATTGAAGAGGCTACTTGCATAATGTCCAAATATTTATAGTGAGTAAAAATTAACTACTTTAGTATTTTTTTTAGTGGTATTTTTAGTTAATTTAGTGGTATAGTATATTTATATTAGATTAAAAAAAACACAGAGAGAAAATGAGATTGAGAATAGCAGAGCACTTGTTCAACATATTCAACCAAGCATGAAGGCCTATTAAATAGGCAAACAAATGAAATACCCGTGAAGCATGAGACGGGTATGAGAAAACTAACCTACGTCAACTTTCATGAAATAGCAAAGACCGAATAAACAACTAACCTCTTAACCAAAGTGGTTAAGGCAACTAACCAGCATAAATTACCTTAGTAAATAACCTAAGGTAAATACAATAATATGCTAACACCCTCCCTTAATGACTAAACCAGAAACAAGACCAAGTTTATCTCTAAATTTTATGAGCTTGTCTGTACCAAGTGGTTTGGTCATTATATCAGCTGGCTGCTCTGTAGTGGGGCAGTAGAAGAGACTGATGTCTTCATTTGTAACCAATTGTCAGATGTAATGATGGTGAACCTCAATGTGTTTGGTCCTAGCATCAAATACTAGATTCTTCACCATCTTCAAAACACTTTGGTTGTCACAAAAAAATGGAGTAGGCTTTGATGACTCAAACTGAAGATCCTCCAAAATTTTATTTATCCACATGGTTTCACAACCTGCACTGACCACAGGTTTATACTCTGCTTCTATTGAAGATAATGCCACTGTAGTTTGTAGTTTGCTCTGCCATGAGAAAAATCTTGAACCAAAAGTGAAAATATACCCTGTTGTAGATTTTCTTGAATCAACTAAACCTGCCCAATCAGAATCAAAATATCCTAAAAGTTCAAAATCTATAGACTTCTTATACAATATGCCAAAGTCAAGAGTACCTTTGACATATCGTAATACTCTTTTTGTAGCTAACCAATGGACTTCCTATGGTTTAGACATGAAGCGAGATAGAAAACTCACTGCAAAACAAATATCTAGTCTGGTGGTAGTGAGGTAAATGAGACTACCCACTAGCTGCCAATACATTGTTTCATTGACCAGAGGTGAATCAGTGTCTGTTGAAATTTTAGCTCCTGCTCCAATAGGTGTGTGAGTTGGATTACAATCCATCATTTAGAACCTTTCTAGCAATGAATTGGCATACTTATTCTGTGACATGAATACAGTATTACCACTTTGCCAAAACTCAACACCTAAATAGTATTTTAGTAGTCCTAAGTCTGTCATGTCAAAAGTATAATAAACATCAGCTTTCATATGTTGAATGAGACTAGTACTACTCCCAGTGATGGCTATATCATCAACATATATAATGAGAATCAAGGTATCTTCACCAGACACCTTTATATAGAGAGTTTGTTCTGAGTTACACCTTTTGAAACCTGACTCCCTAAGATATAAGTCTATTTTCGTATACCAGGCTCGAGGAGCCTGCTTGAGTCCATACAAGGACTTGATCAACTTGCAAACAAGATGTTCCTTACCAGGAACTTGAAAACCCTGTGGCTAAACCATGTAGACTTCCTCCTCCAGTTCTCCATTAAAGAAAGCACTCTTTACATCCATTTGGTGCACCTGCCATCCAAACTGAGCAGCGATAGCAATAATCAAATGAAAAGTTACCATCTTGGTGGTTAGAGCAAAAGTCTCCTCATAATCAACCCCTTCCTCTTGTGCATAACCTTTTGCAACAAGTTTGGCTTTGTGTTTATCCAAGGAACCATCTGCTTTGTATTTTACCTTATAAATACACTTACAACCAATGGATTTCTTCCCTAGGGGTAGTTCCATCAACTTCTAAGTATTATTTTTCATCAAGGAATCATATTCCAATTGCATAACTGATTCCCACTCAGACTTCTCTTTGGCCTCTGAAAAAGAATTAGGCTCAAATACTTGTGAAATATCAGTTGTTAGAGCAAGATTGACATGCTCACCTCTATTACCAAACTGCTTTCCCGATCTCAGTCTTCTACCTTCCACACCTTGTGGCAAGTCTCCTTCTTTTAGTGCTTCAATTGTGGCAATATACCACTTTGGCTTCTTTGGTTGTTCTGCTGGAACCTCACAATGCCCTATATCAATTCCCTCCCTGGAATGTGATTCCACTGATGAACAAGAATCCTACTCACTTTTCACATTATAACTAATAATTGAATCATTAGATAACAATGACTCAATATCTGAAACTTGACCAGTTGCTGTGAAGCATGGAATTTGTTCATTTACTATGACATCTCTATTTACCACAACTTTGTTAGTAGAAACATCAAGTAATCTGTAAGCCTTTTACTGATCACTGTATCCAACAAACATGTATGTTTTACTTTTTGCATCCAAATTTTTTCTCTTTTGACTAGGAATAACTGCAAAAGCTACACAACCAAAAATTTTGAAATCACTTACATCTGGAGTTCGACTTGACCAAGCCTCCTCTGGAGTCATATTCTCCAAAGCTTTTGTAGGACTTTTGTTGAGGATGTATACTATTGTATTCATTGCCTCTACCCAATACCTGTATGGGACATTTCTGCTTTGGACCATATAGCGAGCCATGTCCATCACCATCTTATTACGCCTTTCCACAACTCCATTTTGTAGTGGAGTGTAAGGTGTAGTGTATTATCTGTGTATGCCTTTAATGGCACAAAACTCTTTGAACTATTTTGAGATGAACTCACCCCCATTATCCATTCTAAGAGATTTCATTGGACGTCTTGCCTATTTTTCAACCATAGCTTTCCAAGTAAGAAAGAAAAATAATCAAATTTCTTTACTAGAAAGTATACCCACTTTTTCCTAGAGAAATCATCAACCAGTAATAGGAAATAACGGGCACCAGAAGGGGTAGGTGTCTACATCGGACCATGCAAATCTGCATGTACCAGATCCAATATTCCCTTTGCTCTTGAAGCTTTACCAACATCAAATTAATGTCTAACTTGCTTCCCCAACTGACATCCAGTACATACATGATGACTATGTCGAATAGAAGGAATCCCCTTAATCATCTTAATCTTACTCAATGTAGTCAAATACTAAAAATTCAAATGCCCATACCTTTCATGCCATAGTGAACTTGTGTTATCAACCGTTGCAAGTGCACTTTCCTTTGCTTTGATTGGATCTGCAAGATTATATAAGCCTTTCTCACCAATCCCAACAACAATAATCTTGTTATCTTTAGTGGTGATTAAACATTGTTCTTGAAATTTTATAATAAAATCATTTTTTGAGGTGATCTCACTGATTGAAAGAAGATTTTTGTTCATATCCAGTACATACCTAACATTCTTGAATGTATACTAGTACCATTAAAACTTATATGAACATTACCAAATCCTTGCACAAAATATGTTGTACCATCTCCCAAAGATACAGATTCATTACTACTGTTATCTTCAACAAAATCCACATACCAGTCCTTATGGCATTTATAATGGTGAGATGCCCCTAAATCAAAGTACCAAGCTCGATCCACCATAGAATTACCACTAGAAGCCATGAAAGCAAAATTTGGTGATTCCTCACCTTCACCTTCAGCTACATTCGCATGATGAGCTTTCTTTCTGGGGTTAGCCATATCCTGTTGTCTTTTCCTGTAATCTTAATTAAGGTGACCAAGTTTCTTACAGTAAAAACATTTCCATTTAGATCTCTTATTACCACTTGTGAAGATTATGATGGATAGTTATTTTTACTAGACTGCTTACCCTTTTCCTTGATAAAGAATGCACTTTCTATGGAAGTGGATGTAGACAACACTGCCTGCTCCTGTCGTCTCTCCTTTTGCAATAGCAATGTAGACAATGTTTTAAAATCCAAAGTCTACATCTCAGCAATCATGTGCAAGGACTCCACAAATGACTCAAATGATGGTGGAAGATTTTGCATAAGAGCAATCAAATCTTGCTCATCAACAAGTTTTTGCACTACTTTCAACTGGTCACTGATGTCCTTGATCTACAATAAAAACTCAAAAATGGAGCCACCTTCCTGCATCTTAGTGGAAAACAACAAATTCTTCAAATACAACACTCTACCAGCTTCATAAGCCTGATATTTTAAAGATAAAGTTTTCCATAAATCTGATGCTATAGTCACATTTCTGACCTTTGAGATTAGATTATCTACTACTGACAATTTTAACAACATGAGAGCCTCACAATGACATTTATCATAGTCATTAGTAGTAGTGGTAGGCTTTTGCTCTTTATCGAGCACTATTTGATCAATATTCAGATATTCACATATTGTCAAAACCTTGTGACTCCATAAACTAAAGTTTTTGCCAGTCAATTTCTGAGAATCTGGTAGTAATGGGTGTTGAATACTAGCCATTTTACCTAGTTTTTCAAGAAAATGATAAAATCAAAAAAACGATAATGACTTTTTTTTTAAATTCCTTCTACACACTGATTCTATATTGACACTGAACAACCCTATCCATTTTCAGCAACAAACTCAATACCATTTGCAAGATCACAAAAATTCTACCATTGAAATAATTAAATCGAGAAAAACTACAATTTTGATTTGAAAAATTATTTCTCCATTGACATCCAGATAAAAAACCCAAAAAATGGTAAAATTTTAGCTTTCTGGACGCTTCTGTGATTATTAGTCAGCGGTAGGTCCCCAATAACCCTTATTGGCTAAAATTTTGATTTATTTCAATTAAAAAAATAAAATTAATTGAAATATTAAAACTTTAGGCTAAAAATTTTTATAAAAAAATTCAGCCAATCAAAAAATTGGCCTACCTCTGAAACTTCAGGCGAAGATTCTGAGCCCGTTTCTCAGCCAAATTGCAAACCATTTTCACCAGTGTCTTAGTTTTGATTTAACTTGTGATTTAGACTTTTGTTTTGCTGAAAAAGATGAAGAAATGAATTTTTCTGATTTTGCCGATTTTGACTAGATATAGAGTGGAGGGGGCTGGTCTATGTTACGTTGTTTGTATGTTACGGTGCCCATGCACACAATAAATTCAATAGAGGCTTCTGAGCCTCTAAAACAGCCTGTTTTTGCTTCTTTTTGGTCTTATTTAGCCTTTTGATGCTTCCTGGCAATTTTCAGACCTTCTAGTTGAGTTTTCTAAATTTTGTGATGCTTTCTCTCTCCTCAGCTCTCCACTAGGTGCCTGAAGCTCCTCCCTGGCAAGACACCGACCTCTCTCTAGCTTCCACAAATCTCCACTCAGGTTCTACAAACCATAGGCTCTAATACCACATTAGATTAAACAAAACACAGAGAGAAAATGAGATTGAGAATAACAGAGCACTTGTTCAACATATTCAACCAAGCATGAAGGCCTATTAAATAGGCAAACAAATGAAATACCCATGAAGCATGAGATGGGTATAAGAAAACTAACCTACATCGGCTTGCATGAAATAGCAAAGACCGAATAAACAACTAACCTCTTAACCAAAGTGGTTAAGGCAACTAACCAACATAAATTACCTTAGTAAATAACCTAAGGTAAATACAATAATATGCTAACAATTTATATTTCTATTTCTATTTTTATATTTGCATTGCAAGTTTCCTTGTAATAAGCTCAAATTAGCTTTCTTTATTTAAAAAGTTACACACGATAGAAGTGTGGTGCATTATTCCACTTAGAGAAGATTTTTTCATGTTTTATCTCTGACATTATTTTAGATATACATTAATTTATACTAACAATCATATCTTTTCAATTTTATAGCTATTTAGTATAGTTTTTGGTCAACAATTTCACTTACAACACAGTTAGTTTAACAACTAGTAATTTTGGGACAGTTTTGTTGATACCTAGATTCAATTTTAGAGTGAAAAAAAGTTGATTTTCACTTCATAAAATCAATCAAAACATTCACTTATTATCATATCCTCGTTCAATAAAGGTTCATAAGGGTTTCAGGCCATTATCAGAAGAAATAATGGCTTTAGTGAATTATGCTTCCATGAATATTATTGTTTTTAAAGGTTAAAACTTTGACTATTAGAGAGATTAGTTGAAGAGAACTATTGTATAGAAATAAGTTTGGTATATTTTTATCCATGGATAAACACCACCCCAATATTACATTACCTTGACTCAAGATCAGAAGGAACAAACAATGAAGAGAAGGCAAATGCACAAACTTTATTCTATCTTCAGAGTGTCATGGACCCAAGCATTTATCCAAGAATCGTAACATGAAACAATGCCCATGAGGCATGAAATACCTTGGATATTTCATATAAATTATATATTAAGGTAATATCGTCATAACTCTTAACCCTTAAAATGAATTTTGAGAATTTTAGAATGTTTGATTCTGAATGAGTAGGAGATTATTGCATAAGGGTAAATGATTTAGAATATATAATATAAGTTTATGGAGAAACTATTGATGGGGTTTTATGCACACCAATGAAATATTATGAGGAGACCTATAAAATTTTAGAATCAGTGAAAATATTCACTTCAAGACACAAGTTACGAGTATCAATTTTATAAATAACCACATGGTGGAATAGTGGTTAGTGGAGTTGATGTTTGCCTTGGATGGTTCAGATACGACATGAATAAATAACCTACTTGAGTTGGATTGGTGTATATAAAATAAGGTGGGGTTGATAAAAAAAATGAAAAAAAAAGGAAAGTTAGGGTGGAAAATTAAGGGATCTATGACTCAAATAAGAAATAAACCCTTCCAAGACAACTTCATCTATCCTACACTAAGCAAACATCAAAGAACTAGTACCTACTACAAATTATTTCTATCAAAGTAGACATATAGACACAGTTAATCATCAAAGGAAACAAATTTAATATACTCAATAATTGTCATCATATATATGGTTAGAACTAAACTACATAGCACATCCCTACCTCAAACCAATAATAAGTATGATGAATAATTAATGAGTATTCAAACCAACTATTTGTTCAATCTAAATAATTGTAGAGAAAATAATCACACAGCGTATTATATATTATATCAACTTAATGGAAATTCCTAGTAAGACAAAAAAATTGTAAGAGAAAACACTTCAACACAAACTTACAAAACAGTCCAAGAACTTTTTTGCTTGTATTAATTATAAAATCCTCCTCCCTTTATAATGTTTAAAACACTTATATTTATATATTGGGATGGGTATGCCTCATCCTCAAAGCTTAGTTTAATAGTATAGTATCTACATTAGGATTGTATGTCAAAACATCATGCAAGGTATACATAAATACAATATATATTGAAAATAATCCTAATTTAAGCAAAAGAGCCTTTTTATACAAAATAAATTGTAACTAAACAAAACAAATCAAGACTTGCATGAATTATTAGTTGGAACTATTAGTTCAATTTTAGCTTAGAAAACTAAAGTGTCACCATGGAATCTCCTACTAATGTATCATGCATAACCATCATCACTAGAGTTTGAATTGGAGAGATATAATCTGTTAAAGGTGATAGCAGAGGCATTATCTATTAGGGTGATGAGCATTGATCTTATAAAAATATACAACATAGTATATTCAAAGACCATAGGTGGAGGTGTCAAAAATTGATCCTAAGTTGTCTATGCTCTTTCTAATATGGTTAACTCCCCTTGTCCCTACAACCATTTGTATTAATTCATGATTATATAAAAGTCCAAATTAATAGTTTCAAAATCAATAATAGACCTTTTAAACAATATTGGAATTTTGTCCATTAAGTTTTTTGTATGGCCATATAATATTTGAAATTAGCATTAAAGGTCTCTATCTAATCCACCTTGTATTTGGAAAATTTTATTAATTATACTACTTATTTATTTGTTCTATAGGTGGTGCTTTCCTATTCTACCTTTAACCTATCAACTACAACCTATAGTAAATTTTAAAAACTAGGATTTGTGATTATTCCACCCTCTGATGTATTCAAAATAGTGATTCTTATATCTCTGAGGACTTGAATGCTCCTCTATTCTTGGTTTGAAAATTGTTGAACCAATCCTTGCATCTCTTAGTGCCATTTTACTAAATAGGCTCATTTGGTACTTACTTGATTATGTGCCAAAGTCACATTAGGTGCAAGCATAAAATTGAGGTGTTGGTATGTCTTTAGTCTAGTCACTTTATTGATGAAGCTTAGTTTGGCATCCCATTATTTCATTATTTCATGAAACTTGACAACATCTCTCAATAGTGGTTGAGATTGGGCTTTTTTTGATCTACTTGTGCTTAAGATGTGTACAAGTTCCTAGCAGAACTCAACACATTATCAATTATGTCTTTGGGAGATTCAAAAATACTTTACTCTTCTAATCTATTTTTATATTGTTTTGATCCCCTAAACATATTCTTGATCATCCCTCTAGTCACATCTACCATTGTGAGAGGATCTTCTTCAAACTCATCAAAGTCTCCCAAATTTTTCTTTGTTTGTGAAAACAATTCATCTTGATTTTTTATTTTTTCAACCTTACCTTGAACCATTATTGTCCTCTTTATCACTCTTTTTAATGTATTTGTGACTATGTCAAACCACATAGCAACTTTGAGTTTCTTAGTGATAACTAGATCCTACCTTGTATATTCTTCTTCTAATTTTTGTATCCATGAAGGGTCATTAAAATTTAATCATTAGTTTGGGTTAGAGATGATGACATAAATGGTGGAGGGTTTCCTAGGGGTCTATTTACTGGATATGGATTGGTAGTTATGTAGGAAAAATTAGAAGATGCAGGGGGTTCAGGGAAAGTAGGCAAATTTTTTCTCCAACATGTACATTTTTTTATGGAGTCTAAAATATATATTTGGTTGAATCTAAAGTCTTACACACTAAAATAATCAAGGACTCTGTTTGAGTGGCTTGTTTAATGGGTACCTATAACTAATTGGAAGGTCATGTGTACATTGACTGGGAAGTAAAAATATTTTTGGATACTAATTCCTTAAATTGTAGACTAGCATTTATGGCTCTTTGGTTTGTAATGGAAATCCCTAGATGAATTAATGTATATTGGGTAAATGAAAATTATGAAAAATAATCTTCTATGGAGTCAGTGATAAAAGAATCCAAAGAATGCAACATATAACTTACCTTTGTTAGAACATTATCAATTGAAACATTTTCTCCCAGATATTTTATAGTGGAATCATCTATAATTTGAATTACAATTGGTTCTATAGTTGTAGAAGCTTCTATAATAAAACCACCCATGGGACTAGTATCACTTGCTTTAGACACAATAGCATTAGTAGGGCTTTCCTTATGACTATCTTCCCTAGTAGGTTCTGAAGTAATGGTAGGACCTATGCTTGTGAATTTTATTGTTTGTGATTCTTTAATATTTGAAGCAAGTAATGAGGTGGGCTAGGAAGATAATCATTGGTTTTCTATTGCATCAAATATTTTCCAAGATTATTCAATCTAAAATCCTCTCCTAGGTCATCTTATTTTTTAGGATCCTCCTCAACCTCAATATATAAAGGGCCAAATGTAACACCTATAGGCCTCTCTTCTTGTTTAGTGAAATTAAGAGATTTGAGAGAAGGTAGGAGAGTTCTTATTTTTATATTATATGTAACTATTGGAGGAGGAGTAATAGTGGTAATTGTGTTTGGTGGGGAAAGATCAATAGAAATTTTTAGTCAAAATATCATAGTAGCAGGCACTAACAAATACTTAATAGTAGTGGTTATTTATGGAAATATATCAAAAATAGATGTTGGTGAGGATGTCATAGTGGTAATTAATATTAGAATAAGAGGGGCACTTACTTATGAAATCTCTATAGGTGAAATTACAGTAGTAGGTAAAGCTAGCTAAGTAGGACTTTTATGAATTATAGGTGTTCATGTGTCCATTATAAGATATGGGGTAGCAGTTCTTGGTGGCCTTGTTAATATTCTAAATATATTGGCTCTTATTTACCCATCTATCTTATTTGTCTCTTATCCTTTGTGTACTGGAGGAATTCTTGCTTGATCTGAAAGTATTTCTTCCTTGTCTATTTCCTTAGCATCTTAGGGAGTGAGATTAGGGTCATATTATATTACTTATATAACCCTCGTGGAATTTTTTTATGTATACATATTTATTATCACCTAAATATCATCTTCTGCATTCATGAATATAATATCATAACCATAAGGTTGATGTCCATATTGAATCTTAAAAATTTTGCTATACTTTATAAGGGTCTAAAAATCAACATTCCTAAGATCGTAATATTTGAAATGTTCCTTGCCAAAACCATAGTGAACCCTTACCGTACCCACATAATAAAATTATTTCCACTATCTATATTGTCAATAGCCAATGCTAAGAGGAATTTTATGAATAACTCCTTGTTTGGTTGCCTTAAATTTTAGGTCCACACTATTAGATAATTGAAACATAATTTCTTGTTTTTCCACTTTGTCTAGAACACAATACAATAAATTTAATGGGGATTCATATGTTACTTCAATTTTTATTAGTGTATGGTTTAGATAGAGCCAATAATCTCCCATTTTCCTAGTTGACCTTTTGATTTAGTCTGATAATATAGGCATTCTTTTCCCAATGATAGCTTGATAGACTATGATGTAGAACACATTGGAAATCCATTGGATATGACCTCTAAACCTATAGATATTGAAGATAGTATAGTCATCACATATCCTATTCTTTGGATATTTATCAAAAGTTTCCCAAGGTTCCTCTCAAAAGGGGGTTATAATGGAAATTGTTGCATCCAAAAAATATTACATAATATAAAAATTTCCATTAGGCATGTTCTCAGCCTTATTTATCTAAAACTTTAAGTTGAAACATGATTACCTCTCCTACAGATGGAATTTGATTCATATTCAATATGATGTCCATTAAAGGGACCCAAATTTACATAACATATGTGGTATTAGAAAAATTATAATCTTTGTTTAATGGGTCCATTATTATCCACACACTTGGATTGAACCTCACATTGGAGTAATACTAATATGGTTTCTTGATACAAAAGTGTTTGGGTTTGTTTCCAAGTCTTCAATGTATCCTTGATTTTTTATTTGCTAACCAAGCATATGTTATAGCCTAATTTTAAGTCATATCTAGAACAAGAAGTCTATAATACCTCTCAAAAGTGTTTCTATATAAATATGCCATGGGAGTTTAATTTTTCAATAGATGAAGGATATTTCTGATGAATTCCATAGAAATAAACAAATAAAATAAAATATTAATACAATGGAATACCTCATATTTAATAGTGGCATTATGTAAACTAACTACCTTGATTGCTAATAGATCATCTATGTATCTTCTAGTGAACAATGATAATTGGTTATTTGTGTCATATGAATCAGCTCCATTAACCTCAAACCAAACTAATATCTAATGTTTAAACTTATGCTCCAACATTCATAAATCAAATAATGTATATGTATATTTGGTCCTCCCAATGGGACTAAATGTATATGGGGCTAGTTCTCTTTATGATGATGTCATTATATCTTTGAGACTTGTTTTGATTAGACTTGGAAAAATTAGGTCCTTTTGGTCATCAAATATCTTTGATGGCAATTCATAAGATAGCTCATAGATAATGTAGCTTTAATTTTAAATTTTTGGAGTTGAATTTTGTATATATTTTATTGGGCTTGAAAATTTAATGCCTTGAATCGTCCATACACAAGTTTAATTTTAGATAATAATTTGGTCTCTTGTCAATCCCATTTTTTGAATTTGATTCTATGAAGTCAACTTTCATAAGTCTATTTTCCACATGGTGCATTGTCACTAAATCTGGCTACTTAGTCATCTTATTGAGTCATTTATTCTTCCACGTGTCTATTTATTATTTAATTGAGGCTTGATTTTTTTGTATTATTTTAATTAGATCATGGCACGTGTCAATTTTTCATATAATTTTTTGATATCAAAATTTATGTTTTATACCTTGGGCCTTTTGCCACAGTTCAACAAGATGCCAACATGTGGTGAGATCACACTTATCTAATTAAATATAAAATGTCTAATGTCTTTTCTCATATATGCAGGTTATGGGTTAATGCAATGTTAACACATGGATGGTTATCATTCCTCTGGATGGTCCTTGGGTTTTGACTATATACCTTTGATTGACATGTTGTGACCCTTTGAGATATTGACATGTGGAATAATCATGTTAATCCACTTAGTCACGAAGCTTTATAATTTACATAAGAAGCTATCAATCATGGATGAGCAGGATTATGAAAAATGGCATGATATAATTCATCTAGATGCTTGTTGAGTTTTGAAAATAATGCAAGCTAATGTGTAGTTACTAATGAATGAGATGTAAACATGTGGCATGATCTCGTTAATTCATATACCTGGAAATATTCATGACTCATACATTGAAACCAGTATAATTAAATAAATGAAATGATGACAATTGGTACCATACTATTAATCCTCTTGGTTTCAAAGTATCTAATCTTAGTCTATTGGTGCCTAGATAATTAGTAGATGTGATGATAACACATGGACAGTTATCTCTCTTTTAGATAACCACTGAGGGATGAAGACTTAAATAAATTCATAGACAAGTGAAATTAAGAAAAATGGATAAATATCATAGATATATATATTTACTGATAGATGAAGACTTAGATTATTTATACTGTAGAGAGTGATTAAACCAGACTAAATATGTGACATGATCTCGTTCATTCGATTGATCGATCATTTAAAATGCATGGCCACTCTTTGATTTGATAGTTTTTAGGCATGAAAGAGATATTTGGCCAAGAATTATGTCAAGCTATAAATTCATTATCAACTAAAAAAGGAAAAAATAAATTTGTAAAAATACCAGTTAGTTTCATTAGTCTATAAAATTAAAACCTGAATTCACTAAACGTCTCAAATTTAAAAGCATAAATAGGTGCATAAGAATAATTTCAACAATAATAGGTGCATAGGCTTTTGGACTAACGTTTATGACATAATAATAAAATTGATAGAGAAACCTATAGATTTGAACTCTAAGGTATTTATATCAAATTAGATGTGAACATGATTTTTTTAGCTCAATATGAGTCCTCTTTTGAAAATTTAAAAATAGAGTCTGTTGGGTACAATAAAAACTATCCAAGATAGTGTTAGAGTAAGAAATATTTTTATATATTTAATTCAATTATGGTTGTTTTATCACTCTTGAAAATTTTAAGGACATTAAAACTATAAATTTTTATGAGTTGGATGGTTATCTCTTGTCCCATGAGAATAAGATGAGACTATACACATTAGATCAAGAACAAGCACTTGAAACCAAGGTAACTGTTTCAAATACCAAAGAGAAAAATAAAAATAATAATCAAGGGAGTTATAAAAAATGAATTTAAAAAAGAAGAGATAAATCTAACTTCATAGGTAATATTAATAAATACTTTACTTGTCGTTATTGTAAAAATTTAGAACATGTTATTAAAGATTTTAGGACACTAGCAGCTAAGAATCAAGCTAATCAAGAGAGTGAAAATAAATATTTTCAAGATGAACAAAGTGATGTTAATGAGGGCTTAGATTATTTTACCATATTCAATGTAGGAATAGAGGAAGCAAATAATTTTTCATTTTTTTAATTTAGGGTTCTCAAATCACATGAGAAATCACAAATATGGTTATAACAAATTAGATGATTCTTTCAAAATCCAAATACAATTGGAAGATGGAAAGTCCATCCAAGTTGAAGAAAGGGGAAGCATTAATATCATTAAAAAATAAAGATAAAAATGTCATAAGTGAATTTTTTTATGCTCTTTAATTTTATTTTGATGGATTATAAAATCCTTCACATGTTTTTAGTTTAACAGGAAATAATACTAGATCTTTACAAGAGACTAGTCATTCATCTTCATCAACTCCAAGCAAGATTAAGCGGTTGTTAAATCTAAATCAAACCAATAAAATGTTAGATAATAATTATGATAGGAATATTACAAGGATTTAACATCATTAAGGTAATTTTTTTGATAATGCTTATGATAAAAATATTATATTTGCATTGTCAATTGTGGCCAATAAACCTAAAAGTTATGTAAAAGCTAGTCAAAAGAAAGAATAGGTTGATGCTATGAAATTAGAGATAAATTAAATTAATAATAATAATACTTTAAATTTATGTAATCCTTAATTATATAAATATATCATTGGAACCAAGTGGTTCTACAAGACCAAAGTTAATAGTGATGGAACAATTGACAAGTTAAAAGCTAGACTAGTTGCAAAAGGATTTGCAAAAACATATGGGGTTGACTATGAATAAACCTATGCACCCATGGCATGTTAAAATAATATAATACTAAATATTGTTGTATTTTCTCATAAATAACTTAAAATCCACCAAATATATGTTAAAATTTCATTCCTAAATATATTGATTGAAGAAGAAGTATATGTGGGGTAGATACAAGGTTTTGAGGTAAAGGGTAACTTTTTTGGGTATATAAATTAAAGAAATATTTTTATGGGATAATTAATCTTAAAGATCTTGGTAATAAATAAATAATATCTAGTCATTGGATCAAGACTTCATAATAATTCAAAATGAACCAACTCTTTGCATGCAAGTATTGGGTTCTAATGTTTTATTTGTTTGTCTCTATGTAGATGACTTGATTTTTACAAGTGGCTCTATGAAGATGCCAAATAAATTAAAAGAATATATGAAACTAAAATTTAAGATGCCTGATTTGGACTTATGAAGTAGTTTATTGTCGTGGAATTCCATCAAAATAAAAAAAAGTATTCATTTGTCAAGCCAAGCATGTCCAAGACATATTAAATAAGTATAATCTTCAAGACCTAAAGCCCATAGTCACTCCAATTTCAAGTGGATAAAATATTATAAGAGAGGATGTAACTAATTAAATTGATGAAAAATATTAGAATCATGGTGGGAGGTTTGATCTATCTCACTATGATAAGACCTGATATGAGTTATAGCTTTTGCTAGTTTCTATATTTATAGGCAAACTGTCACTTAAGCATTTGCAATTGGTGGTGTAATTTTTAGATATGTAAAAGGTACTTAGAATCATGGTATTAATTTCAGACTGACAAGTTCATTATGTATAATTTGATTCATAGATTCATACTAGGGATCTATTGATGACAAGAAGTTAACTTCAAGTTATTGCTTCACATTGAGAAGTGCGTTGACTTCTTGGTCTTCAAAGAAACAAGATACATTTACATTCGTCTCTACTAAATTTGAATATATATCCCTTAAATCAAATTTCACATAAGGATTATGGCTGAGAATACTCTTGTCTGATTTTATAGAGGCTCGGCTTGAGCCAACATATATATATGAGATAATAATGGGGAAATACAATTGTCCAAAAATCTAGTTTTCCATGCTATACTCAAGCACATTAAACTTAAAGGTAATTTTTTAAGAGACTTGGTAAATTATAAACTCTTTTATTGAGTATGTAATAATAATATCAGGTTTTTGATATTCTCACCAAAGGATTGCACAATCATATTCATGGAAGACTTAATTAGATGATAAACATTTCACCTATTTGCATCAAAGGGAGGAATGTTGAGTAAGATGCCAATATGGGCACTTGAATTCTATTTTTTTAATTATTTTATTTGATATTTTATTACTTTATGAATTTTTATTAATTCATTATTGTCATATATTAGTTATTTTGTCAATTTTAGACCATTTTTGAGAACCTCCTAAAAAATAGTTAGAAGTGTTACTTAAAGTCCAGTTCATTGTAGTTCACTAAATGTGTACTTAATTGATCCTGAATTATTATCCATTTGGAACAATTTATAATTTAAGATAACTAATAATAAAATTATTTTATTCTTATTTTCTATTTTTAGGTTAGTTGAGGCACCTAGGTTGACTAGGATGTTTTTTTGGTTGCATGTTTAACTTTATTGTTGAAGAGGTTTCTTGCATGATGTCTAAATATTTACAATGAGTCAAAATCAGCTTGTTTAGTATTTTTTTTAGTTGTCTAATTATAATTTTAGTTCACTTATTGGTTTAGTATATTTAATCTTATATTTTTAATTTTTAACTTTACTTGCATTGAAAGTTTCCTTGTAATAAGTTCAAATTAGCTTTCTTTATTTAAAAAATTGCATGCAATATAAGTGTGGCACATTATTCTACTTGGAAAATATTTTTCATGTTTTATATCTAATATTATTGTATATATATAGTAATTTATACCATAAATCATATCTTTTCAAGTTTAAAGCTATTCAATACAGTATTTTGGTTAATAATTTCATCACAACACAACTAGTTTGACAATTAGTAATTTTGAGATAATTTTGTTGATAAATAGCTTCAAATTTAGAGTGAAATAAAAATGTTTTTCACTCCATCCATTCATTCAAAAAATTCAATCCTAAGGACACATCCATCCAATGCAGTCATTATCATTGGACATTAACATCCCATGTGGTTTACTCTGTCAATCAATACTATTACAACTCTAGATGATTTCATTAGAGGTCTGAAAATAACAACCTAAGAAGTCAAATATCATCATCCATATAAATTTCTCAAAAACTATATAAAAATGAATAATTTTCAAAAATTAGAACTTTCAAAATGTAAAAATGGGTCAAAAAGGAATAAAAAATCTACATACTAGGTCTTTAAATGGCTAGGCCTATAGGGTAGTTTGCAAATACTCAAATTGGCTAGGTTACAGATCTTGTAATCTCAACATCATGAAATATTAAAGCTTAAAATCATTATAAAATTATTAAAATAAATTAAAATATTATAAAAACTCGACCTATTTATATGGGTTGACTTTTCAACTATGTACTATACTAAATTCAATTTATAATTTAATACCTGTAAACCATCTGTGTGATATATTGAACACCATATATTAAAATCACTCCTTGTCGTTTGAATTATAAAAAATGCATCACATTATTCCATGTGTTAAAATTTTAATTTCTCCAAGTGATAATCTAAATCATGCCAAATTCTGTGAATACTCTCCTTTTACAAAAATGTTATATTTTTACAAAATGGTGGTAACTCTTAATTCTATATACACACCATTACTTTTAGATATTATTATATACTATCTAATGAGATAATATATCAAAGTATACTTATATTTGTATGATTTTTTAAGTTCAATGTCAGATCACTCAAATATCTCTTAACGTCCAATAAATATATGAAACCCTAGGAGTAGGTGAAAGCAATGCAAAATAAAATTGAGTTTCATATTAGTCCACTAGCCAAAGAGTAAAAAGGAAGTACATTATAAAGTGAGATATTAGGTCACAAAAAAGGTAACAACTTAACTCACTATTATAAAACACATTAAGTGTATTTTCCCCTAATGATCTTAACAACCCTAATTAAGCTAACTAACAATCACGTAGGTAAAACTATAAGTGGTAAAAATCCTAACCAACACCCCCTTGAAGTGTAGATTATATAAATAAGTTTTATGATCAACCATCCCCACTATCAATATATTATCATTGTGTAATTCTATAACATAAACTAAATCTGGTGTGAACTCAATTTACATGCCCAGACCAAGGTGAGTGATCTAGTAAACTGATAGGAGATTAGTTGAAAGTGAGGGAATACTTAGAACATTATTGAATGTTCCATCACTCACTTAAACATACCCTCTCCCAAAAACCTTTTTAGAATTGTCATCACCCATTTGTATAGAGGATACATAGTTCCAAGGAGATAAACACTATTTATGAAGGGTCAGGTGATGTGAATCACTAGAGCCAATGACCCATGTAGGAGTCTAAGGTACAATTGAAACTAGGGTCTTAGGTTCTAATATGAACACACATGGGTGTTAGGATCTAATAAGTGTGAATTCAAGGGTGTCAAGTTCTAACAAGTGTGTAGACAAACATGTTAAGTTCCAATAATATAATAGGCAAGTGCATCAGGTTCTGGTGATGTTATAAATAGGGGTGTCAGGGTCTGATGATCTTGTTGACAAGGGCAAAACCTAATGATATTCTAGATAGAGGAGTGAAATTCCATTGAGGCTATAATGTCCATCCGAACCTATTTTCCCACCGCCAATAATCTAACCAAGATAAAAAAATTATTAAAACTACTTGTAAGGGTTAGAAACTTCACTAAAACTAAAAAATCTAAAAAATGTATATTTGGTACAATCTCTCCAAAAACTAGAAAAGACACATTTAAGAACTTGAAAAACCCAAAAAAGCCTAAAACATATTTCCTAATTTGAGAATCTCATTGTATAGATATGCATGAAATCACCAAAAAAGCCCTGAAACCCTCCAAAAATAACTAAAAATTGGTATCATGAATTTCAGTCATGTTTATAGCTATTTTTAGGGTTTTGAGGTATTTTTAATCTAATGGTGCTATCCATTTTGTGATTTAATATTTCAACTGTATAGTTTGCATAGATTTTCATGAAATCCCACTAAACCTATGATACCACCCAAAAAGCAAGAATACATGCAAGAAATATCTCACCAAGGATTTCAAAAAATAGAAAAATGGTCATTAGATCAACTCTAATATCATGTCAGATCACTCCAAGATATCTAAACATCTAAGAAATAGACAAAACCCTGAGAGTATATGAGAGTGATGCAAAGTAAGGGTGAGTTTCATATTAATCCATTTGCCAAAAATTACAAAGGATGTACATTATATAGTGATAGGTCACCAAAAAGGTAAAAACTTAACTTACAATTAAAAAACATGTTAAGTTTATTTTCCTTAATGACCTTAACAACCCTAAGCAATCTGACGAACAACCATGTAGGTAAAATTGCAAGTAGGAAAAATCCTACACTAATAGTCAATTCATGTGAAATTAAAATTATAATAATAAAAATCAAAAGTGAATATTTAAAATGATTAATTCTATATCTAATCAATTCAAAAATGTTTATAAACAATCAAACTTATCTAATTATACATATATTTTGACATGATCAATTTAAAATTTGGATCCCATGAATCAAAATTGGGGCATACATCAAGGTTATTACATAAATTAAGCTCACACATAGATGACATGTTTCATTTTTTTGGTCACCTGGTGTGACAAAATGGATTTAGAGATCTAAATTCTCAAATTTTGGCACATGAGTTTGGCACCTATACATGATTGATATTATCAGAGTTTGGCACATTATACATGGTTCAAAATGATTTAGGATATCAATATGATATAATATGGGGTAAATTTTTTTACATATTTGTGACAAGGGTTTACATATTTGAGACGTATTACACACATTGGTATATATTCTAAGGGCAGAGGCACTCAATTTTTCAAGAACAAGGATTGCATATTTACATATATTTCATATTCAGATATATTTAGAGGCATATTCCATGTAGATGTACTCACTTTATAGGAATAATAATATAGCTCACAAAATGAATGAAAAATGTTTATCATTTCACTTCACTTATGGACAATATTCTACATCAGGTGGGGCCATGAGCATAGTCCAAATCTTCATCATTTTGGTTGGTAGCACTAATTCATATTTGTATAATGTGAATGACAAATGGTTGTCATTCTACTTCATACTTTTTGGCACTAAGGTCATGCCTGGAGAGTGAACACTATTTATTTTATTTCAATCATGCATTTATTCTATATTGAGCATACTTGAGTAAACTTTAGGGAAACTATATAATTGTATCTGATGTCATGATAGGCATGAATGTTTTTCATTTTATTTTGATTGAACTTGAGTGAAATTATAAAAAATGGAACTTGTAAACCATATACAGTGGTTGATTCATTTTTCAATAATATGTTAAGGTCTAATGACATTTAACACATCATTCCTTGAACCCTATTTTGGTTCCCACATTTCATATTTACATTAGTCTTCAATTAACCATTTGGAATTTTGTCCTTTTCCATGGCCAAGAATTGAACAAGACTACAAGTTCCAGATTCTTCTCCACAATGATTTTTTCAATTATTGATCCTAAACATATCTAATCATTATAAAAAGAACATAGTCCATGAGCGACATCATATGACATACATATAGATGTTATTTTTATTTGAATATCTTTTTTATTTTTCATTATAACTATACTTATTTATTTGGGAATAATTATACCTAATCACATACATCATATATTGTAGGAAGTTGAACATCATGCAACATTAGAACAAATAACAAGTCTAATTCCACAACAATCACCAGCACAAGTTTGAATCCTCTTTTTCCATTTTATCCATTATTTATAGTTTTAGTAAAATTCTAGATTAAAGGGGGTCAATGTAGATACCCAAATTTAGTATAAGCCTTGTTTCATAATTCTTTTAGGAAACTTTGCATGTATGGATGTCAAACTATGAGATAGGTACTTAGTGGTGCATTTATTTATTTTTCTTGCAATTATCTTATTGATTTTATTTGGTTGTGTAACACTTGTTTCCTATCACCTTCACCTTGATTTTTCACATTACAGATAGATTTGGACCTTTCTTTCATTCTAGAGTCTATTTAGGCCTCGGGTTGGTTCCATCATTTACATTTAGTATTGACTGTCAAAATTTATCAAAGATGACGGAAGTGACCTAGGCATATTTTTAAATAATGTTTAGAACATTTCACTTTATGACCATTTTTTGGGCATGTTTGATCTTATTTTGGTCGACTTTGTGTGCTACTATATTATTAATTCAAAATTAAAGGTTATTATATATACAAATACACTATAATGTATTTTGGGACAAGTATTTTGCATTATCAATAGATATACAATATTGTGGATTCCACCTTAGAATTATTGTAGCTAATTTAAGGTTTACAAAGGTCAATTTACATTTGCATTCTTGTACCAAGGGAAAGATAAGAGAAAGATCATCTAGGCTTGTAACCACAATTAGACACAATTAATGATAGAAATATGTTTGAGTTTGTGCCTTCTATATATTACTATAAATTTAGTGCATCACTTGGTCAGTCAACATGGATTGACCAAGGTTAGTTCAACTCAACCCTTTCACTTGACATCTCTATTTGATATCTAATTTCTTATACAAAATTAGGCTTTTGATCCAATATTTGTATATGCATGATTCCAAAGAAAATTAAAGGAAGAAATAAGCATTATAGACATAAGTACATCATCCCAACATAAAACAATATATTTTTATCTGTAGGGACAATATCGACCACTATAGGTCACTTTTGATTATCGATACTAACCCAACATGATGGAAATGACCAAGGGACAATAGGATAGAAAGAGTCATTTATATAGCATTTACATAATGCAGGACATAATTTTGAAACCTTTGTAACTCGATATAATGCAAAAAAAAGATAAGAGCCTTAGTTTTTATTGTTGGTAGACACATAAATTAACATTTATTACTAAAATAATGCACTTGTAACCACTCTATATACACACTTAGCTCATGCCTAATTCCATAATATTTTGGTTATCATTCATTCAATTTTATGTATATGACCCCTTCCTCCAAGCAACAAATGATCACAAAATGTCCCTATTTATCTTTCCAAAAAGCTCAATCTTACCCTCTAGCTGATCCTAACTTGCATGTCAATTATAATTTATTCTCAAATAGGTCCACTCTTTCAGGACAATCCCACTCATTAGTAGTGTTTGAATTCGTTGGTCATGCCTTCCTACCAAATTAACAGCTAGTTTCTCAAGTTTAATTTCACTTAGTAGGTCATACACATGTTTCACAAGCCCATCTAAAGAAATTCCATAATTATCCCTATAAAGACACATTTTCAAGCCACTCATTCATTAGAGGTTGATATGATTGAAAATCATCATAACATCTAACCACACATTGAGAGGAAAACATCTATTTTTTTTAATTTTGAGTCCACACAACCCTAATGTTCCTTAGTTAAGTTTAAATACACATCCAAGGTCACAAGTTATTGTTGAATTACTTAATCACACTAGCATTTCACCCACATATAACATTACACTCATCTTTCACATACACCACCATAGCAAGTGAGAACTACATAGAGTCGGATCCCTCTTCAAAGTATTGGTATATAGGTGGTGCTCAACAATGGTGTTGTTAAGATCAATCACAACACTAACCCCCTTTCCTATGTTTTTTCAATTTTTACTCATGACCTCTTGAGCTAAGATTCTAAGTGAATAATAAGGCATACAATATTTTATGTAGTGAATCACATTGATCAAATCACACACACAAATCTAATAGGTGAAGGTGCACAGGTTAAACTTTCATAGATTTATAAAACTCTAATAAACATCAACATTCCCTAAGGACACTAGTGTAAGCCACCCCTGTCTGATTCTAAGGACCTTATCTTGTATTCAATAAAACCCTTGTTCCTTATTCATAGTGTCATAAAATATTAATACAGCTAGTTTTAGAATTACATTTATAGTCTTACACATTTGATTTTTAGCTAAGTTGTATTTCTTTGGTATTTTCATTTTTTAGCATATTTCTAGATTTAGAAAGTTCCAAATTAGTTTGTATCATTATTAAAAATATGTAACATTAAAATTTTATGTATAAATTTATCATAAATAAGATTAAAATTATCTTAATCCCATTTTTTGATAAAACATATTGGTGAACCCATTTGTTGTCAAATATTGCCTAACCATAACTAGTCATGCTGCTAGGGTTTATATTTTTCTTTGTGCTTTCTTTTCTAAATTTTCTTCCTTTCATAGATTTGTTAGGTTTTCATAAATTTAAAATTAGTAATAAGTTAAAAAACCTTAATAAATCTTATTCAATGGATCTTTCTAGTTATTTTGTTATTTTTCATTCACATGAGGATTCCTTCATAGATGCTCATGATTTAGGACACAATATATGCAATAAGGTCATAATGAATCAATTTCAATCTCCTCAAAAGATGTCCAATATTTGAATCTCAATCTTCAAAAAGGATTTTATTTTGAACATGGATTTGGATTAAAATACTTACAAACCATGGGATATATAGTAAAAACGCACTAGACATTCTTCATCGTATTGACACATCTACTCACAAAGGCAAACAAGGGTTAGGATATATACCTAACTCAAAAAATTTAGTGCCAAATAAGCATTTTCATATAAATTTTGTGAAATAAATTGTATAAATTCAAAATGATTCACTTCACACAGAAATGGTGCATTATAAAGGTAATCAACATAGGATTGGTGAACAAACTACCAAATTATTTATACCAATACAAATTTCAACTGCATTGATTAATATGGATTTGGTCAATATCTATTCAAAATAAAATATATGTAATATTTCATTTTTGCATATATTTTGAGCTGATATGAATACAATGCAACTACAAAATATATTAATTACTAAATTAGATCAAGGGTTATGGTCATCAATTGGTAATATTTCAATGAATATAACATTAGGGCCTAAGACAATGCCTATTGCATTTTAAGTCACGATTCATTACACAATTTACAATTTACTTTTGGGTCTACCTTGGATAAAGGACATGGGGGAACACCTTATAAATTACATGTGTCTTACATTTATACATGATGGGATATTTACATATACAACAAATACTAATCCTTTCAAGAAATTCAACTCATAAAAGTTTTCTTTTATACATGATTATCAAATACATAACCAAGAATATATTCAAAAGATACCAACTCCTCCATGAAGATATTTTCCAGATCTACCAAAAGTTTTTATACACTTCTACAAAATTTATTCAAATTTGGCTTCATATCATTCCCTCCCATTAAATATGTTGATGTGAGTAAACCCTTTCCAAAAGGATTTGATCAAAATAATGTTTATGATTTTCATTGAATGTCAAGGCATACTACTAACATATGCATTACTTTGATGCATAAGACACAATATTTGAGATATAAAAACATCATTGATGTTAGTAAATCTATAAAAAAAATACAAAGATACTATTTAGTGAAGATCCCATAGTGAAATTCTTTACTGCTTATTTTCATGAGTATGAAAACCAAGAAGTTAGAAATAATAAAGTAATTGAGAGTGCTACATAGATAAAACACTTAAATTATTCTCATTATACATATGTGGTTGCATTAAATGATTAACAACATATTATTATAAAACATACATATAACATTACATGGCATCCTCATATAGATAAGAATCATGTTATAGGATAAGAGCAAACTTTAGATTCAAAATTGAGATTATAAGATACACAATCACATCATGAAAATCGCACCATGCCTATTTTTTATACATGACCTATTGATTATAAGGATATTGTGGGAGTCATTGTTTAGTATGTTCATTTTCAGTTTCATATATTCAAAAATACAAGAAAAATAGAATATTTTAGATAATTATAAAAACCAAAACATGTGCATGTTATGTTTAATTCATTGACATCAATTGATTTGTGTTCAGTATATTTAATACTTATCTATATCCATTATGCTTCAAAAGTGAACTTAAGTGAGTTTAAGAACATATAGTTTTTCATTTCTAGATGTAGTTGTAGGTGGTGATATTATCTTAGATCCATAAATTTTATACAAATAAAACTACTCTAATCCAAACAATAACACATTGCACTCTTGTTTGATTCCACTAGACTTGTAATCATGATCACAACATATACCTTTCTAAATTCAAACTAGTCAAAAAAATTATACAACTTATCTATATCAGATAAAGCTCATTGTGGGCATCCTTTTACACATATTTTATTGTTTTATGATCATACCTATTGTTCATACTTTAGTACTTTACATTTCATAATTCATTGGCTCACTTATTTTTACATTGCTAGATTACTAGATGCATGAGTTGTTGAAAATAATAATGTCACAAGTTGTTGATGTAGATCAACTTCACTTATACATGCATATTTTGTGTTTGATTCCTTATTTCATGTCTTATGTGCACTCATCTTATTTGGATTGTGGACATTTGAACATATCCTTCATTATGGATCTATGTCTTCATTGTGTGTTTCTAAGCATATGATTCTAATTTGAACATGTCCATTGTATGTAGCTCTTTGGCCTTCTCTTGTGTTTTTTTGAATGTTCTATTTATGTATGTGTCATGGCCATGACACTTGTTTACTTAGTTTTCTCAATTTCTGATGTCATGATGGATATCATGCATCTTCCCATTTTTCAATGCCATGATGAATATAATACATCCTCTTTGAGTTGTTATATTAAGTTTAAAATACTTAGTATATGATCATGTTTCACTAAGAATCACATTACTAACATCTATCTCGACATGACACTATGTATGCTTAATTCTACAAGCATTTTATGTTACTATATTACTCAGTTACTTATGATGATGCCATGATCTCAAATTTTATCATTACTAATTCAAATTTCAATATTTTATATAACATAATTTTCATCTCTTATTTTGAGCTAAGTTCTTGCGTAAGCTTCAAAACTCACCTCAAAAGAAAGTCATACATAATGTCTTGTCTTAGAAACTAAGTTAGAACAACACACTATAAAAAAAGGAAAAGGAAGGTTTTAATCAATTTATTACAGTGCATACCAAAAAATACATATAATGTATTTTAATACAAAAATTCTCTATTTAGATAAGGGCGCAAGTTAGTTGCATCCAAAATGTGTTATTTTCACAACATTTAGAAAATAGTGATTCCCAAAATTTGATATATATTAAATACACTTCCAATGTCATAAGTCATTATTGAAGCACTTAATCACACCAAGACTATACCAACATATAACATTACACTATTATTTCACACATACCACTATAGCATGCAAGAATTACATGGAGTTTGATCCCTCTTTAATGTATTAGTATGTAGGAAGTGCTCAACACATGGTTATTGAGGTCAAGCACAACTTCAACCACTTACTCATTTTTTTCATTTATTTTATTTTATCCTCATGAATTATTCAACTAGGGTTCCAAGTGAAGAAGAATGTATACAATGGTTTCCATATCAAATTGCATCGATCCGATTGCACACATAAAACCAATAGATGAATGTGTATAGGTTTAAAATTTCAAATATTTCTAAAACTCTACCAAAAATTAGCATGACCTAAGGACACCAACATAGGCCACCCCTATTTGATTCCATCATCTTTTTCCTATATTCAAGCAAATCCCTATTCCTAATTCTAGTGTTATCATACAGTCACATGGTTAGTTTCACAGTTGCATTTCTACTTATACACATTTGATTTCTAACTAAGTTGTAATTATTTGGCATTTTTATTTTTTATCATATTTATAAATTTAGCAAGTTCTAAATTAGTTTGTGTTATTTATTGTGTATCTATAGCATTCTAATTTTATGCAATAGTTTGACATAGATAAGATTAAAACTCTCTCAATCAATTTCTTTGTTAAAATATTATTATGCATTTATTGTTGTATTTAGATTTCATGTTTAATCATGTTTCAAACATTTTCATGAGTATTTATGCATATTTCACAAATCTAAATTTATCATTATTTTACTAGTTTATATCATGTTAGGGTTTCTAGAATCAAAATTAGGGTAAAATAATTCTACATTTTTATGATTTTTTATAAGAATACCACATAAAAAGGAATACAAAGTGTGCAAGAAACAATAATCAAGGATAAATCAATCAAGCAACAAAATAATCCAAGGGGAAAAATCAAGAGCAGTCAATGAAGGAAAACAAGCAAGCCCAATGAAAAAAATCTAAAAGAAATAAGAAGAGGAGGATTCCCACAACTACTTCCCTTATAATTTAATGCATGCTAGGATATAAGGTCTCCATATATATGTTGTCATCATCAAGAAATTTTTACAAGTGTCGGGAATGGGATCGATAATAGAGGGGAAAGGGCCAATGCAAAATAACAAGTAACATAGACTAAGGGGTAAGAAGAATGTTAATACTATAAGAGAAAGGAAGTGTCAAAATGTAAAATATATAATAAGATGAATCATGGAATAAACTAAAGGGAGGAAAGCACATGAAAGGCATGACATATAGAACCAAGAAGAAAATGAAAAGTATGGTACAATAAGATGTATCAATGAATCATAATAGATAAGCTAGCATGGCTAACTGATAATCTCATCTAAAATATGATGTCCTAAATTAGTGGAGCTAGATGCATCATTGAAAGTATCAAAATAATGGTCACAATATGTGTAGTGCCCTGAATCGTTATCCTAATAATTGACATAGGGGAAATAGGCTTGAGGAGCTATTAGAACATCTTAGGAAGCACATGTATTAATATCCACTTTAGTATGATCTAATTCAAGAAGCTTTATATCAATCATTAGATGTGTATGATTAAGTATTGTATGTCCTGATAATGGAACTATAAGAGTCTTAACTCTAGGAGTTATGACTAGGGAAGTCAAAATTATATATGGAATAATTGTAGGAACTATGATGAAAAGCGATGCAATAATAGTATACGCCACATGAGGTTGAATAATTTTATTTTTATGAATTACATTAGATAACGTCTTATTATTCTTCTAGGATCATATAGGTAACACATCAGGTGTGATGAAAATAGTGTATATATTTTCATTATATTCAAATTTAAGGTAATTATGTAATGTGGAAAGGATTGATCTCATTTGATTTAGTCATGGCCATCCAAGAAATAAATTGTAATGTGGTACCATTGATGGTTCTCCATGAAAGACCATCATTATTCTTAATTATCATGGTTGTGCCTAATAAGTCTCATTTGGTATACCCTTGACTAGCTAAAAATGACATCATAATTAGATTTTGACTAGAACTATTATCTACCACAATGCCATGTGAAATCAAATGATGTGAATCAAAAACAATTATGTATATATAGATGACCATTATTTGAATCATCATTTAGGGTTCTATGGTCATAGAATGTGATAAATGGTTTTTCATTTTCAGAACCGGTAACCTTACCAATGATACTATCAATGATGTGGTCTTTTGAAACCTTTTTTTGATCTATATAGGTAACACAAAAACATCATCTTGTTTCTTAGTATCATGTTTCAACAATGGAATGTTAAAATTCCACATGTGTTGATTAGGATTTTTGACATATTTATTCAATATAATATCATGTCCTTCAAATTTGATGACATTATTATCATTTAGATCTTGTATCTTATGTTTAAGTTCAAAACATAGATTGGTAGAATGTTTGGAAGATCTATGGTAATCACAATATCAATTGACATGATTGACATCATACCCTTTAGGCAAAGGTCAAGAAGTATCCTATTAATATGGAATAGGTAAGGATATGATATTGCGACCTAATAATTTAATTATTTTTTGAGGAAGTTTAGGTAATCTTTTAAATTTTTCAAAGAGTCATAGAATGTGTAAGTACAAGCTTTTCAGGTGGTTTTAAAATTTCATTTATAGTTTTTGCCTTAATCTTAGATTGAAAAGTCTAAGCATAATTAGTCTTAACTTTAAATGTTAATTTTTATTGATATTTTGATGAAGGTAGAGGTATAAGTATTACATTTATACTTGAGCATATTTGCCTCTAAAATTTTGAGCTCATAGTTATAAACCATATCAAAAATCTCATTGAAAGTTTAAGAGGTGTTGAACATAACTTTGTCTTGAGAAAAGTGTTCCATCCTCAAATCTCATGGAGGAACCAAAACATGGAGAAGCTCTCATTATGAAGAGAGTGTTAGTTAAAGAGGAGAATAAACCAGTGCAAAGAAAGAATTTTTTGTGAACATTTATGAATCCATAGGTGAGTATTGTAAGGTTATTATTGATAGTGGTATCATATATAACTTGGTATCTAATGAGATGGTATAGAATCTTGGGCTGAAAATAATATTACGCCCCAATCCATATAATGTGTCTTGGTTGCAAAAAAACATTAGATTTATTAAATGAACAATGTATGGTTATTTTATTATATTTTATTTTTATTAATATTTTGATTTTTATCACTTTAGTTTATTTTATTTATTTTTTATTATTTTCATGTTTCTAAAATTGTTTGTGATTTATTTTATTGTATTTTTACTAGATTAATTGGATTTGATTTAATTTAATTTTTTTTATCGATCTCAGGGTTGGTGGGACCCATGCCCATTAAAAACATATTGATGGAAAAGGGCAGGCCTAGCTTGAGGAAAGAATTGCTCAAGGCATATGACCTGTAATATCCCCTTCAACAAGGAATATAGAAGTACAATAGTTCTGAACAAAGATACACTTTTTGCCAAAATAATTTCAAATATGAATAAATAAATCACAATATAATCTCTCAATAGCAAATCAAAGATCTTATCACTTGTTCTTCTAGACGATTACACAATTGAGTCTCTGTCATAAAAATAAAATAACGTGAAATATTCTGTCTTGAAACCCTGGGCTTTTGCAAATCTAGAAATTGAGCCTGAATCTAGAAATTCTATCTCGGCCTGTTGTGTCAAACACACAGTCATAGGCGTCAGTCGATATGCTGTCGACGTCGATCACTGTAGGTCCTTCTCTGCCGACGTCGATCTTTCATCGGCCGATGTCGGTCACTGGGGATCTCTGTCTGCCGAGGTCGGTGTCTGTGTGGATTTGTACGGACCTGTACGGACTTCGTACGACTGCCAATTAAGCACAACCTGCCTGTTTTCAACCCCTGATCTAAAAATATGTCCCTAATACAGAAGATCTCTATCTATATAATTTATTGAATCAAAAACTAAATAAAGAAATACCTAAAATACTATGATAACTTCTGTGTGAAGTTATCTCTCAAATCTGTACCTCTATGATAACTTTTGTATGAAGCTATCTCTCAATTTGGCAATAAATCAGCTGATATCTCACAGCCTCTAAATCACACACAATGAAGAGTTGACATTCTCCACTGCAATGGAATCCTAGAACCCTTGGCTCAGTCTTCACAGAAGAATTCTTCAAAATCAATAATCAATAATCAATGGCTAATCAATAATGGCCTCCATGAGAAACCCTTATACCCTCAAAAAGATGTGCTTGCCCTAATTAGGGTTTTCTTAAATTATAATTAGGGTTTCTAATTAAAAATAGGCTAAATAATTAATATTTGATTAAATCAATCAAATATTAATATCTCCCTCAATATATGTCAGATCCTCGAACCGTTCAAAGCTGGTGAACCAGGGAGTGATTCTACACATGACCATACCAAAATAAAGGCACTCTATTGCATGTCAAATATCCCTAAATAATAGGAGCTTAGGCCAAATGTGTCTAAAATAACTTGAATGAAAGCCAACTATAGGAATTCTGCAAATCGAAGCCAAGCCAATCTCCATCATGACCCTCTATCCATCCTATTAGCCTACGAAGTTCGCATAATAGGCTAATCATCAAGTCTATCAATGTCCATGAAAAAGGGGACATGACAATCTGCCCCTCCAGAAATTGCTTGTCCCCAAGCAATCTCGAAACAATGAACCACTCGATCCACCTGGATCCCAAAGGTAGTTATGCTCTACACAACTGTAAATCAATGCAAGTACCTGCAACATCATCAGAAGTAGAACAAAGAGGAATCCACAATCAAACTGGTGAATGTAACTCAACCAATCTCTGAAATCACAACTACCTTGGATGTGTCGATATTGTAGGCTGTGTAATTGGCAACTGTGAATTCCATCTACAAAAGATGGTGTCAATCCATCCCATAATTGATCCCTCTGTAAAGGTGGTACAGTGAATGGTACCACATTGTCATATGTGTGAGAAGAATCAATCTGGAGACTCGACTCCACTGGTATCTCAAACTCATTAGAATCAGGTACTCCTAAATCTTGAACATGTGTGTCTGCCTCAACAACATGCTCCTCATCAGTAGCTACAAAAACATACTCATCACCAATACTTAACGTACTAACCTTTGAGTATACCTCCACACTCTGAATGCAATCATCAGAATCATCCTCACTGTCTAAAACCTGAGCTGAACTCACCTTAAGACAAAGCTCATCCACAACATCCTCAACTGCTCCTACCTGTGAAGATAATCCAGATAAATCATTACCTGAAGATGTGTTAATGTCTCCCTGTACTGGATCAGCATGTCTATCAAATTCATCATTCAAGTTTTTCCATGTCATAGGGAAAGTACTATGATCCTTAGGCCTATCAATTAAACTCTTTAACCACATACCGGCTCTAGGTGAGACATTTTTCTCTTTTGTCCAGACATACCATAAATCTTCTGCCAAAAGTTTAGAAATTTTATCCTCCTCCTCAAACAAGATTGTGAACATGATAGAGTGCATTGATGCTAATGCATCACTGGAATGAAACTCATCTAAAATATTCCAAAATATGTTAAACATCCTGCGAATGCCACCAATACAACCTACTAATATCATAATGTTTTCAAATCCATACCTGGCAAATGTTTCAAGTAATCTTGCCCTCTTTGAGAAATGAGGGTCTCTAATGTCATCCAACTTTTTGAAGCTTTTTACCATGGCGTGAAGTACCTCTCTCATAATCTGATCATCATAAAAATTAAAGCCAGCTATTATCCTCATGATTTCACTAATGCAAGAGAGAGTTGCAAGTCTTACCACCTCATCATGATGTCTCAATAATCGGGGCTTCACCAATGACCCAAACGCTGGAGATAACGTTGTTTGCATCTCATAAGAATTTGACTGATCAACCTTGCTTAAATGAGTTTCTAACTCTTCCAAAGTTTTTAAAATGTCCTCTGCTTGCTGAAATGGATTATCTAATTTCTTCTTTGCATTGTGCATTCTTTCTTCCAAATCTTTGACACCTGTTAAAGCCATACTGATACCCAAACTACCCAATAAGATGGCAAGACATTAGCTCTGATTTGCCCAAACTATCCAATAGGATGGTAGGAATTTAGCTCTGATGTGCCCAACAGGATGGCAAGAATTTGGCTATGATACCACTGTAATATCCCCTTCAACAGGGAATATAGAAGTACAATAGTTCTGAACAAAGATACACTTTTTGCCAAAATAATTTCAAATATGAATAAATAAATCACAATATAATCTCTCAATAGCAAATCAAAGATCTTATCACTTGTTCTTCTAGACGATTACACAATTGAGTCTCTGTCATACAAATAAAATAACGTGAAATATTCACCCTAGGCTTTTGCAAATCTAGAAATTGAGCCTAAATTTGGAAATTTTGTCTCGGCCTACTGTGTTGAACACACAGTCACCGGCATCAGTCGATATGCTGCTGACGTCAGTCACTATAGGTCCTTCTCTGTCGACGTCAGTCTTTCGTCAGCCGATGTCGGTCACTAGGGATCTCTGTCTGTCGAGGTCGGTGTCTGCGTGGATTTGTACAGACCTGTACGGACTTTGTACGGTCGCCAATTAAGCACAACCTGCCTATTTTCAACCCCTGATCTGAAAATATATGTCTCTAATATAGAAGATCTCTATCTGTATAATTTATTGAATCAAAAACTAAATAAAGAAATACTTGAAATACTGTGATAACTTTTGTGTGAAGTTATCTCTCAAATCTGTACCTCTGTGATAACTTATGTATGAAGCTATCTCTCAATTTGGCAATAAATCAGCTGATATCTCACAGCCTCTAAATAACACACAATGAAGAGTTGACGTTCTCCACTGCAATGGAATCCTAGAACCCTTGGCTCAGTCTTCACAGAAGAATTCTTCAAAATCAATAATCAATGGCTAATCAATAATGGCCTCCATGAGAAACCCTTATACCCTCAAAAAGATGTGCTTGCCCTAATTAGGGTTTTCTTAAATTAGAATTAGGGTTTCTAATTAAAAATAGGCTAAATAATTAATATTTGATTAAATCAATCAAATATTAATATCTCCCTCAATATATGTCGGATCCTCAAACCGTTCGAAGTTGGTGAACCAGGGAGTGACTCTGCACATGACCATACCAAAATAAAGGTGCTCTAATGCATGTCAAATATCCCTAAATAATAGGATCTCAGGCCAAATGTGTCTGAAATAACCTGAATGAAAGCCAACTATAGGAATTCTGCAAATCGAAGCCAAGCCAATCTCCATCATGACCCTCTATCCATCCTATTAGCCTACGAAGGTCGCATAATAGGCTAATCGTCAAGTCTGTCAATGTCCATGAAAAAGGGGACATGACAATATTTTGATTTTTATCACTTTAGTTTATTTTATTTATTTTTGATTATTTTCATGTTTCTAAAATTGTTTGTGATTTATTTTATTTTATTTTTACTAGATTAATTGGATTTAATTTAATTTAATTTTTTTTATCGATCTCAGGGTTGGTGGGACCCATGCCCATTAAAAACATATTGATGGAAAAGGGCAGGCCTAGCTTGAGGAAAGAATTGCTCAAGGCATATGACCATGGACCAAAATGCGAACCAAACCAAAAACATTCTTCATCATATTAACATGTAAGCTGATTACATATAGCAGGGATATTAAAGTAGAAGAGAACTAATTAAAACCAAACAGACCAAAAAGGAAAACACCATCAAGAAGAGATCCTACTCAATCAACCAATCAATAAAAACATAAGGGGTGCACCACCCTATCTAAGATTGAGGATTTCATTATCCAAATACTTTTTCCCTTCCTCCACCAATGGGTCTATCATTTCCACCACCTCTAAATCCAATGTAACGTCATCCACCTAACCAAACAATGCCGCCTTTATTGCCTCTTTGACCCCAGGAACCAAGCCATGACCACTTTCCTCCTTGCCCCTTGAAACTAATGTCATATCCTTTTTTTGGCACTTACCAACCCATTAGGCACCTAAAACTTACCCCTGCAAAGGCCTCATAGCAAAACTTTCATTGCTACAATATGTTATGGGGTTTGATGAGCTCACACTAGGTTGTCAAATCATGGAAGGGGGATTTGAAATCTACTAAGATAGGAAGGACCACCTGCTAATTAGAATCCAATTCTTGTTGACTTGAACACAACTTGTCCAACTCTTCCACAAACTAAAGGAGATTGATGTATCATTGTTCCAATGCCCTAAAGACAAACATAAGAATAAAACCTACACCATCTTTTCTAGAGAAGGGAAGCTCTTTGAATGACCCATATTCCATCAATTCTACCTCAAGAAGGAAATTCACCCTAAACTCTAAAAAGACAAAAAACTCAACTAATTATGCCACCTCTTTGTCAAAAACTAGCATGAGCAAGTTACTGGAAAATAGGGCTGCCAACTCAGAATTTAATCTCATACGCTTGCTTGTCCTATGAATTTCATGCCCAAAATACATGTAATTACCTGAGAAATCTTAGATGAAGAGGCTTAGAAGATATGCTTTAGGTAGCATGATGACACTGACCTGGAGACACCCATTTCCCTCTTTTCACTACTTTCATAAACCACATACCAGACAATCAACTCCACCAAAGCTCTCTCCATAGCTAAGAACCTAAAAACACAAGCTAGAGTTACCCAAACCCTAAAGTTACCTAAAGAGAGATGCTTAGAGAAGAAGTTGTCATCAAAACCACCAAAAGATTAAAAACATGGAAGCACCAACTCCCCACACCAAGCAATAAATTTGCAATCATTAAACTACACCCCCAAAATCTTCACATGTTCCACTTTAACAACAATCACCTTAATTCAATGTTGGAAATTCCTATGCAATCATCCCATCGATTTTTTCAATTATCATTTCTAATCGCCTCCTCTTGATATATTCTAACATTGGCCAAGAAGTTGACCACTTTGTTGGAATCCTAGAAACAATGGGAACACTTCCACTCCTTGAATTGGCTTAGAAGCACGTATGCTTTGGTCAAGATCTTATTGATATTCTAGGATTTGGCTTGCTATTTTTTTAGTGCTTAAATTAGCACCATATAATCACCTTCAATATCCATAAATTCAATGCCACATTAAACAACCATTTCCAGTCCAACTACTAAGGCTTGGGATTACACTTTGTTATTGGTTCCATCCATTAATTTGACCAAAGCCACTCTGATTAGAGAGCCACTATAATCTTTCAACACACATCCTGCCCCAAACACCCCAGGATTACCTTTACGAGCTCCATCAAAATTTAGCTAAAACCAACCTGGCTTAAGAGGTTCCTAGATTGCATTTGATTTGCTCCTCCTATTTTTTTTATTACCAAAGACCCATTAATGGGGGTGGATTTAATTTTACTATTATTTAATTTAATTCATTTTTTATTTTATTTTATAATTTTTTTAATTTTATTATTATATTATTTTTATTTTTATTATATTTTTATTTTCACATTCAATTTTATTCTAAACTATTATTTAAAGAAAAAATGAATCTTTAGCTGATTAAAATTTGGTTAAATTTTTAATTTATTGATTTTAATATATTTATATTTATTTAGTTATTATGGGTGTGTTTTATTTTATTTGTTTTCTTTTTTTTTTGTATGTTGGCCAATCTTTCCCCTTTTTATCTTCTAGTTTATATCATGATACTATTTAGGATATTGTGTGTATTCTTCATATTCAAGAATTGGCTTAAATCTTATCTTCCCTAAAGATGGATACGATAGTGATATTTGAAATGGTGGAAAATAAATTGATAATGTAATTAACTTCAAAATTACCATATTTGTAATTAAATTACTTTATTTAAGCTAAAAAGGAAATAAAATATTAAGTTAAGAAGGAAATCAAATAATGATACTTCAACCCACTCTAAAATCAATTTCAAGAACTTAAATATTCACAACATGACAAACTAATCTAACATATGGGAATTTGCACAATAAGTCCTCATGAGTGGGACCTTCTTCGTTAAATTGAATCTTGAATTCTCTTATTTAACTAAGACAAATTACTTCAAATAAATTTTCTATTGATAATAGAAATGATCCTATAGCAATGAAGGAATTATCAAGGATTCAATTTTTTTTTTTAATGAGTGATTGATGAATATAACCAATGATTGATAATTTCTAACTAACTTTGCAGTCTACATATTCTCTCTTAAATATAGAAGGCAAAGCTTATTATGATTATGATAATAAGGTGTGGTTACAATAACAGCCGTTACAATGCTTAGAATAACATAGTTCCATCCAAATAAGCTACAGGTGGAAATAAATAATTATAACGTCAAAAATATTATCATTGTAAATAATAGTCTAATGGAAATGAAGAGGATATAGCAAGAACTAAAACTATTGTCCAATTATTAAATAACCTTTATTTTCTAGATACATGGATAACTAAGTTCCTCATCCATTTTAGTAATGGTTTTGTCATAACCCATAACAATGTCTGTAACTACCTATAGCAAGTGTATAAACAGTTACACCTGTGATTATAGACTGAAACATTTAGTGGCTACAACTTGGTAGTTAACACAGTGAAATTTAGCCTTGTTGAAAAGTGGTTGTGTGTAACTCCACCATAATGTCTATAGATATGGAATGTATTGTAACAAGTTAGGAACACAAAAAACCCTACAGTCTTTCTTAATTAATCAGTAATACCAAATCACCAAAACAATGAATTACACTAATCTATCTATGAAACACAAGCTTTAGACCATAACAATAAACATATATAACATTTATATAACAAGTGATAATATGAACATAATTATTTTTAAAGGCTATATAGAGTCTATGAAGTATAAAAATAATAAGGGGGTTAAAGATATATAGATAGTGAGATGAGTGTCATTTTTAGGCCTCATTAGTACCCTAAACTTAATCTATTACATGTTTATGTGTAATGGAATATAGATAAATTTAAAATATATAGACATAAAATAGGCACAACCATTTCTAAAATCACATGGTTCAATGTCTTCATAAGTCAATTTGGGAAGGTACCCTATGTTATTATAATTATTATACCATCTTTTATTTTCATTCTACACATTCATTTGAACTCTCTGTATTCAATCAGGGATGGAAAATTAGAATTGAGGTAATCTAAATCTTAAACTAGTCTATTCAATGTTGTGTTATCGCAAAGTACTAACATATATGTTAGCTCTCTCATTTTCAGATCTAGAATTGTAAATAGAATAAAGATCCTTATTTTTCAAATGGAAAGCAAGTTCCCTCCATTTATCATGACAAGCAACATAAGCCTCCCTAAAATATGCATTAGAATGGTTTATATATTAATTAAGAACCTCATGTTGATGTTTTTTTATTGTTAAATCTATTGATTAAATTTTAATCAATTGTGAAAACTTAGAAATGATCCTAATTGGTCTCTCATATTCAACCCTGAGATCTAACTTCACAGACATTTAAGCTTTCATGTGTGCTAAAAATTGTTTCTTTTTTTTCAATTCATTTCTCAAATAAGAACAATAAGCCATAGTTAAACATATTTAACCATAGGATTAGGGTTCCATCTATTCCAAAATATTAAAAAATAGCTATGTTGATTAAATTCACAAATCAAGATGTATCAATATATAGAGTAAGTAAGTAAAAAGAAGCTATGGTACAATAGGATGTATTGATTAATGATAACAGATAGGCTAGCATGGCTAATTGATAATCTCATCTAAAATCTGATGTCCTAAATCAAGGGAGTTAGATGCATCATTGAAATTATCAAAATAATGGTCACAAGATGTGTACTAGCCTAATTCATTATCCCAATAATTGATATATGGGAATGGGCTTGAGGAGCTAATAAAGCTCTTGGGAAGCACATGTAGCAGTCTAAATGTGGCTTTGTATAATTGAACTATTATTAGGTTCATTATTCTTAACCGATATGATAGGATGTATATCAATTATGAGCCATGGATGATTAGGTATTGTATGTCTAGTAGTGTAACTATCAGAGTCTTAACTCTAGGAGCTATGACTAGGGAAGTCAAAATTGTATATGAAAAATTTGTAGGAACCGTGACCAAAAAAGGTGAAATCATAGCATATACCACATGAGGTTGATTTATTTTATTTTATAGAAGTAATTTAGGTAATGTCTCATTATTATTGTAGGGTTGGATAGGTAACACATAAGGTGTGATGTAAATAGTGTATAGTTTGTCACTATACACAAATTATAATCACTTAAAAGTGGTAATTGTATGCTAAGAGTGTTTCTTGAGCTACCCTATTCCTAGCTTTACCTTAGATGTATCCTAGAGACTTAGACTTAGTTTTCCATTCATTGAGTAGACCACAATCACCTATAGTTAGGTAAAACATAATCCCAGAACTATCATCTCAAATTCCAATCCAACTTACTCAATAGTCTACCAAGAGGACATTAGTGCCACATTTAGGACACTATATCCACATGGCACTAGTGTCCCCAACTGGGCACTATTATCTTTATCCCTAGCTCTTCCTAATGGATACTTTTGTAAATGTGTGCCCCTCATAAGATTGGCCTAAGCACGTTTTCTTATCTACACAAGCAAAAAAACTCTATAAATATAAGTTTAATTCACCTCTATTCACTACATAGAAAATAGATGCAAAAGCACATTCAAACCAAAGAGAAATTGAGCAAAATTAAAGTATTTGATCCCTATTCTACCCTAATTTTTCATATTACCAACTACATTAGCCCTAAGCCTAGTTTTCAAATATTTCAAATCTCAAACATATTCAAGGCATCCAATTCCATTGTCATTCTAGCATTCACCTGTACTTGCATCAAGCACTAGGTGGGAGAATTACATTGGGCTTGATCCCTCTTCAAAGTATTGGTATGTAAGCAACTCTTTTCATAGCAGGGTGTTGAGAATGTCTAGCCTATCCTACTAACAAACACATAATTATTTTTCATGCCATACTTACAAGGAGGATTAGGGTTTACACACTAAATTAATTTTTTTAGGCACAACACAGAGTTACAAGTTTTGTGCACACAAGAACAGGACCTAAAAACGCAAGTGAAAGTGCTCCCAAGAAATAAGAATAATCACATAAAGGGGACACTACTACCACCTGGAGGAATTTACATAAACATGGTGCTACTATCCATACTGGCCATTATTATCTAGTGAGCATACAAATACCATAATCTTATTGATGACATTTATAACTATCCAAAACCCAATTTTTAGAACCTAGATCATCTACAGCAATCACTTTTCAGATAAGTTTCTATTTAAGCCTATTTATTACTATTTTTAGAAATTTAAAAGAGGTCAAATTCTATAACAAATCAGTACATAATTATTGTAATTTATTTAACTAATTTATACATCTCAACCCTTTAATATAAACATAATATTTTCATTGTAAAACCCTAAAAAGGTTAAATCATTTGGTGAACTAGTCTTACCATGAATATTGCTTCAAACCCTAGCTTGCATTAATCCAGATTTTGTGTAATAAATTTAGGGCTAAATACTTATGATTATCTATTTTTTTTAGACCACCTAGCTAATTAAAATCAAATTCATATTAGGGTTTAAATTTATTTTACATATAATTTAAATTTGTGCAAAAGAAAACTTAGGTTTAAAAACCCTAACCCTAGATAACCCTAGGGTTCACATTTCTAATAATTACTAAGACTCAATTTATAACTTTCTACCATGATTATCATGATAGAAGCCATCTTTCATTTCACAGTACAAAGTTCCATACTTTGCTTAGTATGTTTATTACCAACCATTTGTAGAAAGGTACACATGTATGTTACTCCTATCATGGATTTGGTTCAAGATAAGCTTGTTTCATATATTGGTACTCCATCATGTGAGTCCCATTTTTCTACAGATCATTGTAATATGTCTCACTTTGAGCTACCTCTAGTTACTACTAGATGACATAGGGCTCAAAAAACTCCTTTTGTTATGCCTCTACCTACACCACTTGATTATCTACACTCTTATCCCACCTCTACTACTTGCCCAAAGAAAATAGTAGATTTCATGGTTTGAGTTGTCACGAGGCAGAACAGGGTGCCTCATCAACCTATACAAGAGCAGTGTAACCATACCAACCTTCCTCATCCTCAACACACTACAACAACAACTAGAAATTAGCAAAGAGAATTTGATATTTTGGATCAGTTGAGGAATACACCATCTAAAATATATATCTTGGAATTACTTTAAAAAGCAAAAATATTCAAAGATATTATGTTTCAAACACTAAATCACACATTTGTGCCTCATGATACCAAGCCATTATATTTTGCATCTATCATGAATACTATCAAAGATGTGGAGGATGTGATATCTTTTTCTAATGAGGATTTACCTTCACAATCAGTCATTGATCAAAACATGCTACTTTTTATTCAAGCTCAAATCAACAACACAGTTATTAAATGAGTTTTCATCAATAGTGGTTTAGGACTCGATATATGTAACCTCACTTTTTTTCAAACCATGGGGGTTAATATACCATCTATTCAAAAAACATACAAGAACATCTAAGGGTTTGATGGCATTCCTAGATAGACATTGGGATCAATCACATTATATATTATAATGGGACCAAAGGCATTATCTACACACTTTCAGGTAATGCCAAACTAATTACATTATAATTTGCTAATTAGGAGACCTTGGATACATGATACGGAGGTTGTACCTTTCACTCTTCATAAAAGTGTTAATTTTTTGCATTATGGGTACCTATAGACATGTCTAGTAGATAATTAGCCATTTAGATATTGTAGATTCACTGAGATGCTTGCATCGAGTACATCATCAGAGGGGACACCTCATGTTCTCATTGAAACCCCACTTCATCAGATTCCCATTGTAAAAATGCATACTTATGCAATATGGGAGTCTAGTAAGACTATTCATATACCACCTTTAGAGCTTCTTATAATATAGGCACCTTCACCAATGATAGAGGACCAACCTCTCCCGATATTATTACCTTCACCGAGAATAGAGGAACAACTTCTTGTCAGGGTGCGAAACACCGAAAGCACACAGTTGATTACCAAACCAAGCAACTTAATATGCAGAAATAAACTAGATTCAACAAGTAACTAGAATTCAGAATAACACAGAATATGAGAGACAATACACAACTTGTATTAATAACTCTTACAGAAAAGAATACAATAAAGAAGATGCCACTTCTTCTCCACCACCTCTTCATAGGTTTCCCACACCTCAAGTGAACAGTAATTTTCTCCTCAAAGCTCTCTCTACTAGGTCCCAACACCCAACTTAAACACAGAGTTGGTGTTCACCTTACACCTGTGCTCCACGCACTCCACAAGTGCTCCACGCACTCCACAAGTACTCAAAGTACTTCAAGTAGATCTCCCATGAACCTACAATAACCTGCAATTCAACAGACCATACTTATGGAAGGAACTGCCTTGCCTTCCTCTTAGCTCTCCATGTACTCCACGTACATACCAATGAGTACACACCGTACTCCAAGTAGATCCTGCCTGATTCTGCTCCCTGTTGTGTTATTGTCCTATCTGATCTCCAACCTACAGATCAATACTGTTTCTGCACACCTGTGAACCTTGACCTTGCACACACACACACCTGCAGATCAACGATCTTACTTACCATGTAGATCTCCTATAAGGGCCATGCTCACCTAATGACCAAGATCATACATACCTGAAGAATCCAGCTGACTCTCCAATCCAGCACCAACACAACTGGTACTGTGGCACTAGGAGGAACGCACCATTGCTCTACCTCACACACCGAAGGAGCTTATAATTATGCTCTCTTACTCCCTAGCACTAATTTACAATACAACCATGAGTCTATTATATAGAACTCATCCAAACAATAATTAGACATCTAATTACAATAATTAGATCCACAGCTATGAGTCTAAAATTAGCACTCATCATGCAAACACTTGGTTCGTTAGCTAACTGCCCGTAATAAACTCGCAATCGAACCACACAGGCGACCGACGTCGATCCCTGTCTGCCTGGAGGTGACCGACGTCGATCGATCCCTGATCGACATCGGTTGCTTCTCTTCAATATCCTACCGATGTCGGCTGATCAGACCGACGCCGGTTGCTCTGCAACTCAGCAACCCTCAGCAACCTCCTCTCTTGTTTACATCAGCGAAGCTTTTAGCTCCACAACCTAACAATCTCCCACTTGGAGATAAATAGCTACACTGTATCTGTACCTGTACTCCGTCTAATCTACTTCCTAGTTTGTATCCCTCTTCAAGCTCCCACTTGAAGACTAACCACCACACATCCCGTGGTGCACCTCCTGTCATTCGAGTACCCTGCCACATCTAAACCTACAAACACATGTAGTGAAGTCCTGACCCTGCATGTATACCTGCTACTGGTCCCTCTCAAAATCCCTGAAAACCCACTTCCCCGAATTGGCTCCTAACTCTCTGACAGCTCCCACTGCATGGGAGTACTCAGGTCTATACTAGACCTCATGTGATTTCAGACACTATACCTGTCCAGCCCTTAGTGTGCTGCGGCTCTGCATCCTACGTAATGAACCTCGCCAACACCTGATTCACATCAGCTCCCACTAGAGACAAAATCTACCTGTGATCTCCATGTCTCCCATGTCAAAGAATTTTGTTGCTCCAAACTCCTCATGACATGCCACCGAACTAATCTTACCCTTAGCTTAGCAAAACCCTATATGTACACCCCTGCTAGCTAGCATACTATCCACATACAGCAATAGAATGATGTTGCAATCATCATCCCCCTGGTAAGTCAAACCACAGTAGTTAGCCTGACATTGACTGAAGCCATGCTTCGTCCTCCACCTGTCAAAACCTGTACCACTATCCTGCAGCTTCCTCAAGACCATATGCCTGGTCTTCTGTCTCACATATCTGTTCTCTCTATTCTTCAACTAAGGTATCCATTCATCTTTGTGCTTTCATCCAGTTGGCAACCCTACCAAAACTCCCATTTGGTTCTGCATCATATCCCGGCCATGCTCCCACCTGTTTCCTGGATCCTTCCTGCTCTACAATCAGCAACAAGTATAAAGAAGAGGAACAACAAATTTGAGGGCCTACTTACATCTTCAGTCCTCTGTATGGGTGTTTGAGACTCCTTAATAGCATGCTATCCACCCAAAATCCGTTACAGTGACCGACCTCGGTCACTCCACAGTCTGCATCCGATCGACGTCGATTCCCATGCGTCTATCCCTGACTACCAACCTGTTAACGTCGGTGTCCCTATTGCCGATGTCGGTCCTCTTGACCGACGTTAGTCTTACCTACTGCCGATGTCGGTCCTTCTGACCGACGTCGGTCTTACCCTGCCCGACATCACCGGCTTTGGTCTGCACATGACCGACATCAGCACCTGTCTGTTCGAAGCTGGTTCTTCTTGACCGACATTGGTAACTGTGTTCGCCTGTGAGTGATGAATTTTTACTTGCGAGCTCCTTTGAATTAATATCCATGTCCAAACTACCTTGCTCAGAAGTATCCAACACCATCCACTGGTTTCTGTCCACCATCTCCTCCAAGAACACCAAGGCTTTCCAGTTCTTAAGCCTGTCAAATATATCTATCTTCCACTTAAGAACATGCATCTCCTTCCTGCTCATGTGACCAAGCCTACGAAGCCACGTCTCCACAACAGAAGAAGAATCAGTAATATAAACAAGTAGATAAAGGGTACCTATTTTCTTACCACTAGCTAATTCAAGTGCACCCGCTGTGAGAGTTATTGTGCATCTCTCATCACCCAATCTTTTTGAAGAAATTAGCCATATCTCCAAACTTGGGACCTGCATGACCTTCATCAACACTTGTGTGTTGGCCGCCTGCAATTTCAGCTTCACTTTCCCTTTGCCAATTCTTTGGCAAGGCTCACCAGCTCCTCTACCTAGGGCTGCATGGAAAGAGGCAACCGAATCTTTTATCCAAGATTTAACTTTATCCAAGAAACCTCCCAGAGCATCCTGTGCAACATCTGCTTCTTCAGTTTCTTCATGCTGATCTTCCACAAACCAACAATATTCTTTTACTTGCTCTTTCTTTCCATGGGACCTTAAGTGACCATCTATGTTTTTCAACTCCTCCATTCTTAGCTTACTTTCATTTGCCATTGCTCTACTCCCACTCAATCAGAAACCCCTGAGAGTGACCTGTAACCAAACACAAAACCTGCTCCCTGCAACCTTAGCTCTGATACCACTTGTCAGGGTGTGAAACACCGAAAGCACACAGTTGATTACCAAACCAAGCAACTTAATATGTGGAAATAAACTAGATTCAACAAGTAACTAGAATTTAGAATAACACAGAATATGAGAGACAATACACAACTTGTATTAATAACTCTTACAGAAAAGAATACAATAAAGAAGATGCCACTTCTTCTCCACCACCTCTTCATAGGTTTCCCACACCTCAAGTGAACAGTAATTCTCTTCTCAAAGCTCTCTCTACTAGGTCCCAACACCCAACTCAAACACAGAGTTGGTGTTCACCTTACATCTGTGCTCCACGCACTCCACAAGTACTCAAAGTACTTCAAGTAGATCTCCCATGAACCTGCAACAACCTGCAATTCAACAGACCATACTTATGGAAGGAACTACCTTGCCTTCCTCTTAGCTCTCCATGTACTCCATGTACATACCAATGAGTACACACCGTACTCCAAGTAGATCCTGCCTGATTCTGCTCCCTGTTGTGTTGTTATCCTATCTGATCTCCAACCTACAGATCAATACTGGTTCTGCACACCTATGAACCTTGACCTTGCACACACACACACCTGCAGATCAACGATCTTACTTACCATGTAGATCTCCTATAAGGGCCATGCTCACATGATGACCAAGATCATACATACCTGAAGAATCTAGCTGACTCTCCAATCTAGCACCAACACAACTGGTATTGTGGCACTAGGAGGAACGCACCATTGCTCTACCTCACACACCGAAGGAGCTTATAATTATGCTCTCTTACTCCCTAGCACTAATTTACAATACAACCATGAGTCTATTATATATAACTCATCCAAACAATAATTAGACATCTAATTAAAATAATTAGATCTCCAACTATGAGTCTAAAATTAGCACTCATCATGCAAACACTTGGTTCATTAGCTAACTGCCCGTAATAAACTCGCAGTCGAACCACACAGGTGACCAACGTCGGTCCCTGTCTGCCTGGAGGTGACCGACGCCGGCTGATCCCTGACCGACGTCAGTTGCTTCTCTTCAGTATCCTGCCGATGTCGGCTGATCAGACCGATGCCGGTTGCTCTGCAACTCAGCAACCCTCAGCAACCTCCTCTCCTGTTTGCATCAGCGAAGCTTTTAGCTCCACAACCTAACACTTCTCATTGTACAAACATCCTCATCCAGGATAGATGATGATATTATCATATCCTAGTTACCACTACTTAACAATTCAAAAGAGGCTTACATTCATAATTCTGACATAGATTCATAGGCCACTAGAGAGGATGATCAACCACCTATAGACATCGATGATTATATATGTGGATTGAGATTTACACTAGTGTGCCCAAGGGAGTATAAAGATAATTCAAAGGCACTTATAGCTCACCTAACCTCATTTGTTCAAGATTTTATAGCTATAAGATCCCATACTCAAGTACATTTAGAAGTAGATCCCCTGATCTATTTAGTACATATGGTCACATCCATGGATATCAATTCAATCATACATTTTTAGGTAGGGATCTCATAGGACAAACCATGCCAGATATTATAGCTATTACTTGATAGAGTGTTGATGTTATTACCCACAGTCTAACATAAATCAGCTAGTAGATTGTCATCATAGGAAAGGAAAACATTTTTCCACTTCCATAGACTCACAAGACATGATACAGACATGTACACAACACTACAACATAAACTAAATAAAGTTAAGGCTAAGGGCACTATTAAGATTATACAACCTCCACCTCATAGGAACCAACACCACCAGTGATACAAGATACAACATAGATACGATCATCATGATAGAGATGTCATTGATATGGATATTCACATCACGATCCATTGACTATATTGATATTTGTAGCAGATAGATATCTTTCACATGTGGCTATAAATGAGGATTATAATCCTAATACTTGCACTTTGGAATTTTTACACCACATTGGTTATCAGGAGAGTGAGCTACAACATGTTATACACTATAAAGACTCCATTAGACATATTACATTATCAGTTGCATGTGGCCCCAAGGTGGCCAACACATTATTTTTTTTAGCAGAGACACTCATATATAGGTTACACTTGGCAACGCATGGTTATAGGCGATGGATGTTATAGTTGATTAGTCAGAGAGATGCTTGACATTCACTCATGATGGACACATGGTTCACATTTTACATGATGACATCGATGAAAACCATAAGTTCACATAGATACTCCATGGTCTAATGTGGATTAGCCTAGGACCGTATGAGAGGCATCTTACATAATTAAGCAACATGCCATTCAAATGCATAAACTCTAGACTCATGCCAAGGATAAGGCCCCATTGATACATATAGATTTTTATGATGATCATGATTATGATAACTTATTTGAGTTTGGTCAGGATTAGTATCTGACACTAGATGATCTTCTACCAGATCCACCATTTGATTATCCACATCCCATGGATGTGATCTTGGGTCTCTAGAGACATTACACTTGAATTATGTTTCATTTATATTTCCAAAATTTACTTCTACTCCCTTGGTCCTTGTACATAGTTTATTTTCATTTGCTTATACATAACTTATACTCAAAAACCCCAAAAATAATATAACATGTCAAAATACAAAAATATTCAAATATTTCAAAAACACAAAATTTATAAATTATATGCATTGTTATGTTTACATTTATACTACTTGATATATATTGCATATTGCTAGCTATCCTAGTATCATCAGTTTTATCGTACACATATGTTTCACTTGTTCTTATTGAGTGCTTGCAGATTCTAGATAAGACTCCAATCCACTACACTGATCCAGACCGACTATCATCGACCCACTGGGGGCATTTTACACCGATCCAAGTTTATACATTTGATACATTCACCCACTTGGGGGCATCTCCTACACAGTTGTTATAACCAAATTCTATCTTATATACTATACATTCTAGTTTATGCATTGACTTATCTTGATATTGATCATTGTTCCTCATTTATCATATTTTTTTCCAAATATCACTAGTTAGACTCAGTATATATGCATCCTCGCATCTACATAGATTTGTACTACATATTTATACATGCTTTCATTTCTATTTATTCTAGATTAAACTTGACTATGTTCATATGCTTATTCCATCTTCGAGGGTATTTGAATATGCCATTGTTCTTTAGCTCTACACCACTTCTCTATTTTTATGCCTTGGACATGTGCCCATATCCTTTGTGTGTGTTTTTTTTGCTTCTATATGCGGACATTTGAACATGTCCTTTTATGTGGCTTTATGCCAAATTGCTTGTTGGTTGCATATGTGGACATTTAAACATGTCCTTCTATGTTTTCATTCTCATATTTAGTGACATGTGTCCATGTCCCATATATTATGGCCCCTTCACCTATATTTTACATGCCTCATGTGCTTGTATGTTTGCTTCCTTGTATGCCTCTACACCATGACACTTGTACTTGTTTTTTACACACACACTAGTTTTTTATGCCATGAGGTTTCTCATGCATCTACCCTTCCTACTTGGGAGTCATGATGGACATCATGCCCTTTCCCCTTAGGTAGTTACTCAGATTTGTTGTTATACATCGATTACATATATCTTGACACCCATGTGCAATGCTAGATTATAACATACATCTTAAATTACTTACTCATACTCAGATACATTTACATTTTGATGTTATGTTTGTACATTATATTGGAATATCATGTACATGCTCCTACTAATACATTTTTTAGAGATACTTATTTAGAGGGAATTTCTTACACATATTTCACAACTCCCCTCAAAATAGGGGGCATTCACCAGGGTTTGTCACAGAGATCAAGCTCCTACTTTATTTTTCACGTATACATTTCAGCAAATAGGCTAAAATTTAGACATTGGACTCAAGGCAAACATAGAATAGAATAAAGACTCAAAATTCAATTTAGATCACTCAAAAATTAGACCAAGTAGACATTAGAGCATCTAGATTGGGACTGTAGTGCCATTGGGTGATATTGTACACTATAGGGCACTAATGTCTAGTATCCCCAGCTTTAGGATAGTTTGGATCATTCAGATTAGTACACCAGGTAAAATATATATTTGTATAGATACAGTCACAAGTTTGATAGTTATGTTTATATTTTACTTAGATTCATTCATTTCGGCTCAAATTCATACCAGTTTCTTAGATTTGGTGGCATCATGCATGGCATGATCACTCCCAAAGTCAATTTAGTTACATAGATTTAGCTATTACATACTCAATTCAGATTCAATATACTCAAATACCAAATTGGGGGCATGTGTGTGGCACATAGTTTCCATATTCAGCTAAAGACGGGTTAATCATATGGAATGGCAAACTCCATGTCATTATCTATGCTATATACACTTTCTATCACATTCTAGGTTGTCACCATATTCATGCCTTACTCCATCTATAGTGGTTCACATTCTTGAGTGTCTAAGAGCCACCTAATATACTTGAGTGTCCATAGAGCCAAATACATGATTAGATTATACTCAGTTAGGTACTTTTATCACTTTTCATAGTGCAGTTATAGATGCATCTACTTCACATAGGTGGGCAATTATGGATTCATGGCCTACTTGATTTCTTGATCCACCTACATGAGAGGGTTAGACACACTTACAGTCTTATTCAATTTATTCATAAAGATCAGGATCCATCGAGCAAGGGTGGGCAATGATGGAATCAAAATTGGATTGAGTTATTGAGCCACCAATATGAGGATTGAGCAAACAATTAGCTTAGTATAAGATATTCAATAATATGATCATTATGTACACTCACACACATAAGTTGTCAACAGGTTCATGTATTTGTTCACATACCCAACGATGTGTATTCCTTCCTTTTCTCTCTCTTTACTTAGCATTACTTAGTTACTTTATTTCAACATAGTCTTTTGTTTTTTATCATCTCTTAAGTAAGGATTGATTTTTTCATGTTTCATTTTAGGACATGGATTTGGATCATGTTTCACATATGCAGACCCAAAGTCACATACTTAGACTCAGCTACGTAGGCTTCACTTCCAAGGTAAGTATAGGTACGCTTCTTTTTCCTTTATACTAGTCATTATGCTTTGTTGCATTAGTATCATAAAGTGGGGTGAAAGCTAATCACCTAAAAGTGGTAATTGGATGCTAAGAGTGTCATTTGAGTTACCCTATTCTTAGACTAGCCCTAGACCTATCTTAGAGCCTTAGACTTACTTTTCTAGTCATTGAGTAGACCACAGTCACCTACAGTTAGCCAAAAAATGGTCCCAGAACTTACTCATCAGTATACCAAGTGGATATGAGTGCCACATTTGGGACACTACAACCACATGGTACAAGCATCCCCAACTGGGTGCTACTGTCCTTAGCCTGAAATCTTCCCAAACAATACTTTTTCAAATGTGTGCCCCTCCTAAGCTTAGCCTAATCACATTTTCTTATTTACGCAAGCAACAAAACTATATAAATATAAGTATAATTCACCTCTATTCACTAGATGTAAAATAGATGTAAAAACACATTCAAACCAAAGACAAGTTGAGAAAAATTAAGGTATTTGATCCCTATTCTACCCTACTTCTACATACTACCATCTATAGTAGCCCTAAACCCAATTTTCAAATATTTCAAAGCTCAATCATAGTCAAGACATTTAAGTCCACTCTCATTCTAGAATGCACTTGCACTTGCATCAAACACTAGGTGGGAGAACTACATCGGGCTTTATCCCTCTTTGAAGTGTTGGTATGTAGACAACTCTCTTCACAGTAGAGTGTTGAGGATATCCAGCCTATCCTAATAATGAACACACAATTTTTTCTCATGTCATACTTGCAAGTAGGATTAGGGTTTGCACACTAAATCAAGGTTTACATGCACAACACAAAGCTATAGGTTTTGTGCATGCAAGAATAGGACCTAAAAACACAGGCACAAGTGCTCCCAAAAAATAGGAATAGTCCCATAAATGGGACACTACCACCACTTGAAGGACACTACATAAACATGGCACTACTATCCATACTGGTTGCTAATATTTAGTGAGCAAATGAACACCATAATCTTGTTGATGACACTCAAAACTATCTAGAACCTAGTTTTCATAACCTAGACCATCCGTAATAGTCACTTTTCAAATAAGTTTCTATTTAAGCCTATTTATTACTATTTTTAAAAATTCAAAAGAGGTCAAATTTTATAACAAATCAGTACTTAATTATTGTAATTTGTTTAACTGATTTAGATATCACATCCTTTTAATCTAAACCTAGGTTTTACATAGTTCAACCCTAAAAGGTTAAATCATAAACTTAAGTCAATGATGTAATGTGAGAGGGATTGATCTCCTTTAATTTAGCGATGGGCATCCAATAAATAAATTTTAATGTGATACCATTGATGGTTCTCCATGCAAGACCATCCTAACTCTTAAGTACCATGGTTGTGCCTAATAAGTCCCATTTAGTATACCTTTGACTAGCTATAAATGACATCATATTTAGATTTTGATTAGAAACATTATATACCATAATGTCATTTGTAATCGAATGATTTGAATCAATAAAAGCATGTATATATAGATGAAAATTATTTGAATCATCATTTGGGATTTCATGGTCATCGAATGTGATGAATGGTAATTACTTTTGATAATCGATAACCATTCCAATAATACTATCAATGATGTGGTCTTTTGAAACCATTTGTTGATGTATATAGGTACTCACAAGAATATCATATTGTTTCTTAGTATCATGATTAAATAATGGATTTTTGAAAATTTGCATGTGTTGATTAGGTGTTTTGACATATTAGTTCAATATAGTATTATGTCCTTCAGCTTTGATGACATTATTATCATTTATATATTGTATCTTATGTTTAAGTTCAAATAATTGATTGGTAGAATGTCTATAATCTCTATGGTAATCACAATATTGATTTAAATCATACCCCTTTGGTAAAGGTCGAGAAGTATCCTACTAATATAAAAAAGGTAAAATATCGTATTATAATCTAGTAACAATTTATTTATTTTGTGAGGAGGTTTAAGTAATCTTGTAAATTGTTGAAGAGTCCTAGAATGTGGAAATACAATCTTGTCAAGTGGTTTAAAATTTCATTTACAATTTTAGCCTCAAACTTAGATTGAAAAGTCAAAGCATCATTAGGCTTAGCTTTGAATGTTGATTTTCCCTGATATTTGGATGACAGTAGAGGTATAATCATTACACGTATACTTGAGCCTATTCACATCTAAAATTTTGAGTTCATAGTTACAAACTATATAAAAAATGTCTTTGAAATATTTGGATGTGTTGAACTTAACTTTATCTTTCTGTGGTTGAAGCAAGCTATTGGAGAAAATAATTTGTGGCTCACTATCAGGGATTTAATGAGTAATTTTTTTAAGCATGGTTTTGAATCTAAGCACATATTTATTAATAGTCTCACTAGATCCTTATTTGAGTTGGGGAATTTTAGAAAATGTAATATTTTGGTTAATTTTTATAAAAAGGTGTGCTAATAATATGTCATCTAAATCATTAAAATGATGTACAAAGCCTATAGGTAAGGTGTAGAACCAATCCATGGGAATTTCCTTGAGACTTTTAGGTAAATATTTGGTTATAAGTGCTTCATCATGTTAAAAATCATATGATGAAGAAAGATAGGACTGAATGTGATGTGGAAGATCACCCTTACTATTGGATTGATCAAATTTGGGCACTAGAAAACTAGTATGAAAAAGATGAGTGAGGACCTCATTATCAGGTACCTAAAACAACAAACATGCTCTGATACCAGTTGTCGGGGAATCCAAAAACAAACACACTTGTTCTGATCCCACTTGTTAGGATCTTGCTCCTCAGAAAGAGCACAATATGATTACCAAATACAAGCAATTAAACATGCGGAAATATCCAAAAGTACAAGTAACTAGAATTCACCAATAGCACAGAATATGAGAGACAATACACTATCTTGTATTAACACTTTGTACAGAAAAGAATACAATAAAGAGCCACCACACTCTTCCACCTTACAGAGGCTTCCCACACCCCAAGTGTATAGTAATTCTTCTTCAAAACAATCTCCTACCAAAAACGGTCCCAACATCCAACTCACACACAGAATTGGTGTTCACCTCTCCAACCAGTCAGTAATAACCCTGCCAGTACACCAAGCACTCTATAGTACTTCAAGTTGATCTCCCATGAACCTGCAACCTACAATTCAACAGACCATACTTACAATGGAAGGATCTTCCTTGCCTTCCTTTCTAGCTCATTAGTGGAACTAGGAGAAACACACACTTTGTTCTCTTCACTAGCACACTTTACAATACATGCCAATGGGTCTATAAATAGATCCCAGACTTAAACAATAACTTAGACTCTTAGTTTACTATAATTATCCACGTAGCTCAAGACTTGAAATATCCTTTACATGCAAACACTCCGTTCACTAAACTAACTGTTCGTGTAACGAACAGTTTTGGAACACACAGGCGACCGACGTCGGTCCCTGCTTGCATGGTTCTACCGACGTCGACCGACTCCCTGCCGACGTCGGTTGCCTTCTGAACTGATCATGACCGACGTCGGTCATGCTACCAACGTCGGTGCTTCTGGGTCTTCAGCAACCTCCTTTTCTTTGTCTGCAACAAGTTGAAGCTTTTAGCTCCACAACCTAACACTCATGATCAAATGGATTGTGTAGAATGTATTGAGAAGAATCCACGTGCCTATATATTTGAGAACTTTGGGATAATTTTTAGATTTTTAATTTCACATCTTGAAAATGTTGTTAAACTAATGCATCTTGAGATTTACTAGCATGTGTATGAGTTGAAGCATCATTAACATCAGTAGGAATGAATGCCTTCTTGTTTTGATTGAGACAAATAAATAAAGAATTAGGAACACAAATATGTAGTGGATTAGAGATAAGAGGCACAAAATAAGCATTAAGTCGTGTAGGAATATTAGGACTAACCTTAGGAGGAGTCGCACTAGGTGGAGGCATTGAAGGATTAGTTGGAGCACTAACCTCACCATTAAATGTAGAAGTGTAGCCTCTAATAAGCATATTATAAACATTCAAGGGAACATTGTTAGAATTCTCAAGTGGTGGTTCATCATCCCTAAGTCTCTTTTATACTTCCTTTAACTTAAGTGACATAGGTTCTAAGCATGCAAGATTTTTTTGAATTAAACATCTAAATTTACCAAGCCTAGTAACTTTATTGGGATCAACATCATCAAAATAATTTGCATCAACACAAATATTATCCACATAATCATCATCATAATTTTAATTCTCAACATAGCCATATCATTTATATCATCTGTACTATTTGCATTTTTATTCAAATTGACATGTGCAATTTCAATAATAATATAAAAAGTATGGATTTCACAATCATTTCTCATTTTTTATTACAAAGAAGAACGAATAAGAAATAAAGGAAGTTGAATCAAATCACAAGTAGCACCACTCAATATAGTAATTCACCTAGTAGATTTTATTGTTTTAGGTTTCCTAGTGTTCATAAGATGTAAGCATAATAAACATAAAGAAAATAGGGCTAATGATTGAGCAATGAGGTAAGAAAACAACACATGGTTCAAAAAATCAAATCTAAAATTTAAAAAACAAACCCTATGGGGATGAGGGTTATGAATCTCATGGTTTTAACATTCAAAAAACATGGGTTTTCATATAAAAAAATTGATTATGTATGGTTTAGGGTAAATATTTCATGCACAAATAATTAAAACTAGTACATAAGCTAGATCTATGATATAAAAATAAACTACAATAATCATGTTTTAACTATGCCTAATAGTAGTAATTAAAATTATAACAATGATTGAATAAATAATGTAAATGAGGAAAAGACATACAGAGATGAAAATAGACACACTGGGTAGTATTATATAATTACGGAACTAGAAATTGACTATGGAAGCTAACTGTACCAATTCATGTTAATCTAGATCTAAACTATTTCTAGGATAAAATCAACAAGTCACCTATTTTTTATGGGACAAAATTAGTAGGCCATTAACTTTTATGGGGTAGAATCAGTATGCTACCAATTTTTCACCTTTGGTGATGCCAATTATGTACCTAGGCATTGATTGTGTGTCTGCTACTTTATGTTTTTATTTTTATTTTATAGGTCAATATGCACTATGATGACAAATAGATTTTTGGATACATTGAGAAAAATTAAAGGGAATAATCCACTAAAATATATCTCTATTATGCCTTGACCTAACCCTCAAATGTAGCAACAAAATAGGTTGTGTAAGTTACTTGACTCAAGAAATCTCTTGAAGAGTTGAAGCTACATATCCCAAACACTTAAAATCAAAGTCAATTTAGTTTTGTTATGTATGTAAGTGAAATCCAAACCCAAGTGAGAGAAAAGGATTCACCTCTTTTCCAAGATAATCAAATTAAACTATATGCTTCTACTATAAACTTATTTTAGAGAGAGGGAATGAGGGCACATGACTTGGATTTGTAAAAAAAGTAATGTAGGCTCAATATGAATGCTCCTTGAAAAGTGTAGTAAATGAATTAAATTAATGTACTATTCAAACTTAAGGAGGTTCGTACTTGATCATCACTTGGTAAAATGACTAAGGAATGATTTGTATATATAGGGCTCTTTATCACAAGATGCACATATGTTAACTTTAGGATAGTGTGATAATAAAGATTCAAGTTGTGTGAAATCAGGCCAAAGCTTAATGGTCCCAAAAAATCATGAGGGACAAAATCAGCAAGTCACTAATTCTTTCAAGGACACAATTAGAAGTCTATTGATTCTGACCCAGGAGAAAAATAGGCTAAAAATGGAGATAAACCTTCTTTGATAATGGATGATTATGATCCTAAAGATGAAAATAGATAAATAAGACTTGAACTGTGGAATATAATTGGATCAAGGCTAAATAGATGCCAATGAGGGTCAGAAGGTGTCAAAAAATAGCTAAATGTACACAAGTGAACCAAGTGTGTAAATGCATGCCAAAGATGTAATGGAAAAGGGTGTTGTATCAAAATTAGGTGTCTATAATAATTATATTCCCAAAAAAATCTCAATTTCAAATAAAATTTTCTTTACCTCTCATATCTATCGTGGCTCATGTCATTCCCCATATTCCTATGTCCATTTCTTACATTTCCCCTTTTACATATTCCACCCCTTTATCCCTAGTCCCATCCTCTTTTCAGTATTAAATATCTCAATATCAATTCCATGATCCTTATATTATCCAATCAACATTCCTCTTCAATCATTAACCCTTCTCTAAAAATTTCTACCATGAAGAAAACCCTTCATGATAAACAAAACAAAATGAATAACCCTTTCTCAAGGGTTATAAAATTAAATAGCAAGATGGTCACTTTTGATGATATTCTTCTTAACCCTTTGGCTCATGATATTATTTATCACCATTTTCCTCTATACTTTGGCACAATAAAATTTTAATTATGTAATGGAAAAGGAGATGGACCTTCATATCATATTACAGTATTTTATGCTTCTTGGAATTTTCTCATGATAATGAATTATAAACTAAACTCCCAAAAAGCCTAAAATATTATGCTCTTGAGTAGTTTTATGCTCTTTTAACTAGATCCGTTCATCACTTCAAAACCCTTAAGAATGATTTCTTGTATCAATTTGATATTAACATTGGAATTAAATTTATATTTGCTAAATTAGCTCAAATTAGACAAGACACCAATGAAAACATTAGTGATATGTGCTTAGATTCGAAACAATGCTTACTAAAATGAGTTATGAGTCACTAGATGTTGAACATTAGATATTTTGTGTTAATATTTTTTTTCCAATTATTAAAAAAAAAATTATCCATATTTTGATGAGTTTTGCAATGTTGTTATAGAATTTGAAGTTAAACTTTGAATACAGAGGTTTTCTCTTCTTCTCCTTCTTCAAAATTTCAAAGTAATCCAAAGTTTAAGAGTATAAGTAATAACGGTGGGTTTTTATTTTTAAAAATAGTGATTGAAGTGTAATAACACTACACACAATTAAGTAAAATTGTGTCAAAAGGGAGATCATGTGCTAAATATAGTAAACAATTTAGATCTACTTAATGTTGAAAGAGGGAATGAAAGCATAATGAACTGTAAACAATCACTAACAATGAAAAGAAAGAGATGGAGAAAGAAATAACTAAAATAAACACACTTTGGTATTGATAGTACCTGAAAATGTAGAAGAAAGTACTGGAGCTGTGCAAACTGAAATCTATAAATCAGATTGTGTCATATGTAGATGACCAAAATCAGCCATCATTGATTATGGTCAACCAAAATCATACATCCAATAAAGGCACTTTTTTTAACAATTGTGGTACCTTGTTATGATTATGGAAATTTTAGTTTTCATTGTTTGAAACTTTGTAGGGTCCTTCATCTTTAGTAGATGCCACGTATTGAGGGGTGCAACTATATTGTACTTTTTTATATTAATCATTTGTATGTCTCAGTATAAGCAATAATCATAGTGATTAAGGATTTAAGGGCCATTTCCAAACAATCCCAGATTCCAACTTCAATTCAAAAATTCTTAGTGACATATTTACTCTAGGGTGTGGAGGCCCATTGTATGAGGACATATAAGATTCGAACTCCACCTCACCTAACTATATTCTTCGACAGTATGATGTAATTAATTTCAATATATAGCATTTATTATTTTGCACTCACCCATGCCTATGTAGGAAAGTGGTTTTATAGGTTTTTAGAATTGTCATTTTCAACTACAAATATATACATCAACATTATCCTTTTTAGTATCTTTTATATATTCTACTTTAAAGTGTATTCCTACACCCATGCCATTTACTTCATGGCTAAGAATGTACTTAAAATGGGGAAAAAAATAGAATCATTGAACGCTCCCATGGCATTTATTTCATGTCGATTTATGTCAATTTATTGTCAATATTGAAGGTACAAATGAGTTACAACATAAAAATTAATTTCAAGGAAGTAAAGAGTATAACCTTGTAAACAAACACAAAAAATCATATTTCAATTGTAGACAATTTTCCAGGAGCAACTTTCCTATCCAAACACATACCAAGAGCATTTTTATGGTTCTATAAACCTTTGATTATATCCAAATTTTAAGGTGATAGCCATCACACCTTTAGTTGCATGTTTTTAGGGTTAAATTTCTACAACATTGTACAAGATATGTCACTTTTATACCTTTGTGTTTATTTTTTTATCATTTCATTTGTTTACTAAACATATTTTCTATATTTTTAATATATTGTGGATCCTTAATTAAATATATATAATTCATCTATTTGGCATGGGTTCTATTTTTGTGGATACAACTATATTTATTTTTAAAAACTCTTAGAAATAAAAATCCAAAAAAGAGTTCCATTGAGTTACATTTTTTGTACACATAATACAAATGAATGTTAAAATCTCCATTTATGAAAATTTAGAAAAGGACAATTCTTATATTAGCTGAGAGAAACATCAAAGGTGTTCTTTTCACAAGGTGATAAGCAAGTTATCATCCATAATCCCGACTCGTGCTCTTATTTATGGGCCTTATCCTCCCTCATAATAAACCAGAAGACTAATAAAAGAATTAAAGGACTACAAATTAAATATCATTCAATTTAACAAGGAAAGTAAAAGCACCAATATTAAAAAGAAAAAGAAAAAGGACCTGTTATTAAACATAACGACTAAGGAAAATGAGTTATAAATGCTAGTTTTTATTTTTTCATGAAACCCATAATGCTTGTTATGAGTCGACATTCAATGCAAAACTCACTATAAATAAAGCAATTAGATATAATAATTATCTTAGGAATCATTAATATTTTATTTACTATAGATATGGCCATTATATACCATTTTTCCTAGATCACAAGAATTGGGTATATAACAACTTTTAGAGTTTAAGGAGTGACCTAAACCTTTTTTAAATTAGTATTGATAGGGATATAGCTTTGTCAGATGAGGACCCTCCTCATGCTCATTGTACTTAAGTCTTTCTTCATTATAACACTCTTATGGTTGAGGGTTTATATTTGAATGGTTGATGGTGACAATCAAGATGGATGGAAGTATGCTCATGCAACTTTCTATGGAGGTTCAAATGTTTTAGACACAATGGGTAAGCCTTGTTTTCTTCACTCAGTACGTTGTTATCTTTTGATGAGAAATACATAAATGTCAAATATACTAATTGTATAACCAATAGGGTATGGCCACTAGGGTATATGGAGAAAAATAACATTACTATGTGTGCATGTGAAATGGACAACCCTAATTGAATGTTTTTTTTTAGTGTTCATTATTGAACCTCTACTGGATTTGATATTTCTTGAGGTTTTCTAACCTTAGTTTGATCATGCTTGTGAAGTGTGACTTTTTCCACCCATTTTTTTGTATGACTAGCACTGTAAAATTAATTGTTTATATTAATATATATACACTTTTTAATCAAAAAAAAGTGTAGTTGATTAATTATTTTCTTATTTTTGCTCTTGGTTTCAGTTGATTCTTGTGGATATGAGAACTTGTATGCTCAAAGATATGGTCTAACTACAACTGCATTGAGCATCGCTCTGTTTAATAATGAGGAGGCTTGTGATGCATATTTTGAGAAATGGTCTAACTAAAACTACATTAAGCCCTCTGTTTGAGAAATCTCATGCCATGTTCATATTCCTTCCTAAATAAAATGCAGTCATTGTGCATGCATCATAATTGGCATAAATAACCCCTAAATTTTATGATATTTATTACACCTCTCGATATGAGAAATGTGTTCTTTTTGGACAACAAACTAGTTTTTAATAAGCTACAATTAAAAACACAAAAAATAAGATAAATCTTACATAATATAAGAAAAATATAATATATGTCAAACATAATATATAGTTATGGAATTGTCATCTAACTTCAATAAAGCATTTGATGTTTGACCAACAAAATCTTGTTTTCAAGTCCATCAACAACAATATAACACCTAAAATGGATGTTTTAGACCATCTGACATAAAAAAATAAGTTTGATAAAAAAAATTAAAAAAACTTTTTTCAATTTTCTCGAGATCATTGTCTTATTAAGTTGATCTTCACAATAAACATCACTAACTTTATCCTCCACATCATCATCATCATGATCATTGTAAAATAAATGGTCTACCATATTTTAAAGTCTAACTCACTCTTCTACTACTAAAACATCTTCAACAAAAGTTCCATAAAAAGGTATTTGTTTATTTCAGCACTACAACATTTCTTTTGAATGATTTTTTTAAGAAAAGTTTTATTACTACTTATGATGTTATTAAGATGCATTTCATCTTCAATATGGAACTGACAGAAGATGTACTTTACCATTTTCATTAGTTGAAGCCAATATTGAATATCAAAGTCACTATCTGAATATTCAGTATCAGATACACTCATATGAACTTATTATTAGCATAATATTGTGATGGATTCATTTGAAATCAACATATAAAAACATTTTTTTACCTCAAAAAACTATTATTTGGTGGAATATGTGATCATTCCCATGCATCCTCCTCTTCTTTCGCTTCTTTTATGTTTATCCCTACCTCAATGACAAGGTTGGGATGACTCTCCCTATACATAAAATGGCAAATGAGTAATTTATTTTTATATTACTGCAAACATGAAAAAAATTGAAATAGCAAATGAGTAATTTAGCTTTTAACATAAAATTGAAATTGTCTATGCAATATTAAGATTACATATACTCCCTGATGAAGAATTTTGTTCTCATGATGAAAATATTTGTATAATGGATGATGTATACCAATTTGATGATGACATACTATTTATAATACAAAAGATCAATTGTTTAAACAAATTTTATTTTACACAAAAATTATATCTCTATTTAGCTATTCATATTTGTAAGCTTTGAAAATATAAACTATCAAATATTAAAAAAATCATGTGAAAAAAAAAATCCTCGCCTTATTATTTTAAAAAACAATTTGCTATTTTTCCATGTGAATTTTAAAACTCTTAGTTTCCACCGAAATTTAAAATTGTCTTACTAAGCATAAATTGAGTTCACAACATGCCCTAATTTTATATCATATGGAGAGGAAGATTATTTTCTCTTAACATTAATTTTTTTAATGGCTAAAGGACAATATTAATATTAGTGCCATTTTTATGCTAATTAAACATCACACACAAAACTAAATGAAAAATAAAAATGATGCAAAAATGACTCCATTGATGGCACAAATTGCACTTATTATAATATTTGATCCTTATATTTTTCACTTAATATTTCTCTTCAATCATCACCCCTCCTCCAAAATTTACTACCGTGATGCACACCCTTCATGATAGAAAAACAGAATGAAACCTTCTCTCAAAGGTTATAAAAATTTAATAGCAAGAGGGTTACTTTAGATGATAATTGTCTTAAACCTTTGAATCTCATGAAATTATTTATCACCATTTTCTTCCATACGTTGATGCACTAAAATTTTAATTGTATAATGGAAAAGGAGATGGACATTCATATCATATTAAATAATTTTATGCTTCTTATTCGGAATTGTTTTATGATGATGAATTATTAATTAATTTTTTTCTTAGAAGTGGAAAAGATTATACTCTTGATTAGTTTTATGCTCTTCTAACTAGATAGTCATTACTTCAAAACCCTTGTGAATGATTTCTTATATCACTTTCCTACTAATATTGATGTAAATGATATATTTTCTAAATTAGTTTAAATTAGATAAAATATTAATGAAAAACTTAATGACTATGTACATGGATTCAAAACAACGTTTAATAAATGAGATACCAATCATTAGATAATGAAATCTAGATATTTTTGTATTGATAGTTTGCTTCCAATTATTGAAAAAATGTTTTTTATTTTTATCCATCTTTTGATAAGTTTTTTAATATTTTTATATGATTTGAAATTAAGGTTTTGGATACAAATATTCTCAAGTATGAAACTTCAATGTCTTTTCTTCTTCTTCTTCAAAATTTTAAAGCAACACAAACTTTAATAGTAGAAACAATAAGGGTGGGTTTTTATTTAACAAAAAAGTGATTCAAGGGTAATAAAACTACACATAATTAATTAAAAATATGGCACAAGGGAGAACACGTTAAATATAGTAAATTATAACAATTTAGATCTACCTAGTACTTAAAGAGGAAACTTTAGTATAATGATCTATAAACAATCACTAGCAATGACTAAAGAAAAGAGGAGGAAGAGAAATAACTGAAACGAATACACTTAGATACTGATAGTGCATAAAAATATAGATAGGAAGGTCTTGGAGTTATGTAGACTGAAATCTAGAAATTAGACTGTGTCATATGTAGATGATCGTAATTGACCACCATTGATTATGGTCGACCAAAATCGTATCCTCATAAAAAGACATTTTTTTGTCGATTGTGGTCTCCTGCAATTATGGACATTTTATTTGCACTTCTCAAAATGCTATGGGATTCTTCATCGTCATTAGACACCGTGTCTCATGGGGTGCAACTATATTCTATTTTTTTTACTATTCATTTGCATGTCTCAGTATATGTAGTATTCATATTAATTATAAGATTCAAGGCCTGCTTCTAGATGAACCCAGAGTTTCAATTTTAAATCATAACTGCTCAATGAACTAGTTATTCATATTTACTCTAAGGTGTGGAGCCCCATCACCTAATGACATATATGGATCATACTCCACCTCGCCTAACTATAATCTTTGATGGTATAATGGACCCATGGGACTTCTTGCTACATATTGAAAACAAAGGAGGTCTCGTGTTACAATTAATTTTCAAATCTAGCATTTAATATTTTCCACTTACCCATGCCACTGCAAGGAATTGGTTTCACAGGTTCTAATAATTGTCATTTTCAATCCCAGAGATCCAGATCAATGTTGTCCTTTTTAGTATCATTTATATATTCTACTTCAAAGTGCATGCCTACACCCACACCATCTACTTCGTGACTAAGCACTCACCTCAAAATATGACAAATTTTGGAATGCTAAAATGCTCCCACAACCTTTATTTCATGATGATAAACAATCGATATTATAGTTGCATGCAAGTCACACCACACAAATTAATTTCAAGGAAGCAATGACTATAAAAAGGGAAATAAACACAAAAAATTATATTTCAGTCACAAACACTTTACAAAGAGCTAACTTTCCTCTCCAAAGACCTACCAAGAATATTTTGTACAGTCCTAGAAACCTTATCCAATCATATCTAAATTTCAGGGTAAAATTCATCACAACATTGTACATTTCTAGGTTCAATTGTGTACAACATTCTACACAAGATACGTGACTTCTATCTCGTTATATTTATTATTTTGTTGTTCCATATGTTAATTAAACATCATTATTATATTTTACATGTATTGTCTTTTCTTAATTAAATATATCATTGTGTGCATGTTTAAGAATCAACATTTCGGATCACACGCAGTGATTCATCATCATTCTATTCTCTAGCTGATGATGAATCACTGAGTATGATCCGAACACGGTTATATCCAAAAACACTCTCTAACATCCAACATGAACCATGGAAATACTATTGTTCTTAAATATATTATATGAGATTACATTTGTGTGTAGACAACTATATTTATTTAAAACAAAATATTTATTAAAAAAAAAAGAGGTAAAAAACAAGTTACAAAAAACGAAAAAAAAAAAAAAACTAGTTCCATTATTCATACATGTTATCAATGGATGCTAGAAGACTCCATTTTAAAAAAACCAGGGAAAGACAATTCTTGTGTTGAATGAGAGAAGCATCAAAGGTGTTCTTTTCACAAATTGCCAAGCAAGTTATCCATCCATAATCCCCACTAATGGCCTTTTTTGGGGGCCTTCCCTCCGTCTCAAGGAACCAAAAAGACTGATAAAGGAATTAAAGGACGAAAATTGAACTTCATTCGAACAAACAAAGTAAAAGCATGAATAGTAAAAAGAAAAAGAAAAAGAAAAAGGCCCTGTTAACGAACATAACGGCCAAGGCACATGAGTTATAAATGCTCATTTCTCTTCTGCTTATTAGCAGAAGTGGACATTCAAAGCAAAACGCTCTAGTAATCATTAAGATTTTATTAAGTATAGAGCTGCCCATTATATACCACTTTGCATTTGCATCACAAAAAATGGATATACAGCAGTTTTTTAGAGTTTGAGGAGTGACCTAAACCTTTTTTTAAATTAGTGTCGATTGGGCTATACTTTTGTAAGATGAGGACCCTCCCCATGCTCATTATACTTGAGTCTCTCTTAGTTATAACACTCTTATGGTTCAGTACTTGTATTCTAATAGTTGCTGGTGACAGCCAAGATGGATGGAACTATGCTCATGCAACTTTTTATGGAGGTTCAGATGCTTCAGGCACAATGGGTAAGCCTTACTTTCTTCATCTAATATATGTTATCTTTTGACCAGCTCTACATAAATGTCATAATATACTAATTGTAGAACCATTAAGTTATTTTGGGAAAAATAACATTACCATTTGTGCATGTAAATTGAACAACCCTAATTGAAAGTGTAGTTCATTAGTTATTTTCTTGTTTTTGTTCTTTGTTGCAGCTGGTGCATGTGGATATGGGAACTTGTATGCTCAAGGATATGGTCTAGCTACAGCTGCATTGAGTACTGCTCTGTTCAACAATGGAGAGGCTTGCGGTGCATGTTTTGAGATAAGATGTGTGGATGATCCAAAGTGGTGCCTTCCAGGGAGTCCCTCTGTGTTTGTCACAGCCACCAACTTCTGCCCTCCAAATTATGCTCTTCCTAATGACAATGGTGGGTGGTGTAATCCTCCCAGAGAACATTTTGACATGTCCCAACCTGCTTTTGAAATGATTGGCATTTGGAAGGGAGGAATTGTACCTATCCAATACAGAAGGTAAACAAACCATAATTTAATTTGTTTTTTTTTATGATTGTTGAGATGGGTTTTTAATATGTTTTGATTCTAATTTTTTTTTTGGGTGCAGGGTCCCTTGTGTTAAGGAAGGAGGCATCAGGTTTACCATTAATGGGAATTATTACTTTTACCTGATTCTCATAACAAATGTTGGTGAAGATGGAGATGTGGTGGATGTGAAGATAAAGGGATCCAACACTGATTGGTTTTCTCTAACAAGGAACTGGGGACAGAACTGGCAATGCACAAACAATCTTAAGGGGCAGTCTCTGTCTTTTCAAGTTACAACCAGCAATGGGAAGACTATTACTTCTTATAATGTTGCTTCTTCTGAATGGGAGTTTGGGCAGACCTTTGAAGGAAATCAGTTCTAATGATCATGACATCCAATTAAAGAAGCTTAAGAAATCACTTTAACAGTGTGAAAGCCTATGTTTTATAGATATAAGTGACTGCAGCAGAGGTGTGTGTAATGAAGCCAACCGTTTCTTCAGATTTTCAACATATAAATATACTGCAAAGATGTACTAATAAGTTTTAATTTTATGATATATCTATGGAGGTTTTTTTTTGGTTTGGAAGTAACTGAGTTACATAGATATGGCCATCTCTGCTTTTAAGTAGTTGATTAGTAAGTGTACATTTATATCAGAATCTTTGAGCGGTGGTAGAATTAGAGGGATTCATTCCGGCCATTCCATCAAAAGTCATTTGAAGATAGAAATTGGTCCTCACCATATTTCTACTTCGCTAGATAGTGTAACAGGGGTAACATACCATCTCATAGCATGCCAAATTTTGGAAATAAGAGCTCCAAAGTTTACAGGATTAGTTTCATTTACTAAATTATCTTATAAAAGAATCTAAACGAAAGAATTTGATCACCCACCACTTTACAATCTGGTATCTCTAATTACAACTTAAGGAAGATAGGCGGCGGCGGCTGCTTTTTCTATCATTATTTTTTTCTTCTCCTCTTTTTTGTTTTTGTTTTTATTTTTTTAATTAAAGAAATAAGTTCTCTATTACTCTTTTTCTATCATTATTTTTTTCTTCTCCTCTTTTTTTTTTTTTTTGTTTTTATTTTTTTAATTAAAGAAATAAGTTCTCTATTACTCAAAGATAGATATTAAAAAAAAAAAAAAAATGGTATTAAAGTATTTCATGTGACAACCACATTGGGCATTGAGAGTATCTAAGAAACAAAAAAAAAAATACAGTCAATTTAATACAAATTAGAAAATAAGAACAATTAAGCAACCACGTCATCTGAATTGTCCCACATAGGACTTGGAAGTTCCTTTCCCTCAAGGGCGGGACTTTGGTAGGTAGTGTTAGCATTATTGATCGTCTCTACCATTTCCTCAATGCCTCTTAGAAACTGTTTAGATCAACTCTGATGGGAAAAATAGCCAACACCAAATGTGGAAAATTGTTTGAGCAAGGTGGAGGCACCCACCCATCCTTATGTGCATGCAAGAACACCAACCATCGCATTGAGCAAGTAAAGGAGAACGTTTATGTTGAGCAAGAGGAGAACCCCAACCTCCATGTTGTGTAGAGGAGACCTAAATTGGTTGTGGGAATGGTGGCAAGAGTGACTCCATCAGTGGTCACCTCTTTGGTTTCCCTCCCTTGAGGGAAGAGGACAAGAAAAGAACAATAGTACATGAAGCATTACCCCAATGATCCAAAAGGGTCTGAAGATGGAAGACCTCCAAAGCCACTCTATTAGCTTGGACTTTAATATGATAAACATATTGAAAATCACCATAGCCTTGCTATAATTAGAAAACTATCAATAGTATAGCTGCATTTATTTCTATCCATATAAATAAAATAATTTCCACTTTGAAAATATGCCAAATCTATGTATTTTTTAGGAATCATGGGCCAATACCCCATAATAATACGCTGCTAGAAGAAAAGTTTCGGTCAAAAGGGGTTGAATAAATCATGAATCCAAGTCCAATTTATCATAGCCTCTTTTCAAAAACAAAACAAGTGCATGAGGGTCTCCCATAAAATGGACACTTTGGTTGAGTAACCCTTAAATACATAAGGTGAACCCAGGAGAAGCCCCTGATACAACATGCACCATGCAAAATGTGCAAGATTAGGCTCAAGGATAGCATTCCACACTATTTTAAAATGCCTATTCAATGTGTGTGAATCAAAATGGAGCAACCAATGAGCATTGAGCTTGTTAACCATGGAAAACAAAGGTGGCAGCCATTCATTTCTCTTACTAGGAGTATCGTTTTGAAAAGGAGTTTCAACATATCACGTCAAATCTTTCCGCCACAATCTAGTGGAGTTAAATGGTTATTGTGTGAATCATCTTTGCATGGACAACCGCAATGACCTCATGGAAGGACTCTTTATCGGCTTGAAATTTGGCCTTAGCTTTTGGCCAAGAGATCCAAGTTTGAGTTTGCTTGTAGAAAACAAATTGAACTAAATGCATACATCCTCTGGAAATATTGAGGGCATGAACCCATGGCACTTTCACTAGGTGAAAATCATGAAAATTAATGATAGGGGGCCACCATAAGGAGTGTTGATTAATAGACAACCCATTTTTTAAACCCATCTTCATTCAAGATAAGCTAGGGTTTGATATTTTCCCATGTTTTCCAAATAATTTTAACAACAAAGGACCTAACCACTTTGATAGGGACCTTAAGAATAAGAAGTTTGTGAAAATGTAAACCCTTACAAGTTGCTCTTTCATACAAATATCCTTCAAAAATACAATTGCAAAGTAAGACTTTCCAAGCTTTTTTCCCTTCAATAGTTGAAATAATCCACATGGCACACATAGTAGTGCCTTGGCAGCTTATTTTAAGCAAACTCATCCCACCATCTTTCTTGGGGATTTTTTTGCATTGGGTAGATACTAAAAAAAAATAACCATTTGGGAATTATTTTTGCATTATTTTATACATGTTATACCCATTTGTCTATGTATGGGTGAAAGGTCCAAATTTAGTGTTATAAAGCTTTATTGTATTGTTACTTTGTTATTGTGACATCTGAGGCCTAAACCCATTTTGTGCTTCTAAAACCATCTCATGATTGTCTTGATTTATGACCAAGATTATTTCTATGGTTCTTGCATTGTTTCCACACAACTTTTAACTCATTTGTATGGTTCTTGCAGAATTGCCTATATAGGTTTTGAGTTGTGTCAATACATTGATCTTTCTTCCTTTCTCGTTTCTATTCATTAGATGTCGGTCATGTGTGGAAGTTTTTTAGAAGTTTGAATTTTTCATCTATAAATAGAAAAAAATTTACCTCATTTGATCATCAAGTACTTATCAAGCATTTATCAAGAGCACTTCGTTGGCAATGTTATTGTTATGCAATTTTTTTAAAGACTTACAATATCTTTGCACACTTACCCTTTCTACCCCAAATAAAAGCCTTCCTAATTTCAATCTTGCAAGATTTACTTATTTTGGAGAGTTGGACATCGAAGCACACAAAATTAGAACAGAAAAATTCAAAAGCAAGTGAACAAAATTAGAATATCACGTCATAAATTGTAGACCATGACCAAGATCATGTGTATGGTATTGAGAGTGACTAAGACCGTTCGTATAGTCCTGAAATTGTTCTATTTCAAATATAGACTTAGTGACAAGTTCAGAAAGTTACAAATTTCTGTGGGAAATTTTAAACTATGATGACAAGTTCAAAAACAACTCGAAACTACTTGATCACTAGAGCAACTATGTTTTAAATTTTTTAGAGTACTATACCTCCCTATATGTTTGATTGTGCAATTAATTAAGCATTGTTTACTACTATTTGTGTTTTAGAATGCTTAATTTGAGGTATGCATATATTTTATTGAAACTGATCTATCTTACACCTAAAATTTCATGTTTTAGTGAAACCTCTTCATGCATGCTTCTATATTTAAATGTCTAAATGTTTTCATGTTTGACATTGCTTAATCCCAAACCTTAGGTTATCTCTAATTTATAAAACTTCATAAAATCTTGTTGTCTTTGACTTTATGTGGTGTGTTTGCTTCTATGTTTGATTTCATTTTATGCCACCAAAATTAAATAAATATGAAATTTTAGTTAGAAGAAATGCTAGCTTAATCAAAAGGAAGTAAATAGTGTTCCAAAATCTTCAAACCCCTTAGAAACAAAAATGGAAATTAAAATATGTTTTCTTTTATGAAAATGAATGACCATTGCAAGATGATATGGCTCATTATTTGAATATAAAAGTTAACAATTTTATATTGCACAATGATGTGAATGATAGTCATGAATATTTTGACCATGATGTATAAGTGAATGCTCAAGCCAAGACTTAGTCTTGAAAGTACTCCAACCACCCACGATTCAAAATACTCCTAGTGAGCCAAATGATCCCATTAGTTCCTAATTTAAAACCTTTTTGCTTGGAATATCCTTAATGAATTAAAAGTATGAAAAATATCCTTAAACAAATTACATTTGTAAATTTGCCTCAAAGTACAACCATCTCCTCCTACAAACCAAATTATTACATATTAGCGAGTATCTTCCTAACCTCACACTTCTTTTTAATATCAAATGCAAGTCTTTTTACCTCCCATATCTACCATGGCCCAATCATTCCTCCTATTCCTATGTCCATTCCCTACATCATTCCATTGCTCCACCCCTAGTCCCATACTCTTTCCCATCTTCAAATATTCTTGATATAATTTCCACCATTCTTATATTCTAATTAATATCACTTTTAAATCATCACCCCTTCTCCAAAACGGTTATAATAATGTAAATCCTTTATGATAAGCAAAACAAAATCAAAAACCTTTATCAAGGGTTACAAAAATTGAATAATAAGAGGGTCATTTCCGATGATATTCTTCTTAATCCTTTGATTCATGAAATTATTTCTTACCCTTCTCATATAGGCTTTAATGCACTAAAATATATATTTTATGATGGAAAAGGAGATGGATCATATTATCATATTAGAGAGTTTTATGCCTCTTGCTTAGACTTTTATTATGATGATAAATTATTGACTAAACATTTTCCTAGAAGCATAAATAGTGTGTTCTTGATTACTTTTATGCTCTTCCAACCTGATTCATTCATTACTTCAAAACCCATGTGGATTAATTTTTAGCTCAGTTTCATATTAACATTAATATGAAAGTTATATTTGCTAAATTTTCTCAAAATTGACAAGAACCAATGAAAACACTAGTGATTTTGTTTAGATTCAAAATAATGGTAATTAAAATGAGTTATGAAGCGTCAAATAACGAACTCCAAAGCATTTTTTTGATAGTTTAATTCTAATTATTAATGAGAAAGTGATTTTATACTCTTATCACTCTTTTAAGGAGATATGCAATGCTATTAGAGAATTTGAAATTAAACTTTTGGATGCAAATGTATTCCATTATGGTTTCAATGTCTCTTCTTCTTCTTCTTCTTCTTCTTCTTCTTCTTCTTTCAAAATTTCAAAGAAACCTAAATTTTAAGAGTATAAGCAATAATGGTGGGTTTCCAATTAAGACTAACTTTGAGAACACAACCAATTTTATATAAAAACTATCTTTGAAGCTTATTTTAATCAAATAAAGAGAGAGGAAACAATTCATTGGGCTCAATGAGACTCTTCAACTCAACTTTTAAAGAAATTACTCGATAATAACATAATTAATTTACCTCAAATGAGACGCATATAAACTTTATTACATTTTCTAAATGATTATGATCCAAATAAATTATTTTTTACTATCATAAAGTTAAAGGATGTATAAAACATAAATGCAATTAATTGAAACATAAGATTCAAGATCTCATTGCAAACAACTGAATTTAATTGGACATTTAATGGCTCCTCCAAATTAGAATTCACATTTTTTTTTAAATCCCCTTCTAAACTACAACCAAGGACAAGGAAGAAATGTAAATGTGCATATGATTGATGAGAAAAGTAGAACCTATAACAAAGTGGTAGTTGACTAAAAAAATTATCCAATAAATAGTTTCATAGTTTGGTTGAATCAAACAAAACGACTTACATTCAACTTCAAATTGTGTTCAATGAAAGTGAAATTATAAGTGATAGTTCTTCCAATGACTCTTTTTTCATAAAAGGTAATAAGAATTATGGCATAATAATAAATAAAGGTTCAAATATAATATGTGCACAAATGAGTTTATTTATATAGCCTTGGCTTTTGTGAAGAAGCATTTGGATTTTTCAAAACGACTATTAAGTATTATGATTATGTGGAAATCAAGTTTTGGGTTGTATAAATTTTTCTATTTGAGCAATTCCAAACAATGTTCAAAATATATTTCACATTGATATGTAAACTAGGTGGATATTCCACACCAAGTTCCACCAACACAGATGCTATGACTCTTATCCCATCAATGATTGGAAGATGATTGTTTTAGGTTATTTGTAATGCTAAAACAGAGATAAACAAGTACTGGAAATTAAATGTACAACATATTGCACATGAACATGAAGCATAAGAATAAGCAAAGCACAAAATTAACACAAGTTATATTCTGTAGAAACTTAATGTGGGAAAAACTCCAGTGAGTGAGTCAATTGCACTCCCCTTCCACTATGTAATTCATAAAGTTTACAAGCTACTGTGAAATAGAGCATTTTTAGATAGATCCAAAACTTGTTCACAATATTGCTCTACACTTATCAAACACTTCTCTGAACCCCAACACAGCTTAACAAATCATCTATAACTAGGAAACAATGAGACAACAAGAATAAAGACTCAAACTTGAAACTTACAATGTGAATCCAACTTCAAGACTTCTCACTACATTTTTGTATGTCTTCTACCTTGCAAAAAACCTATATTTATGTTCTCTCCACTTTGGAGTCTGTCAAGAATCTCAAACAAACCATCATTGAGGATTCGATATGTTTGTAACCATTCCCATTCTTTCTTGTGCTTTATCTCTTGAAAAAATCGTTGGTGTATGCAGACTAGTGGTTTAGAAACACCAGGGTAGTTACAAAACCGCCACTAATAAACACCAGTGGTTATATAACATGTTCCTGGGAATCCTATTCCCCTTCCTCTACCAAACCTATTGCGCCCTCTAGATGGGTAAGATCCACCTCCTTGCACATAGCATTGTTCCCCAACACGCATATCTCCTTGCATATGTGTGGACTGAGTGCAGTGTTGTTCTCTCCATGTTTGTGTTTGGTTCTTTTGATGCCACCTTGCCCTCCTTTGTGTGCAAACCTTCCCTTTCCTCGTATGACTCTATTGTTTGCATGAAAAATGCTCCTCAACCTTCATCATAAATTGATAAGCTTCCTCCATAGTTTAGATATGAACCTTGCTTAGCTCTTATTGTATGCCAAGTCTCAATCCCTTTAGATATCTTGCTACTTTCTCTTGTTCTACTTCGTTGTGGCTGGACCTGATAGGGATTTTATGAAATTCTTCTATATAATTTTTGACACTTAGCTCTTTTGGCCTTAGGTTCTACAATGTTTAGGCAAATCCATTTGGTAATCACAGTGTAGGAATTTACCCTTCATATTGGCGACCGTACTATCCCACTTGGTAATATACTTCTTTCCTCTTCTTCTTATTCTGTTATAAACCTCATTCCACCAAAGCATTGCATGACCTTTTAGTTTAGTCCACCACCTTCACTCATTGTGGATATCTTATATCATTGAATGTAATATATTCATCAATAGTTGTGAGCCAATCAATGTGTTCCTCATGATTTAGGGTTCTTAAGAAATAGGGCACATCCACCTTGGTGCCTCGTCTGATCCATGAACTAGCTCTTAGGATTCTACCTTCATTGCATCCACATGTGCTTTCTCATCTTCATTCTCCCTTGCCTTCTACGTGCCATGTTCTTTCTCAACATCACTCTGATCATTTCTTGAGGTGAAACCCCTCCTATCCTCCTCTACAACATCCAACTACATTTGCACAACCGACATAACATCTAAGACTTCTTAAAGTCTCCCAACCACGTCTGCTACTTCAACACCTTCTCTACCAGAAATTATTGTTGGAAACATGTTGAGCCTCTAGTCACGAATGCTACTATTACAAGATCTCAGCTTGCAATCCTACGTAAGTGGCCTCACTCCACATACCACAAGGTTCAAAACCTTGTTTTGATACCATATTTTTGGTGCAATCACAGCGATGAGATTTTCAGTGAAGGAAAGCCTTAACCCAGCAGTTAGATGAAAACACACACAAATCTGCAAACACAAGGGTTATGATTTATATATTAATGCACACAACAAGTTTCATAGGTTTCTTCCAAGTGCATTCGTTATAGGGTACACTTGGATCTTAATTTGCTAATGCAAGATTTTCTCTCTACAAAATGAATTCCTTCAGACTTCCACTTCTCACTCCTAGGTCTGTTGAAGAAGATGGTTTGGTCTTCACAATATCCTTGGCACACCTTTGACCTATACTACACTTGACCTACTGATGTCTTACCCAAAACGCTTTTACACATGCTTCCTTAAGTGTGATGTGTCAAAATGAATTCATGCATATTTTCTCACAAGTCGCCATGCGTCCCCAAAGGTTGTGTGCCTCACATGCAAATGTGGATGATCAAAACGTACTTTTTGTCCATCCCCAAGAGTCTCAAGTCAATGGTCAAAGTGCCTCAGATCTATGCTAGCCTCTCTTCATGTGTACCCAGTCTCCTTGCAACAATCCCTTCTGCTTTTGCTTCTGCACGACTATGCTTGCATTTAAAATCCTCCAAGTCTTTATGCAACTCTAATATATGTGTTTCTACAAGTGGATGATGCCTTGTGCATCGCTACAGTGCCATAATCCCACCCAGTTGTGAGCAAATAAATTTATGTCCACCGTTATCCAAGTTGTGTGAGACCTATCCTTGGCACTTTGATACATTTGAGGATGTTTGCGTGCCTAGGGAGTTACGTGCGCAACCTTTGTGCAAATTTTGCCTTAGCCAAAACTTTGAAAATTGTAACCAATTCCCACCCTATGCGTGACTACTTCCTTTTCCCTCCACATGTAGGATTATGTTCCCAGTCAAACAATTGTGTGCCTGCACTCATGTGCCCATGTTGGAATTTATTTGCAAAACTAGACATAAATATTTTTGGTTTATTCAATATTACACTACACCAGGGATGCACCTACATCAGATTGCAACATTAGGTCTAGATTGACAAGAGAATAAATGTCCCTCCGAGGAGAATGGTCGGCATGTGTATAGGAGTTAACAATGTGGCAGGGAGACTTGATGAGGTTATGGACTTACTGAGAGCTACGCAAGAAAGGTTGAATACAGTTGAAGAAGACAAAAAGAGGTTTTGCACAAAGAGATGATGTGACACTGAAGAAGAGCAAGGATCAAAAGAAGAACATGAGCATGTAAATGAATGACAATCGAATGTAGGAGAAAATAGGCTCATTAGAGATATCTCAAGGATTGAAAGAGGAACAAAGATAGAAGTTCCAAGCTTCTCAAAAAAATTGAATCCTATGGAATTGATAGATTGGCTTATGGAGATTGAAGAATACCTAGAGTTGTTTGGCCAAAGTTTTGCAACTTGAAGCTTTCACACAAGAGACTATATACAAATGATGCATATTTTGGAAAGATATACCAATAATTGAAGCCAAGAAAGTTGAATTTTGAAGACAATGTTGATTTCTACCTCAAAGAATGGGCTACTCTACAAGTTGTAAAATTTGTGTACCAAAAAAAAAAAAAAAATTCTTGCTCATGGAGGAGACACTTCCAAAGTTTCAAGTTACTCTAGCACTAACAAAACATGAAAAAGTTGCAAACATGTGTATTGGCCCCAAATGCTAAAATAAGCTTCCAAATTCATTAGAGGATGTAAGTTTTGTTGTACTCTTATGCCTAAAGCTATGAGAGAAGGATTGTACATGTTTTTACTAGGCCATGGAAAAGCATTTTTATAGATTTTGTGGGGACACATTGGCATGATTATCTTTATATGGTTGTGGAAAGATTTAGCAATATGTGTGCGCTAATTCCATGTAAAAAGACCACCGAGGGCATGGAGCAATTAGAACTATTATTCACTAACAGTTGGGTGCGTTTTGGTTTGCTGAAGTCTATTGTTTCAATGAGGGATTACAAATTTTTGGGGAAGTTTTGAACCACCTTTTGGAGCAAAATAGATGCCAAGTTGAAGAGAATCACAGCATTTCATCCTCAAACTGATGGGAAAATAGAAGTGGTCAATAAAACCTTGGTACAACTCATAAGAGGGTACAATAGCAAGCATCCAAGAACATGGGATGAGTGTTTGACATATAGTTTGTTTTCTACAATAGGATCGTTCATACATCCACAAATAAGTCACCTTTTGAAGCATGTTTGAGTTGCTCGCCTACTAATCCAATTGATGTTGCATATGGACCACAAAAGGGGAAGAAGATTTGGACATGATAAGGACAACTAAGTTCATTGAGAGGATTAAACAAATCCGTCTCAAAGTGCATGAACAGCTAAAAATGTCTCAAGCTATGTACAAATCTAAGCATGCCCGACACCATTAAGAGCATACTTTCAAGCTTGATTTACCTTCTTTCATGAGAATGTGTTCTGATGTAAATTGTGAAAACGTGCTCTTTATGAGCCTTCCATGTTGGATGAGTAGAAAGAGGGGCTAATTACTACCATCCATTGAAGACTGAAGAAGATTTGGACATGATAAGGACAACTAAGTTCATTGAGAGGATTAAACAAATCCGTCTCAAAGTGCATGAACAGCTAAAAATGTCTCAAGCTATGTACAAATCTAAGCATGCCCGACACCATTAAGAGCATACTTTCAAGCTTGATTTACCTTCTTTCATGAGAATGTGTTCTGATGTAAATTGTGAAAACGTGCTCTTTATGAGCCTTCCATGTTGGATGAGTAGAAAGAGGGGCTAATTACTACCATCCATTGAAGACTTTGCCTTGGATGCACTAGAGGAGCTAGAGGAGGAGATTGTGTTACAAAAAGTCGCAAAAACTTATGAGGGCCACAAGAGTCTTGACAGGTTGAGACCAAAGGTAAGACACCGAGACAAGCAAAATGGCATTCCAAGGAAAGCGGGAGAAATCTTTTCCCACATGTCATAAAGAACTAAACTTTTGTGAAACCAAAAACCTCCTAAGAAAGGACGGTATGATTCATAAAGGATTAAAAAACAAGCACACTGCAAACAATTAAGAATTCAACAATTTTCAACTTAAAAGAGGAATTGTTCGTACAATGACAGGATCGCCCTTGAGGGCCCTGCTCTGCAAACAAGTGAACGTGCATGTGACATTGGTGGCTACGCATGTGACATTGATGGTTGTGCATGTGACAATGGCAGTCCTGCCCTTCAAATCAACGGTCTTGCTTGAATGCGACAGCGCCTGTCAGCAACGGCTACAAAACTTTGCCTCTTCAAATTCTCAATGGTTGGGGGTTCTAAAATGCACAAAAGGACACCCCCAAAACTTGTATAAGAGACCTGGCCTATGGGCTAAAGCATGTGTAGAGAGTTAAGTCGTGAACTTAATTGCCTCGGAAGCAGAGGAAGTATAAGAGGACAGAGTTGAGGGAAGTAAAGAAAAATATTGCTGTTGCACATTCTCCTTGTGCTCTTTGTAATTTTCCAGAGTTGAAGCAAGGAGAGTTGGCGATCAGTTGACACGACCAAGATGATTTTCCCCCCAATGAGGATTTCAAAGTAAATTTCTATTGTGATTAATCCTTGTTTATGTTTCAGCAACACAATTCACACTATGACTACCATAATCTACTTTCTATTCACTGTATATTGAAGTTTAATTTTAAAGACGCAGCAGTTCATCTTTTCAAATCTGCTTTCAATTTCGAACAAATAACAACTCAGGAAATTACAGATCAGTTATAGCAAACATACATCCCTACACACTCAACAAACAAGTATGTGAAATGGATTTTAAAGATTACTTCAATCACGATATGATTGTATATTTTATATAGTCTTTAAATTCCAACAAAACCTGTAACTTGCAAATTGATAACCATAATCTTTTCACTCTATAGTATTACAATCTGATTAAACGGATAGAAAATACTCATCCATTCTTACAGCAAAGTCAAGCCCTTGATATCTTTTATTTTTTAGACAGTGTGTCATACTTTGAATTTCTCAAAAATATATTTATATATATTGCCACATTCAAACAATATGCACTTTCATGGCACTCAAAATTGCAAATTACAGGCAATGTACAAGACCTTTGCAATGGATCAGAACAGTTACAGACTTTATATGTTCCACTGGAGCAGGATCTGTATGTTCCAGCAAAATAATCAGACGCAACACCTCTGAAGTGTTAGTAATTTATAGTATCTCTAATGGCATCCAAGACCTGAAAAAATAAAAGAAGATTTCAAGCATCAGCATCACTAGAATACTTCTGTTATAACACACCATCGTTTGCATTATTGCTTATTTGTTTCAGGTAACACACCTTATTCTTCGTTGGCATATAGAAAGGCTCAAAAACCAATGGGAATGGGGTATCAAGGCCACAAACCCTAGCCACTGGAGCTTCTAGCTGCAATCGAATAGATATCAAAAATCAGATCCACCAGGGACCCCATGATATATAACTGTTTTTCAACACAGTTTCATATAGGTGAAATCAAATAAATTTGGTATTGAATAATACGGATAATGCTATCCAAAATGTCAGAACATACTCTTAAGAAACAACGCTCTACAATAGAAGCAGCAATTTCTGCACCAAAACCTCCAGTAACAGGGGCCTCATGACTAATCTGAGACCAAATCAATGCAAAGTCTTGTAAGAATAACTTAGGTATAAAACATTATTCATCACAATAAACATATTCAGTTGGAGCAGCCTAGACCAATATTTATAATGGTTCTATGGGAGCCAAAAAATATCACTCACAAGAAGCCGCCCAGTCTTTCTGACAGATGATTCAACTGTCTCCTTGTCCCATGGAATCAATGTTCGCAAATCTATCAACTCGCACGAAATTCCCTCCTGACAAACAACAACATATAGTAAGATTGCATAACTCATATAAGTTGAGCATAGCGACACAAAGTACTATCACCCCACCTTGCCCGTACCTTACTAGCATCAAGACAAGCTTGTTCCATAATTGCAAGCTGAGCTCCCCATCCTACTAGTGTAATGTCTGTTCCCTCGCGAATCACCTGCATTATCAGCATAGTTACCATGTTTGAGAACTTCAGTAGGTTCAAGAGGTGAAGATTCGCCAAAGTTCAGGATTTCAAAGATTTCAGAAATGTTCAGGAAAAAGGCTTAAAACTATGAAACATATAAAATTATATATCATTGAGAATAATCTCCATGATCTTTGATTTGTTTGATTTCTGCTTCCTCTTACAAATAGAAATAGCTTTCTGAATTGAAAACAGATAGCGTTCTGGTTAAAGAAAAAACAACATCATCCATCCTTAAGTATCAGAAGCATCAAACTCGGCGTAATAGAACCACCATAAATGATAATTAAATTCAGAGCAAAAATACGTTGGTTTCCATGGACTATTTGAGCCTCTCTACCCCTCTGCCATCCAATTCATTCCTTGGAAACTCTATTAATGAATAATATTTTTATTTATGGTAGTATCCAGAGTCTCAAATAAATATACTTGTTTGTTATTGACATTTTTTTTTCTTTTTACTTCTTAGTTTTTTCAATTCATTTTTTTCGGATGCATTCAGTCCAAACCAGTTTGGTAACCACAAAAGTTCAGGGTTTGGAACCCTGCAACAAGTTTGGCTAAAGCTGGTAAGAAGAATGTTTGTCTATCAGATAGCCGATCTGGTCTATGCTTTAAACATCACAAAGAAAGAAATACGTGTAAAACCAAACTTCCTACCTCTGCCTGGGACAAGGGCAGTGTATAATCCTGTTCGGGGACGACTTCTACGGCTAAACGATACAGCCACTGCAGAAAATTAACAAGCAAGAACATCATTACTAACAGTTAAAATAGCAAGATCTGTAAGTCCAACAAAGGTTGATAAAATACATAATATAACTATTTTTGACAAATGTATAATAGTTTCACAGCCACCATGTTCTCTTTCATTGGCATTTTTAAAATTATAAATATAGACTTCAATAGTGAAAGGGGAAAAATGGTGGAATGGGTGCACCCTAGGCTTCCCTTGATGCTTAAGAGTACAATCTAGAAAACACTTTTGTGTCTTTTGCAGAGATTCTAAGGAACTATTAATTAAAAGCGAAAAAACAAGCACACCTTTGGCTCAAAAAAGACAACAGGATTTGGATCGCGTATTGATGCAAGAAGTAAGCCTTTTGCTTGCATTGGGCTCCGAGGAATAACTACCTTCAATAGGAAAAAACGGATCAAAAAACTAAAACACAACATTTCAGTTGGATGCCAATTCCAATTACTGTCCATTACTACTTTTCTAACAAAGTTTCCACCATCTAATTTCCAAGGTCATTCATTATTCCAAATTCCAGACATATATCCCTACATAAAATAGACATGCAGCTTTCAAAATTCAACTTATAATCACAGGGATATTCGGTCCTTGAAATCCCATATGGAAAATAAACAAAAATGCCTTGTTTGGGATTTTATTATCACAATAAAAAGGAATCAACTGTGTGCATATAAAGTATACCATAAAAATTATTTCACCTTGATGCCTGGTACATGACAAAAGAAGGCTTCAGGTGATTGTGAGTGATAGTGCCCACCATGGCCAACAGCACCATAAGGAGCTCTTATGGTGAGCCCTATAAATATATCAAATTCAAAAAATAATTCAATAATTTGTAAGCTCCATTTAGGATCCCACTACAACTAAAGGATATTTGGCAGTTAACATAAAAACTGAAAATGCCACCTCCACAATTGAATTCATTTCCACTCCGATAACGATACTTTGCAGCTTCATTCACAATCTGCATTAAGCAAAAGTAAATGCTCAATAAGTACTAAAACATTGCAGAAAATTAATATGATAAAATATTAAATAAACTCAGTAATGTGTGTGTGTGTGAGACTGTCAACTAGCAATCATATATAGGACGCATTTTTTGTGTTGCCGCACCTAACAATCATAAAGATGTGGGTAAGTATGTTATGAGAATCACTCGAATGTCTATTATACTGCAAAAATCATTAACAACGTGTCTCCAGTCCTAGTTTTGAAAGCAAAAAGATTTTAATTTTGAAGCACCAATAATGTTAATGGGCATACAACCCTGTCCAAAGACAAGTCATTCGTGATTATAGTAATCGTAAAGGAAAACATATCAATACATAATATTAAAATAAACATTGTTTCACTTGGTCAGAAATGAAGTCAATCCACTTGCTTCTGGTATCCATGTGGTGAAAGGTTAGCACCCAAAAGTAAGCAAGCTACAAAGCATTGCAGAATTTGAAAAACTATGCTAAGAAATTAGAATAAATATGAAACAAATTAGAACATGTTTTCAACATGACCGACTCAATTTGCACCAACAGCCAGAACAACATTACCATTACAACCAATTGAACATCTGGTATGACTCAACTATGATGATTAAATCGCCAAGAAAACCAACAAGAGAAATATAATGGATTGTCTTAATGTCATAACTTGAACAGAATTATTCATACTCACAATCATTTGGATCCGATTGATAGTCATAATATGTGTAAATATGAGTTTATGGAAGCCCCTTTTTTAATACCAAAAACAAAAATCTATAAACAAGCTACTTTGTTTCATATACCAGCACAAACACATCAAAGATTGACACTTACCTGAAAATTAACGACAGCCTTCCAATTCAAAAAATAGTTTAGAATGTACAAGCAGACATATTTGGCAGTTTTTCCAAAAAACTTTCATGTTTGTGTGTAGATACAAAAGCACCGTTTAAAGTTGAATGTGACTCTAGTTTCCATTTTCCTCGGCTTAAAAAGTTAGCAGCCTAACTTGTAAAATGGTGATTTATACCATTCATGATTTTATCAAGGCAAGATTACTTCCAAGTATAAATCTAGCAAAACAAAGAATTTACCTGGTCAAATGCAGGAAAAATGTAATCTGCAAATTGAATTTCTACTATTGCCCGGTTTCCCTGGATATAAACACAAGCATGCCAAAAAAGAATGGTCGTTGATCATGAATCAGCTCAGTACACCTCTACATGTTTACAACCATACTAGAAATTTTACTTCCTGGAACAATATTGATTCAAATCCCATGATAATAGCCTTCCACAATTTGAAAAGAAAGAAAGCATGTTGTAAATTTAATAGAAAAAACCTAATGTCTAAAGATAATTATTGGGAAGCTATAATAAAAAAAAGTGCAGTACTTGCCATTGCAGCCAATCCGATTCCAAATCCAACAATCCCCTGCATGTCAAAAATTGCTTTCTAAGATTTGTAAAAATGTGTACCATATGTCTCCAGCCAAATACTTGATCCATATTCAATAGGAAAGTAAGTTAAATCAATAATTGGCATGCATAAATAGTAATATAAATAAACAAAATAAACAACCTGTTCACAAAGGGGAGTGTTGAAAACTCGGTCTTTGCCAAACCGGTCAGCTAATCCAGTCGTGCAACGGAAGACCCCACCAAAGCTCACATCCTCCCCAAACACATAAGATCTGCATGTCAACATTTCTCTAAAAAGATTTGAAACAGAAAAAAGAAAGGATCATTTTTGTTTAATGAACTGCAAATCAATATGATAACTATTGAGAGCTTTAAACCCCCATAACCAACATACTGCCATCCATTAACAAGAGTTAACTTTATCGATTGTGATAGTAGAGATTATATACTTCAAATAATTGTAATTTTTCCACAAATTGGAGTTTGAGCAGGAAAGTAATAGCCTTTCTTAATATCTGTACGCAAACAAAACTAATGCAGGATTACAAATAAACTTTGAAATGCAATAAGTTCTAGATCAGTACAACGGTTTAACCAATCTTGGAAACTGAGGGCAGAAACATAATTTGTGAAAGATGAATGTGAAAATTATATAGCTCCTTCAGCATTATGCTTTAGTGCAATGGAAGAGGAGAATTCAGACCCTAGAAAATAATGCATACAATGATCCTCAACTGTTGTTTGCAATATCCCCCAATAAATGGTTATAGTCATACTAGAAAAGGTAAAGGTGGGGATCGCAATTGTATCTATTGGATGCCCCCTCCTTTGGGCTTCAAGAAGCTGAATTTTGACAGTGCTTCTAGCCTCTACGGGCGATTGGGGCCCTGCTTGGGCAGGTGGTATTCTCCGGTGCAGCTTAGGGGTGTGTTTTAGTGCCTTCTCACTCTCTCTTGGTCAGGAAACGAACAATAGAATGGAGGCTGCAGCTCTTGTGGAAGGCCTTAAGTTAGTTAAGTCGTCAGGCATTTGTAAGTGATATGTTGAAGGGGATATGCAGGCTATCATTGGAGCTATGACTCGAATGAATTGCATGTACAGATTGGTGGCTGGCTAGTATTCTGAGCGAAGCTCGGCTTTTAGCTCAAGAGTTCAAGACAGTGGTGTGGCAGCATTGTTTCTGAGAAGGGAACAAAGCAGCGGATCATCTAGTGAATTGGGGTGTAGATTGGCCACGTTTAAAAGTGGGCCTAGAACCCTCTGATTGGGGAGACTTAGATACTATTGTCTTATGCAATGTCCAAATTTCATTTTGAACCCTTATCACATCAAGTTCAATGGTTTGACACTTGTTGGTCTCATTATTTGTAGCCTCCCTTTCTTACATTTGGCATTCATTTATCGGTGCATCCTTGCTTCCTAATTATGTTTCAGTTGGTACTTTCTTGTACTCATCTTTATCATGGTGAGGCTATAAATCGAGAGCCTTCCTTTGTGAGATTCATTCCTGTCGTTCTTCTTTGTGTGCTTTATCTTTGGTGTTGGAAACTTATGGATTTTGCTAAGATGGGTGGAGAGTCGGGGGTTTCTGCAACTAAACTCAAAAAGGCTTTTTGGATCCATGCTTTGGGTTTCTTATGTGCAATTCTGGGAGAGGAGATGCTTAGTGCGAACGCTCCAACCCTGCACCTGCGAGAGCTTTTCACTTGCAGGCTCAATAGGAGTGCCAAGGACCCAGAGGCATTCACTTACATCATGCATGTTCTGTTGCCTGAATCTCTTCCAAATTTTCAAGTGGTGTAACCTTCAGTAAAGGACTCTTTAGCCCAGGTGCATGCAAAGGTGGCAGAACTTGAGGCAGAGCTTGCAATTTGGCATAAGATGGGAGAAAGTTAGTGGACTTTGTCCAGCAGAAGGGCCCTTCAGGGCCTAAGCTCCCTCTGCCTCCAAGCATGTGATAAGCAAAGAGTGGTGATTTGTCTATTCCTACATGCTTTCCAACCAAGAGAGGTTGTGGCCATCCAACTAAATAGGCTGCTGCCCTTTGGAAGGCATAGGATCTGGCACTAGCAGAGATAATGGCCCCATTTGACACCATGAATTGGAGCTTTGCATGCAAATGAAAATGAACTTGCTGCGGTTGGTGGTTGGTGTGGCCCTGCTGGGCTGTAAGTTGGTCTGTTTATTTGTCATTCTGGGTTGAGATACATTATTGTCAGCCATGATGAGGTTATTTCGGTTGCTTATTTGCTTGTATGTCATAACAGCATATCCTTATAGTGATTAGTTATTAGGTCTGTTTGCAGCAATTTATGGTCTTGGGCCGGGCAGTTGGAAACTCTATGTTGATTAGGGTGCTGGTGGTTGGTAACGGCACCATGCCCTTTGTTTTGAATCCTTGCTATGACATTCTATTGCTCAGGGTTTACCCTATGCACTTTTCATGAGCGGAGGCCCAAATGGAACCCCAACTTATTAATTAAAACAACTTTTGTTTGCGATATAAGCAATGTAATTTCATGATTTTTATGTAATGCTTACAGTAGCATGAGGAATGCAATAAAATCTTTGAATAATAAAATTCTTCAAAATTTAGAAGTCGGACCATATGAATTAGTTTAGAAAAATGCAAAAAGAAAATCAAGGTTCTCTCTGAGGAGAGTTTATTTTTCAGCTTTCCTATTAGTAAAGATGTTTGCTTGGTGATCAAGATTTCACCATAACATTTTTTGAACTTTCTAATTTCAATGTGAAGATTAAAGGCAAGCAAGAAGCATCAGTTATCACCCATGAGACAGAAAAGACTTTAATTTACAAGGAGATAAAGAAAATACTGAATTCTTGATTGAATCCATTGCCAGTTGTCACCCATGTTGTGAATATCTCTGGCACGGAAGAACCTAAGAGAATTCTTGCACTTCATGCTCCAAGGTATAATCCTTCTACATTCATTAAGCACACGCTCACTCAATGCATATTGGACAGTCAGTTGACTGGAAGTTGCTGAGAGAAATCCTAAATCAGATGGGATACCTTTAAGACATATAAAGTTGAATGACAGGATATGATAATGAAAGGATAAGAACTCGAGATTATTCAATATCAAAGAAATGACTATTCATGATTTGTTCTTTCATACTCCATCTAGATGCCACTATCTTTCGAGGTAGAATAGAAATACCTATTTGCCACAATGACTGATACAGGTATGAATTTATCCCTTTCCGATAGTAGTTGAGTTTTGCAGGACAAGTTACCCAGAATGTAGAATGTCTTGCAATGTTTACGTACAATGAAAACAGGCACATCCAATATCAGCTTCCAATAGAGAATAGAATTATCTGTTGACCACAGTGAGTGATACATGTATGGATATTCCCTTTCCAGGAGTTGTTGAGTTTTGAAAGAAAAACCATCTAGAATGCAAAATGTCTTTCAAAGTTCATGTACAACTGCACTAATCTAAGAATTATCCAATTGATAATGGAGCTACAATCCATAGGAATCAAGCAAAAAGACAATACTTCTTGATGCATGATCATATAACAGCAGACTGATGAGTAATTTCAAGGCTCTTGACCATTTACATGTGGACAATATTATATGAGCTTAACCATTTATGCATGGACAATATTATGTAAGCAACAATTAAATTATCAGACTATCAAACTAACATCCCAATTTAACCCCTTAAAGGAAAATAGAACAAAGTTAGAGAAAGGCATATGTGAATGTGCTGAAATTATCATATTTTTGGAAAGCATCAATACAGAATCGAGATTCTTCATTTTAACAATCATATTGCGTACATAATCTCTATAATAATTGAGACATAGAGAAGTTGTTCTGTGGTAACTCCTTTTTAGGAAACAACAGTTGTAAACAAAGTTTCTTGGATGCCTTTTCTTGTTCTTTATGGCAGGGCAACTTGGTTTGCTATTGTTTAGTACACTTAGTCTTCTTTAGATCTTTATTATTTAGAATGAATCAACAAACCAGCTCACTAAAGCTTGTTTCACTTCTTTGTTTCTTTGGGGTGCAAGTCCCTAAGTTAATTTTATTTATTTAGACTGGTGAGGCTCAGGGCTCAAACACACACCTGTGCATATTAGCCATCAGAGTTTGAGCTCAGCTGCTGGATTTCTCAAATTGGGGATATGCACCAGTCACGTTTCCAGGCGATCCAGGCCATCCTGGGATTACCCCTAATCACACGGGGTGTCATGCCTGCTCTGTGAATGGTAAAAGCCCATCAATCTCACCTCTGTGTAGCCAGAAAGACAGTTTGCACTTTGCCCTCCCCAAAGGGTGTCATCGTGCTACGGTGTTAGCATCTTCCCTCTCTCTGGTACTAACATCACTAGCAGTTTCGGTAGCATGACTTGCAGTCCGACTTAAGCTTGTGGTTGTTAGCTATAAGATGTCCATAGCTTACAAGTTGTTTACAACAGTGGCATATCCCTATGATGGGATTTTGTTACACATTAATACTCTCCCTCCTCCATAGCAATGGGGCCCTTTCCCTAACAGTTGTGGACCTCATTTTTTTTCTTGGAGATCAGAAACGAATCCACCCATGAATGCCATACCTCCCGCTAAGCTGAGGGGTGACTTTTATGCCAAAATCCACGTGCCACTTGTGCAAGTCTCATCCCTTATTCCCTTATAGAATACACATGGTCAGGCCTCAGTGCATTCAGCAGAAATGAGACCATGGTGAGCTATACATGAACCAAAGGCCTTCACCATCAAGGACCTTTTACAGGCTTAGATACACCAAATTGGAGATGCATAGTTCAAAGAAGGCCTCTCCTCGTGTCGTCATTCCTTTCTCTTGCAAGCTCTTGTTTTAAATGTAGTTTTCTTGCAGTCCTATTAAGCTGTTATGTTTACTAATGAACAATAATGTATATATTTACATCCATACTCATATATTACCAAAACATGGTTGTCAAAATCTGTTTAACCCAGTTTTTGTTGAAATTTATGTGTTGGAACTAGAATTTGTTTTTAAATATGAAGTAGCATTTGTATCAGTAACCGAGCTGGCATTTGGACAACGTTTTCAAGAGGGTCATCCTCATTGTAAATGGAACATAAATGTGGACCAGCTTCTACAAAATTGAGAAAAAACAATTCCGATTCCAATAAACTGTCATCAAAATTATTATTTTATTCAAAAAAAATAAAATTTTCAAAAAGTTAAGAATGGAATTTTTTGAGGTCCTCATTTTTGAAACATCTATCTGGAAACAGCTGTGTTTCATCCACTTCACAAATGTCATGTGTGTCTTCCTTAAGAGTCATCAGCACAACTTTTTGTTTCAACTTTAGACTCCTTTCTTCTACCTCAATTTCAGAGGGGGCAAGCAGACCCACTGTTATACTCAGCAGCCAGGAGTTGTCAGGAGAAAGATCTCAATGACTTCTCTCTTGTGTTTTATGTTTTATCCCCTTTTCTCTTACAAGCTCTTATTTGAAATTTAGTTTTCTTGCAGTCCTATTAACCTGTTATGGTTACTAATGGATATATATATATATATATATATATCCAAAACACCGTTGTTTCCAGATAGATGTTTCCAGTTCAGTAAAAGCAAATGCAGAGTAAAATTTGGCTTGTTTTTACTATGACAGATTTCTAAAGATGAACAAGGTTTTGAAAACAAAACATGGGTATACCAAAAACTATGTTGAGCTTCCAAGCATGGTGATGGGTACCATGGCAAATACACTAAAATTGATTCATATGATAAGAACAAAATGATTTGAGATACCCAACCCAACAAAAAACAAGGGTTAATGTTGCTCCCACCATGGAGATGGAGACCATAGCAAACAGAATAAAATTGATTTATATCGCAAGAACAAGATGATTTGAGATACCCAAAAAACAAATCCTTACCGAGGGTCAGAGTCTAGAGCGATATGGAGGGCCTGATTTATTGCTGTAAATAAATTTATCCGCGTCCCATGACACTGCAGTGCAGATGAAGATGAAGATGAAGAGGAAGAGGAAGAGGAAGTTGCAGAGAGTGATGAAAATGTTGTCATTAATCTCTTCCAACCCAGTTTTTTCGCCATTGTCTTCATAAGTGCCATCTCCTCTTCCTCAGCAGTCTAAATCTAAAGCAGTAAAGTGAAGGAGGAAATTATCTTCACGGTCTAAATCTGTTGAACCCAGTATTTGATGAAATTGAATTTGTGATAGAATTTAAATGTGATCGTCATCAACACAGAAATAATAATATAAATGTTAGTGTTGAGCATCAAGTTTGGATATGGTTTGGGTATTGAAATTTTTTTATTCTTTTTAATTGAATAATGAATTGAAGATTTGCATGCCACATTGTTCCCATACTGAAGGGATTTCTATGCTACCTTCAACCCTTGAAGATTGTTGGGAAAGGTGAATTTACAATAAAAATATTGAAAGATGATTTTATAGTTGAAATAAAATGATTTTAATTATATTTATGGGAATATTTTTAGAATTATTGGGTGTATATTTTTGAATTAATATTTTGGATTATATTCGGTGATTTAATTATCAAGATGAGAATAGAATGATAGTAAATTGTAGACGGAAAAAAGTTTAACAATTAAACAAAATTTATTTTTGAATAAATTTTAAATAATTTGATAAATTAATGTGTTATATTGAAAACAATTAAAAAAAATAAATAGTGAAAAGTATGTGGAAAAATTAAAATTGTTGAAAAGAGAGAAATATAAATCCAAAAATTAACCCATAAAGTAAATAAATAAACATACCAAAACCTAGATAAAAGTATATTTCTTTTTTAATATTGTTCCTTTACTTATTGATTTGAGTTATCAAGGCTTTAATCATTTTAACTTATGCTCTTTAGGTAGTAGATTTGATGTCTATATAATTTATATATTTAAGGATGATTTTTTTTTCATTTATATTGGCCTTGTGATGTAGAGAATATATCCTTTCTTCCCACTTTTCTTTAGGAATCATTTATCTACTCGTTTTACATAAAAATCTATGGGAACTAGTTTTTATTTGAATTATGAGTATCTTCTTCCTCCATTTAATATCAACCTCTATATATATTTTTTCACAATATTCAAAAGTTAAATTGAATTCTATAATATAATATTATCATTTCTTATTTTCTTTATCTATTTGATTATTTTAAATATATCACATATATTTTTTTATTTCTTTATTTAAAAAAGAAATTATAAGTTTTTTAAAGGTCTATGAGTTTGGTGCCTCGAGTTGGTTTGTATGGTAATTAATAGCATATGAGACTTATTATTAATTTAGTAAGTTTTGTATATGAATCTCTAATATAATATAGTAAGTTTTTTAAATGTATTTTGAATTTAATTATTATAATATGTATATATTTATTTTAAAAATTAATAAAGATATTTAAATATAATTATTTGAAAACTATTAAGAGATATCAATTTCAAGGTTTTTATTTTAAATTTTTCATATATCATATAATTTCATTATTTTCTTCACAATTTTTTATTGTTTGGTGATAAATCTTGTCAATTTAATTATACTAATATGTCAAGTTTATATGTATAAGGGGCCTTTATGTTCAAGATATTATATTTTGTATTGTCTTCTCTTAAAAAATCCAAGTGACAATTAAATGGACATCAATATAATTAAAAGTAAATATACTCATGAACATTACAGCGGACTGCCATAATTGCTATTGTAGAATGCCAAATAATAAGTGGAGAATATATATATTTGTTTTAAAAATAAATTAATTAAGAAGGTACTAAAGAATCTTAAATTTGATTATTGTGAAGTATTATATAATACTTCACAATAATCAAATTTAAGATTCTTTAGTACCTTCTTAATTAATTTATTTTTAAAACAAATATATATATTCTCCACTTATTATTTGGGAAGTATATATATATATATATATATATATATATATATATATATGGGTTAGTTGAGAAGGAACTAAAGAATATTAATTGATTATTATGATGTTTATATATACTTGTTCTAAAATTAATTAGTTGAGGAGGTACAAAGATATATAAATAATATTTATGAAAAACAATTTTTTTTTTAATTGAAATCCTAAATGATTATGTGTGTGTGTGTGTGTGTGTGTTAGTTGAGAAGGGACTAAAGAATATTAATTGATTATTATGAAGTTTATACATGCTTATTCTAAAATTAATTAGTTGAGGAGGTACAAAGATATATAAATATTATTTATGAAAAACACTTTTTTTTTTAGGCAGCGCCTTTTACACCATCATCCTCACCATTAGACTACAACCCACTTGATACAACCAAAAAAAAAAAAAAACTACTTTAACAAAAAGAATAACTACTTCAACAAATATATTTACAACTTATATAAATTTTATATATTTTTATTTATATTGTATGCTTGTAAAATTTGAGCTATGAATTCAATATGCTATATATAGTAACTTAACCCAAAATCTACAAAATATCAATAGAAGAGAATATAGAAACAATCATAACTTATTAGAAGGCTCTTATCATCACATTGTTTCTCTTTGTCTTCCCTCCAAGATCTTCAAACGGATTTTCCAAGGATTATCGAATTGCTTGTTGGATTGCTTGACAATGGTGGCTTCAAAATTTAAAATAGATGCAAGAGAGATCAATGGCTTCTTGGATGTAAGGATAATATGGATGCAATAACAGTGTGAAAGTTATAGGAGAGCTTGAGTGTATTTCCAAAATTATAATTTAAGTTAGTTCAACCAATCTCCATGCTCGGTTATTTATAAGGTGGTGGAGAGGATTAAAAATGAATGTTAAATTCATAAGAACCCTCTAATTTTAGAGAATTATAGAGAATTAGAGAAGGCTCTAGATTTTAGAGGCTTCTAGATTTGATTAGGAATTAATAAGGATTAGTTTAGGGGTTTTATGAGGGTTTAAGAAATTATGTATGTAGGAGAAGCTATGGATATATTGGCTAGGATGGTAGGTAGAATATTTTGAATTTTAAATTGGTAAATGTGGCAAGTGGTCATTAAATGAGGTGGGATTAGTAGTTTAATAGGATGTTAGTGGGATAATTAAGGGTTTAATATAACATGGGGTGTGTAGAGAGGTTAGCATGATGTAAGAAATGTATAATGGTGAATGAGATTTACTTATTTAATTAGGACGATGGTTTCAGAATTAATTGTGATAAATAAAGGGATTAATGAAATAGTTAAGATGAATAGATTTAAATGTATTTATATGTTTACTTTATTTTTTATTATTGCCTGTTTTAATAAGATAAAACTTTAAATATTTAAAAATATAATATATAGCAATAAAATACACAACTGGATATTATAGTTAGATACTTTTGAGATTTTACTATTTACTATAAATGGAAAGTATTAAGAGGATTAAGATATATAGTTTGTTTCAGGTTTGTATAGGTTTGAGACTATGTATAAGTGATAGAAAGAGATAGATTAGGAACCTAGAGTATCTAGATCAGTTGGGTGAGTCCAGTAAGTTATGGATTCCTACATCAAATGAAGGCATCTATTTCTTCTAGATTCATCTTGGTGGACTATGCCTCGTTGTGTTGGCATAGGACATTGTGTTTGCTTGTAAATCATCTTTATGTGTGTTATAAGTCATTTGTTGTATTCACATAATCTAGAAACCTGTATCTTTCTCTTCACAACCCTGGTTTTGCTTTCAACACTAGGTTAACCTATAAAGATAGGAAATAGTGATGGGTTGAGCTAACATTGACACTCTCCAATGCATGGTTGAGTGTTGCCTACGTATCCAATACTTTGAGAAGAAAAATCAAACCACATGTAGTTCTTCCCCTTAAATGAATGTGTGAACTATTGATCCACTAATATGAATGCATCATATGATCTAGCTTTTGACACATAACAATAAAAAAATTTACTTGGTTGAGGTGCTTCAGACTTGGCTAGGCATTGATCCTTGTGACTAATTTATGATTTTAGAAGTATAGGGCAGTCATTTTCAATGTGCAGATATGATAATAGAAGCTTGCTTGATGAGTGTTAGATGAATACTATATAGGGAATAGGCTTAGGCTTGACTTGAATAAATAACAGACATTTTGGTTAACTTCCCACACTACAAACATGTGAAATGTATGCGTCGAACCATAAATATAATTTGAATTTGGAAAATGACCATTGCTTCGCACACAGATGAGTCAGGCAAGGTTAAATGGCTACAAAAATCTGGAGGTGTTTGGGAATAGTTGGAGTGTCTAGAAAGCAGGAATATTAATTTGATTATCTAGAGACAATCTAATTATGATGTTTAGCATGTTAAACATAAACTAGAGAATGATTGTCAAGAATTAGAAAGGTCAAACCCATATAAGGCAAACAAATAAGAGATAAATATGGGAAAGAACCATAAATGTATGCACAAGTCATATATGGTAAAAATAAGTCAAACTAACATTTATCAAGTGTCTAATATCATATTTTAGTGTATACAAATGCCCCACTTTTATCTAATATTGAAATAAAAAACAAAGCTAGAGTAAAAGGATAAAGATATGTACCTTAGTGTGTAAGCACACTTTGTCTTTGGTGTTGGGAGGGAGAGGTGGAGGATAAATCCAAGAACAAACACACCTGTTCTAATTCCACCTGTTAGGATCTTGCTCCTCAGAAAGAGCACAGTATGATTACCAAATATAAGCAATTGAATATGCGAAAATAACCAGAAACACAAGTAACTAGAATTCACCAATAGCACAGAATATGAGAGACAATACACTATCTTGTATTAACACTATACAGAAAAGAATACAACAAAGAGCCGCCACACTCTTTCACCTTACAGAGATTCGCCACACCTCAAGTGTACAGTAATTCTTCTCACACACTCTCCTACACAAAAAACGGTCCCAACAACCAACTCACACACAGAATTGGTGTTCACCTCACCAACCAGTCAGTAATAACCCTGCCGGTACATCAAGCACTCTATAGCACTTCAAGCTGATCTCTCATGAACCTGCAACCTGCAATTCAAAGACCAAACTTACATGTAGATCCCCAATGAGCTTGCAACAACTTGTAACTCACAGATCTTACAACTAGAAGGAACTCTTCCTTTCTATCTCATGCCTTAAACAATACATGCCAATGGGTCTATAAATAGATCCCTAACTCAAACAATAACTTAGACTCTTAATTTAGACAATTATCCTCGCAGCCCAAGACTCTAACTGGTCTCAACATGCAAACTCTTCGTTCACTTAACTAACTGTCCGTGAAACGAGCAGTTCTGGAACACACAGGTGACCGACGTCGATCCCTACTTGTCTGGTTCTGCCGACGTCGGCCGACTTCCTGCCATCGCCGGTGGCCTTCTACACTGGTCTCTGCCGACGTCGGTCCTGCTGCCGACGCCGGTTCTCCTGGATCTCAGCAACCATTGTTCCACAGTTTGCAAAGGGTTGAAGCTTTTAGCTCCACAACCTAACAATCTCCCACTTGGAGATAAATAACTGCAACCTGTACCTGTACCTGTACACCGTCTAGTTTGTTCCCTTGGCTATGTATCCATCTTCAAAATCACCCTTGAAGACCAACCACCACAAAATTCATGGTGTAAAACCTGTCATCCAAATTACCTGCCACATCCACATCTACAACCATGTAGAAATAAATCTGAACCTGCATAGCATGTGCACCTGCTACTAGTCCCTGTAAGAATCCACTGAACTGCCCTCCAATGGTTCTCTCCCGGATTGGCTCCTAACTTGTGACAACTCCCACTGCTTGGGAAAACTCATGTTTAGTACATACCATGCACTCAACCTCATTATGTGAATCAAGACACCTGTTCTATGAACTGTCTAACCATCGGCGTGCTAACCGATTTCACACAATCATCCTGAAACAAAGTCAACACATGACCTTCCATGTCTCTAGAACACACTCTTGCCAAAGAATCTTGCTGCTCCCAGATTCTCCATGACAAACACCTGAACTAGCTTTACCTTTAGTTCAGCAATACCTGTATATGTAACCCTGCAACAAGCACATCATACAGAAATAGGATAGTGTAGCTAATACTATCCAACCTGGTAAAGAGAAACACAATGAACAAACCTCCATTGCCCTGCAGCTAATACAAGATCATATACCCTGATCTTCCATCTCACGTATACATTTCCACTCTTCTTTATCCTTAACATCCATTCGTCTCTCAGTGCTTACTTCCAGCTGGCAACACTACCCAAAACACCTGTTTGGTTCTCCTCCAAGGAATCACATCCTCATCCATGCCTAGCTCCCACTGTTTCCTGGATCTACCTGTTCTGATTCTTCAATAACTTCCTGGTCTTATGCCATAAGTGAGCAACAAGTAGTGTAAAGAAGGGAAATGACGAATTTAAGAACTTACTTACACCTTCAGTCCTCCATATGGGTGCTTGAGACTCCATGACAGCTTGCTGTCCACCCAAAATTCGTCTCAGTGACCGATGTCGGTCACATCTCAGTCTACAACCGACCGATGTCGGTTCCCTGCAACTGCCTCCCTGTCGACGTCAGTTTCCCATGGCCGACGCCGGTCTCTGTCTACCCCGAGTCACCGACATCGGGCTGCACATAGCCGACGTCGGTCCCTGTCTGGACACCGACGCCGGTTTTCCTGCCGACGTCGGTCTCTATGTTTTTCTTGTGAGACCTGACTTTTTCCCGCGAGCTCCTTTTGGATCAAACCCTTGTCCAAATCACCCTTGCTCTGCTCAGAATTCCTCTGCACCTTGTGCTGAACTCTGTCCGTCACTTTCTCCTTGAAAACCAAGGCTTTCCTGTTCTTGTCACTAACATCGGATTCCTCAAGAAACCTCACCTTCTTCTTCTGCATACAGAAACCACGATCCATGCCTTCCAAATCTGAAAGCATACTCTTTGACTCAAGAACTAGCATCTCCTTCTTATCTATGTGACCAAGCCTATTAAGCCACATCTCCGAATCTACAGCTGAAGTAGATAACCCAGAAAGAGAATCAGTAAAACAAGTAGATAGATAAAGCATACCTACTTTCTTACCTCTAGCTACAACAAGTGTACCCTTGGTAACCTTCCAAGAGTCCGCTGTGAGAGTTACTGTGCAACCCTCTTCACCCAAACTTCTAACAGAAATCAGATTTCGCTTCAGAATTGGGCCGTGCATGACCTCCTTTAACACCCATGTGTTACCTGTCTGCAGTTTCAGCTTCACTTTGCCTTTGCCAACAATCTGACAAGGCTTACCATCCCCTACACAAATTTCTCCAAAATCTCCCTGGACATACTCATGAAAAAATTCCCTATGTGGGGATGCATGAAAAGAGGCACCAAAATCTAATACCCAAGATTCTACTTTATCCAAAGAACATACCAGAGCATCCTGTGCAACGTAACCTGCAACATCTGCTTCTTCTTCATGTTCTTCATGCTGATATGTACCCGATCTGCAATCTCTCTTTAAGTGCCCTTGCTTTCCACATTTCCAGCAGGTTATTCTGCCATACCTGGACTTGGATCTCTTGCCCATCTTCGACCTTGATCTCCCACGCTCTATCTTCTCTCTTGGCCTTCCTCTTCCTTCAACACTCAAAGCATCTCCAGATGATTCACCTGTGCTTTTCCTGCGTATCTCTTCGTTCAAGATCACACTCACAATATCATCCACTTTTAAGACTTTTGAAGGAGACACAGTATTAAAAACTGCCATTACCAAACCTTCCCAACTTTCAGGTAATGAACACAAGATTAAGAGAGCTCTAATTTCATCATCAAATACAATATTGACCGAACTTAACTGGTTTACTAAACCATGGAAATCACTAAGATGGCTATGAACAGATCCACCTTCCAACATTTGCAAATTAAATAAACGCTTCATAAGAAATACCTTATTCGAAGCCGAGGGTTTTTCATACAAATTTGCCAAAGATTTCATCAACTCCACCATTGTCTTACACTGTGATAAGCTAGAAATCACAGATGATTCAAGACTCAATCTAACAGATCCCAGAGCCTTCCGATCAAGAACCTCCCATTCTTCATCTTTCATATCCAAGGGTTTGCTAGCAACCCCACCCAACGGTAAGTACAAATCTTTCTGATACAGATATTCCTCAATCTGCATCCTCCATAATTGGTAGTTCTTGCCATTAAACTTTTCCATTCGTAGTTGACTGCTTTCTGCCATTGCTCAACTCCCACTCAAACAGAAACCCTGTGAGTAACCTGTAATCAAAACACACTACCCAGATCTACACCAATCTGTTAGTATCCCAACCTAAAGCTCTGATACCACTTGTTGGTATCAAGCTCAAGAACCTACAACCAAGGCTCTGATACCACTTGTTGGGAGGGAGAGGTGGAGGATAAATCCAAGAACAAACACACCTGTTCTAATTCCACCTGTTAGGATCTTGCTCCTCAGAAAGAGCACAGTATGATTACCAAATATAAGCAATTGAATATGCGAAAATAACCAGAAACACAAGTAACTAGAATTCACCAATAGCACAAAATATGAGAGACAATACACTATCTTGTATTAACACTATACAGAAAAGAATACAACAAAGAGCCGCCACACTCTTTCACCTTACAGAGATTCGCCACACCTCAAGTGTACAGTAATTCTTCTCACACACACTCTCCTACACAAAAAACGGTCCCAACAACCAACTCACACACAGAATTGGTGTTCACCTCACCAACCAGTCAATAATAACCCTGCCGGTACATCAAGCACTCTATAGCACTTCAAGCTGATCTCTCATGAACCTGTAACCTGCAATTCAAAGACCAAACTTACATGTAGATCCCCAATGAGCTTGCAACAACCTGCAACTCACAGATCTTACAACTAGAAGGAACTCTTCCTTTCTATCTCATGCCTTAAACAATACATGCCAATGGGTCTATAAATAGATCCCTAACTCAAACAATAACTTAGACTCTTAATTTAGACAATTATCCTCGCAGCCCAAGACTCTAACTGGTCTCAACATGCAAACTCTTCGTTCACTTAACTAACTGTCCGTGAAATGAGCAGTTCTGGAACACACAGGTGACCGACGTCGGTCCCTGCTTGTCTGGTTCTACCGACGTCGACCAACTTCCTGCCATCGCCAGTGGCCTTCTGCACTGGTCTCTGCCGACGTCGGTCCTGCTGCCGACGCCGGTTCTCCTGGATCTCAGCAACCATTGTTCCACAGTTTGCAAAGGGTTGAAGCTTTTAGCTCCACAACCTAACATTTGGAAGAATGCTCCAAGTGTGCAGTTTGCTCTATGCAAACCTGCAATTAACATGTAGCAATCAATGTTCATGAAAAATTATGAAATAAATTGAAATAGTTGAATTTTAAATAGCAAGGAAGGAATACATTTATAACTGGGTGAACCTTGCTTCTCTTTAAAGTGTTGGAGGTGTGTTTCCTTTTGAATCCTTGGATATTGGGGGTGATCATGCCCCAATGGAGAGTGCCACTATTAAACCGTGAGTCAGGAATATTGGAAGGTTATTTTAACCTCAACCACACTACCCATTTAACTGATTATTGAACCTAAAGATTGGAGTGTGGGTCATATACTCGGGTTCATATTAATTGATCCTTGAACCACAATATTGGAGGGATAGAATTCCAATACTAGGACTCATATGTCAATTGAATCAACTATTGCAAATGGACTCGTAGATTCAAAATGTTATCCTCAGTAACAATAATGTCAACTTTAAAAAAATATAAAAATTATAATAGTGTGTGCATAAATAATGTTCTTATCCCCTTAATTAAATATAAGTATACCGATCTAATATATATTTCCATAAAATATGTATGCCATTTGACCCAAATCTAATAAATTAGAAAGCTTGTCATTCATGTACCTATAAAATGTCTACATATGCATTGCATGTGCCCCCAAATATTATCTCACTCTATAAATATATGTCCCATATTCTAAACCAAGCTAATAATCTGACCCAATCTGAACCTCTAAAACTTGTAAATTTGTCCCACTTTTTTTGAAAATCCATGTGTGTAGACATAATCTCTATGACAAGGTCACTAATATTCCCCCTCTTTTGAGATGAGGAATGCAGTTTACAATTACTCGCCTCAAAAGAAAAAAGCTAACCACATTATGTTATATAGAAAGATGTAAGCAAAGCATGTGCTAACATGTGGAGAATATGTCAATATAGTATGAATATATTATCAAAGCATATATGAAACGTGTATCATAAGGCATACAAGTATCATGTCTAGATAAATATAGCAATTAGATAGATAATAGTAATCATCATAGATAAAAATAATTATTACTAAGTTATGTAAGAATATGTATGATATAGATCATGGCATCGCAAACAAGTAGAAAGGTGTGTGATACGGATCATGACACCACAAGCTTAGGGGTAGATTTATGGCTACACACACAAAAAAAGCACATGCAATAACACTCAATGACACACAACATATGCACATATAATGTAAAATATAATGTCACATAATAAATGCTCACACAATGGACAATCTAATGTCACACTGTAAATGCACACACAATGGATAATCAAATGTCACGCAACAAGGCAAGGGCTATACAAATAAAATTTCATAAAAAAATAAAGGGCCCAAAGAGTCATACAATGGAAACCTTATTCAGGTGAAATTCACATGAAAAGGCAAGGGCCTAAATAAAGAGGAATACAATCATACACTCAATCAAGCAATGTCACATACTAATGCAAGAGACGTACATAACATAATCAATTATAAGCCTATAGAAAATAGTAGCAATAAAGAATATAACAAGTTAAACTAGTTTAAATCGTCAATTTATGTCAATGTCACCTCATAGTAGAGTAGCATATCAATAAAATGTAACACTACAAAGGATGTAAGCAAGAGCAAGGCATGTGCAAGTAATTACCATAGCTCAACATGGTAAATGGAAAGGTCGTAGAAAGATATAACCTATAACAATGTATCATATTGAATGATATGCCCCAACATTGGCCTAGTCTTTAGGTATATGAATATCCCACATTTATAGATCCACATATTATGTATAACCTGCATGTCATGCATAATCACTCATATATATATCATGAAATGCATGTGTGTGAAAATTTTATGTAATATAAGAACATGTGATAACTAACATACATCACTGTAATAAATATTAAACAATATCATGTTATGCTTAGGTCTTAACTTTTATTTTTCAAGGAATATGTTCACCCATCTATATAGTAAAGCAAGGCCAAGTATAAGGCTACAGAATAGTAAAAAATAAGGGATCTAAACAATCCCTGGCATTTTTCAAAGTATAACGTGTTTTAAGTGTAATAACACATCAATTGAGAGAAAATGAAGGCAAACAATATGCCCCACATTATGTATGTGAGTCATGGCATATGATCATAGAATATATAGACATGTATGTGGTCATGCAATTGCAATGTTGGCCATAATAGGTAGAGACATGAAATATGTAGGAGTGAGAAAGTAGTATGAGTGAGAAAGTAGTATGCCACATTGAATGTGCACTAGGATTAATTTTGTTGTAAATGATGCATCATCCTAAGATATATGTCAAAGATGTTTGGATCATGATAAAACATAAAAAGGCAAAGGCTAAATGAAAATATCATAGATATAATAAGGCAAAGGGCTAGAATAATGATGAATGCAAGAGCATATGTACACATGAAGAAGCTATGTATAATACATTATGATCAAACAAGCAAACATGAAGAAGCTATGTACAATAGATTATGTCCTAAATAGTAAAGGAAACAATCAATGGGATGCTCAACCATTGGTCTTGTTTCATATGTGTCATAGGAAAGGTTTACAAACAAATTCTAAAATAATTTATCAATTAATTATATCTTCCAATTTCTTATTCATGTGTAAATAACTAAATACATTTCTTAAAGCATTTTATGCATAAATAATATTCATATAAAGTTTTGTCTTTCAATTTACAATTTTCTAAATAATGAATTACAATAAGATACTAGGGTGACATCACCTTGTGCTTGCATAAGTGGAACTTGTTATATTTCAAACCTTTCCAAATAATAATTTACATGTTTATCAAGGCATAACCTCTACATACTAATTATAAACATTATTTCAAGCTTTTTTAAAGCTCACGTCCAATCCAATTTCCATTATAATGTGTGTGGTCCTAGGCACCCCAAGCCATTAGACCCCATCTCTAATAATGGAATATCCATCATCAAGGGTGGAATACAGGGATTAAAAGATATACTAGTCATAAAGGAAGGGGGAACGAGGAGGATTCCAATAGTCTAAACACTTCACCAAAATTTTGTAATCCTTTTTCTTCTAGTCAAGCCAAATCCTAAGACATAAGCATGAGAACAAGACATTATTTAAAAAGAATAATCAAATAAGGAGGGGGAAACTTGTTATGGCATAAATCTGCACCCTTGGAGAGAGTTCTTTAGGTTCCCTCTAACTAAGCCATAATATGGAAACAACCCCAGGTTGTGGGTAACCTATGATGGGCCTGAACCTCCGAAGAAGGTTGGCTTCCTTATGATGAATCACTTGAAGTAATGTTGTTGTAGGGAAAAGGGTTAGAAAGGGGGAAAGGGTTCCTAAGAAACCTAGAAAGGTGATACACCAAATAAAAATGGGAAACTCCCATAATCTTGAACCCGCACTAGATCTACAAAAGATAATACTAGCTCACACAACCTCAAAATCAAGCTAATTGCATAAATATTTCATAGACTAGGTTTAGGAAGCAATGAATGCAAACAAAGAGGAGTTCAAAGACTCACTGAGAGTTTACATCATTGGCAAAAAGAACACTAATCCAAACCTACAGACAAGTTGAGAACACCCTAAAAGAGGATAGAAAGGAGGGCAATGGACGAGGAAGATTCTTCTTCATTATACCATCATACGCAACTCACCAAACACATATCCAAGGCAAGAGATAGGTAAAGAAAGTCTTTTATTACATTAAGAGGTAGTTCTAACAAATATTTGATAGGGTTTAGCCTTATCAAAATGAGCATATTTTGTAATATCTCAAAGAGTCCCCTAATACTCCCCAAAAATGAGCATCTTATTACAAATGAGAAAGAATGGGTAATATAGAGAAAGCGAGAAGAGAAAAGAGGGAACACATTAACCAAGAAAAATCAATGAGCTACCACCTTTCAATGAATGATCCATCATCTTTTAATCAAATCAAGACTAACCCTTCATCAACAAGCTAACCTTCATTTACTCCGATTAGTCTTCAAGCTCTTCTCATTGGCTAAAAAATGCACTAAAAGACAAGAGTTTGTTTTGTAGATGATGAGTCATGATCCTTTTAAGGAAAAAAGATCCTTAAGATCTGAACAACATTAAATGCTCTACTATGCTCTCCAATCCCCAAATCCCTTTACTTTGATATCCTATGCCATCTCCCACATGGTCTGCTTGTGAAGAAAAAATCTTCATATCTTTGATCTTGATAGAACCATCTCCATGTTTGCTTTTAGCGGTTGCAAGTACCTATTTGTCGAAGTTATGACTATATTGGAAGATGAAACACTCCATAATCGCATATCTACCCCATTTCAATATCTGAACATAGGTTTGTTATAGATGAAAATGAATCTTATTTATTGGTTTTCCTATAGTTATCCTGTCAATGAAAAGCCTACAAGCCACGTAGCTTTGTTCTTGATCTCTATTAGGTCTAAATAGACCTATTCTACCTTTGAACCCTGAAGAAGTTGAGAACTCATTATTTGCACAGATCTTCTTTAAAAAGTAATGATCACAGTCATGACACAATTTTGTAACCCCAAAAGATGGGTTATGTAAGTTATAAATCTTCAAACCAGAGGTCAAGACTGTGCTTTAATGGTGATCGAAATTCATCATAACCATCTTGACTATATGGTTGTGTCTTGTGTTTAATGGTGCTCAACCGAGCTTTAATGGCAACACAACCCTTTGAAACATTGCTCTTGGTTCAACCTAAACCATATTCAACCTCTGTTTGAAGTCCTTAGCTTTCAACTCTTAATAATGGCCATCGATCTTGATCTTGGCCTTCTCAAATTATGCCATATGCAACTCTTCATTCATTCTCAGGATCCTGTTGTCAACTCTTTAACTCTTTGACCTCATATACATTGTAGATCTCCCTTTGCATGACTCAAATGCATATTATTGATTTACCTGACATTTACCACACTCATGACACTTGGTAGCTTCTCATTCATCTTCAAGATTTACTAACTTGTTAACATCTCACTCGCCATCAAGCTACTTTGGTATGATGGATCACACACTATCGATTAGCTTGGGCCCACTATCTCTATCAGTCGTCACACACTGTTATATCTTTGTATAGGCACCCAAGATATTGTCACTTGTCAGCTTCACACTTATGCTAACCTTTTGATTTTATGTTCATCGTTGATCTTCAATATCACGATTAAATGTACACCATAGATATGTTTGGGTCCACTGACATTGTTGATCGCCTGCTTGCCATTGGATATTGACTTGAGCTCCCATGATCTTGAAATAAGTCAGCTCTATGTTTAACCTTAGAACATTTGAATTTAAATAACTATTTACCATAATTTTAACTTGATGTCCCCATGAACGTCTCATTCTGCAAGTCTGATTCTGAAGCTTTAAATCTTGAGATATCAAGTTCATCAAGACGCCAAATTTGAAGATCATGATCTTGGTACTAAATACATTAATCCTATGTGATCCTTTAGCTCTGGGAGGCTTCATGAGCATACTTATAAAATGCATAATTGAGTTGATATGTTCATTTATGTGTAACGTGTGATGATGGTTTGGCTCCTTAAAATCACCAAGTTCATACTTTAAGCTTGCTTAAAGTTTTTCAAAGCTTGCAACCAATAATTGATCTGCATGAAGGCTGTTTGTTCCTCCTCCTACTGGATTGTTTCTCAATCAGGAACCTGCTCAGTTTTAAACCACATCCATTCAAGGCTTCTTTTGTGGGCCAAATTTGGCCAACATCTTTGGCAACTCAACTGAGAAGCATGCCTGCTATGCATATCAAGTTCATCAAGACACCAAATTTGAAGATCATGATCTTGGTACTAAATACATTAATCCTATGTGATCCTTTAACTCTGGGAGGCTTCATGAGCATACTTATAAAATGCACAATTGAGTTGATATGTTCATTTATGTGTGATTTGTGATGATGGTTTGGCTCCTTAAAATCACCAAGTTCACACTTTAAGCTTGCTTAAAGTTTTTCAAAGCTTGCAACCAATAATTGATCTGCATGAAGGCTATTTGTTCCTCCTTCTATTGGATTGTTTCTCAATCAGGACCCTACTCAGTTTTAAACCACATCTATTCAAGGCTTCTTTTGTGGGCCAAATTTGGCCAACATCTTTGGCAACTCAACTGAGAAGCATGCCTACTATGCATATCAAGTTCATCAAGACAATAAATTTGAAGATCATGATCTTGGTACTAAATACATTAATCCTATGTGATTCTTTAGCTCTGGGAGGCTTCATGAGCATACTTATAAAATGCACAATTGAGTTGATATGTTCATTTATGTGTGACGTGTGATGATGGTTTGGCTCCTTAAAATCATCAAGTTCACACTTTAAGCTTGCTTAAAGTTTTTCAAAGCTTGCAACCAATAATTGATCTGCATGAAGGCTATTTGTTCCTCCTCCTATTGGATTGTTTCTCAACCAGGACCCTGCTCAGTTTTAAACCACATCCATTCAAAGCTTGTTTTGTGGGCCAAATTTGGCCAACATCTTTGGCAACTCAACTAAGAAGCATGCCTGTTATGCTTGATAACCCATACGAGTTGCCTGGTTTGATCCATTGGGCATGGAGTCACAAGAATTTGATCTTAGTTGACATGAAATTGATACAAGGCTGTCCATTTTTTGGAACTCTTTTCTTGAAGCAACAAGAACCAAAAGAAACAAAACAAAATAAAGTTCCCAAGGTACATTGGAAAAAGGAACACACAACAAAAAATGAAACTAACCTAAACAAAGTAAGGGCAACTAACCTACTAAACAAATGTGCACACAGGCAATTTGAGAAAACATGAAATATGCTCTAATATATACAATATTATACATCAATTTACAAGCACCTCCCTCTTGGGTCAAATGGGAAAGTTTGAGTATCATTCACTTGTAACAAACCAAGTTGAAAAATACCTTGATTTAGAGGTACCCGAATTGGTGAACCAAGTAGCTTGATGGCCAATCCTTTTGATGTGCTCTCTAATGGATGAAATGGAACAAACATGTCTCCAATATAGATATACTTATCCAAGTCTTCCAATATTGGTTCATGTTGGACTTTAGGAGCACTTGTTTGATGTTGCTCATCACCCTTGAGAAAGCCTTGCATGAAGACTTTATTTAGGCTCTTGGGAGCAACTGCACTTGGTGGTTCAAAAATACCATGTTATTCCACCTTATTCTTGTTTTGGAGGAAGGACACGTCTCTTAGCCTCTTCAAACTCTTTGGTTATGGCATTGAATTACTGTCATAACTCTTCAAGATCTTCATTGGTATGCTTCTCGAACTATATTATTTGAGCACTTGAGATGTCTCTTTCATCAACCTCACTCAAGATTTCATCTTGTTCTTCAACTACAAATGAGGGTTCTTTTGACCATCCAAGGTCTAAAATATCACACTTGTCTTGCTTAAGCTTTGATCTAATTTTCTCTTGCTCCAACATATCAGGGTTATCCTCAACTGACACCTCATCTTGAAGTGGACCAACCTCAAACACCTAATTATGATCCTCTTCTTCATTTATGTAGAATGAACCTTCAATAGTCCATTCAAAGTCTACTCTATTTTCAACTTGAGGATTGTCCTCATTAGGATCCAATTCATTAGTGTCAAAGCCATGCTAAGAAGGTTGGTTCAAACCTGATTCTTCCCCTTATGAATGAAGTGGGTTACCTATTATGATTTCCTCATTATAGACACTTGAACTTTCCTCTTTAGGTTCACTTATGACTGCAAACTACTCCTCTATCCTTTGTAAAATAGGCTCTTTATCCAAGAGGGAGATGGTGGGAGGGTGAAGAAGTTCACCTTGCTTACAGATTAGGAGAGTGTCCTTCCAGATAGAGACTTTGAATGGTTCCTTTGGTGGCTCTTGAACTGATGTTTAGACCTCCAAAACCAAGATCTCCTCCTTCTTTATGCCCTTCTGAACTAACACTTTTTCTTCCTTTTGAAGGGTTATAGGAGAGGGTGGCCTCACAAGTGAGGCCATGACATAGCCAGGGTCAAATGTGTTAGAGAGAAGATCCATGATGGAATGGCTTCATGCTATTGAGTGGGAATAGGCATAGGGGTAGGAGAGGGAAAATTGATTGGCTCGGGTTTGACATACTCTTTCTCCCACTGCTCAAACACTATTTTAATGGATAATACCCACCTTTTCAATTCTTACTTCTCATCCTGTGGATAATTAGCTTCCTCAATTAGTTCCCACATGTTTTAAAACTCTTGCAATAATATCCTTATCCCCTCCATGGCATGAATGGGGGATTCTTGTCCAAGCTTAACCCCCTCATTGATTTTCATGATTGTTTTGCCATGGTCCAATATTGCCTGTCTAAATTTTGGTAAGGATGGACTTTGACAAGGTTGACTAGGGGGCTGATTAGGAACTCTTGAAGGTTGAGATTGAGGCTCTTACAGGGGAGAGGACACTTAAGACTGATCCAAATGAGCCTATTACTCTTCATAAGATATCAACACACTGTCTGCATTTTGGATCATGCTTCTCATCATTACTATGTCCTCATTCTTACAAGATGACCATTGTTCAGACTCACAAACTGATCATATGTTCTTGACCAACTGAAGAACACTCCTTACCTCTTGTAAAACATGGATAGGGATGACATAGGAAAACTCCAAACCCCTACCAATCTCCCTTACCAACTTAATATAAATTGATAATGCTTGCTTGACTCCTGAGAAAGATGTAATAGAATAAGCCTCATCTTAATAAGGGAAAATAGAAGAATAATTTGAATGCAAAGGAGGCTGACCTTGGTTATATGCAGGGGTGAGAGGAAGGCAAAGGCCATGATAGGGTTGATAGGTTGCTTGAAGGCTACTTAAGGGGAACACATAAACATTATTTGCTTGATAAGTGTGATGTTGAGGTAGATAATAAGCATATTGATCAAAAGATGATTGATTATACATACCAGATTACAATGATTAGGAACTTAGTTGGGCTACTTAAACTAGTTGATAGATACTCATAGTCACCATTGATGTTTACACACATGCCTCCAAAGGCTTATTGGATGGAGAGAACACCAAAACTCTTCACCAGTGAACGATGTAATAGGTCCCACCGAGTATGCCAGAAATTGTTATGGCATTAATTTGCATCCTTGGAGAGAATTTCTAGGCTCCCTTCAACTAAGCCATAATATGGGAACAACCCCAGGCTGTGGGTAACCTATGATGGGATGAAACCTCCGGAGAAGTCTGACTTCCTTCTGATGAATCACCTAAACTAATGTTGTTTTATGGAAAAGGGTTAGAAAGGGGGAAAGGGTTCCTAAGAAATCTAACAAGGTGATACACCAAATAAAAATGGAAAACTCCCATAAGCTTGAACCCACACTAGATCTGCAGAAGACAATGCTAGTTCACACAACCTCAAAATCAATCTAATTGCATAAGTATTTCATAGATACTGTTGATCGCTCGTTTACTGTTAGATCTTGACTTGAGCTCTTGTGATCTTGACACCTATCAGCTCTACGTTTAACCTTAGAGCATTTGAATTTAAAATGTCTATTTGCTACAACTTTAACTTGACATCCCTGCGAATGTCTCATTCTACAAGTCTGACTCTGAAGCTTTATATCTTGAGATAACAAGCTCATCAAGACACCAAATTTGTAGAGCATGATCTTGGTACTAAATACATTGATCCTGTGTGATCCTTTAGCTCTAGGAGGTTTCCTAAGGATACTTATAAAATACATAATCGAGCTAATCTGTTCATTTATGTGTGATGTGTGATGATGGTCTGGCTCCTTAAAATCACCAAGTTCACACTTTAAGCTTGCAACTGAAAAGTGATCTACATGAAGGTTATTTACTCCTCCTATTAGATTGCTTCTCAACCAGGACCCTGCTCAGGTTTAAACCACATCCAGTCAAGGCTTCTTATGCGGTCCAAATTTGGCCAACAAAACCTTCAAGCTCAAAGGATAAGTATGTGTGTACATCAAATAACCACTCAATAGAAAGAACAAACATTTCCATAAGACCAAAATATGATGGATTTTTAGTTCCACATCTTATAGGAAAAAGCACCAAGTTTTGGTGATAAGGGTGGGGAAGTAATGGTTATAACTTGTTGCATAATAAACACTATTCCACACTTATTTGAGAGAGGGGAGGATGGTCTTGAGACTCACTCATCAAGTTTCCATTCCCACCCCTAGGTATTTGTCAAAATAAACAAACATAAACCATAAGTCCAAGTCTAAAAACTCCCATGAACATATGGGCATACTAACCCAAATTGCATAGATTGATAATGTTATTTTAAGTTATAATTAAAAACAAAATAACATGTTATCATGGGCGGAAAATCCCTTAAAACACCCTAAAAGGGTTCCAATAAAAGAGTAACCTTAAGACCAAAAAAAAAAAAAAAAAGGTAAACAGATTACAAGCCCTTGGGTCTTTGAAATCCCTCAAAACTTAACTTTTAAAATAAGAAGAGCAGTACGCAATCAAAATGGAATGAACACATGGTAAGGATGAGTAAAAGTTATGTCCTACCTTAGATCTTCTACTTGAAGATGATCATATTCCCCTCCCAAAGATCCTTTCTCTTCCTAGCTGAAACCCATCAATTCTCCAAACCAATTCTTAGTAGGCTAAATCTCTCCGTGGAAAATTTTCAAAAGGAGAAGTCCACACAAGGTTTGATTTTCATTATTTATAAGAAAATCTCTCAAAATATTTTATAATAGGAAGGTGACACTTGTCCCCTTTCTTCCTCAAACAAATTCATTTAATTCTACTTACATCTCGCATGGACAACATGGTCCTCTTACACCTCATTTAATCCTTCCCTATCAAAGGCATTAAAAAGGTACTTGGATTCTTCTAAAGTCTTCAAATATATCACCTATCCAACTTAAATTTAAAAAACTTAAATTTTATAGTTAGGAAGTCCTAATTTGAACCCTACACCACCATAAATGAGGATTTATCCTTCCATCCAAGATTTGCAAGTTTGGGGACATTAATGGACTCACCCACACTCCCACTTGGGCTTTTATAAACTCCTAGATCATCCATGGGTAAGGGGAAAGATGTTGGAAAGGGGGTGTGAAGGTAAAAAATTGAAATTTTTCAAAATTGTTTCATAAATCACAATTTAAATTTTATAGATAGGAAGTCTTAACTTACACCCTATACCATCATAACTGAGGATCTATCCTTCAATCCAAGATTGACAAGTTTAGGGACATTAATGGAGTCACCCACACTCCCTCAAACTTTTAGAAAATCCTAGAACATCCATGGGTAAGGGCAAAGATGTTGGAAAGGGGGTGTGAAGGCAAAAAATTAAACAATTTAAAAAGGGTTTAATAAATCACAACAATGTAAAAAATATTATGTAACCTATAATACATCCAAAAAATTAATATGGTAATTGTAAATACATGATTAGTTTAGTTTGTGTTGCCTTACTTTACCGTACATGTCACGTACGCACTCGATACAAACATCAAAAATATTTGATCTTTGATATAGGCAAAACAATTAAATGACATGGCAACACAAACAAGTAATACAATATAGGAAATGTGGGTAATGCATCTAATCAATATCTCAAACACATGATTCCACTACGTGGAATAATAAATTATGATATTAATAATAATATAATGCTCATACTCAATACCATATCACATGATGCAACTGTACTATCTCAACTAGAGAAAAACACAATGTCCAAACAATTTAAGTATGCTAGCTCAACTAGTCAAACATCAAAACACATAATCATAATTATCCATGAGCTTAAGAAAGGTACATTAATGACACTCCATACCTCAAATCCAGTAAATGCTAAGTTCAACACATAATAGAAGAGCAATGCATATGAGAACATAAAAGCAATGTAAAGATTGGGTTTTGTGTGTGTATGCACGAGCGTACACACACATACACCCCCACACCCACACACACAACTCATGCAAAATGTGCAAGCAACTCCAAAGCAAAATAAAAAGGTCTCATGCATCAAATTGGAACCTGACACTTCGTTAAATAATATATAAAGGTAAAGAGAAAAATAATCCCGTTATGGAGTTCACTAGGAGGTCTTGTGCCCTAGATTGCTATCTTGCTTCGTCTGGACCAAAGAGAAGTTATCTTTACATTTTACCTTTAGGAGCTAAATTTTATATAATTTTAATAGATATAACAATTAAATTTGATTATGCCAAAAAATGTAACTATAACAATAGAGAGGGATTGGGAGTAAAAAGTGTAATAAAGTGAAAAGTCAATAAAAATGAAGGACCTTACATTTGATGTATATTTGACTATCAAAGAACAAATTTTCTTCTTACTTGGAGAAGGAAATTGAAAAATTGCGACATCTTGGGTATAAATAGAGTTTGGAGCTTGATTTTCTATTACAGAAAGATTTATTTCAAGCCCAATGTAGTGGTACATGTAGATTAAGGCCATCTATCACTATTTAGAGGGGAATTGCGAAGGTGGTGATTGAATTGTTATGTGGAACCCTTCAATAAGAAAATCTATGTTATAAATCCAATAAAGAAACCTCAAAATTGACACATCTCAATGTTTTCTAAATAAATATATTTTAAGACATCTCTATTAATATAACTCCAATAAATTAAATTGTGGAATAAAAATAGATGGATCATCGAAAAAAAGGGAAGTAAAGGAAAGCATATGCCTTGTTAAGGTCCATGATGTTAGGGGCCTTGCTTAAGTCTATAAGGTAGCTTACTGCATACAAGGATTAAGACTTTTACAATCCATAAAATTCGAAGAAGTTTTTTGGAAAAATTAACATTGGTTATATTTATCTAGCAACAAATCACAACGTGCAATCCATCATCAAGGTGTAGGACATACATCCTACATCAATAAATTTTATGTTGTGATCTTGGTGATTTATTACATGATTGATTACAAGCTGTGACTCGAATGTTCTAAATCTTAATAATGAATTACATGGTGTGATTTGAAATGTTAGTAGATAAATACAATCCTATATATATATATATATATATATATATAAATCGATTATATTTTTAACGAAACAATGTTAAGACCTCGGTTCAAAATCGGGTACCTAAACATCTAAACCTTAAAAAATATTGATCTTAAATACACACTAACAAAATACCGAGAGCCCAGTATCTAAATTCACCTTTATACTTAAATTAATGAATATATATAACGACATTATTTTTTCCAAAAAAAAATCTTCCTCAAATCATTTGAGAGAAATTTAACCTCACAAAAACACATAAATGGTATTACAAAACATCGAGGATACCTTGGGGCATCTATATTTTATTTTGAGCACCCAAAGGTGTTTTTAATAAACCAAACCGAGGAAAACGAAACCCTTTATAAAACCCTAACCCTGAGAGAAATCTAGAGCAAAACCCGTCCATCCCACTTTTATCACATTTAGAAATACCGCGATCGATTCACATAGAAGAAAGTAAAGACCAAAATGGGTGGGAAGTGCCCTCACAGGAGAGTGAAGAAGAGAAGACTCGATAACAAATCTGCACGCCGTGCTAAATTTCTCGTTAAAGATATCCTTTATTAAAACTCTTTAACCCTTATGCCATTTAGATAAAATCATACGATGCTTAATTATTATTTGTTATCTTAACAACGCCATTACGCGATGATGCCATTTACGAGCAGTTGCAGGTCGAAAATAAGCCCCTTCCGATCGATGATGATCTTCCTGGAATGGGCCAATTTTATTGCTTACATTGCGAGTACGATTTAAAACTTATTTGCTGTTTTTATTGCAATGAAGTGCATGGTTAGGATTTAGGGTTTCACTCAGACGATTTTTTGTGATAATTGCTGATTTTGTTGCATTGGGCAGCCGGTACTTCGCCAATGTTTCTGTCAGAGATGAACATTTCAAGACAAAGCGCCACAGGAAAAGGTATGAACATGTGTACCACTGTTTTTTTGATGAAAAAGTATCACATAAGAATTATTAAAAAGCCGATATTTAAATGCATGCTTTCAATAAAAAACAAAACAAAACTGAGATTTAAGGAAAGTCCGATATGTTAAAGTTACTTTGATGGAAAAGGGTAAAAATTAAATGCTTACGGTTTGATATTTTGGCTAAATTCAAGAAAGTTCCAGTATATGTCAGTTGTGCTAGACACATATAGGTCAACGAGAACAGAACAGAAACAAATCAGCCATATTATGACCACACATTGATAAACATAGGTCAATGGGACTCGATGGTTTAGGAAGAAAACAAGCCACGCTCTGAACCACCAAGGAATCAGTAGCTCAATTGTTAGAGCACCCCAGCATGCTGAGCATAGTCATGGAAGGTTCTAGGTTCAAGCCCTAGCTGGTCCACAGAAAACAACATATGGTGCAACAATTAGAAATGGCTGGTCTATGAAAAATAACAGATGTTACAACAATTATAAATGGTTGGTCCATGGAAAATAACAGATGGTACAACAATTAGAAATAGTTGGTACATGGAAAATAACAGATGGTACAACAATTAGGAATAACTTGATGGAGCCAGAAATAAGCTCCACAAAAAGTCTACAAGCAAAAGCTAAACTAAAAGCATCATGGTAGAAGAGTTGAATTCAAAACAATATTGTCATGTATTACAAACATTACAAATAACTGTGAGAAAGGAAGACCCATCAAAACGATAAAGGCCATAACTGGAAGTGAAGGCTACACTAATCTTCACATCCCTTACTAATGCTACACTAGTCTTCATGTCCCTTACCGTCAATCACTGTGAAAGATCCAATATAGAATCTGGCAAGGACCAAGTGGACTTTAGTGGGTGATGCCGCGGTGCAAAGAATATCTCTTGGAAATTCTCCTAACATCCAAGTCTGAAAATCTTTAGTAATAGAAAGGAAGCGGGTGATTCACATCCAACCAGACCTTCTAAAATGCTGATGAGAAGGGATTACTGACTCTCCAGGTGGGGAACATGAGATCTACAACATCAGGAATGATAAAAGGAGATTGAAGGTTCCTTGTTAACTGTATGTGGAGGAGGATGTGGTCTCACAAAGAAAAGAAAGAAGAAATTGGGCCCCCATGAGGATCACCCTAAATTTTTTTAAAATATAAAAATTTAGTGCATAGAATGTGGCAGAGAGTTATTCAATCATATCTCCTTTCAGTCATCCCGAAAAAGTATAAAAAATTGGGAGATGGTTTTGGGCAAATTTGGGAGAACGTTTTGGGCCATTTCATTCATGCTACATATTTCATTTGCCATCCGGCCTCAAGAAACTTTGGAAAAGGGGGTTGGGCAACATTTCAATATCCCGAGCAATTCATTTTAAATCTGACGAGGCATCGAGAAATGGGGCTATTGCTTTTGTTGTATATTCTTCTATATTGCACGCATCTCTACATGTCATCCCTAGATGTTGTCTTTGTACATATTTTGTACTCTTTATATATACATAATACAAATGAGTGTGTAACATATACACTCGGGGCAACATCTTTGTGTGCATTCACTTGCTTTCAAGCACTTCTTTGTAATTGCATATCAATGTTGCAATTGCGTCCAGATCAAAATCATATTTACAATTCAAAACATGTATATACATATCGTTACAATGCACAAAGGAGGGCATGCCAATATGGAGATGCAATCAGTACCATCCACTTTAGTATAGACATCTGGTTATTACACTAATATTGAAAATGAATTGCAGCAATGAGATCAATATTAATACTAATTTGTTGATTCTGTGTACACAAACACATAAATCCTTAAATTATGCAAAGAGAAATTAAAGAAAATGAAATGCTGGTAAAGAACTGTACAACAAGAATGATAGCAATATGTAGATTCTGAATTCTCTAATATGTTACAAGCTAAAACAAAACTACATGATAATGAGAAAGTCAAAGCAAATTGCACAGTGTCACCAAAAAACAGCTGCAGAAAATTTGCAGTGTCTCCCACAGCTAAATGCAGTTCTTCCAAGCAAAGATAAACCTTCACACACTGCTCACAAGCAAAAGTTTACTGGCGCATTTGATAACGAAACCTGTAAAGAAGATTTGACAACCGAACCCGTAAAGAATATTCAAAAACCAAAAGTCAAGCAATAGTGAAAGAGTTATTTATCAAATTATTTCTTACTGTTGTAAAAATGAGGATTTAGGCACTTTTTGGTTTTTTTCTTGGGGGAGGGATTAAGTTTAGACCCTCTAGGTAGCTACTTTTTTCAGATTTTTTATTATTAATTTTCCATTTTTGGAGGTCATGGTTTCCATCTGCTATGGAGATGTTACCCACACTAAAGAGTTCAGCTGGGTACTTTTGAGTTGAGTCCTTGTATGTCTCCATTTTGGGGTCCTCTTATCCACCTATTATGTATGTTGTGTACCTAAGCAATTTTGGGGTTCGCATAGATCACATAATGACATGTGTTATTCATTTACACGGGCTCTTGCCTAAGACCCAAATGTTCTTAAGCGTCTATAACCTAGATAGGCAAGCCTCCAGTTCTCTAAATGGAGTGCCAATGAATAGTTACTTAAGCATACTCATTGTAAGGATAATTTAATCTATAATCCATAAAGCAAGAGTATCAAATTATCAAACTAACCAATACACTTCTTAGCTTGAATGTATCATGATGCATATCCATGCATATTTGTACACATCATCATCAAGCTGGTAAAGGTTATGGTTGAGATTGATGAACAGACTTAAAGTTCCATTAATCTCATGAAAGGGAATCACACTATATTCTTACTTGTAATGCATAGGTATAAATTGTGTATATTCTGTTTTCTGAAAAATTATTTTGATGAGTTCACTTATGTTCTACTACTATCATCAAAGTGAATTTTGATCCATCCTCGCTACTAATGCATGGTATAGATAGGAGTCATCGTATCTTATGTTTTTGACAAGTATTTCCATGAGGTTCACTTAAAATCGTTGTAATAATAGCACCCTGCAATGTATGCATCTTGACAAACTTGGACTCAAAACCTGCATCATTTTTAACTTCCTGAATTACACAGCAAACTTGCAACAAATTTTATCCCTATGTAATTACCGAAAATATACTATACCAGTGTCCTTATTTGAATAAACAATTTCAATTATACCGAAAGCCATAGCAAAATTGTGGGCATGGAGTTCATAGTATTTGTGTGCAAAAGCACAAATGTATGTCTTGTAAGATAATCATAAGGAAACAATAATTTATAGGGTTTGTGAACACTGTAGAAATAGCATAATAAGTTAAAGAAGCCTCTTCAAAGATAATACATGGCTCTTGAAGTCCTATTTGAAGTATGATATTATTGTGACAATAATGATAGGAAGTGGAGAGAGCTTTACTATCAGGGCAAAGAAAGTTGTATAATAATGATTAATAGGTTACACAACCTCTCAAAACATAACTCCCAAATGAATAGAAAATAGACTGGTAAACTAATGCAGGAAAAACAATGCTTATAGATTATAAAGCTATAACAAAAGAAAAATGGCACACACACGACACCATATTTTCACATGGAAAAACCCCTTCGGGAAAAAACCCAACACAATAACCTTCTTCCTTGTTACATCAACTCAACCATTTACAATACAATAATGTACTTTTTGATTTACTCTAATGCATGTGCGAGTTTTTGTAGGCACATCAATAGGAAAGTGAAACCTCCAAGTGGTATTACAATACTATGGGTACTAAAACCATGATCTTATAAACCATGGGTCATGAACCATGGGCCAAAATCACCTATACTGACCCAAAAAACCATATATGGGATCCCCAAATTTTTTCTGGGAGTTGTTGGCCGGCCACCCCCGCCCCCCAAATCCCCTAATCGGGGTGATGCCCCAAATCTCACTTGCCGTGTTGGGCTATAAAGTACCCAAGGGGTGTAAATCATGCACAGTATACAACAAATATTCAACATTCTCCCACTTATTGAGCACTTTGCAGAGGGATTCAGAGCGACATACTTTTAGTAACTAAGGGCAGCCATGCGCACCAAGAAGACTTCCCTATACTCACAACCTTCATCAATGAATTAACAACATTCTCTAAAGTATCAACCTTTTCCAACAACACCTTGTCATCAACCATGTCTCTAACAAAATGGTTCTATGCATTAATATATTTCGATTGAGCTGATAAGCAGGGTTTCTTGTCAAACAAATTGCACTTTGACTATCACAGTCTATCCTCGTTGCTTTTTGTACGAAACTAATATTCAAACACAATGTTTTGTAACCATACAACTTCCTTACTTGCATGAGTGGCTGCCATGTACTTATTTTTTGTAGTTGATAATGCAACTATTGGCTGCCTCTTGCTCATCTAGTTGAGCGCTCCACCAAACAGGTTAAATAAATAACCACTTGTATATTATTGATAGTTGAGATCTCAAGCCCAGTTAGCATCAACAAAGCCTTGCGCATTTATTGTTTTATTTTGCTTAGGTGTTTTGTAGTAGCAGATTTCATAATTTGAAGTGCAATGTAGATATTTGGAGATCATGTTCAATGTAGTCCAATGTAACTTCCCTGGGTTGGACACATATCTGCTCACAACTCCAACCATATGGGCAATGTCTTTTCTATTGCATACGATATCACACATTAGACTTCTAATAGCACTTGCATGACGACCCTGAGGCTTTTCCTCAATCTCGTGTCTTGGGACACTGTTCAATAGATAACTTTTGAGCAATAGGAAAGGGTGTAATTATAGGTTTTCATTCTTGCATTTTAAACCTTTGCAATATCATCTAAACATACTTCCTCTAGTTCAACAATCCTTTTTAATTTCCATGCCGAAAATGAATTTTTGTAGCACCTAGATCCTTCAAATCAAACTGAGATGACGATTGAGATTTAACTTGCTTGATCATTTCTTGTTTTTTTACCAATTAACAACATATAATCTTCATACAAAACTACAATAACAAAGTTATCACCCACCTATTTGAAATACACACAGTGATAAGCTTTGCTTCATACAAACCCAAGTTCCAACACAAAACTGTTAAACTTTTGATTCCATATCCTTAGTGATTGTTTGAAGCCATAAAGTGATTTCTTCAACTTGCACACCAACACCTCCTTTTCTTTAACCTTAACTTTTTGGTTACACCATGTAAATCTATTCCTAAAGCTTACCATGCAAAAATGTTGTCTTCATATCCATTTGTTCTACTTCAAGATCGAAAGCAACAAGAAGACCTAAAAGAAATCTAATAGAAGTTAATTTAGTAATAGGAGAAAAAATCTCACCAAAATCAACTCTCACCATCTGGGAAATTCACTTTGCTACTAGGTGAGCATTTTTCCTTATGCATTTCTCTATTGCACTTTTTCTTGAACACCCATTTGCAGCCAATAGGGTTTCTACTAGCAGGGAAATTGATCAAGTCTCTTATCATATTTTTATATAAAGACTCCATTTCTTCATCCATGGCCTTTTTCTAGAATTTATTTTCCTTTGATTCAAGGGCCTCCCTTACAGTCTTAAGATCTTCATCATTAATGGATAACACTGATAAAATATGTGTAGAATGGAAATTAGTTGGACTATACCTTTTTAGTTCGCTCTGATCTTCTCAAGATTGGAGTTTGAGATCCTTCCTCTTTTGGCTCACCATCCTTTGCTTCATCTGAATCTTTCTCAGGAAACTCCCTTTCTAGTTGATCTTCTTCAGTTGCTTCATATTTAGATAGATTCTTCCTCGTCTAATTCAATATGTGCCTTTTTTTGCTCTTCCTTTGGTTGTCCTCCTTATTTGGAACCCCTTTAACTTCTTTGAAGGTTACATTATGACTGTAAATAGTCTTCTTTGTTTCTAGATTGTAAAGTTTATATTCTTTTACACCAATAAAGATACACTTAGCTGATTTATAGTCTAGCTTAGTTTTTTTCTTTCAAAATATACATATAAACATCACAACCAAAAACCCTAAGATGTCAGAGAGTTTCTAACCGGTGCATACTTCATGTGGAGTTTTATCGATCAGGGCTGATGTGGGCAATTTATTTATCAGGTAACAAGTAGTCGTGACTTCTTTTGCTAAGAATCTCCTTTCAAGCTTGCGTCGTTGAGCATACTTTTCATCTTATCCATTAGTCCTATTCATTATTTTTGCAACTCCATTCTGCCGTGGTGTATATGGAGTCGTCTTTTGCTTGTCCGTTTTACACTGCTTATAGAATTGCTCAAATGCCTCTGAGTAGTACTCTTCACTATTATCACTTGTCAAAACCTTTCTTTTCCATGTGGTTTTCAACAAGAACCCTAAACTTCTTGAACGTATTGAAAACCCCAAATTTATTCTTGATACAGTTTACATGGTTTTTCTTGAGTAATTATCTATAAAAGAAACATAATACAGTGATTTTCCTAGTGGCAAAACCTTTACAACTCCATATACATCTCTATGTATTACCTTAAAATTCTATATGCTCTTGTAGCACTTCTAAGAAAGTTTACTCGATTTAGTGTACCATATATACAATGTTCACAGAAATCAAAATCTAAAGGACTATCACAAATTGTTTTAAACATATTTTTATTTTTTAATGCTCAAAGGCCTTTCTTTCCAATATGTCCATCCTTTTATGCCAAAGCATTGTCTTATCTATGGGTAGCACAAAGGTTTGATTTGATTCATTTTTCACCTCATGAACACCAAAGCTATTGCACCCATCACTTATAGTGCTTGCCTCAAGCTTGAACAACATGCCAATGCAAACTTCCCTTGCCAATACCAAGGCTACATGGACCATCTTGCAACTAACCATATTAAATACCACTTGCACACCCACATCATTATTGTTGCTTACAAAAATTAGATTCCTAGCCAAACTGGGAATGTGCAGAACATTAGGGAGGGTTTTAATCCTTTCGTCTTTGAATATCAACTTGAGTCTTGCTCAACTTATGATCTTATATGTCGAGTTGTCTCCTAAGAAGACATCACATCCATTGATAATTTCATATTCATATGAACCGTTCCCCATGGGGAGTCTTGAAATGAGGCATCCGAGTCAATCAGTGATGTATCATGGCATGCATGTGCACTTGAAGTTGACAAGAATAGAATCCCTTGAGTCTTCATTAGAGGTCTTCGATTTTGCAGAAGGGGCATTGTTAGATGAGTTGGCCTTTTCAACCTTTTTAGATCTGCAATCCTTCGTAAAATGCCTAGTTTTACCACATTTCCAGCATTTCCTCTAAGCTTTTCTATGAGTCTTAGATTTACCTTCAGACTATAATTGTTTGTTCCCTAATTTCCTTTTATTTCTCTTTTGTGAGCAGCCTTTCACAAGTAAAACATTCTTTGTTTGATAATCCTCCATGGGTTTTCTTCTCATTTCATCTGAAAATATAGCTGAAAGTACATCCTCAAGCTTTAATGTAGTTGCAATACTACTAATGGCCATAACAAGGTTATCCTGTGAATCAGACTACTAATAGCCACACCAAGGTTATCTAATGAATCGGGTAAAAAACATAATGGAGTAATACACTTTTCTTTTTCTTCCATTTTAATCTCGACTGAAAGTAATTGATTTACCATAGTGTTAAACGCATTTAGATGCTTTGTCATGGCGCTGCTGTCATTCATCCTTTTAGGGAAAACAACTTCTTTGGAAGAAAAAACTTGTTCATAAGAGACTTTGTCTGATACAAAGTCTCTAACTTATCCCAAAGAAACTTAGCGTTTTTTTCTTCAGACATTTGACAACACTGAATCTGAAAGACACAGTCTGATTGAATTCTTTGCCTTCCAATCTATCTTCTCCCAATCTTTTGCCTTTATACCTGCAAGTACACTTCCTAACACAACAAACCACTAATCTCTTTCCACATGAAAATCTAACATCTTGAGCTTCCATAACTCAAAATGTTGTCCACTAAATTTTTGATCTCTATCCTTGTGCTTCTTGTCATTTTCCTTCACACAACAATTCTCACGCGCACAACTCCCACTCAAGAAAAAGTTTATCACATGACCAAGATGCCCTAGCTCTTTAGACGAAGCCAGACTTGACTTTGATACCAATTGAAGAGAAAATGGACTGATAAACTAATGTGGGAGAAGCAATGCTTACAAAATCTAAAGCTATTATAGAAAGAAAAATGGCACACACACACGATACTATATTTTCCCCTGGAAAAATCCTTTCGAGAAAAAATCCAGCGCAATAACCTTCTTTATTGCATTTACTCAACCGTTTCTAATACAATGATGTACTTCAAATTTCTATTTTACTCTGATGCATGTGTGAGTATTTTTAGGCACATCAATAGGAAACCGTCCAAAGAGTATTACAATATAATGGATGCCAAAACCACAGGGTTATAAACCAAGGGCAACAACCACCCATAACAACACCAAAAACATACATCACGCAAAGTATGTGACAAATATCCAACAGTTTCAACCATCACCTTCATATAACTCTATCTAATATTACACATTATGTAATGATGAATGGTCATGGTTTGTAAGGAAGTGAGCCTTTCTCAAGTTGATTGGAATGTCTTACAACTCGATTGCATCTAATGTGCTAAAAATAGATGTCAACTAACAATTTTAAGTGTAAATAAGTTTATAAAATAGTGTCCGTAGGTGCCTGCAGCCACTGAATTTGAAAGGGATTCATAGCCCCAAACCTGGTTAAATTGATTTATTTAGGCAAATATGGCAAAGCTGCTCTAAGGCAACAACTTGAAGTTTGTTTTGGAAATTACCGAGCCATTTTACCTTGGTAGTTAGCTATCACCAGCCTGGTCTCTAACATTATAGCGTCTAGGGATGTTTTTAGATGTTTCTCACCATCCAGGCTGGCTTGCATGCTTGCCAAATTTTGCTGGAATGGAGTATTGCAGGCACATGCAACTCAGGACCAGATAGGTTTTGAACTTGAATTGAAGCCCAGCTATAAGCACTCTGTAGCAGAAGTAAATCAATATACATTTAAACGGCGGCACTACTGAGTGAGCTGTTTGAGCTGCTTCTTGGCTTTTAACCTGTATCTTGTCTAAAGTGTCATTATAACGTACTCAATATGTTTCTGAGATTGAGAGGATCTGAAAAGGATCAGATGAATGCAAGCTATGAGTCAAGCTGAAAGTGTTGTCACAGACTTGGCTTACTGTTAGCTCCCTTGACTGCTACATCTTCGCCTGTCTTCTGTATGAAAATATTTTTATGGATTCAAAGAAATATGTGATATGTTCAAGCTCAAGTTTCAACTACTTATGTTGGATTAGGGCATATAAAAGATAACTGAATAAAAACAAGGGACATATATAAAAAGCGAGTTATGGCACTGCAAAGGGGACTGGCAGATCCAATGAAGGGAGAAATTTCTGGGATTGAACAAGGCAACTGCAACAACAGTGACTTTTCAGACAGTGTTGCACCAATTTTGATTGTGATGCTTTAGGTAATTCTTTTTTTTTATGTTATACTGATGAAGAACATCAAAATATTGTTTTATTGCGAATGTATTTTTTGTTTTGATCTGAGTATTCTAGCACAAATGATTTGTTCTTAATCTTTATTTTGATGTTTTGGCAAAGGGCAAGAATTTTATATCCTGAATTTTAGATGGATGCTTCTGTTCGAACGGGAGCTGCCTTGTTTTTTTTACCAGGTTTTCTCATTCATTGGATTCTTCTTTCATGTAGGGTAAAGCAAATGCAAGGGCCTGCTCCTCATACACAGTTAGATGCAGAGCTTGCTGCTGGTATGGGTATGCCTGACAATGGACCAAAGTTGCAGGATAGTGTTTTTCCTATGTCATTTTAACAGAAGGTAAGCATCTAAATACGAGGCAGGACTTGATCAAATATTGTGGAAATACCGTACGGAAAGAAGGGTTTTATTATTAAATTTTTAAAAAGGGATTCAATCTCCACTTTTTGTATGGTTGATTGAAGCACCTTGAATGGATGTAATTTATAACACATAATTTAGAAATTGTGTGATGAGAAAAATGGAGTTTTATATATAGTATAGTGCTTATTTCTTTGCTTTCATTACCTGAGAAATTGGGTTTCAAATAACCAGATATAGATAAAATCTCAAATAGAACATCAGAAACACAATTAGTCTCTGCATTCTGTTCTTCCTTTTTGAGTATTTCCACAGCTTTGTGTTTTTGCTTTCCTCTCTCTTCTGTGAGGGCTATTGGCTTCTCCTTGTTCTTCCTATTCCACACCATTGGACCTATTTGACATGTGGTAAATGGCGGAAGGCTGCCCCCACATTTTTCCTGGACTTGCAACAGTAAATGCAACTATAGGAAATACGTGCATTCAAGAATATTCACTTTTTGTAGCATATCAGAATTATAATGTACTTGTAATATATATGCGTCTATAGGCATCGTGCATTCAAGAATATCCACTTTTTGTAGCATATCAGAATTAGAAGATATCCAATATCATATTATGATGTGTAGAGGATTTTATTGTTGTAATAAAATCCACACTCTAGACTGTAAAGGGGTTGGTAGCTTAGTGGTACTGGTAGGGCACCTCACCATGCTAATGGGAGGTTTGTTGGTACTCGCTGGTCCATGGAAATTAAATGGTATCAGAGCCAGACTAGGAGCCCCAACCAAAGAAGTGCAGTTTGAGGGCAGATGTTGAAAGAACATTCCACACTCTGGACTGCAAAGGGACTGGTAGCTCAGTGGTAGAGCCCCCCAGCATGCTAATGGGAGGTCCCAGATTTGAGTTGTAACTGATCCATGGAAAATAACATTTATAACATAGTAAATGGGAAGAACATTCAGTGGAAGTGACTGGTTTGTTTTTATGACATGTCACTGAAAGCTGGTAAACATATTAGAATTAATTTCCATGATGTGCCATTGCATGAAGTAGGGGTACTGGAGTGGGTCATGGGGATGGGAGTTGAATTGAAAGCATAGTTACGATGTTCGGAAAGTTCGGAAGGGGAAAAAAGTTTGGAAGTTCGGAATTTAAAAAAAAGTTCAGTTCGGTAAGTTTGGTAGTTCGGTTAGGAAACTTTTACAAATCATAAAAAAATAAATATATCATACATGTTTGTAAAACATAAACACAAATAAGTTGATCAATGATAACACATGATAAGAAAATCCAATAGTGTTAAACTTCAATGTTCATTATTCAACATCATATGTATAAAATATAACAATGAGGATTGTGAAGCATCCTTTGTTTAACATTGAAGTTTTCAGCATTAACTAAAAATGGGAATGAAATTTAAACATCCGCAACATCAAAACCTGCAACTACATCAAAGAAGTCATTAGCATTATCATCTAATCCTACACTAATAGGCTTATCAATTACAACAATATTTCCTTCATTTTCAAAGCATGGTTCGTCAAGGCAAGAGTTGTCATCTTCATTTGCAAGAGAGTGAATAAGCAATTGTAAATTGCTATGAACAAACACATTTACAATGAACAAACACAAGATCAGAGAGTCTTTAAGCCCCTAGTCGATTCCTCTTGTTAGTGTGGATTAAGTCATGTTACTCCAATTTCTTTCACATGCAGAAGCACTAGAACATTAGCTGAAGATTCGCATGGCAAGCCTCTGCAACTGTGAAGTAGAAGCCCCATAAGTATGCCACCATTTAGATGGTTCCCACTTAACCCTCCTTGCCGTTGCCTCATTGATACCAAACATTTTCAGTTGGTTCTTGAAAACACTAAGGTGTTGCCTCACTACTTTCTTCTCTTCTTCATCAACAAACAACCTGTCTATTGTTGCAAAAACACCTTTCATTATCTCTTCATCTGCCTCATGATTTACCTCTACTAATTTGGGATCTAAATAACAAGCTACCGCGTGTTGAGGACGATATAGCATCAACCATTGCTTGTCCACAATTTTCCAAATGCGTTTGACTTCTTCAACATTATTTGCAAGTAATTTTTGAATTTCTTTATTTGCTCTATTCATTCCCTCATACACAACGCCCATGCAAGGTTGATTACCATCAATCATTCTCAAAACTCTAACAAGAGGCTCAAACACCATTATGATCTTCTTAGCCCCCTCCCAAAATGTGTCCCCTAAGATAATTCTTTCAATATTTTTCGAATGGGCTTCAATGGAAAGCTTTGATTCTGTCCATTCGTCAGAAACCATCACTTTTTTCAATGCTGTCCTTTTCTCCACTTCCATTTGCAAAGTAATAAAGTTGGTGGCAAATTTTGTTTCAGCAAGGGATAGAAGCTCGCGCTTTGAAAATGAACGATACAAGTTCAATGTTAAGCGGTGATTGAGGTTAAACTTAGAAACTTGTTTTCCTTCAATTACAATTACCTACCCACTCCAATTTTGATAGATCTTCAAGTAAAAGATCCAACACATGTGCAACGCATGGTGTCCAAAACAAACGAGGAAATCTATCCATGAGTATATCCCTTACCCTTTTACAATTAGCTACATTATCTATAGTGATTTGAACAACATTCTCTTCTATCTCTAAAATCGCTGATTCGATGCATTGAGAAATGAAAAGAGAAGTTTTTTGTTCTTTACTTGTATCAATTGATTTTATAAACATAGCACCATCAGGGGATATTACCATAATATTTAGAAGAGGTCTTTTTGAATCGGACCATCCATCACTTACTATTGTGCACCTGGTTCTTGTTCAATTTTTTTTAATTCCATCTAGCTTAGTAGGTATGGTTGCTACTTCCTCATCAAGAAGAGTAGTTTGTACTCTTTCATAGCTAGGCAATTTGTAACCCTTTCCAAAATCAATAGCCGCATCTAGGAAGGTTTGGAAATGTGGAGAACAGATAACATTGAAAGAAATGGCCTCTGCATAAAACAATCTAGTTGCCAATCTGTCCGCATCATGCTTTTGTTGTGGCTGCCAACCTGTCCACATCATGCTTTTGTTGTGGCCTCCACATTGACTAAAATGAAGCCTGTGACGTTTGAATGCCACTTCCACTTCCTCCTTGGGCAAATGGTGATGGAGAGCAACTTGAACTATCGAACAAGCCCATTTGTAAAATTGAATGTTGAATTTTAGCTTTCTTTGATTCTGAAGCTAATGATCCAACGCGACTCACATTAAATTTAGTTTTCACTCGATTTATGAATTCTACATATTCCGATTCCGTTGAATTTTCATTTGCTACCCCACAAACTTTCACATCTGAAGATCTTCCAAGGTAATGGCAGCGAATTTTGGTTATACTCCCTGTGATATTCCCATTACACAAGGTGCATCTCATTTTTTTTAATTTTTATCATCTCTTTGGACAATGTACTTCATCTCTAAAGGGCGGCTTGACATGTTGAAGTTTTTAGATGCACTGAAGATTTCGCTTTTCACTGCTCAAATATATTAAAACTGTTCCTCCCCTGCTCAATACCCACTGGGACTGCTTAACCTTGCATAGTTTAACACTGCTCTGCTTTGACATTTAGTGACTCCCTGAAGAAGCTTTGAACCTGCTAGTGCAAAATACAATAAAATAATTATTAAATTATTAATTATAAAAACAATATATTTTATAAAATCTAAGTTTATAATATAAAATTCAATCCAAATTAATTATAAATTTGTAACTTGTTGAAAATTAAATAATATACATTCATATTATAAATTTAATAATTTACAAATATAAACAGTCTTAAAAACATTTTTTCAAAATTTACACCAAAACAAATTAAACTAACTTATTAAATAATAAATAAATAAAAAATTGAAAAAAAAACTAAATAATATAATTATATTAATATTTATTTAGTATTTACTATTTTATAATTATTATTACTAAAAAAAACATATTAATATTATTATACAATAATATTTAATAAATATAAAATAATAAATATATTGATATTATTAATAATAAATAATTATAATAATAAAACAAAAACATATTAATATTATTATACAATAATATTTAATAAAAATATATAATAATAAATATATTAATATTATTAATTATAAATAATTATAATAATAAAACAAAAACATATTAATATTATTATACAATAATATTTAATAAAAATATATAATAATAAATATATTAATATTATTAATTATAAATAGTTATAATAAAAAAATAAAAACATATTAATATTATTAAATATTATTATACAATAACATTTAATATATATAAAATAATAAATATATTAATATTATTAATAACAAATAATTATAATAAAAAAAATATCATAAAGATTTTTAATCATTTATGAAACCAATCATTAAAAAAAAGCCATAATTTTCTGACTCTAAATCATTACGAAAAAAAAAAAAAACCCTAAATACTAAACATTAAAATTAAACGTTTAAAACTTAAAATGAAACAAAACCTAAATAGTAAAATACTAAACATTAAAGTTAAAAATAACAAATTAAACACCATGCCTCTTCCTTCACCTGACGGGCTGACAGCGGACTGCGTTCTTCTTCAGGGTTCAACCACTCTCCAACGACTTCTCTGCTGCGTTTGTATCTGCAATCTTCTGCTGCGTTTGACTCAAAGCCTGGTTCGCTGCTTGCGATTCTTGTTTGCAGGTTTTGGACTTTTATTTATCGTCCGCCGCTGCTCAAACCCTTTTTTACCGCTGCTCAAACCCTTCTTTGTCGCTGCTCAAACGCTTATTCCAAATCATTCAATGAATCAATGATCTTAAAATAGGTTAGAACTTACAGTTTTCGATTTGTTGCGTGCCTTTCAGCTTAGGGTTTTCGATTTGTTGTATGCCATTTTCAGCGGCCGACTGTTAAAAATGCGTTTTTATTTTTTATTTTTGGGTTTTTGTGTTGTAAATATGATTTTATTTATTTTTTCAATTAATATATATTATATATATATTCGAAATACCCTACAAATTTAGCCAAATAAATTTTAGTTGTTCAATAAATTCGTACAGAACCGAATCTCATCCATATTCGTACGAATATGGTAACTATGGTTGAAAGTGATAATTTTTTATTATTCTGGAAATAAGAAATCATCGTTTTGAACAGAAGCATATCTAAGTTGCCTGATCCAAGGAAATGGCAAAAGTTTGCAAAACCTTTCCAATTTTGGGTATGATACTTCCCAAATATTTCAAAACAGGGAAAATGGAAACATCTCACACACACAAAGCATAAATTTTAGATATCAATAGCTAAAACATAGCATTAATATCAAATGCTAAATAAGGCTCTATAGATTTTTTCATTCCATGTTAGGAATAAGGTGTCCAGTTGCATCTGTGATTCAAATATTATGACATGATCATGGGTGGAAAATTACTGTTTTTTTTCCATTTATTTCAAAACTCATTTTTTGGAATTTTTTCCCCTTTCCCAAGTTTTTTTTTATAGTTCAAAAATTGGGGCTTATATAGGAGGTCCCTTCTCGTTATCGTAAGGGTAACAGAAAAAAATCTGAAAAAGACGGGGTGTCAACTTCCCATTCAAAAAGATCAAACCTCTTCAAAGAGTGGTCTGTAGCTAAACTTTTCATACCCCATGCCAATGTCAATATAACTAATTATCTGGAATGAAATAAACTAAATGTGATAACATATATAGTAAAATATAAACTATACGTTCCAAACATACACCTTCTGAGAAGAAGAAACAACCGAGGAAACTGATCCAAACCAATGGTCATTGTATGTTGTTCATTCCTGCTAGAACTGGCTCCTTGGTTTCCTCATCATCTGAAAACATTTTCAACAGCTCCCTTTTTGTTGGGGGGGCGGGGGGATGGCGAAATGCGGGAACAAGAAAAAGGAATGCCCAGAAGTATCCGCAAAATCCTAGGGATAATTTTTTGAATATGAAAACAGGGAGATGGGCACAAAGGGAAGGGGATGGGGATCCGGGGGCAGTGCATGTCCCAGTTGAACACAGCGAAAATGTTGGTTGGGGACTCTCAAAACCATTATATTCAAGCGGGCCTCTACCATCTCCCAAGTGGTATTAAAGATAGTATAGTCTACAGCAAAAGGAAGACAGAGCATTTTGAATGGCACAATAAGGCACATAGGAAGATCCTGCAACACCTACAAGAACGTCAATAACAATGGAAGAGGCCATGGTCTCCACATTCTACCTGGTTCTGGTATTACTCAAATCAGGTAGAATCTCTTCCACCTTGCTTGGCAATTCAGTTCCTTCATTCTCATCTATCTGTTGTTGCACCTTAACGATTGCATTAAACAACTAAATCACCTTTGTGCTCCAATTTCTTTTAGCCATGTCCAACAGGTAATACTTGTCCTTAGCAGCAGCAGTCTGATACCTATCACCCAATTCTCTTTTCCCATGTTTATCTTTGCTACATCTCCCTCATTTCTTGTGTCTTCACCCTGCTGCATCCTTATATTTTCTTCTGCCCTTTCACTGGCAGCTCATTGGCCATGGCATGTGACAAGAGGATCTTCAGCAATATAAAACCAGTTTTCTCAGACTCCTGAGAAGACCATTTATTCTGGCTTCACCCTGTTGCATTCTTATATTTTCTTCTGCCCTTTCCTTGGCAGCTCATTGACCATGGCCTGCGACAGGAGGATCTCCAGAAATATAAAACCATTTTTCTGCATCATAAAATCGATCACCAGACTTATCCACCTGATGAATTTGAACACCCTGTACTGCATTATAATTTATAAAATATTGCCGACAGAGCTTCTACAAATCAAGCCTGAGTCTAGGAAAAAGACGGGGTTAAATTTTAATTACTGAGACTCCAACAAAAATGGGATCTCAATCATACAAGATCTCACCATACAGATTCCATGAAACTGAAAACAGGAGACAACTGAGCCAACTGAAGGTTGGATGTCAAATATTTTCCATTAACAAGAGGAAACATCAGAGAATAATCCAAATTCTGGAGAAAACAGAATAGATTTGGTTTTGTCCAGCTACCACCCCGAGAAGCTCGCCTCTTGTTCCCAAGAGAAAAGGAAAACATTTACACTGAGTATAGCAGCTTTGACAGATAATCAAACCCCAAGAGCCTTGGATTCCTTTTAGACGAGAGAATTGCAACTTGGTTCTAAGGAGTGACTTAGGAAAAGCTCTTAATCCCCAGCCACAGAAAACATTCCTAAATTTCCTTCTAGGAAAGATGACTGTCAATTTGAGCTGGCAGGGTTATCTTCTTAGCATCTTAAGGCCATTGATACCACTTCCAGCTTTCAGACATCAGTGGGGCAGCAAGGTAATTCCCAATGTAGGCCACACAAATTATCTCTTATCTCAGTAACTTTCAGCAGAGTCACAGCTTCACTACTCGAATTTGTCAGGGCAAGTACAGAACACTAATTGGGCCATGAAAAATAAATTCTGCTATGGATTATACTAGAAGCTGCATCTGTTATAATGAATGCCTTGTGCCACATGAGAGATGCCCCTTTGCAGTCCTGTCCTTTCATCACCGAGATCATTCTGAATCAGTATATTCTGAAAGGGGTTCTATTAGTATATTCCCAAAGGGATTTAAATCCCCCTCCTCTAGGATCTTAATATTACTCCGGCTTTGGCCTTTAGGTCTATACCTTGGTTGGCTAGATAATCTGCAATCCCATTCCCTTCCTATCCTATCTGGTTGAAAGTGATTAACTTTATGCGACCTCAAAGGGAGATTGCCTCTTCCACAATTGCAGTCAGCTTCCACTTCTGCCATGTTTTCCTTCTCTTCATCCTAACTTAAACAACTTGGGAATCGCCTTCAACTTCTGTATTTATCCATAGACTTTAAATGACCAAGTGGATCCCAAAGAGAAGCCCTTTGGCCTAGTTTTCATTATTATATAATTTGTTCAGAATTTCAGATTCAAGACTAACGCCCATAAGAGCCTTCCTTTATGATCTTTGGAAAACATTTACCCCATGTAACCAGCCCGAGGATGGTGGGTGGTGTCAAACCCACATGCAAGATTATCTTACTGTTGGACTTAACTTTAAATCGCACAACATGGTATGGATGTCTCTAGAGTATTTCTGATCATGGCAGGTAGTGACAAGGGTGGAATATCCTGATCTGTAATTCCAAGGGAATCTGTCAAGTCTAGAAATCGAGGAAGAAGGCTTTCAAGTTCTAGTTTCTGACATTTTTTTTTTGATTGGAACCACTCGATTACATAGATATCAGCTTCTCTGCCCATGTTTTGGATTCCATATAGCAGATTACAATGCTGAGTTGTGTACATCTAAATCAGAGCCTTCCTTTGGCTAAGTTGTCACGACCAGGGGGAATCCATCTGTCAAAGTCACCCAGGAACAGAACCTGTTCCTATCCATCTGGCAATTTGCGTTGGGTATCTAGAGGGATTTGTACCTTGGTGGATGGTATAACAAACCATCATCATCACCAGTCAGACTACAACCCTTTCAATCTAATTTCTTACATTGGATGTTCATAATTTGAATAAATGTTATAGCTTGAAGGATGGGGCTGTACATATCCAGATGTTGGAAAAACTTGTAATTGTGGAAAGACATGTAACAGCGATTCTTAGCAGGGCGGTGAATTGTGATTGTTTGTTCTATTATCATAACATCTGTAAGTGGTAAATTGATTACCGAGGAAACCAAATCATGTTGCACAGACTCGTTGAAATCAGCGAGCCAGGGTGGCCAAAATATTTAGGCAATCTAAGCAAACAGGTAATGAATGTTGGTGTAATGCCACCTTTGTTTTATGACATCTTTCATTATGAATCCTCTTTGAGGGCAGATGGCGGCAGGAAGTGAATGCCACCTTTCTTCTTATGACATCTTTCATTATGAATTCTCTTTGAGGGTCTTTTAAGGGGGATATTGGAGAAGGTTTGGTGAGTGAATGCCACCTTCCTTTGGGCCCTCTGTTGTGTTTTAAGGGGAATGCTAGACTTATAAAACATCTTATTGGGCCCACTGAGTAACCGGTGTTGTGGTATATCATTGGATTGATGTTGGCAATGTAGGCCATAAAGTGTTTAGTCTCCCTACATCATATTAGGAATAGGTGTATAAATAGAGGGCTATACCCCACCTATATTTATACAAATGACATCCTATATCATTTCGTCACTTTACATCCTAATTCTTTTGCTATATTGAATATATGGCATTCTGGGGTGCCTTAAGGTTGTGTGCCAAAATTTTGGTGTTTGTTTGTGTCAATGAACATTTGAATGGATGGTTTTCTTTTCTGTCGATTATATGGGATCTTGCACTCAACTCTGACAAAATGTAACGCAGGGCTGAGGAAGGAATGTAGGTAAGGGAATTGGGAAGGATAAAGTGGCAAGAAAGACGCAACAGAACCAAAAACTAAGGCCAAGTGGGCAAAAGAAGGCTTAGCTAAAGAAATCATATCAAGAAAAGAGAAGATAAAAGCTGGAAGAGAAGATTTTATGAGAGAAAAAAGAGTTGGAAAAAAAGAAGTGAAGAATGAGGCAGGAAGGATGATAGGTATGTACTAGTAAGAAAGACTAGTTCTTAGAAAAACTCAACACAAGGATTCCAGAAAAGTAAACCAGGGAAAGGAACAAGCTAGTGGTTCAAAAACCTTTGCAGAGAAATGTTAAATCAGTATAATTGTACAAATTTACCAAAGTATGAGAATATATCATATAAAATAGTTGTGATAAAGAACATTGCAGAGAAATTTGAATTTATTCGTTATTCAAACACAACATTGCACTTTACATGAAAGTTAAAATGAAAATAATCATGTTATCTTCAGTTGGGCCAAGTACTGATGTTTTCTGAATCTTGGCAAAACTGTAGACTTAAAAAGCCATATAAAATAGTTGTGATAAAGAACATTGCAGAGAAATTTGAATTTATTCGTTATTCAAACACAACATTGCACTTTACATGAAAGTTAAAATGAAAATAATCATGTTATCTTCAGTTGGGCCAAGTACTGATGTTTTCTGAATCTTGGCAAAACTGTAGACTTAAAAAGCCATCATAATGCTTTGTTTGGCATATGATGAGCATCTTGTTGCAAGTCTTTTACGAATTATATTGTTTCCTTGAGTAACAGAAGCTAAACATTGGTGTTTGTTACTGATTTGACATACACCTTTGACCATCTTTCATTTGTATTAAATGCAAGAATTGGTCAGGTAACAGTATTTACAAAAGTATAAAATGCCTGCACATTTACAAAAAACCCAAATATATTTGGCTGTCATTTTTGCTTATGCATTATTTTAGATTTTTTCTATTTTAGCTTTCTTCAAAGCATAAAAGAAGACAGCCTACGTTTTAATCTCTGACTGTAGGTTTGTTTTCTTGAAGCAGTTTAGTCCTGGATCCTATCAATAAAATACTCTACGATGTGAATGTTTTGTACAGACCCTAGAATTATATGCAGTGATAGCTTATGTGAAACCACATAATAACATCATTGTTTCTCTGAGTTTCCGGGATGGGAATACAGGTGAATGTGGGGACGCGTTCCCTGGATGGCAAAACTTTCCCAGATTTTGCAGACGTCAGGGGGCCACTCAATATAGAAAACAAGAAAACTATTAAAAAAACATATTTTATAACTTTACAATTGTATAATTAAACTGTTAAACATCATTAAGCATTCTAAAGAGCTGAAATTCGAATAATATCATCATCTATGACATTGAACAATTGAACAATGAAGATTCAATTTTGATCATTGAAAATTAAAATAAAAAATTGAGTTAAACACTGAAGAATGAAATATGAAATTGTGAATATCCAATTGCTACATTGTCAATGATCATAAAAATAAATGTTTGAAAATGCCTCCCTTTTTGGTATTTTTATAAATTTTGCAACCATGTTTTTTTCCTGAACAACAGTTGATGTGGGGGCTGTTGTGACATCCCTAGTGTGCCCCCCAATCATCGTTCAATGTTTCAGGGATGTCAAGATGTCCCAAAATACCTCTGTAAAACAGGAAATGTCCGTGGGATGCCAAAAAAAAATTCAGAAACATTTCTGGGATGTGAGAAACAAATTCAGAAAATTAGGGACTGCAGTGGGATGTCCCCTACACGTCTGTCTGGGATGGCCCCAAAGGTAAGGGGATGCATCCCCTTTGACCTCTGAATAGCGAATAACCGTAAAATAGTTTATCACTAGGATTGAGATGTATTTGGTAGGCAGGAACTTATAATTTGGAATGAAGGCTTTTCATGATTCAAAAAAGATTGTTATCTACCCTTTGCATCGTAGAATATCCATGAGTTCTTGTTAAAGCAGGATCTTGATTCATGACTTTGATTTTTATGTGTCCATTGTTGTAGGTAAAGAAAGTAATCAATACGTGGTAGATCTGCCAAGGCAATCTTTCAAGAAAATAACTCAGATTTTCGGGTTTCAAAGAATGTTTCCAGGAAGGAATTTAAGGATTTTTTTTGTGTATTAACCCCCTCCTGAACAGTTCAAATCCCAATTTTGAGGTGTACCTGTAGTCAGATATTTTTTAAGCCTTGTTACAAAGGCAACGGTTTCTCCCTGTAATATGGTTTATTCTTATATGGGACAACATAATATCATTGTTCTTGTTTGAAATATTGATCGTAAATCCGATGCTTATCAGTTATCGGTTTAAAACTTGAATCGGTATATATTATATTTTCATGTTTATATTATCCCTTTGATACCGTTGAATTTACATGACCTGGGTTTGCAGCCTTAGATGGATTTATTCTGATGGATCATAATATGTGATATGGTACTTGTGGACTTCTGTCTCTCCAATTAAAGGATCATGTAAATTATGCACATGAGATTTATGATTTTTTGTTTTGATGTATTACGTGCATAGTGATCAAGGCTGATGTATTATGCACACGGTGAACCCAATGTTTTATAGGCAATGGTTAAAGATTGAACCTCTTGGTCATGCAATTATTAGCTAGTTCATAGAATAACCATTTTAATTAAAGAAATGCAAACAGAAGTTTCTTATTTGGACATTTTGAAAGGCTTATAATTTATTTAACAAATCAATTAAGGCATCCAACTTGGAAATGAAATTTTGTCGACTTCATATTATTTGTGCTTGTAAACACCTAAAAATGGTGCCTAGGTTTGTTGTTAAATTGCATGATTATAGGGGTGTTTGTGTACTTATCAGATATCGGTTCAAATTATGCATTGTTGTATTTTGTGGTCCGATTTCATGTCCTCCGTTATTTTCTCTCCTCCCATTCTCCCTTTGTTTTCTTGGTCTTTGGGCTATCTTCCTTGAAGTGTTCACTCATGCTTCAAACATGTCCAAAGTGTTGGTGCATGTTTTTGGGCCTTTTTGTGGTTCCATTTGGTCATTATGTCCCTATCATGTTGGTCACCGTGTTTTGCTTTGTGATTGTTATTTTGTCATTTACATGCCAATAGCATCCTCTTTTGAATTCAAGTCATTAATAAATACATAAGGACCCTAATTCATATGTCTAGCACTTGAAAAGAAACAAAAAGAAATCATTATTTAGATGCATTACAACCATTTATTAGGGGATTCATTGAAGCACAAAAGTTCATGTTAGAGTCATTTCACAACACTGATTTGCTGGGTTGATGAATTATTGCAACTATTGGTGTGTTGTTTTTGATATTGTATATTGTTGAGGGTTTTGACAAATGTCAATATAGTCTCATTATTCTTTGGGGCAATGAATATCCCAAACCAAATGTTGTTTTCCTTATATTTTTATAGGTATTGTTGTGCAAAAAGATATTTTTTATAAGTGATCAAAGCAAATGCATATAATTACGAGCGAAGTTTTTTGAAGACCAAAGTTAGGGAAACATAGTTGTGAATTTTTTTTTTTTGAAATTTGTGCAATTTTGTTTAGAGTATTTGCATGGTCTAGACAACATTCTTTGCTTGGCACAATTTCTATGGGTTAGCCTTGTCTTATTGTTGGATGTGCATTTTGACTGTCAAGTCATGATGATTGTCACCAAATCTCGCAATATTCAAGATAGATCTCTCAACTTTGCATGTCAACTCATTTACTTTGGTTTTGGAATTAATTCATTAGGTTTATCTATTGTTTTATGTATATATTTAGCTCAGTGAAATGTTTATGGGTATTTGTACTACAATATTAATTTAAATCTATTTATTGATAATACATTTTGGTGAAGTTGCTTTCTTTTACACTTATAGGTTAGATCTTACGTCCTTTGTGATAGATCTGATTTTTTTAGTGTTAAATCATTTAGCATGTTCCTTGGGGGTTTCATAAAACCTTAATTTGTTGTGTCTTTCACCATAGGGCTAGATCTTGTTCAGATAATGTTAAAAATAACTATGCCCACAGTTTATGCAATTTCATGCTCTTAGATCCAAGTAGTCCTAGCATCTCTATTTTGGATTTAAAACCCTAGGTTGATTTAAAAAAAAAAATTCAACCCTATGTCACTTGTATGATGTGTTCACTTCACGATTGAATTGCATCAGCACAAGTGCTTAGATCTAAGATTTCTAAGCCCAATTGCAAATTTGTTCATATTTATTTGCTTAAATCTAGATCAAGCTTTAAAAAGAATAACACATTTTAGAAATACATTTAATGTTTGCTCCAAAACTTGTATTTTCTATTGCCAAAGATGTCTTCTTTGAATGGTAATATTGTAGATGGATCTCAAATGAATAATGTGTATAAATGTGAAGAATATTATTATTATGAAGTTGTAGGGATGAAAACATTAACAATATTAAGAAACATGCCACATATAATCCCATTGAGATATTTAGAATTATGAATGTGTTGAAAGAATTTTCTTCCAAAAATTGACCTTATGAATTTGTTTCAAAACTTCTTTCTAAACCTACTCATTTCTCTATTGCTTTGCATTCTCCTTGAAATGTTATGTTGCGCTCTTATGATTCAACAATCTCTAGCTCATAATGTGCCTTCAATTGCTTTGCATGCTCTTAATCTTTTTTCTTGTGCAAAATTCTTCTATTCTAATTTATTTTATCTCTGCCTACTTTTATTCCAAATCTCGAAATGACTACTATGATGCATATTGTAGATCCTTAAATTTGGTATTAGACACTTAGGCAACAACTACTTTGACACGATTTTACATATTTGGATTTTGTATACACATTTGACTTGTGCACACTTTTGTCTATTTGTTTATCCATCTATTGTATTGGCCAACTTAATTTACCATATACACATATTTAGGGTCACCATAGTTTGTGCAAAAACTTTCTTGGATTCTAAACAGATTGTTGCCTTAACACATTGATTTTCACTCCCCAAACAATTTTGACAACAATTGAATAGTTGTGGTTTGTCACAAGTTTCTGCCTCTATCAATAGTGTCAAAGGACATGTAATGACTATTTCTCAAAATGCAATGTCTCTAATAGGTCGACCTGGACATGTTTGATGGGTTAGTCATATTGGGAAATTAAAAAAGTCAGCTATAAATATAAATTAATCCTAAGGTTATACTTATTTAACACTCACTTGGATATTACATTGAAAATCGCTTGAAACCTTGAAATATCCATTATCACTTTTTTGAGATATTATTACAAAGGTATACATATGTGATTGTCTTTCAATAGAACAATTTTAAAACCAATCGAATATAAATACATGTCAAAGTTGGATAGTGGCAAGTGTTAAAAGTTTAAACATTGTATTGCATTCTAGAGTGATCACGATGGTGCACACATATACACACCTAAGTGAGACAATTGTGTGTGGTTTGAGTTTTTTTTGGAGTTTTGGAATATGGACAACATTCCATCACTCATTAGGGAGTGGTTAGAGCTATCAAACCCAACATATTAGTCCCTTTTTCAAGGGTCATCTTATCGTTGAAAGTGAGATCATGGCGTTAAAGGAAGAAGGAAAACAAGGATTAGTGCACATGATCAAAGGAGAGCGTGCACAGGTGAGACATCTACAGAGGTGGGCACAATGGTGTGAGACGTCGCAAACCTACACAATCAACATAGACATTGCTAGTTGGGGCAATATTGTTCGTCGTAGGGGTCGCAGTTTCATCGACAACATCTATTCAAGTTTTGAACTCATGTTTCTTGACCTGAGAAATTATAGGGTAGACATAATATTTTTAGAGACATTGATGAATACAATGAACAATAGTGAATCAGAATACATGAAGTACCTCTCTTGTATAGTACTTTGTCAATTTATAATCTTCTAAATGCAAAATCAATCCACCTTTTTACATTTAAATTTATATGATTATTGTTATATTTTACATACGCTGAAAATTCATAGTTTTACTCCATTTAGATAAAATTAATCACAAAATAAGTAAAAAGCATACATTGCGCGACTTGCAAAATCAAATAAAAATGATTTCTTAAAGCGCGACTTGCAAAATCAAATAAAAATGATTTTTTAAGCTTGACTTGCAAAATCAAAATAAGAATGATTTCTCAAGGGTCTCTAAAACTAAATACTAGGGTGACTTTTAATGATAGTCTTCTAAACCTCTTGGCTTTTGAAGTGCTTACATATCCATTTCCAATAGGATTTATTGCTCAAAGGTTTGAATTGTTTAATGGAAAATATGACCTTTCACATCACATTAGAACATTTTATGCCTCTTGCTTTGTCCATAATGATAAATTGTTATTTCTAATTAGCTTGAAGGATTATGCACTTTATTGGTTATATGTTTTACCATGTGGATCCATTTTTTTTATAACATTAGTTGATGAATACTTGCTCAAATTTCAATCAATATTGGTATGATAATTACATTTGCACACTTAGTTCAAATCAAACAATAATCAAATGAAATTATTAGTGAATATGTGATCCGATTAAGACCATGGTAACTAGGATGACATATTGTTAGATAGCGAACTTCAAAGTATTTTTATTAATAGTCTATTGTCGATTATTAAGGATAAAGTGGGTTTCAACACTTATTAATCTTTTGACGAACTTTTTTTTACACATAAGGACTTCCAAGTCAAATCTTTTAGATGCAAATGTATTTAAGTATTGATTAAATGTTTCAACTTCTAATAGTGAAAAATTGTAAAAGAAGATAAGCAATGAACACGCGTTGCAACATAAGGGTGATGCTAAAAATGTGGTTAATGCTATATAATAACCATTTAAAAAGTTCGCCATACCTCAACAAAAGGAGTATATGCAATTCACTAGACTTTGTGAGAGTCCACAAAATGTCCTGAAGAGATTAGATGAATGCAATATGATAAGTTTACCTCCAACAAGAGAATTTAATAATTTCATACCATTGTGTAAGTGCATTGATGTATGTTTTGTGATTATTATAGAATTCTAGGGTAGTCTTCAAATAGATGCATTACTTTGAAAGACAAGATACAATATTTCATTGACAAATTCAATCATAAGTGGTAGAAGTACTAACTCGAATGTATTAAGAGAGACATCAAGTCATAAGGATAAATCATGATAACGTCGATTTTGCAATGGTATACAAACCAAAGTATAATAACATTTTTTGATTATTATAGAATTCTTAGGGAGTCTAAAAATAGATGCATTACTTTGAAAGATAAGATACAAGATTTGATTGATGATGATCAAATTAAATTATAGATGGTAGAAGTACTAACTCAAATGTATCAAGAGAGACATAGTTATGAGGATAAATCATGATAACGTAAATGTTCACATGGTAAACAAGTGAAATATAATAACATGCTAATGGAATATGTAAAAGATCCACTCAATGGCTTTATTGTAGTTGATTCAATTAAGAAAAATATAACATCTAGTCAAATTGTAGGGCAGCCTACAAATAGATGCATTACTTTGAAAGATAACATACAAGATTTCATTGACGATGATCAAATTCAATTATAGATGGTATAAGTACAAACTCGAATGTATTAAGGGAGACATCAAGTCATGAGAATAAACCAAATGATAATGTAAATGTTCACATGGTAAACAAACCAAAGTAGAATAACATACAAATGGAATATGTAAAAGATCCACTCGATGACTTTATTGTAGTTGATTCAATTAAGAAAACATCTAGTCAAATTGTGTTTAGTGAAGATGATATTCAATGTGACCCCTCCTTGAATGGACTCTTATTCATAAGAGCATTTGTAGATGGATATGAAAAAAGAGGGAATAATTGTTGATGATAGATAAGGTTTGAAATTATGCACTGAATGGTTTCTCTATATTAGTATATTTGGCCATGAATATTTAACATATACTTCCATGATTTTAATGGGACATGATGGTATTGGAAGAGAACCCTTTGGTTGCATTGTTTTTCTTATTAAAGTGGGACCAAAAACAATTCAAAGTTTATTCCACATTGTGCCTAATAATAGGTCATATAAAGTCTTTTTGTTAGACAACTGATATGTCAAATACAAACAATACCCTCTACTGTACATCAATATTTGAAATTCGGACATCAAGGACAAGTGACTGCAATTCAAAAATAGATTAGTTTTTCAAAAGAACAAATCTAAGAAGTTGCATGCAAGGAAACGTCCAAAGAATTACTAAGACATAAGGGTGAATAAAGTGCAATTGCATAGGCCTATCTTAATGAGGGTGTGTTTGATGAGGATTCATAGAGGGTACATGATATAATACAAGAGATAATATCATTTCTTATAGTTTATAATTCGTCTTATGTAATTGAGAATACTTATTATTGTGGATATTTATATTCCACATCATCATGACTTAGTTTCCTAGTGAGTTAAGTGATTTAGTGAATCATCTTATTGATTTTTTAATTTAGAATGTTTTTTGAGTAATTAGTTGAATTACTATAATATCTGTCCTATTCGATGACACTTGTGTAATTAGTTTCTATTTTCTAGAGAGTTGTTAGTATTTTATGTTTGGTATTGATATTCATGTCTTTCATCATTTGTAGGCAAGTTTGACTTAAGTAATTGTTATTGGAACGTCATCACATTCCTAATGAGATTCACGTTAGAGGCAAAGTCACTGGCTATACTTAGACAAACACCGTTTTCAAGAGAAGAAACATAACAAGGCCAAACCTATACGGTATGGACCTTACACTATTATTTAGCAGATATCTAAGAATGCCTTCCACCTTAATCTTTTGGCATAGTTGGTATAAGGGATGTATGACTTCGACATCCCTCAATGCCGTTCACAAGCTATCAAGCGATTCGGTTGCCTTCTTTGTTTAGCGATTTGGGTGAACTCAAGTCTGAACTAAGCGAAGTGTTGGAAAGCGAAGTCACAGTTGCCTTCAGTTGCCTTGGTCCATGTGAAGTGTGGATAGTCCATGTGAAGAGTGGGCAGTGGATAGTGGGTGTCTGCCTATGCTGGGTTTGCACAGGAGTGCCATAGACAGTTTTGTTGGTTTAGGTTTCGTGAAGCAAGGGCTAGGTTGTCCTAGGCAAAGAGTAGCCAAACCTTGGGAGGGGATTGTTTGTTGTATTCCATTTGAGTAGTCATCGAGCAATATCGGTTGTGCCCGACTCGGTGGTGTGTGTATGTTGGCTTGTAAGCCTGTTATTATACTTTGGACCAGATTGCCCTGAAGAGAGTAAATAAAATACACGTTTCTCCCAGATTATTCTTGCACTGTGTGAATGCTCTTGTGGTTAGAGTAGTTTCCTGTTCTTTGCAAGTGAATGTATAAGCTTCCGCATATTAATCTATTTGTATACAAAAACATACCATCGTCTATGTGTGTGTGTGTTTTGCGCAGGTGAACACTGAAGGCGTAGTCCGTAGTTCCTGGAATCCTGTTGCAAGGAGGGATTCGGGTTGGAGCGAGTAGTGCCACACTGGGTTTCCAGCTTAGACGAGCTGGCCCTGTGACAATTAGGTATTCACAATGTTGTCAATATTGATCTTTTCAAACACTAATATGATTCATTATTGGAGTCCAATGCTTCTAATGTTGGGAGGAATAATAAAGATTCATAAAGAGTACATAACATAGTCTATAAAATAATATTATTTCCTATGGTTTATAATTCATCCGATTCAATTGAAAATAATTGTAATTGTGGATATTTGTATTTCACATCATCATGGCTTGGCCTCCTAATGAGTTAAGTCATCTAGTTAGTCATTTAGTAAGTTATCTAGATAGAGTCTTCTAGTTTAAAAAATTCTCTCGAGTAGTTACTCGAGTCATTATAACAATTGTTATATTAAATGACACTTGTGTAGTTAGTTCCTAATTTTTTAGAGAGTTTTAAGTATTTTGGGTTTATTACTTATACCCATGTTCTTCAGTTATTTGTAGACAAGTTTAAGTAATTGCTATTGAAGACTTGTAATTTTCGTATGTATCTATTGTATAAAGCTTATTTCTCATTGATATGTATTAGTCATTGTATTGCATATTAATTACAACTAGTTCTCACATCAATGTTCATCTTATGTTATGTCTCCAAGACAACCACAATATTATTAAGAAAATCAATGTATGCGAAACATTAGCCATGATCATTTTTACTTAGTTAACAATATGATACAAGAATATAATGACGATGATGATTTGCTACCTTTAGATTAATGGGATCACAATGTTTAATCTATTTTGAATTGAAATGAATCAAACTAATATATCTAAACTATTGAAATTGATATATAAAAAATATACAGATTTGGGAGTGAAATACAAAATTTATAGAATTAGAGATTAATTAAAAATAGTAAATAGGCTTACAAATATACAAATCTCTATAAAATAGATCTTACGTTAATTGTGCAGGTTGACTATGATTGAAAATTAGCTACAAGGCTTGAAAACTGTGTCGCACATGAAAGCAAAGATTCAAACTAAAATGGGACAAGCCCATAGAAGGAGGATATGGCCACACTATGGCCTTGTTTGTTGATTGCAGTCATGTCTTGGTCGATTATATGCTTGATTTTTTAATCTGGTTCTGTGCAATTGCTTGTGAGGGCTTACTGATTAATCATGTGTCTTGATTTACCATGTAAAAGTATTGTAAAATACAAACCCTAGTTCCTACACAATAAACACAATCGCGATCAAATGTCAAAATAGAGAATAGGGTTAGGGGAATAAGTGAGCTACCCTCAGAAAACCTTACATAATTTGAGCACTGTCTATATAGTCCAAATAGGTCTCACGCTGATGTAGTTCTCTTTCCTAGAGTGAGTGCGATCCATGATTGTTTAACTATATGAATATAGCTATGAGATTGATTGAAATACTTGACAATGGATGCACTTGACCAATAAAGATATTTAGACTTGGCTTATGATTGCTAGAATACAAAAAAATTAAAATTGAAAGAAATAGTGCTCTTTTGCTTAGTGTGTAGTAGAATTGCTAAGTGATTACTAAATGTGTTTGAAGAAGCCTTGATGTGCTTACATAAAGGAAGATTTCATATATTTTTGCTAATTGACTTTTTTAAAAGCACGAGAGGGGTTAAACATAACATATAAAATTTAAAAAGTTACCATTGGAGTGTAGGAGGACAAGTTTGCGCTAACGGACAAGGTTGTAGTGTGACTCTGTTCGACCTAGTGCGATCTTGTTCCAAGAGGACATAGGTTGTTGAAAAAGGTTTGACAGTTGCTTGTAAGCAGATTAGAAATGTCTGAATGATGTTCTGAGTATTTGCGAGATAATTTGTATAGTAGTGTATGCTCTCGTAGATATTACAAGTTAACAGAATGATGAATAGGTCAAGCGAGGTAAGGATGTCAAGATTAAACATTGTCAAGCACTTAATGATTAATTTTATGTATCTACATTTGTCCCCATTTTATTCTACTGATGCAACAAAGTGAAATTACTAGAGTAAAGTAGATGTGAACCCAAATGTGTATACATATTTTATCTTGTGATGTGAAACTTGATTGTGCAAGAAGTCTTAATGCAAAACCTAAAAAAATGTCATTGAAAATAGTTATTGTCCATATTTGAAATTTGAAAAAAAAGCAAAGTATACACTCGAAAGAGTATTCAATGTAATTTGAAGGTGGAGAAGTGCTTGCCTCCTTATTGAGCCATTTGAAGGAATGTTGAACCTATGACGAATTGAGAGTGATCAAGTCTCAATATGAAAACCTTTGAATGCTTTTGAGTTGAAAATAATATATGCTTCAACTCTCATTTGACTATGTAAAGTACTCTATAAAATAATTGAAAGAGTGGAACCACCAAATGTGGCTCAATACGTAGAAAAAGTGCAACCATAAACGTTGAGAGTCACTAGACTCTAATGTGACCCATTTGCAACATGAAGTTAAATCACTCCGCTGAAGATAAATCTAAAGTCTATTTGAAACTTTACAACTTTTTAAACTTTGAAACTTTAAGAAATTTGAAATTGCTATGTAGTAACTTGAATATGATTGAGTATCTTGCCCCCTGTACTATACTGATATTGAATTTCTATTTAAAGTTTTCAAGTATCGAAACATGTAATTGTTTGAAATTTATCACTTGTAATTGTTTTTGAAAAATTTAACTTGTAATTGTAAATGCTTTGCATATGCCCATGCATATGCATCAAGTTTACATGAATATGTATTGTGAAAATGGTAAGAATGAGTGCATGTGCATATCACATGCTCCCATAATCTATTTTTTTGAATCATGATGTAATTTTTGTAACTATATAGTGCCATAAATCTAAAATTTTACTCTTGAGGACTTGGCTTCTCAAAACATGCGCATTGTGATGCCCTCCTTTTGATATGAGAGACATAACCTACAAGTCACTTATCTCAAAAGCATAATTATGTGATATGTGAAATATGTAATAATTTAGTAGCTCTTGAAATTTTAAATGTATTGCATCGTAGTTTTTGAATATAGCATTAAATTTTCATGTGTTAGATATATCATTTAAGCACATAAGCATCATGTGCATGATAGGTATCATGGCACGGAAGTAAGAGTAGAGAGTAGGAGTAATGCATGATATGAATCATGACACCATAATAACAAGCAATGCACATACAAGCAATGTTATACAATGCCACGTAATTTACATATAATGTTACACATAAAAACCTAAATGCAACATACAAGGGCATATAAATGCCATATAAACACACAAGGCCAAGGGCCAAACACAAATGGTATGAGAACACTATAAAAGTAAGAACATGCAATTTTTTTCACATACAAGGCCAAGGGCCACACAAAATAAACACACAAGTTTTATCTTATCATACAATAAGGTAAGAAAGAAGCATAGAGCAAATGAAACTAGTGTAAAGCGATCATATGTATCAATGTATTTGTTAACAAATAACATTTTCATGTAACACATATATAGTATGATTGATTATCAAAACATTTTTATGATATGTAGTGCAACATGGTAGAAAGGTTGTGGATAGATACAATCTGTTTAATTGTTCATAAAGAACGAAGAGATACCCCCAATTTAGCAAGATTGTTGGGTAATAAGGAAAACCCGACATCAAAACCATATAAAATTATGTCTTCTATCACACTTAAATACCTCGTGAAAAATAGTGCGTTTTAAAAATTGAAATATGTTATCTACCTACAATAGAATAAATAACGTATGTAAAGAAGTAATATAACAACAATTGAAAATGTTTTCTAGGTCATGATTTTGAAATTTTTGAAAATATTTTGAATGTTTTTTTGATTTTTTTTCATATTTTGAATAAAATATTTGAAAAGTGTTAAGAAGCAAGGCTTAAAAAATAGTGGAAAAGGGAGAGATTTGAACAATCCTCAACAAGGTGCTAAAGTATAAAGTGGTAAGATGGAAAACAAGCCACGTGCCTCCAATGTATGTGTAAATAAATCATAACAATGTAGCTCAAATGATTAAGATAGATAAGAAAATACATGCTCCTTAATGGGAAAGAGATACATGTGATCATATAAGTGCAAAGAAAACTAGGTATGCAATAGTAAACAAGAATGAGTATTCAAAACTTTTGTAAGATAATTGTTTCAGATTGTTCAAATTGATTTGAAAATCAAGAGGGCAAGTACTCAAAGTGCAACTAAATCCAAGGGATAGAAGAATGTTTGGATAAGGGATAAAAAAAATTAACAATGAAGTATAAACAATAAAAAACTATGTACAAAGGGAAGTATGTAAGAAAGTAATCAAGAGACTCAACCCAATCTGTAGATTGGGAGGAAGTAGAAAGTTTTATTCAACCATGGCTCTCATCAAGAGGATGCACATATGTATACCTAACTACATTGTATAAAAGAATGACTTCATGTGGAGAAGAAGTGGTAACTGTGAATACCTCTAAATTTGAATAAGTATCATGTATTGTAATACAACCATTTGAACTAATGCCCATATACCCATGTGAACATGTATCCACATGTGAAATAGGAGATGTAATTGTTTGTATTCGTGGGGAAGCCCTATGAATAACATGTGGTGCCTTAGGAGAAGACCTATTTTTATGCGTCACTTTCTACATAGGAGAATGTGCCATGCTCTTTAGAACTAATTAAATATGATCATGTGTAACTGTATCATGCTCATATATAGATGGAGAAACTGATTCTATAATATGCTCATGCTCATAAATAGATAGAGAAATTGATTTTGTAATATGCTTTGAAATATGTAGATCATGATCTTGAATAGTTCTATAGACTATTTCATTACCATGTTGTTCAATGATTGTGCCGAACAACTATTCTATAGGAAAAACAAAATTATTGATTCCAAAGGATATTTGTATTGGATTCTTGAAATTTTGACCACTTGATTATCATGAATATATATGAAATATTTATGCACTATAGATTGTACTACTTAAATTTTTTGTATCCAAGGGCGTCATAATAACATATCAAAGACCCTTGTGCTTGATAAAACTAAGGAGGTGGGCACTATTAGAGGCCTCACTTGTAAGAGTATATATGCTCAAGAGTATCCTATGTATGGCCATCAAATGATTTGACAACTCTTGAAGTATCCTATAAATCTTACTCTATATAACCAAAAAAGTAAATGAGTGTTATGGTGCACATATTTTCGCTTGATCCATTATCTATCATAACACTATGTATAATTTTTTTTTCAACAAATGCTTGAATAAAGAGTGCATGTCTATTTGAATCATCATCATTAATTTCACTATCATCAAATATAATCATAAAACGTGATGCTTTTTTGCTTGTAACTATACAAATTATGCTATTAAGTGGATGTCCACACTAGAAAGAGGATGAAAATTATATGCATAACACACTTCAAAATTATCTTTGTTATTTACTTCATGATTTGAAAAAAGATCTTTGTATATTTTGAGCTTTGCATTGTCATTTGTTTGTGACTTAGCCTCTTCAATAGGCATATCAATATCAATAATATTTTCATCAATGAGATCTTGAATATTGTGCTTAAGCTCGAAGCACTTGACTTTAGAATGCCCAATACATATATGGTAGTCACAATATGCATTGCCATCAAAGTTTTTAGATTGTGGTCTAGACATGTCCACTTCCATTGGTGGAGGAAGAGTTATGAGAATACATTTAAGTAATTTTTACTATAAGACATGAGGAGGTAAAGGTAACCTTGAAAATTGTCTCCTTGGAGGAGCTTGTATTTGAAGCTTTTGTGTTGGTTGTGAGATAACATTAACTATAATCTTAGCTTAATTTTTTCTTTTATTTGGTTTGCTATTATAATTTGGCCTAATTTGAAACCTGACATTTGAATTAGAAAGAACATTTGAAGTATACTTAAGCTTATTCAGAATGCGACTTGACCTCCCGCTCTTTGATTGTATGACATCGTTCATTGAAATGTTTTGACTTATCAAACATAATTGACTCTTGAAATTAAGATAAAAAACTTTGAGTGAAGATATATTGAAGCTCATTATTAGTCATTTGATTTGTCATTTGTCCTAGCATAGTCTTGTATCTCAACACATATTTATGGATTGTTTTATTAGACCCTTGCTTAATCTTTATAATTTTAAAATACGATAACTTTTCACTAATGTTGATAAAAATGTGTGTTAAAAATTGATTTGATAAAGGGTTGAAAGCATTTATTGATTGAAGAGGAAGATCATAGAACCATCTAAGATCATATTCTTTCATATTTATTGGAAATAGCTTTGTCACAATTTATCATTAACTGGATAGTTTAGACAAGTTGCATGGAATGCACACAAATATTGTTCAAGATCACCTTTGCCTTCATATAAAGGAAGCTTAGGAGATATAAATCCAATTTTTAATATATATGATGTAATTTTAGGTGCCAAAGAGATATGTCATAAAGAACATGAGTCCATGGAGGGGTTAACACAAAAGATAGTTTTCTTAATATGTGATAGTTTAGCTTGTAAGGCAACAAGTGCATGCTCAAGCGTAGCATTTGTAGAGGTAATAGGAGTGTAAGTATCATGAATAGGCATATACATGGATATATTTTGGAAAGCAAGTGATGTTCCCAAACCAAGAGATGGTGATATAGAGTTAGCTAAAGGTGTAGAAATATGAATGGACTTAATAGTAGAAGTAACAATAGTGGAAGTAGGTGATTTGACAACCCAAAAGGCAACTCTTGTGGTATATATGTGGATAATTTAGCTTGATGCCTAAATTTTGATTCTTAAAGTAAACTAATAATCTTATTCACCTCTTGGTGGTTCTCTTGAAGACCTTGACTCAATTCAAACAATTCTTGCACTTGAATTTGATATATTGCATTAAGCTCATGTGGATCAATATGGATTTAATGTTTATTATGTACATCATAGTTATTTTTCTTAATATCATTATTAGTTTCAATGTGAATTTAATTTTTAGGATACCAAGGAATTTGAATAATAACATTATTAGTTTGAGAAAAAAATCATAATTTGTCATTGTAGAAGAGACCAAAGGTAGTTATGATGTGAAACAAAAATACCACTTAATATAGAATTATGCCTTAGAAGTATACAATGAATTATGAATCAAGTAGTGCTAATGACTATGGATACAAAAGAAATAAAAATAAAGGTATACGAGTAATCTAAGCAAGGGTTTGAATGATTGTGTGGGCTCTCACATATACTTGCAAGTTTGTTGATTAGTGTTGGCTGAAAGTTTCAGAGCACTAACTATAGAGACAAAACCATATTTTTAGCCTACTAACCCCATTTTGAGGGTACGATGAGAGTAAATTACTTAGGCAATATGCTCCTCTCAGGTGCACCACAAATCAAATGGCTAAAAAAGGCTTCCTATGGTATAAACAAGGGATCCTCGGCATTTTTGATATATTGTGAGGTACATGGAAACTAACTTTAGTGTTTAGATTTTTACAATGGATATGAGTATTGGGATAAAATTCTCATGTTACAATGATTGTAAAATAGATTAACACGTAGCTTTTTATGATATTCACTAAGTAGTTTTAAAACTGCTAGAACACAGTTTCTAAAAACAAGCATAAGCAAATAGAAAATAAAGGGAAAAATAAAATTGAAAGATTTGTGTATAAATATTAACAAATTATAATCCACTGTCGAAAGGAAGAGCTTCCCTATCTGATGTTATCTGAGGTGACAAGACAATGTTTTTAGTGTCAGATTAAATCCAAGATCGAAAAAGATTGAAACATTATCTATCAGATTTATATCCAAGGTTGAAGGCCATTTTTTTAGTGTCAAAAATTTATATAAATTTAAATGAAATCCTAAAAAAAAATTAAGAAAATGATAAACAATGTTCTAAAAAATAGTGGGTTCACCAAAATGTTTACTATTTTAAATTGAAATGGATCAAACTAATAGATCTAAAATATAAAAATTGATATACAAAAATTATATAGATATATAAGTGAAATACAAAATTTATAGAATTGAATATTAGCTAAATCTAATAAATAGGCCACATATATACAAACCCCTTAAAACAGATCTTATGATGACTATCATTGAAAACTAGTGGAAAGGACTTGAAAACTATGTTGCACATGGAAATAGAGATTCAAATTGCATTGGGACAAGTTTGTAGGAGGATAGTGCCTCACTACAACCTTGTATGTTGACCACAACCATATCCTATTTGACTATATAGCCGATTTTTTGATCTAGCTCTATGTGACTACCTGCGAGGGTTTATTGATTAATCATACGTCCTGATTTGTCATGGGAAAGACCAACAAAACATGAACCCTATATCCTACATAATAAACAAAGATCAAATGCTAAAAATGGAAATAGGGTCAGGAGAATATTTGAGCTACTCTTAGAAAACTCTGCTTAATCTGAGTGCTATCTAAATAGCCTAAACGGGTCTCATGCCAATATAGTTTTCCTTCCTAGAGTGAGTGTGTGATCCATGATTTTATAGCTATATGAATATGGCTAAAATATTGATTGAAATGCTTGATAATAGATGCCCTTAACTTGCAATAAAATATATTCAAACTTGGCTTATGACTATTTAAATACAACATAATTAAAATTTGAATAAACAATTTTTTTCTGCTTAGTGTGTAGTAGAATCACCAAGTGATTGATAGATGTATTTGGAGAAGCCTTGATGTATTTATTTAGAGATATATTTTGAATATTTTCTATAATTGACCTTGCTAAAAGTGTGGGAGGGATTGAAGGCTACGTCTATAATTTAAAAAGTTACAGTTGGAGTGTTGGGGACAAGTCTACGTTAGTTGACAAGGCTGCAATGAAACCCTATCCAACCTGACGCAGTCATGTCCCAAGAAGATAGAGAAAAATGGAAAAAGTCTTACAGGTGCCCATAAGCAAATTAGGGATGTTTGAATGATTTTACGACTATTTTCAAGATAGTTTTTAGAGTTATGTATACTCTCATAGATATTATAAGTTACCAAAATGATGAATAAACCAAGCGAGGTAAAGATGCTAACATTAAACACTGTTAAACACTTAATGATTAATTTTATGTGTTTACACTCAATAACTTGTGTATACTACTAGTGGTTCCAGTGCCTTATATTTTATATTTTATGACGATTATCATGGACCTATTAGTATTATTGGTTAACTTTGCAAAACAATCTTTGATTAGGGCAATTGAGCACTCTCTATTTGTTTGATGTATTTAATTACTTTGATTTTTTCACTGTGTTATCCATGATTTATTATTGATTGTGTTAATTTTTCCTTGAATGTTTCAAGTGTTCATTATGTGTGCTATACATTCATTTGATGTTTACTACTATCGTATGATGTCTTATTCATTATTACATGATTGCAAAAAAATTGTATTCTTCATGGTTTGTAGTAAAACACCAACATTCGACACATTAATTATCACACATACACTTATAGAAACATATATAATGAAAATATAAAATGTATTAGCTATACATATGTTTCAAACTCACAATAGGGGGCACATGGCCCATACAACTCATGTATTTGGTGTAGGGGAACGATCCCCTCGCCTATGCTTGTTACCATGTTGGGAAATGAATGTTATGGACATAGTTGTCCTACTATGTATCTTGACTTTCGGTCATGACTTCACACTATCTCACTCTTATAGTTTTGAATTCTTCATTATCAAAAAATTTGGTCAGATAATTATCAAGATAACCACCTCTCATCTTTGTTTGTTTCTTGAATCTACATATGTTGTTAATTTGGCATCGAGCTAAGATATTTGTGCTTGTATATGTGTGTTTTTATCTTTTGGTTGGGTGTGCTTTACTTGCACATCCTCTAGACTAATATTTGTATCTAGGTGAGTTTTCTTAGCCTTGATGACTAGATTGAATATATGTGCATGCATCCTACTTCAAAGTTAACCCTTCCGAGCATCCTTGAAAACATCTATCAGAATGTCTCAGGTTAGTATTTTTATTTTAACATCAATGGTGATGTTCTAGTTGTTGAGTATCACCATTTCACATTAAGCAAAGATTAATAAATAAGTAAACATTAATTCAAGACAAAAACAAGCTTTTATGATCTATGTACATGGATCCTATGGATGCCAACCTTGGTCCTCCCTTACTTGGATTAGGAATCTTTAGTGGTTCCTCATTTCCTCCCTTCAAATCATACCATCCCTCTACATAGGTTTTTCATCATAATGCTCCTCCTTAGGTTCATTTCTTTCATCTCCTAGTGGAAATAGTAGTGCAAGATGGACCTTGACCAGCAATGACCTCCACCCATTTGATGCTCCTCCGTCATTGATCCCAAGGTCAAGATGCCTTTAATCCTCCTATTCATCTATATGATATAGGTTTGTGATCCAAGTTAGGTAGTAATGGTTGGGGGTATGTCTCATGTTATTCTGTACTTTCTTAGTAATCTCTCATATTGAACATTTTCAATACTGTTGCCAAATTTGTCTTCGTACCACCTGCTACATTTGATTGGCCTCATATAAATGATATATTGAGCCTAGCCTTGATTGTTTTTATATTGTCACCAAGTGATCTCTCTCAAATGGAATCTATGTCCATTTTTTAGTGTGTCACATCCTCATCTTGCTAACTCTTGTGTCCTAATGTGACTCTTCTCCCTACATGTGTTACTCTCTCTCCTTTTCAGTGATTGCTAGGTCAATAGGCCTCGTCATTTATGGACTTTCAACATTATAAAAATGTACACACAAAGAATCCCCTACTGCGTCTCATATAAAAATATGTAGAGGTCCATGTATAGGTGGGCATTCATGCAACGCTCCTAGGAGTATATTATGCCCCTCTCCTCCAAACCATTCTAACATGTCAAAGGTATTATGAGCATGATACACATCATGTGTCGAGTGCCACAAAGGAACTTAATAATATGAATAAACATTTGTGCACACATGTTACATCTCCTCATATGATATCACTCAGCAACATCCCTCTACCACTCTTTACTCTCTCAATGAGCCCTCCCATCTAAAATTTATGAGCTATTCTCTTCCCACTAGCCTAGGTTTCTCTGATATGACTTGTCTACCCTTGATGGGTAGCCTCAATATCCTCCATACATCTTTTAGGGTCACTGTCATCTCCCTTGTCGGCAACCAAAAGCTATAAGTATCACTACTCCACCACTCAATAAAAGCAATGAGAATATATGAGTCATATTGTATCACAAGTAGGTGTGCAACATGGCTTAATCCCATCACATCTTGATACTCCCATCCAACCTCATTTAGTCCCAATGCTTGTATAGTTTGTAGGTCTTTCCCATTCTAGAACCTATGATACCTTGCATCACAGTAACTAAAATAAAAACCAATGTTTTTCTCACTAATATATATGTAGCATTAGTATTTTAAAATTTCAGATGTCAAAAAATATAAAACATTAAATTTTTTTGTAAGACCATACAATTTCCCCAAGACTGTAGAATTCCTATCTAGAGCGTGGAGTCTAGATATAGGGAAAAACATTGCCCTCCCCAATTTAAGTAAATTTGATTTTTTTTTAAAATAAAAAAATGAAATAATTGGGATTCGAATGGCTCACTAGATGTGTTTGATCAATTGTTATGGTCACCATTCGTGCATGATCCAATCCATGTGTTATGAACTCTCGTCGGTCAACGACGATATATCTCACTCAGAGCTATATTTGTAAAGGTAAAAGATAAGAATGAAGCTAATTTATTTTTTTACATTCACTTTTTTTGTATATATGTTGAGGCAAAAACACACTGCTTCTATGTTATTATTCCTTGCTATTGATTTATACTATTATTTTATGGTAAAAGCGTTTTAGGTCAAGAGACACTATATTGAACTATAAAAGAAGGGTATACACGAAATCTATTCTAATAGCCAAATAATAATAAATACATATCTGACTTGTGTAAAAATAAAGGTATAAAATGCTTTGAATCTTACAAAAGACATTCGTAGAGGAGTACATGGTATCTAACTTCCCTATGTACTAGTAGTGACTAAAAATGATGAAAAATAGGTCAAGAAGTAGTACATAAGCAAAACCAAAAAAATTATGGAGATTTTACAATGCACATAAAATGACCACTATTAAACTAGTTTGATAGCAATAAAACTAGTACCAAAATGGTTCGATACAATTTATTAGTGTGATACTCGTAGATGATATCAGATTAGTTTGAAATTTTGTGGATGTATTTGTTAGTCCCAACCTGTCAGAAACCTCTTTTATATTGTCGATTTGATGCATGAAATTTTTTGAATTCCTTCTTGCTGTAAATCCCAATACAATCCTTGCAACCTTGAAAAAGAGGAAAAAATTGGTATAGCTTTAAGGGACCTACCTCAATTAGACCAATGTTCATAGATAGTTTGACAATCAACACAATTGTATTCCAACAATCAAGGTAGTGTGTATGAAGATTTTCCCCTAATCCCTATGTATGAGATGCAAGTAAGTAATCAATTCTATATGCTCTTTCATTAATCCTTATTTTGGTACAAGTATGTAGCTCTAACACTTGAATAGATGGAACTAAAATATAAAATAGAGTGTATGTAGATATATCAATCATGATGATGTGTGATCTCTTTGTGATACTTGATTCTTAAATGCATTAACATGCTTATGCATATATAGACTTATTGAATTCAATTAAAGACTTTATTAGCATGCAAGCTGGGATTTTGGAAGTGGAAAAGCTAACAATTAGGGCACAACAAAATAAGTAAAACGAAATACATGTGTCAAAAGGACCCACAACCAACATGACCACTATTGAACTAGTTTGATAGCGGTTAGCCACTATTGAACTAGTTTGATTGTGGTAAATTGACCAAAAACCTTAAAAAAAATCTAGGTAATGTGGGAGAATTTGGGAGCATCTCAAGGCAAAAAAATAATTGATTTGAAAGTTCTTGACTATTCAAGATTGAATGCTAACATGAGTATTGACCCTAGATGTCTAATAGTAAAATTGCAAGGGTAAGAGAAGGCTATATGAGACCCAACACATAAGAAATTGTGCCAATAAGAGCATAATATAAAATAATGATATACATACACATAAATAGAATAATAACATAGTAAATCCTAGGCTTGTACAAAAATTAGGTGTCTACAACATGATTAGATTGAAAAAAAAAGTTACATTTATGAAAATGTATAAACTAATGATGTTATAGAGTGATGTTTAGTGCACACTTTTTAAGTAATATTGAATACACATCTTTATATTTTTCTTATATGATCAATTTATTTGTGATGTGTAATGCTTGTATGTCATTGCCTAGTACGGTAAATATCATTAATTTTTTCTCAAGATCTAATTGTTGATGTTCTACACACTCTTATAAAATCTCAAAGGGGAAACCATATTCTATATTTAGCTATTGTGGTACTTTGATTATGGTTGACGTTTTGTGCAATAAGACCATACATGATGACATGGATTGGAAGCCCGATATTTGATAAAACACCTAAATTTAATTCTCAATGACTTAGGACATCTAGTTGAGAGGTGGTTTGGTTGGTTTCACTCCAAGATGTTTTATGCTCATGGTCATAAATGGTTTGGATGGTATGTTGCTTTTAGTGCTTCATATTTTTAGGATGTTTATGTATTTATTAATTATGGTTTCAAACTTGGTATTATTAGTGTACTTTATAAATTTTAGTGGTCTTTGCACCTTCTCCTAGCACCCTCCAAGTGCCACTTTATCTCTCAAAATTTTTGCTAGTTTGCCTCCTTGTCCAAACATGCAATGCCACTCTAGATATGTATGAAGCATGAGTGTACAATTTTCTAGGTTTTTCAAGGCCTCCATCCCTTGGCATACATGACACTTATATTACTTTTTTCACCTTTTTAATCATTGGATGTTGGTTGTAATGACATTATTATACCACTAAAGTAGAATCACAATAATATATCACAAAATGATTGAAATAAGACCAAATAATGAATTATATGACTTAAGCCACTTCAAGGAGGCAACTTCCACAACCTTACAATATAAACAAAATTTATAATATGATGATCAAATACTAACCACTACCTCCTATATATACCTTACTTCTATTATGGAGACTACCGAGGTCGACCCTATTATAAATATGAATCTATGGAACTGATCATATGAATTAATTAAAAGTTATTCTAGTCACAAATCAGCCACACATATCTTAATACATACTATAGTTAAGGGCATAGCATTCCCCTTCCCTTTAAACCAACTTTGTCCTCAAAGTTGATGGTTGTTGGATGCTTCTATAGGAATGTTTCATACTCCCATGCTGCATCTTCACTAGTAGGATTATTCAACTTGATTAGATACTCTGTAATCACCTTATTCTTCAATTGCTTAATGCATATCTGAAGCATTTATTCATGGTCCAAAATGATTCTTCCCTCCTCATCAAGCTTTGATAACTCTATTTGGGATAAAACTCTTTGTACAATGACCTTTGTCAAGTAGGAAAAATGGAAGACCAAATGTGTTTTTGTTGATTGAGGTAACTATGTTGAGGTTAAGAGTGTTCCATGACTACTCGAACATGTGGTTGTACCTTCAAGGATGAGATGATGAATGGTGGTTGGTAACCATAAAATTCCTTAAATAGAGACATCTTGGAAGAAACATCTCTTTTAGGTGGAAATTCTTTTGTCATATCCTAAAAAATTACTTAGTTCTCATTTACAATTTCTTGTTGGTCTGGTGGTGTAGGTAACTTTGATTATTGTGCCTCTAATGGAAACAATTGTGTTGCAACCCCATCCATACCCTTTTTAAGCATATTTTGTATTAGATAAGAGCTTACCATTTGTGTAGACTATGAAACTACATGAACAACTCCTAGAAGTTCATCTCAATTGTTCCCAAGGTATTGAGCCATTGGACTCCCAAAAGAATGTTTACTTCACCAATGGGAATGTAAAGCATAGAGTAATCTAGTAGTTAGTCTCGTATGGTGGGTTTAATACTAAGGCATTTTATAAACAACTAGCTGTACTCCCATCTACAATAAAATTTTGGAGTTGGGTAAACAAAACAATTTAAATTTGTAATTAAATTATGGTGGATGAAGCTGTGAATACTTCTTGAGACAATCAATATTATTACCTTCTATTCTTTCAAAATACCCATTAACTTTAGGCTATGTGGGGTGCTAGTACTTGAAAGTGCATGTTGTAGACATCCAATTCTCACACTTTCTATGTCAAAATTGCAAGTCAGAATGACTTCTCACAATAGCACACAAACTAGACCAAACATCACTAAACTGCTCTAATTCATCTAGACATGCCATGTGTAATTTAAAAAATGTCTCGATACATCCCTAATACGGGCATGGCACTATAACCAACTATGAACTTCAATTAGTTCAATATAAATCAAATTACCACTATGTATATGGCATTTAAGGGCAATTAAATGAAATGAAATAATCAAACTTTGACATTGTATAAGGCACCTAAAAACTAAGCAGGATTAAGTAGTAAAGCAAAACAAATCAATTCATTAAGCCAAAAACCATGAAAATGAGTTAATTGTCTAGTTATGACATATTCAAAGTTCAACAAACATTTGAATTATGACCTCATCATAATATCATCAGAAAGTTGTAATGCACTAAGTATTTATGATAACAAATATCTGAATTGAGGCAAGCCATGCCTTAGTAATGCACCCTCTTTCTAAAATAATCAATGTTTTTACCTCAAAAATTGAATTTATTTGTGGCCACACATCTTGATTTGGATCCTAAGGTCACACTTAATTGACAAAATCTATAAATACCAAGGCCATTACACACTTTCAAAAAGCTTTTTTATTGTAAAGATATAATGCATAAATCCATCTAAAAGCTTCATCAATTCTTCCAATCCATTCAAAAACCAATCCAATAGAGCTTAAGGAGATGTTGGAAGAACTAACACAATGACATTGCTAAATATTTTGAGTTCTATATCCAAGCACAATCACATTTGTGGACTGAATTTAATGGTAAAGTCACATGGGGAAATTATAACTTGTAATGTTTATATTTTTTTGTTCATTTTATTTACTTCATATACCTTGCCCAATCGAGGGAGTATGATTAGTATGTTAGTTCTTGATTTATTCACTAAGGAATGGACTAATCTATTTTGTAATCTTATTTCACATTTGGCACATTTGGTGAGACTGCACACCCCACAAAACTCCTTAAAAACTTTCATAGTCTTTTAATTATCAAATTTTATTGCTACTTGACATTCATTTCCCCTTTTTTCTTCTCAATTTCCCATATTTCACTTATTGGTTATCAATGGGATCGCCTTGTGGAATGATGAGATTGCTCACGTAAATGGAAAATTTGACCTGTAAATCAATGGGATTGATTTATACCACTCTCTATCTACTCTGTGTTTTGGTAGATTGGTGGAATCAACATGCAAAATTGTGGTATTGATACTAAATCGATGGACTCACCCTGTTAAATGACAATCATTGTTTTGCATTTCACTATGTTTTCCTGTAATCAGTGAACTCAAATGGCTAAACAATGAACTTAACCTATAATTAATGAGGTCGATAGATAAATGATGAAGTCATTATAATGTAAACTGTATTTTATTTGTCATTTTTTTGAAGTAGCAAACTCATCCAGTAATCGACAGGTTCATCCTGTTAATCGGTGAAGTCACCAAATTTGTAACTTTGACTCCCTACAAAATGATGGGTTTGCCTTGAAATCAAAAGGATTTCCCTATGGAATGGTGGGATCGGCCTGCTAAATAATGGGATCACCCCATGTACAAGTTTACTGAGACTTAAAACAACAAAAATCAACTTCCTCTTGACAACTACAATCATTATTTGAATGCTTAGTCATTTGTCTTTCATATTTTGATATCGTTTTAAATATTTTACACAATTTTACTTGAAGCAAACTTCAATCATCTTTTCTATTTGGTTCTTAACAATGAACAATCACTTTTGAATCGCCTCCTAATAGCGTACACATTTCATTTTTAGCTTAAGTGGTTTGTTATTTACATTATTGTTTATGTAACCATTATGTGTATGCTCTCCCCTTGCCCCCTTTAGGAAGTCGAGGTGACTAAAAAAACATAGGTTCACTTGCTTGCTTGTCTACCTGAAAAACCATTTCAAAGTATATTCTTCTCTTGTCCATCTGCGAGGTCTTGAGAATCAGAGACAAAGTGTATTTTTCATTTTTTATTTTTTGACTACGTGGGGTGGAATTCATCGCCTTCACACTAATCCTTAGGGGTGTATTGACCTAGAAAGTCACATCCTAACATCATACCAACTCCATTATCTGATGGGGTATACAAATTGAGCCACTTTGATGGTATATTTATTGGCACGTTCTTTGGAGCCTGATAATGCCAGTAGTACTTCACTAAGACCCCAATGACATAAGTGGTCATGAAGAGACAATACCCTTTGGTGAATGGCCCATAAAATCTTTCATCCAATTGACAGATTGTTTTCAAGCACTTATGTACCACAAAGTATATCAAGATCATCTAGAAAAGCCAATGAAAACTTAGAATAGAAACCACTTTTGCCGTGACATTCTAATTGATGTAGGGGTGTAAAAGTATCTACCCCCAAAGATTACCTTTTAGTACAAACCTTTGAAGATGAACCCATCGACCCTCAATCTCTCACTTGGCCAAGATACTTCAAAATAGATTGTTGTGGTATGAGAGAAGGGTGGGGTTGAAATACCACCAATAATTGTAATGATTTCTATAATGAACTATTAAATTTTATCTTCTCAAAGGTGAGGCCATCAAAATGACTCAATGATTAATCCATAAACCCATGTCAATTTCTTAGTTATGTTCATGATTGCTTGAGTACTTTGTTGAAATTAGTGTTGTGTTCACAACCACATCCAAAATAAATACATCAAGTCTTAGAAACAAACATTCCAAAACAAATCCTTACACATTCATACACAGGTGTTACACTACCCAATTGTTCCAAACCATCTTTAGTCATTTTGTGGTGTTACATGTTCCAATTGAACCAAGACCTTATCTCATTTGTTACCATTACACTGCCAATTCCATTCTTGGTCTCAAACTAGCATTTCCTTGTGTCAAAATTCAAAGTCTAAAGTCCAATGTTAGGTTCTAATTCAGGTCCAAAACCATTTGATCTCATTCCAAATTTAAAATAAATTGTGTCAAAAACCTATCGAATTCCAAAGCATTCTCTAGTTTAACAACCATTTGAGACATGCCTAGGTACACATATAGTGGGCCTCTTATGGCCCTAACTTTGAGGAAGAATTCTATGATCCCTCAAGATACCTTATAAATTCTAAATACAGTGAGGATAGTGAGGACAACCCGATAATGTTTGAAGACCTCCCTCCTATTGTTAGAACACGTCAAGGTCAATTCAAACAACAAACAATGGAAGATAAGGATGGACAACTTGTAAGACTGTTAGAATTTGAAGCCAAGCTTCCACCTAAGTTTCTTATAGACCAATTATGTGGTCTTTTTCACATAGAATAATTACCTCAAGAAGTTGTTGTTACCAAAAGTCAACCCCTTACTCAAAGTATAAAACCAACTATTGCATCATCAAGCAGAGGGAAGGGACAAATTATTTACCCATCCCAAAAAATCCAAATCATTGCTTCTATAATACAATAAATTAGCCAATGATATGCTGATCAACTAGTAGCTAATTTAACTACTTATTTATCAATAATTTCATTCAATAATACCACTTTCATAGAGTAAAATTGATTGCTCGAGTAACCACAAAAACCCCTAAACAATGCTACATCTACTATAGATCCATTGATTCCATCTGAACATGCCATTCCAATGAATGCTTCGCAACAAGTTCCACTTGACACACAACATACCTTTTTCAATGACCAAGAGATCCTTTCTAATACACAAAAGTGCCAAATAATACGCAACAAGTGCCAAACAATGCACAATAAGTGCTCAATAATTTGCAACAACAAGTTGACAACAATACTCTACCGCAACAAGCATTGGGTAGTTCCCAACACATATTACCTATTTTTCATTTACCACAACAATGCTTTCTTGTGAACCAAAAACAAGTTCTTCAAAACTAACAACAAATTCCTCTAAACAAACAATAAATCTTCTACCATTTGCAACAATAGATCCCTTACAATTTACAACACTTTCCTCTAAATCAACAATGCATTACCTATTCTAATCCAAATCTGAACCAACAACAAATCCTTTGTGAAACACAAAATGTGGGTTATAGGCTTAATATCCCTAATAGAACCATGTAAAGAGAAGCCATTCCTACATACACCACTATCAACCAAGGCCATAAAATACAATAAAATACCTTCCCTTCATTACAAAATTCTCCCAACATCCAAGAGTGGAATACAATGAAGGAGATTGTTTTCAAACTTCAAGCAAGTAACCAAAAACCCAAGAAGTATAAATTTGATGAAATCTACCCTTATCCATTTGACCTCAACTTTCTTCAAGTACCCTTTCCCCTCTCATTTTGAACTACCAAAGTTTGATAAATACAAATGGAAAGGTGACCCAAGAGAACATTTACAGACATTTTTCATCGTGTGCCAAGAAGTAGCTTACAATAATATATATTTGATTTGCTTGTTTCCACGCAATTGGAGGGACAAGTTTTGGAGTGGCTCCTCAAACTACCAAAGGGGTAGGTAACCACTTTTGATGACTTATCAAAAAAAAATGTCGACCACTTATCCTATAACATAGAGCACAAACTAACAACAATAGGTTTGTGCAATGCCAAACAACAAGGAGGATAAAGTTTCTTAGCATATTTATAAATGTAGAGAGCCCTATCTAGTCATTTTTTCACATAATTTATTGGATAAATAGTTAGCAAGTATTTTCACACAAAACTTGAATGTTGAAGTTACACATAGTTAGAGACTTCATTGTGTAAACACATTTGAGAAAATAATCGACAAAGGAGTGCAAATTGAAAAAGAAATAATTAACAAGGGTATTGTAAAGATATACTCTCAGGCTCAAGGGCCAAACCAAAACCAAGTGCTAAACCAAAATCATGCACCAATTTAAGCCAACACTATTTAAAAACTGAAGAATTTTATCAAGAATAAAAATATGGTCAGTAATGGGGTCACAAAGGTGAGACATGTACAAAATGTGCAACCACCCCTTGCCTATATTACCCCACCTAACATGTAACTCACATTACAGAGAGCTCCCCACGATGAGGACATTAACAAGATAAACTTTTCAATGACCTCAGGGAGTTCATTAAGCTAATATTCCAAAAATTGGTAGCAACTAATATGAATTTTTGGCCTTCCAAAACCTTTTCCAGAAGGTCAACCCAATACAACATGGTATCGAGATAATGAGTATTGTGATTACCATCACGTGGTTGGTCATGCAATCTATATGTGCATGTAATTGAACATTTTATCTAGGATTTTACTAAACAATGGAAATAAAATTGGAGAAAAGAGTACCCAATACCAACCAAGAGATGAAAATCTACAAGAACCTCTTCCTAAGCACAACAATCAATAACAAAGAAACAATCAGAATGAAGGGCAAGGCCATAACCAAAATTAAGGGCATGGTCATAATAAACATCAAGGACAAGGCCAAAATTAGAACCAAGTCAATTGTATTAAAGATCATGACACCCAAACTAACCAAGTTGGCTATCAAAGTGTACCATATGATTATGGTAATGTCATAGGGCATGTTACAAAAAACTACATCGTTACTATCAAATTCATTCCTCATACACCGTCTAACACTCATCAGAGTGTTAGCCCTTCTATCTTGGGACCATCCCCTTTGATTATAAGTAATTCCAACAAAGGTATAAGAAATTTAATTGTGCCTTGACCACTGAGAATTACTATTCTTGGACCTCAACCTAATTCATATGATTTAGTTAACTCTTTCCCAACTTGAAATTACACAATCAAAACTAGACATCTAAGAGTTACTCTCCAAGGCCCTTTGTAACCCTCTAATGTCAATACCAATTCCATTCAGGACACTACATATCTGAAAGCAAAACCACCTTGCTATTTTATTGAGAGGCCATATAATATTGGTGAACAACTAAGTAAAACATCTTCACAGATTTATATCCTAGATCTCTTGCATACATTATAAGTTGATAGAAAAATATTAAATGACTTTCTTCAACAATCTAGGGTACCCAATGACATTGATCCAACCCAGTTTCAAGTACTTGTGGTTCATTTGTCCCCAGGTCAATAACTCACATTCGATCAAAGAAATATTTCATCCCTTGGTCCCCTCCATAATAATCCTCTATACATTGAAGTAGTCATTTCTCGCCACCAAGTCAAGAAGGTTTTCATAGATAATGTTTCAGGGTTCAACATCTCTTCATTGAAGTGGATCCAATATTGGGATAAACAACAATAGATATGTTGCCAGATACTATTACAATCAAAGCCTATGCTAATGTAGAGAGAGAATCTATTGGTACTAACTATTTGCCTATCATTATTAGGCCTATCCACCATGAAACCCTTTACCATGTCATTGACATAGAACTACCCTATAATATGCTTCTTTGTCATTATTGGATCCATAAAGTATGACCAGTCCCTTCCACCTTGCTCCAATTCATTAAATTCCCTCATTCAAGATTATAAGTCACTATTCTTGGTGATCTATAGCCATACTTATATTGTAAAACCTGGAAGTTGACTATGGGAACTAAAATTATTGTCCTAGCACTGAGTATGAGGCAATAATAATAAAGGAAAAAATACCTAAATCTCCAAAGTCTAATTACATTGACCATATTGACCTCGCGTCCACTTCTTATAATCCATATCTTGACTCAATTTTTGGCCATTTTACCATTTAAGAGGTCGATGTTGCCACATATTGCATTCAAGATGTTTTTCATGTCATTAAATTACCTAACTCCCCTAAATCCTATAGAAGAATCAATCCTATCCATGGAAGGCCCAACATGATATAGAAAAAGAGGTCCACATCTGGTCAAATATAGACACTCATGTTTGTAAAAGACGTCACCAAACCAAGATCGACCCACCAATTTTGAAGGAGATTGATTGTATGGTGATGATTTTACTACTTGCAATCAAAATACTAAGTATCTCATTCCAAATAGAATTATGGACAATCATGACTATAAGGGAAAAGGTTTGGGGGTAAAAACATAAGGAATTCTTGAACTTGTACATGTAATAACACATGTAGGAAATTGAGGTCTTAAATTCACATCACTTGGGGTGACCCCATAGATTTTTAGAGTGATACTACTTTTTCAACTGATGAAGAGACCCTGAGAGTGACACAACACCCCATTATAGCACCTATGATGGGATGGTCAATACCAATTTGCTCAATACTAATGTCATTCTTATCATTACAACCCATTATCCTCTTTTCCTTCATCATCCTAGCCTAATTGATTGGGACCAATAATATTCAATTATACCATTAGATGAATCCTAGAACGAAGAGTCCATCTTGAATTCATGGGCCTTAGAAATGGATTTTCCAACTGGTGATCATAAATAAGGCTTTTGTTAGGATCTTAGAGTACAATTGATTACTTTTGTATAAGCAACTAAACATGGAATTGAAACCAGAAGTAATAAGTAACTAGAAATCAAAAACAACAAATAATAGGAGATACAAGAAACAACCAATCTATATTAAACTCTTCCAGAAGGAAATACAATAAAGAAATCTCTCTCTCCTCACACCTCGTAGATGTACAGTAATTCTCCCTCAAGAGTTTTCTCTCTCTCTCTCTCAATCAATTACAATCAACTCAATTACTAAATTGTACATGCTATGAGGATCTAACCCTACTATATAGTATACTACAACACTAGGGTTCATGAGCCATGCATTCACCACCCTTAGATCCACCTCTTAAATCAAAGGTTCAAATCTATTCTCCTAAAAATAACAATTTTGGAAACGCATAGAAGTCGGTGTTGATTTGAAGATGACTGATGCCGATCGACCTCTAATTGATGTCGGTCGACCCCTAACCGATGTCAATTGGTTCTGACCGATGCCAATTACTATGTAAGCCTAACAACCTCCACATTAGCTCATTAGTGAAGCTTTTAGCTCCACAACTCAACAATCTCCCACTTGGAGATAAACAACTGCACCTGTACCTGTATAACAACATCCTCTAAACATCTCGAGCTTGTTTCTCCCTCTTCAAGTTCAATCTTGAAGACCAACAAAATTTGAATGAGGATTCAATTTCTCTTTTGTTATCGGCTTTGTTAACATATCAGTAGGGTTCTTATCCGTATGGATCTTTTTCAGCTTCAACTGTCTATCCTCCAATACCTATCTAATGAAGTGGTACCTAAGCTGTATATGTTTGGTTCTTGAATGAAAGGCTAAATTCTTTGCCAAATGAATTGCACTTTGACTATCACTGTACAATCTGCAACTCTCTTGCTCCTTTCCCAACTCTTCCATGAACCGAGTCATCCAAATCATTTTCTTGCTAGCCTTTGTGACTGTAATGTATTTTGCCTCTATAGTAGACAAGGCAACAACCTTCTACAACTTTGAAATCCAGCTAACCGCCGTTCCACCAACAGTGAACACATATCCTGTGGTGCTTCTCCTACCATATCCAAATCTACATACCCATGTAGAGAAGTGTTTGACCCTCCATAGCATAAATGCCTACTACTGGTCCCTCTCAGATATCTGAGAATCTACTAAACTGCTTTCTAGTGTTTTTTTTCTAGATTGGCCATAAACTTGCTGACAACTCCCATTGCTTGGGCAATATCTGGTCTAGTACATACCATTGCATACATCAAGCTCCCAACTGCTGAAGCATATGGAACTCTACTCATGTACTCAACCTCATCATGTGATTTAAGACATTATTCTTTGCTCAACTTGAAGTGTCTAGCCATATGTGTGCTTATCGATTTTGCATCCTGCATATTGAACCTCTCCAACACCTTATTCACATAATCCTCTTGAGACAAAATCAAACTGTGATTTTTCCTGTCTCTCTTAATACTCATGCCAAGGATTTTTTTTGCTGCTCCTAAATCCTTCATGGCAAATATGTGAGCTAATTTTACCTTAAGCTCAGTAATTTCTTGCATGTGTGAACTTGCAACAAGCATATCATCTACATATAGTAACAAAATAATATAACTACCATTATCTAATCTGTTAAAATAAATACAATGATCAGATTGACATTTACTAAAGCCATGCTCTATCATAAGCCTGCCAAACCTCAAATACCATTGTTTTGGAGCTTGCTTAAGACCATATAAGCTTTTCTTCAACCTGCACACAAGTTTCTCCTTACCTTTGACCTCAAAACCTTCCAGCTGATCCATATATATCTCTTCATCTAAATCTCTGTGAAAAAATGTTGTCTTAACATCAAGCTGCTCAAGATGCAAATCCTCAATAACAACTAAAGACAATACAGTCCGAATAGAAGTCATCTTTACTACAAGAGAAAAAATTTCACCAAAATCAATACCTGGTTTCTGTGCAAATCCCTTTACTACCAACCTGGCCTTATGTCTCATTTGTCCATTCTCTCTTTCCTTTAACCTGTATACCCATTTGTTTTTCAGTGCTTTTTTTTGGCTGGCAACTCAACCAAATCCCACGTATGGTTCTCTTCCAAGGAATCAATTTTCTCATTCATGCCATGTTCCCACTGTTTTCTGGATTCTACCTGCATTGCCTCATCAAAACTTTTTGGTTCTCCACCATTAGTGAGCAACAAGTAGTATAAATAAGGGGAATAACTAATTAGAGGTTTACTTACCCTTTTAGACCTCCTTATGGGTGTTTGAGACTCATTTACAACTTGCTGTCTGCCCAAATTTTCTTTTGACAGTGACTGATCCCGGTCATCTCTGATTGATGTCTGTCTGCACCTGACCAATGTCGATTCCTCCTGATTGATACCAATTTCCACTTGACTGACATCAATTTCTACCTGACCAACATCGATTTCCACCTGACTGACGTTGATTTCCTCCTGATTGACGTCAGTCTCTATGTTTTTCTGTGAGTGATGATTTTTACCCACGAGCTCATTTTGGATCATAACCTCTTCCAAATCAAGATTGCCCCGCTCAAAATTAATTAGCCTCTTGAGCTGATCACTGTACATCACCTTCTCATTAAAAACTACATCACGGCTTCTAATAATTTTGTTAGTTTCTAAATTCTACAACCAAAATCTGAAATCTCCAAAATCATAACCAATGAAAGTGCACCGCATCGATTTAGCATCTAGCTTCTTTCTATTTTCTTTATCAATGTGCACAAAAGCTTTAGAACCAAAAACTCTAAGAAATGAAAGATCTACCTTTTTACCTGTCCAAGCCTCTTCTAAAATTCCACCATCCAGTGCAGTAGAAGGTCCTCTGTTAATCAAGTAAATCGTAGTATCTACAACTTCTGCCCAAAATTGTAAGGGCAAACTAGCATGCAACCTCATACTCCATGCACACTCCATTATTATTCTATTCATCCTTTCAGCAACTTTATTTTTCTAAGGTGTCCTTGGAACCATCCTTTCCCTAGTATTCCACTCATATAACAGTAACTGTTGAATTTATGTCACCACTATTGTCAGATCTAAGGCACTTCAATCTCAAACCTATTTCATTCTCAACCAAAGCTTTCTATTTCTTAAATGTGTCAAAAATATCAGATTTTCTCTTTATGAAATAAACTGATACCTTTCTTGTAGCATCATTAATGAAAGAAACATAATACTATGATCTTCCAATAGAAGCTACCTGAGCTGGTCCCCACACGTTTGTGTGAACAAGCTCCAACTTGTGCTTCTTCTTTGTTGACCCAGTTTTGAGAAACCTCACTTTCTTTTGTTTTTTAAAAATACAATGCTCACAAAAATCTAGATCTATGCTTTTTAAATCTGAAAGCTTACCTTTTGACTTAAGAACATTCATTCCCTTCTCACTCATGTGACCAAGCCTACAGTGCCACAACTTTGCATCTACATCTGAAGTAGATAAAATAGAAGGAGAATAATCAGTAATACAAGTAGATAGATAAAATGTACCTACTCTCTTACCTTTTGCTAATACAAGTGCACCCTTGAAAACTTTCTAAGATTCAGCTGTGAGAGTTATTGTGCAACGCTTATCACTCAACTTTCCTGTAGAAATCAAATTCCTCTTCAGGATGGGTACATGCATGACATCCTTCAACACCCATGTGTTGCCATTCTGTAATTTCAACTACACTTTTCCTTTGCCAACAATTTTACAAGGCTCATCATCCCCAAAATAAACTTTTCCAAAATCTCCATGGACATAATCATTGAAAAATTCTCTATTTGTGGTTGCATGGAAAGAGGCACCAAAATCTAAAACCCATGATTCTACTTTATTATCCAAAGAAAATATAAGAGCATCCTGTGCAACAATACCTACAACTTTTGCTTCTTTATTACTTTCATGCTGATTTTCTTTGTTGTCCTTCAACCAACAATCTTTCTTTGCATGCCCTTTCTTTCCACAATTCCAGCAGGTTATTTTTTTATTTCTGAATTTGAATCTACTTCCCATCTTTGACCTTGATTTCCCTTGATTTCTCTTCTCTCTTTGCCTTCCCCTGCTTTTAACACTTAAAGCATTACTTGATGTTTCCCCTGTGCTTTTCTTATGAATTTTTTCTTCAAGATTACACTAACAACATCGTCAACTTTCAAGATATTTGAAGCAGATGCAATATTACTAACTGCCATTACCAAACTATGCCAACTTTCAGGTAAAGAGCATAAGATTAAGAGAGCCTTAATTTCATCATCAAAAACTATTTGGACTGAATTTAGCTGATTTACTATTACATGGAAATCATTAAGATGACTAGATACAGATCCACCTTCCTGCATTTGCAAATTAAATAATTGCTTTATAAGATATATCTTATTCGAAGTTGAGGGTTTTTCATATAAATTTGCCAAAGTATCCATTAACTCTACTTTTTTCTTTGCCTGTGATAAGTTGGAAAACACAAAAGCTGCCAGGCTCAACCTTGTAGATCTAAGAGATTTTCTATCAAGAACATTCCATTCTTCATCTTCCATATCTGTGGGCTTCCTTAAAACCCCACCCAACGGTAAATACAGATATTTTTGATACAGATAATCTTCAATCTGCATCCTCCATAATTGATAATTCTTGCCATTAAATTTATCCATTTTTAGTTTACTTTTTTCTGCTATTGCTTTGCTCCCACTCAATCAGAAACCCCTGTGAGTGAATTCTGTAATCAACAAACACTAACATGCTCTGATACTAGTTGTTAGGATCTTAGAGTACAATTGATTACTTTTGTATAAGCAACTAAACACAAAATTGAAACCAGAAGTAATAAATAACTAAAAATCAGAAACAACAAATAATAGGAGATACAAGAAACAACCAATCTATATTAAACTCTTCCAGAAGGAAATACAATGAATAAATCTCTCTCCTCACACCTCGTAGATGTATAATAATTCTCCCTCAAGATTTCTCTCTCTCTCTCTCTCAATCAATTACAATCAACTCAATTACTGAATTGTACATGCTATGAGGATCTAACCCTACTATATAGTATACTACAACACTAGGGTTCATGAGCCATGCATTCGCCACCCTTAGATCCACATCTTAAATCAAAGGCTCAAATTTGTTCTCCTAAATATAACAATTCTGGAAATGCACAGAAGTCGATGTCAGTCTGAAGATGATCGATGCCGGTCGACCCCTAACCGATGTCAGTTGACCTCTAACTGATGTCAGTTGGTTCTGACCGATGCCAGTTACTGTGTAAGCCTGACAACCTCCACATTAGCTCATTAGTGAAGCTTTTAGCTCCACAACTCAATAACTTTGATATCACATTGGACCCTACCACCTAATTTGGAGAGAAGGCAAACTTTCCTGGTCATAAACAAATTAAAACATTGAGATCCTATGGTGAAGACCTTCTTGAGGTGCCTTTGGATCAGTGAAAAAGAAAAGAGAAAGACAAGTCCATGGGTAAAAACTTGTTTTAGGATCCCTTAGATGGGGAAGTTTTCTCATCTCCTCTAAAAACTCCATGTCTTCCAAGTCCAAGCATTTCAATTGGGTTTGACATTAGTGAGGAGTAACATAGAATATTTCCATAGTTGGTACAAGAATTTCTAGAGCAATTTTTTAATTGGCCATTGATAGACATGGTAAATTTTGATTCCTCTTATATGGGTGAACCTTGTGACTCACAAGCAGTTAAAGAAGACCAGTTTTCATCCTTGCTTGCTATTATTGAAGATGGTTTTACACTCCTTGTATAAGTTACCACATAAGTGAACATTGGCACGTATGATGACCCCAAAATAATATACTTAGGCTCATCCCTCACTACCAAAGAATGCGAGTTCATTATTGTTATCCTAAAGCATTTCATCGACATTTTCATCTGGTATTATTTAGACATGCTAGGTTTGGATCGATGTTTATTAGTACATAGGCTCATTATACTTCCAAATGCCAAGCCAATCAAACAAAAGCTGTAGAAAATGCATCAGTGTATTTCTATTTTGGCTAAAAAAGAGATAGAGAAAATATTGGGAGCAAGATTCATTTGATCATTATATTACTTAGAATGGATCTAGAACATCATTCTAGTCAATAAAAAGCCTCATAGAATTTGTTTGTGTAATTATTTTGGAGATATTAACAAGGCATGTCCTATGGATGTCTTCCATTTTTTGAACATTGACATGATATTCAACTCAAAAATAGGCTAAAAGATGTCCTTCATGGATGACTTCTCAGGATATAACTAGATCAAGATTACACTTGAAAACTAGCAAAAAATAACATTCACCACTATGTGGGGGACATTTTTCTATCAAGTCATGCCATTTGGCTTGAATAATGTCTATGTAGCTTATCAACGTGATATGATTGTCATCTTTCATGACATGATGCATAAAATTATTGAGTACTACATGGATGACTTCCTAGCAAAATCTAAGACACCGTCAGGACATCCCAAAGTTATATGAAGGATCTTTGAGAGACTTCGTGAATATAAAGTATGCCTCAATCTTAATAAGTGCATCTTTGGCATCACTTTAGGAAAATTATTAGGATTCATCATGTCTCGTCAAGGCATTGAAATTGATCCTACTGAGGTCAAATACATCATATAAATTCCTCCTCTTTCTACTTTACATATTTGCAACATAACATGCATTGGGGGAACTTTTGGCTCAATATGATTAGCAGGGAAAAGAATATGCAATTTATTATTTGAACAGGACACTTGTAACATATGAGAACAAATTCATGCCAATCAAAAAGGCTTGTATGGCAATGGTTTTCACTTCTTAGAAGTTACATCCGTACATGTTAAATATGAAGACCATTATAATTAACCAAGATCAATCCGCTCAAATATTTATTAACAAAGTTTTTTGGGTTAAACTGTGTCAAATTTTCAATTTTTCTCCTTATGAAGGCTAACAGAGGTGGATCTGAAATGTTGAGAAGCAATAAAATTTGACACAGTTTAACCTAAAAAATTATTTTGTTACTATATGGACTATGAAAACATTAAATCTTTCAAATATTTATTATCTAAGGCAACTTTGACAGTTCACATGGCCAAATGGGTAATGTTGCTGAGTGAATTTGATGTTGAATACATAACCAAAAGGCCATTAAGGGGAAAGTTTTTGTAGATTAGCTTGTTGAAGACCCTATATTAGATATGCAACCTCTCATCTTTGATTTCTTATATGAGTCAATTCTATCTTTGGAAACAACATCTATTGAATCTAAATAGTGGACATTATACTTTGATGGCTCATTCACATCTCATGGATTTGGGGCTAGTATCTTGTTTGCCACACCATAGGGAAATCTAATTCCAAAGGCATTCAATATTGGCTTCCATTGCACTAAAAACATGGTTGAGTAAGAAACATTCATTATAAGACTCCATCTTACCATATAATGGAATATTCAATAGTTAATGGTATATGGTGATTCCTAGTTGATCATTAATCAGGATCAAAACTAGTACCAAACCAAAGATGGGAAGCTTATACCCTAAAAAAGTATGGTTGACAAACTCAAGCCTCATTTTGTCACTATTCAAATTGAAAAAATACCTAGGCCAACCATAGATCAAAATATGCCATGGCGACCATTGGGTCTATTCTAGTAATGGATAACAATGTTAGATACTATTGGTTTCTTATTGAGAACCTTCTTTAACCAACTCATATACACCTAGATTCTGAGATGGTATGAAATATTGTTGGTCTTGATCTCCCTTGGTACCAAGACCTATACACTTACCTCCATGGCTAAATTATTCCTATGGACCTATCACAAGCCCAACATAAAGCCTTCATTCATAAAGCTACCTGATATACCTTAATAATACACTCTATATTAGGGGCTATGATGAAATGCTACTTGTTGTTTAAATTCAAGTGAATACAAATTAATGTTGAAGGAACATTTGGGGTCCACACCAGTAGCCTAGTCCTTACTAAGAAATTCCTTTGAACCAGGTATTATTGGCCAACAATAAAGACAAATGCTTGTCAACATGTTAGGAAGTGTGATGATTGTCAACAACATAGTGATTTGATCCATGCTCCTTCTTTACCACTCTAACTGATCACTACACCATTGCCATTTTCTACTTGGGGACTCGATCTCATAGGGAAAATCAACCCCACTTCCTCTGATGGCCACAAGCATATCCTAACTGCTATAAAATATTTCACTAAGTGGACAAAGGTCATTCCCCGCACTTATATAATCAACAAGCATCTTTCCAAGTTCATTTACTATCACCTCATCTATTGCTATGAGATTCCCTCTACTATTATATCTGATAGTGGTGGCCCATTCAAAAAAAATAAATGTCAAAGCCCTCTATACCTAATTCCAATTCAAGCATAAAAGGGCCACGACCTTTTATCCACAAGGTAACGATCAAGCCAATGCATCAAACAACACCATTATTAATATTTTGAAAAATATTGTCAATGATGATGGCCATGATTGGCTTTTAAATTTATTCCCAACCTTGTGGGCTTACTATACTAGTACCCACATGCCTACAAGAGCCACACCATAATCTTTAATCTTTGGATTTGAGGTTATTATTCCTATCGAGATCGCGTTGCCCTCTCTACACTTTTCTCTATAGAATATCATTGATGATGAGGAATATAGAGTGGCTAGATTACATCTAGACCTATTGGATGATAAATGACAAGCAATATTAAACCATTTGCAAGCCTATCAAAGTTAGTTGCATTGTAGTTACAACCAACGTATTCTCCCCAAAGAATTTAAAATTGGTGATTTAGTGCTCAAATAAAATTAAAAGAGCACCAGTGTTGAGTGTAATAAAAAAGTTAAATTTGAGGCCACCTGGCATAGTTATTTTCTTGTTACTACAAATTATGGTTTTGGGGCATACAGGCTGGATATCCCAGATGGACAAGAGCTCAAGGAACCTTTGAATATCATGTATCTTATAATTTACTATGCATAATTGATTTGAACCATTATCTATGAGAACCCTCACTTGGGGCACCCATTTCGATTTCATCCATTTCCCATACCATTCTCTAAGTAATTACTATTATTTCTCTTATTAAAGTTATGATCTTGATTATGACCAACATGTGTTACAAGTAGATTCATTGACTCTTGTTCCAAAGGCACTTCAAATTGATCAACATCTACAACTTCTTTGTAGGTAAGTGTTTCAAGGTGTGTCAATAAGGGTGTTACCTAATTGATAGTTCCTTGAGACTTCCTCTAATTTCTTCTCATGTTATTTCCCCATCACGTGCCATTCCTATTCTAAGCTTACCTTGTGTGATATTCCCTAGTGCCTCATGTTTTATTGTTGGTTTGTGGTGATTACCATTGTAGCTGATTTAGTTTTTGTTTGAGCCTCTACCTAAGGGAGATTATTCGTTGATAGATGGTTTATTGTATATTTGTGCATATTACCTTACTTTCCTTATTCTAAAAAACCTAAAAACATTGAAAAGACCTAAAAAAAACCCTAAAAATCACAAAATTGAGAAAACTGGCTTACAATTTCCATTTAGAGATATAAAGTCCCAATATTTTCTAGGAAGGAACCTCTTTTCTAATCCAATTGATTTCAAATTCTCATTACCATACCTTTCATTATCCTCCCATTTTTAGGAAAACTACATCGGCTTGAGGTCCATTAAATTTTATAGGTTGTGCTTGGATGCATGGGGCATCTTTGGTCTGCTCGGCCACTCATCATTCTTTGCTCTTCATTTCCACTTCCATTCCCATATCTTTAAAACCAATTACCTTTATGCTTTCATTATTTTATGAACCACCATTGCCTTTACGGTCTCATCATTTTGTGAGCAACCATTACCTTTACACTCTTACCATTTTACAAGTAATTATTATCTCAATGCTCTCATCAGTTTATGAGTATGATTTTCCCATTCTTCCTCTATAATCAAATACCTACTTGTCATCACTTATCTTATATCCTAAATCCTAGGAGAACTACATTTGGATTGAAGTCCAAAAGACTATGTAGGCATCGTCCACTTGTATGTGGCATTTGGAGTTAGCTCAACCACCCCTTTCCTCTTCTTTGATTTCCTCCCTTTGTTTTCCACAACCTATCGATTGTCTTCTTATCCTAGGGACACAAAATCCAAGTGTAACACTTCACTAATCACACATACACAAATTGTTGATAACTTAATGGGGTTTCTCTTTTTATTGCATTAGGTTTTTGGTGTGTTTATTTTCCTATTTGTTTATATTGTTTGTTTGTTTGTGTTTAATGAATTTTGTTTTACACTTAAGTCTTGATGTTTCATATCTTGATTTTAAGTTGTTTACACTCTATACTTAAACTATTTTATCACTTTTTTATGTTTGATACATTTTGTTTATGCTTAAGTTTTCATATTTCATATCTTGCATTTAAGTTGTTTAAGCTTGTATTTAATTTTTTTTGTTGGTGTATATTTGGTTCAAATGTGTTATGTTTTCAACTTAGGTTTTGATGTTCTATATCATTATCGTGAGTTGTAAATATTTGCATCTAAACTATTCCACACAATTCACATACAATTTTATCATAGGTTATTTATACTTATGATGCATAATATCATTTGAAAAATAAAAAACCAAGTGCTCAAATCTTATATATCAATATTGCGTTGAATGCATCTCTTCAAGCACAACCTATCTATGCATGATCCAGATGACATATGCACATCACATGACAAACATTTTCAAAGAACATGACTATCGTTATGATATCTAAAGATGTACATCTCCTACTGTAAGTATCTACCATATAGTCATACCACATGATATATCCATGAGATGAACACAAAATGCAAAATGACATAGTAAGGAAGATAACATAATCATGGTAAACAAATAAATATCAATATCCATATTATGATAAACAAATATAGATCTAACATCTTAGTAGTGTAAAAACAAAGAGCATCATAACTCACAAAAGAATATCAAGAGTCTATGTACAATATTCATGAGCAGAAACGAATGTCATATATATCTCAAAATCAATGTTTTATACATCATGAGAATATATACATCTCATATATAACAAAAATGTAGAGCTACAAATAAAATCTTAGCTCTGGCTCACTTTGTCCATAGGGGGACTCTGATAAAAACTCTGGCCTGTATCCAGAGTTGGTAGATGTGGGGTGGTGGACCCATCACTCTTTGCTATGGTGCCGTTTGGGTCACTGACCATTCTAATGTTATAGTATGTCAGGATCTTGATGTCTAGTTGGTCCTCTAACTCCATGTATATTCTCTATAGGATTAATCCCTACCATTTATTGGAACTACCGACTCATATAAGATGTGATAATAGGCAATCTCATCCTTCAACCACAGGGCAATGTCCTTCACCTATAGGTCATCATCTTTGGTTTGGTTCATATATTATATTTCCCTAGAGATCCCTTGTGTTGACATGATCTACCATGCCTCATCTAGATCCCCATGGAGCCTCTGAGCATCACCCTATGCTCTATTTTTCTCTGTATGAGCTCTATCTTGCTTGCTAATGGTTGTAACTAGCTCAACATCTCACAACATAAGTTATCCATATACACCTATCAACTAGGAAACCTACCCTCTCAATATAACAATATCTATGTCTCAAGCTATAATGATGCCTTATAGTTTAGTCATCTCTCCCTGAGCTATCACCAACTCTTCCCATAGCTCATCTACATCTTACTATAGGCCAATAATCTCCACTAATCTCACTGTGATCTCACATTATAGCCTATCTATCAAATCCTAGTCATATGCTAACCTAGTAGTACCTGAGGTATTGACCTCCCTATATCTATACTTGTGTCATGCCCAAAGGGCCCTACCTCCCCTGTACATGTGTATGTACCATACCCAAGTTTTCACCTACAACCTTAGCCATATCTGTGTCTAAGGCTAGACCCTATCCCCCATCTCCATCTCCATCTCCATCTCCATCTCTATATCCATCCTGAATATCCTTAAAATATGAGCTTGAGTATATAGCCAAGGGAGTAAACTGATCACTTGAGACCTATATAAATTGTTATGCCACATGCTACATAAGGATCTAAATAACTTGTTATATAGGTTGCTGTACATGAACCTACACAACCTGAAGTGGGATGGCTTGAGGTATGACTTGATATACATGAGCCTATCCTTATCCCTATCCCTAGGCCTGCCTCGGTGTTAGGTCCTACCTCTATCATACCCTCCTCCTATGTTATCATGGATATTAGGGTTGGGGTTTAGTCAATCGAATGGGCCTAAAACATGCCCATCATGCCACATGGGCATATATCATGCCATCATGTATAATATCATGACATAGACCCAAGTTATAGGCTATATCATATCAAATGAAGTGATCACCTAGGATCATAGCATAGGTAGCCCCCACTATCTCTGCTCTTGAGTCACATGTGCAAAGAAATGTGATCCATCCAACACATACTAATAGAAGATGAACTAATGCTATACTTGATTAGTCTTGTACCTCTCCATAATAAAGTTATGTCGACTTAAGATATAACATGGTGTCAACATACACTTGGTCATAAAACCATCCTCTAGCTAGCCAAACTGAAGAGTCGTATATGGCTATCAAATGAAGTCACCATCTACTTTCTTGCCTATGGATCTCTTCTATGATCTTGAAGACCGGGCCCCATTTGATACCAACCAAACTCAAGTGGGTCTTGTGCTCCTCTCTGCATCCACTGGCTGGCTAGTTACTCTATCATGATATGCTCCTAGGCCCAAACACCATAGTGTTATGCCCAATACTCTGACCCCTTTGATAGGTAATTAGGTGTAATTATTGATACAGTTACGTTAGTACCATAAGGCCCCAAATAAATTGAGTGAACGAGTCATACATATATCGAATCACTCTTATAAGGCCAATATGAAAGTCTTGTCCACTCTTGACAGGAAATAAAATGCCATTGACAAGAGCCATCAAAATCACTACTTCACTAGGCACTAATGCCTATGTTGGTGGTGGTAAAGCTACCATGTATCACACCTAACAAGTCCTCAAGCACAACTTGCATGCCCTATGGAATCCAATAAATCCTATGAACTAGAATGGGTAGTCAAAAGATTATCCATACATCCCCTAGTGTCACTGTGGCCTCACCTATTGATAAATGGAAATTTAAAGTCTTAGAGTGTTAGTGTTTTTCTAACACTAATAAATATGCCATGTCAACTCAAATAACAAACATTTGGGATATGTTTAATAGGCCCACTATCTCTAGGAATGATATAATGCCCCTTATCATCATCCCTAGATGACATAATACTTGTGATCATCACTTGTGCACTGTCATGATAACTACTCACTCTTTCATATCACAAAGCAAAATAGAATCAAGTCAATCACTTCTATTTTCATCTAGCTGATCATTTTACTACTTTATTCTAATTTTGGCCTTAACATTTTATTCTTCAATCCTAATTTTTTTCTTTCTTCTAAGTTGTTTTATATTTATGGTGACATCATCATTTTCCCCAGTGATCCCACATGTTCAGTAGGGCATTCTCACCATTCCCGTCACTAGCTATGATCTCATCATTTTGTAGGTTATTCCCATTGATGGATAGGATGACCTCACTATTTTGGACAAGTTTACCATTTATATGTCTTATCCATTGTCAGGTATTTTCATTGTTTGACTAGTGTTTCCATCGATTGATTGACATTTTCATCGATACCCTGATATTCCTACCATTTTTGACAAATTTGCCCAGTTCAAAGATATCATTGATTTGGTAATTTACATCCATTTTGGTGAGGTACCTATATTGGCCATTGGTTTGCCATTTAGCCCTCGACCTCATCATTTTTTTGGGTGATTTCTCCATTTTAAAATTGCTGAAAATGGTGAGTTCACCATTTCACATTCTTTCTTAGGTCATTAAATGCAATAAATATGAAATTTAACAAATAAAAAAGTACATACCGATGCATCACTCCCTACCAACCATTGATGCTCTCTCACACACTCACCAAGATGTTTTTGGTCCAAGATATTTGCCATCTTCTCCATGTCTTTCATGCCCAAAATCAAAGCTCCTAAATTCTATAGGCTAAGGGTGAAAATGAATAATTTTCACCTTCAGTGGTAAATTTTATTGCCAAAATTTTGAAAATTCTCCCTGGCCATATTTATGATCCATTTTTCTTCCCGAGAGGCAGATTTTTGCCTCATTGATCCATGTTTCATCCTATTTTCTTCTAATTAATCCATTTTTATCCTCTATTATTGAATCCCATTTTGTTTTCTTCTATTTGAGGTCCCATTAGTCAATGTTTTTTTTTGCACCACCTTTGAGGGGGCATCCTAGGCCTCCCAAACATTGTTTGGAGCATTTTCTTGAACCCATTTTTTCATAAATAAATTAAAGTCAACAAAAGTGGGAAAAAATTATTTTTTCTAATTGTGATAATTTTGAGCAACCTTTTTATTCTTTAAAAAGTCATTGCTTCACTTGAATGACTTGCCACACCCTTTTCAATAGGGTTAAAATGTAGACATCCAATTCTCACCACTACTGTGTCAAAATTGTAAGTTAGAATAACTTTTCACAATAACACACAAACTAGACCAAACATTACTAAACCACTCTACTTCATTTGCACACATCACATGTATTTTATGAAACATCTCAATACATCCCTAATTGGGGCACAACACTTGAACCAACTGTTAGCTTTAACCAATTCAAAATAAATCAAATTACTGTTGTGTAGGTGACATTTATAAGCAATTAAATGAAGTGAAATAATCAAAATTTGACATTTCATAAGGCACCTAAAATCTAATCATGATTAAATTGTAAATCAAAACAAATCAATTGTGTAAGTTAAAAATCCATGGAAATGGGCTAATTATCTGGTTATGCCATATTCAAAGTTCAACAAATATTTGAATTATGACCTCATCATGACATCATCATAAAGTTGTCATGTTCTAGGTATTTATGAAGATAAATATTTGAAATAAGGCAAGCCATGCCTTATTAATGCACCCTCTATCCAAAGTAATCAATGATTTTTCCTCAAAAATTGAATCCATTTGTGACCACACATCTTGATCTAGATCTTAGGGTCATACTTAATTGATAAAATCTATAAATACCAAGGCCATTACACCCTTTCAACAAGATTTTTTAGTGCAAAGATATAATGAATAAATCCATATAAAATCTTCACCAATTCTTTCAATCCATTCATGAACCAATCTAATAGAGATTGAGGAGATGTTAGAGGCATCAACATAATGACATTGTTAAAAGATTTTGAGTTCTATATCCGGGCACAATCATGATTGTAGACTAACTTTGATGGTAAATTCACATGGGTAAGGTATAAATTGTATTGTTTATACTTTCTTGTTCATTTTATTTACTTCATAGAACTTGTACAAATGAGAGAGTAGGCTTAGTATCTTAATTCTTGTTGTTTCTTCTTGATTTATTCACTAAAGAATAGACTAACTTATTTTGTAATCTTATTTCATATAATGAAAAAATATAATGTATAAATCCATCTAAAAGCTTCACCAATTCTTCCAATCCATTCACAAACCAATATAATAGAGTTTGAGGAGATGTTGGAGGCACTAAACAATAACATTGCTAAATATTTTGAGTTCTATATCCAGGCACAATCATTCTTATGGACTAGATTTGATGGTAAAGTCAGATGGGGAAGGTATAGCTTGTATTGTTTATGCCTTCTTGTTCATTTTATTTAATTCGTAGACCTTTCTCACCTGAGGGAGTAAGCTTAATATGTTAGTTCTTGTTGTTTATTCTTTATTTATTCACTAACGAATGTACTAACCTATTTTGTAATCTTATTTCATATAATGCAAAGATATAATGTAGAAATACATCTAAAAGCTTCATCAATTCTTCTAATCCATTCACATACTAATCCAATAAAACTTGAGGAGATGTTGGATGCACTAACACAACAACATTGCTAAATATTTTGAGTTCTATATTAGGGTACAATCATTCTTGTGGACTAGATTTTATGGTAAAGTCACATGGGGAAGGTATAGCTTATATTGTTTATGCCTTTTTATTCATTTTCTTTACTTCATAGACCTTTCCCATATGAGGGAGTAAGCTTAGTATGTTACTTATTATTGTTTGTTCTTTATTTATTCACTAACGAATGGATTAACCTATTTTTTAATCTTATCTCACACATGTCAAGAAATAGTTGTTGAAGATCCCTTGGTTCCTCTATCTTATTAACAATAACTAATGATTTTTATTCACCTTTTTCTTTTTCATTAGCATCTTTAATGTAGAATAACTTATGTTTAATACATTTGTGACCCCTACTATATTTTCCATCATTGTTAAAACACAACCCTTGTTATCTTTTCTCTTTAATTTTTTGGGGCATTGATTATGTTGGTTGAGGAAATAACAATGCATATGTGTTATTATCATTGATGCTAGTGAATTCATGTCTACTGGTAGCCAATGATTTTTCCTTTTCGCTACATGCCATGATAATAGAATCAGGCACATTGAGTATTAAACATGCATACCTCATGTTGAATGTGGTCCTTGAGTCTGTTAAGAAATAAGTTATTCAGGTTCTTATTTGTAATCATATTCATTCACAAAGACATGTTATGAAATTGTTGAATATAATCCTTGACTGACCTTGTTTGTCACAACTTTTCTAATTAGTTGAAGTAATTCTCCATCACACTAGAATTATAGTGTGTCTACAACTCCTTTATAAAAATTGACTAGGGGACACTAAGAGTCTTTTTTTGAGCACACAACCATTTATACCAAAAAAATATGTAGGTTCAATTTTAAGGATACCATGGTAACCTTTTCCCCACATAAGATCTGATGTAGGTAAAAAAACTCCATTTGGTTGATGTCTTTGAGTGGATCCTTTCCATTGAACTTACACATGTTGACCTTCAATATCAGGTTATCATATAAAAAATTAGTGTTAACCATGGGATGAGATTGCACAACACTTGGATCAAGATTGGGTTGTCTTGTAGATCTGCTTTGAGTCGACTGTGAGACTAACAACTTATTGACAAAAGTTATGAGAGTAATCAATTGCATTTTGATGGTAGCCATATCTGCTTTCAATTCAAAATGTATGGTTGCACATATTATCATCTATATCATGCAATTTATCATCCAACAAAGAAAACATCATATTAAAAGTCCCCCTTGATCTGCACTCTGACTATGTCTTCTCTTTATTAGGAGTTTCCCCTAGTGTGTATGAATTCTTACCCCAATCTCTAGTTTAGGGTCCTTGTCATGCTAAGGCTTGACAATGTAGGATTTGATTTTGGTATTTGACCAAAATTTGACTTAATGGTTTTGGACTTAAGTTGGCCTCAAATCTAAAAATTGCAAAGAATAAAACCCCTCTAGATTTTATTGAATTTTTTGAAATTGTAGAGAAGTAACTTGTAGAGAAAATTTATGAAAAACACTAAATTCATAATGTCTCACTCTAAAATGTTCATATAAATTTGAAAAATTGGACCATAGATTTTTAGAAATAACTCTACAACTTTGGTAAAAAAAATGCCAATGATAAGATATAGATGACTCTTCTAAATTAGAGTTTAATCTACACTTTTGCCTAATTTGAATCTCTGATACCACTCGTAATAAAATTATTATATTATTAAATTAGAATCACAATAATATATCACAATATGATTGAAATAAGAGAAAAATAATGAATTTTATGACTTAATCCACTTCAAGGGGCATCCTCCACAACCTTATAATAAGAACATAATTTATAATATAATGATCAAATACTAACCACTACCTCCTATATCAATCCTACTTATGTTATGGAACTACTTAGATTGAGTCTACTATCAATATAAGATATAAACATGATCATGCCTTAATTAATGGTTATGCTAGCCATAAATCATCCACATGTATCAGAATACATGTTATAGATTAAGGGTGTAGTATCAATTAGTGCATGAATAGGGTCTTAATTTAAATTCAAGTCATCTACAAATACACATGCATCTTAGTTCATTTAGGCATCTAGGGCATTGAAGAAGAATCAAGTGAAAGCTAGATAATTCATTTATAGTTCACATAAATCTATTGAGAAATTTCAATAATTTTAGAGAAATCAAGAAATCATTAGAGCATTCATTGAAGCACATAAGTTCATGTTAGAATAACATTTCAAAACACTAGTTTTCATGGTTGATGAATTACTAAATTTTTTATTGTGTTATTTTTAGTATTGTATATCATTGAAGGGCCTAAAAAATATCAAGATTAATCAGATATTCCTTGGTATAACACACGCTCTAAAAAATATATTATTTTCACTAAGGTTTTTTATTAGGTTACCCAATTTGGTCAAGGAAAACAAGTCCATTTCCTATAAAATATGAGTGAAGATGCAAAAAATGAAGCAATGATTTTTGGGGTTGAAATTAGGTGAAACATTCATCAAAATAGTTTTAATCTCCCCAATTTTTTATCTAGAGTGAAACTCGATGCTTCAGATAATAGACACTTTAGATATCCTTCTCCAATCATCGTAAGTTTTATAGGTCATATTTGTCTAGTGGTTTTGTCTCTCTTTCTCTAGCTTCAAAAATTAATTAGCTAGGTTAATTATTGTTTTATGTATGTTATTTAACATAGTTTATTGTAATATGCATATTTATTTTGCATGTTAGTGTAAATCCATTTATCCATATTACATTTTTGTGAGTGCAACATCTCATACACCCTTTCTAGGGTTAGATCTTGCTCCTTATGGTAAAATTAAATTTATTTATTTTTATATGGTTAATTCCATTACATGCTCTTATATCCAATAGCCTTGGCTTCTTTTTGGTTCATTCCAAACCTCAAGTTAATGTTTTTGAATAGTTTTCAAACCCTTGGTCATTTTTATGGTGTGTATGTTCAATGTTTGATCTCATCTTATGCCACTGAAATTGATTAGATCTAAAGAATCGATAAGGAAGAGTTTTAAGATTAATCACAAACATATTGAATTTTTTGAAACTCCTTTTGTTAATTTTAGATATTTCTTAAAAAACAAAATGGATTATAGATATGTAGCTTTTGTTGATTCAAAAATTGTGCATTTTATTGCATATGATAATGACACATCTTTGAATGAAAAAAGTTGTTAATGACTCAAATTAATAATGCATTTGAATTAGATCATGATAAGAAAACTTTGTTAGATGAACAAGACAAGGTGAAAAATATTTCAAATTTTAGGAAACATGTCATGGAAAACCCTTTTAAAATATTTGGATTGATGAATGTGTTGAAAGAAGATATATGTCAAAATGTACCATATAATGGAATAATTTCTAATTCTACCCAAGTTTTTATTTGATTCTAATGTTTCTTATACTATTATTAATGCTTCTCTTTCTTATTTATAAAAATGATTATATTACTTCTCAAGTTATTCCAATTCCTCAACATATTTCTATTACTTCCCAAAGTTCCTCTAATTTCTCAACAAGCTTATCTTCCTTTGTATGTCTCTCAAATTTCAAGTACTTCTCCTATATTTAAACAATCTCTTTCTCTTAATGTTCTTTCAATTACTTCAAAGGTTTATATTACTTCTCCTTTTCAAAACTCTTCCATTCCAATCTATTCTACTTCACCTTCTAATTATGTACTTAATATCAAAATTACTAATATGATGCATACATTGCATGGCTTTTAAAATAAAATGAAGTCTATTTCACAAGGATTTTAAAAAAAAGTTTTACTTCTAATAACATTCTTCTAAACCCTTTGGATTATGAAGTTATTGCATACCCATTTCCAATAGTATTGATTGCTCTAAAGTTTGAATTATTTAATGGAAAGGGAGACCCTTCTCATCACATTAGAGATTTATATGCATCTTGTTTAGACTTCACTCATGGTGATTGATTAGAAACTAAGTTATTCCCATTGAGATAATTTTTTTTTCCAACATTTCGAGTACAATATGTGTACTCATCTTCAGGGATAAAGTAAAGATGTGAATGTTATGCCATGGATAAAAAAACCTCAAAATTTTCTATATATGATGTTAAGTGATAGGTCGGCTTCCTCAAGCATAAAAACTAACAAGGAATAAATGAATTGTATCTAAAAGGTAATAATAGGTTGACAAAGTGTAGAGTCCAACATTATTCACCAATATTCATAGATATTTATTCTCTTATGGTTTAAGATAGGTCTCCATGAATTTTTGATACTAAACCCATTGTCTCTATTGAGATTATTTGGTATTTTTTCAATTTTGATAGTTTATCTTATTTTTATTCTCCAATAGTCACCTTCTTTAATAATCAATCTATCTTCGTTAATTCTCACTTGGTGTTTAATATTGAGGAAATGTTCTGCTAAAGTGGAAGTTTCAACATGAGATCTATTTATGTCTCTAGAGTGTTCTTTTATTTTTGTCTAGAAAGATCACCCCATTTAACCAATGTAGGTTTTACCACACGAACACAGAACCATGTATACACCCATCTAATTTTTTGGATTAATATGATATTTGGTGTAATCGAGGGAGGTGTAAAGGGTAATGTGTGGTTTGAAATTAATTTGTATCTTAATTTTTTTATAATTCTTGAAATTTTATTTGAAATTCATTTTACGAATGGAAGGGTAATCCTTTGAGTATTATGGCTATCATCGATGCATATTTTTATTATATTTTCAATCTTGTATAATGCCTTCTCAATTTCTTACTTGTTGTACCCATTGGTTACAAGGACGTTAGTGAGGTAATCTTTTTCTTGCTTAAAATGTTATGGGTCATATATTTTGATGGCCCTCATTACTAAAGATTTGAAGAAATCTACTTTTTGGTGAGGGTGATGGTGGGAATCTACTTGAAGGTATAACTTAGTATGAGTCAATTTTATATATACTTCATGGGATAGGGTTCCATCCGGTTTCTTTGTGAACACAACATCTAGGAAGGGAAGTTTGTTATTCTCTTCTTTCTCCATGGTGAATTGGGTGTTTTCATTCTTTAAGTTTAAATGATTTAGAAATTTATGAATATATTCTTCATCATGTGACCATTTAGATTTTATGTCATTAACAAATTTATCCCACTATCCTAGTTTTAAAGGATAAGACTCTAATTTTTTTAACTCAAAGTGTTGCATAAACAAATTCGCTACTATTGGAGATAATGGTATCCCATGGGGACTACTTCCATTTGATCATAAATTTCACCTTTGAAAGTGAAAAATGTAGATCATAAGAACAATTCTACAAGATCTGTTATTTAGGGGTTAGTGTCATCTTAGATGACCTTTATATCTTCATCAAGAGGAATTTTTATATATAGTGATACTACATCAAAACTCACCAAAATATCATCTTCATTATGTATTCAAAGGGTTATGATAAACCTAAAATTATACTATCTCTAAAGTACTAGACTCATAGAAGGTTAAACAAAAAGAACCAAATGATATTTAATGATTCAGGATATGATCAAATGGATCCACAAACCTAGTGAGAGGAGCACCCAAAACACAATGCTAAAGGAAAGGCTTCCAAAGCCTTTAGGCCAATAACATAATGAAGTATCTCTAACTACATCTCTATTTGTAAGTAATCTAATTTTTTAAACAAGCAATGTAAGTAAGGAGGAAGGGTTAAAAATATATAAAAATGGGTAAGGAGCTGTTGTAGGCAAATGGGGGCCTAGGCTACCTAAATTAATAAATAGTAAGTTCAAACAATCTTATAGCTACACTAAGTATAAGTGTAAAGAAATATCAAACAACGATACACACATTCATTTACTAAGCAATAAGTTAATTCTATCTACTAAATGAAAGAGCTAGGGTTAAAATATACTTATCTTGAAGAGGACCTCTTGAGCCTCAATATGACCTTAGCCAATAGTGATTTGCAAGATATTTTATGGTCGTGAAGAAACTAAAGGATGAACAATAGTTCTTAAGCCAACCAAAGATCTCCTAGCGAATCTCTAAAAATTCCACAAGATAAGCTTCCTTCAATATAAGACTCTAAGCAATAACTCCTTCAAATGTGGTTTGGGATAGAAGTGTGAGTGAAAGTGAGGCAAAATGAGTGTATATAATCTATTGGAATGAAAGGGGGACTTGTATTTATAGTGGTCAGTAGCCAAAATCCATACCTAAAGTTAAATCGACAACATCAACTAGGTCTAATGTATTTAAAAGGAATTGACTAACATTGAACTACATAGGCTAGGCCAATACAATAAGATAATGGAAAAGGTATGAAATATACTATATCAACCATGGCTAACGTAGTTGGAAAACACAATGAACTACATCGACCAAGTTAGATACTATTATAAATAGGAAAATTGACATAGTTGAGTGAGGTAGTATGGAGGGAGGTAGGTAAAAGGGAAAATATGAGAAATTTGAACTAGAAATAGGAATGATATGATCATGACATAGAAAAAAACATATCTCAAAAATCACCAAAGGGATACCCACCCATTTCTTGGTGCACCCTTCAAGGTGTGAACTCAGGGAGATTAAAGCTCGATAGATTGCTGTAAGAGAAAGTATCAATAAATGATAAACTTGAAAAATATTATGTATAAACATATGTCCCACCCAAATATCATCACATGTCACAATAGTGTAACATGGGATGATGCTTTAGGGAATAACATAGAAACATAAAAACTAAGCTAACTCAAATGAAGTATGGAAATAAATGTTGAAAGTAAATGAAAGTACCATATACACACCTTAAATTATGTTTTTACTGAATGACTGCATGAAAATATCATATCAATCATGGAGGGTGAAATACCTATATTTGAGAAACCCTAGGGATACAAGGCTAAAAATAGAAGTAATGTGTGAGTACGCAGAATGGTCTAAGTAGAAATAAAAAAATCTCAAAAATGATAAAATCACTTAGAAAATTGGCAAGTTAGGATCATGAAGGCTAGGTTAGAACCAAAAGAGCAAGCATGTAATGACAAAGCGATGACAAAGGAATGTTTAACACATTAAATCACATGAAAAACATATAAAACATTGTAATTAAATGAAATATCAATGTAAGAAAAAACAAGCAAAGATTTGAAAGTAGATTGATGTAAGCTCATGTAAGACAAAAATGTTAAAGTAAACAAAAAAAATCACAAATGACTAAAAATGAAAATATAAATGTAAAATAAGCATGTCAAGTCAAACATAAGGAAAAACATGTAAACATGCAAAATGTCCTATATAATATAAGTCAAGTCCATAAAAATCAAACAAGAACATGGTGGGAAAATGAAAACAAAGCTCTAAATAATGACTATTCAAATTTAGTTCTTGCAGTTCTTGCACTAAAATGTTATGTAAGAAAGCAAAACCACCTGAATGATATGAATAGTATGAAAATGAGATGGTGTGGTAAGTAAATGTGAAGGGATGTTTATGAGGAAAACTTGATCCTATCTGAGGTATTAAAATACAATTTACAAACTAAAAGCCAAGAGGCGTAATAAGGAAAATGTGATCAACTAAAAGTAATATCTAATAAGGGGATATCAGAAAAAATATGATGTAAATATGGAGTGAAAGGTGCCACATGGGTGATGTGAACATCCTTAGTAGGAATGAGACACATTAAGAAAATGAACAAGGCTAGAAACTATCAACATCAAGGACCTATAACACTCTAACTAGTAAATGTAAAGCTTGGGCTAACAGGTGAAGTACATAAATCATCCCATGAAGGCTATATACATGAAAAGTAAAAGGATCCTACCTTCCCACAACATGTTCCATGTTACTCAATACCCCTTATAAAGCAGTCAGTCTACTACAAAAATTGGGTAGTTGTGTGAGAAGATAGGTGGCACTTTAAGTATATGATATAATAAGATCTCCTTCTCCAGTCTAATGGCCTACCACACCCCAATAGACCTTATCTCTATCAAGAGACTAATTTTGGATTTTGAAATTCAACTAGGATATGAAATGTGTCAAATAAAGATCACATATTTTGATGTGATCTGAGTTTTGAGATGGTATTTGCCTTTTGATCATTGCCTTTTTTCTTATATGATATGGCTTTTAAATCTTTTGGAATTTCTATTTATCCTCTAAAAAGATTCAAAAAATTAATCTTAGATGAAAGTTAGGTAAATAACACAAGAGAGCTTACACTTGGCCACTAGAGATAGAACCTAAAGACCATGGTGTCGAAAGACTCCTAGACTTGTCCATAAGTAAGTGTGCAATCTCAAAACTGACTTATGTGTGCCTCAAAAGAAATGAAATAATGGAAACATGGGTATCATGAGAGATCCATCCATGTAATAAGTGATACAATGATGAATATGCTTGTCATTGATCACAAGGAGATAAATTAATGCTATGAAAGGATGATGGCTATGATATGATAGCCATGTCCCGAGGAAGTAATACTAATCTACAAGGGATATAACATAATAACTAATGAAAGTAGTAGCCCTCCCAAAAGAGGAGGAGGGTAAATTAAGGCCTAAGAATCACAAAGATACTAAAGCAAAAAAATGATAAAAATATGATAAAATGAAAATCAATGAAAAACATGGAGGTGCTACCTAGGAAACACAAGGGAAACAAAGGCCAAAAGTAATGTGATATAAAACCAAAGAACCAAAGAAGGAAATAATGGTGCTGAAAATGAAATGAAACAAAAAAACCACACAAGAAATGATTGTGTAAGTAAAATGATACTAAATGAAATAAAATCACAAAAAATAAATAAACATGAGACAAAAAATGACAAGTAAAACCTATGCTAACATCTATATCAAAGATGAGCATTGGAAATACAAGCCTATGTATCCCATAAAATGCTTTGAAATTGAATTTGTTTATTATTATGAAATGTAGTATAAAAAAAAGCATTGTAAGATTCCCTAAAGGGAAATTTGATGTAGGGATTGGCATCACAATATGCCCAAAAATCTAAAGTGACATGTGGATAGGCATCACAAGATGCCCTAACATGTGATGTGGAGTGGGGTGAAATTGAACTATTAGAATAAAATTCATCAGGTTAGCTAATATAATTTGATGAAACTAAAGTGTGATAATGAACTTCACCAAGCTGGCCAATGTAGTTTGATAAATATGAACTCTCAGAATGAACTACATCAGGTTGACTGATGTAGTTTAGTGAATCTAAAATGTTAGAATGAACTACATCAATCTGAAAGATGTAGTTTGATGAACTAAACTCTTAGATTGAACTATATCAAGTTGGATGATGTAGTTTGATGAATCTAGACTGTCATAATGAACTCTATTGGGCTGGCTAATGTAGTTTGATGAAATTGTTAGAATGAACTACATCAGACTAGCTGATGTAGTTTGGTGAATCTGAACTATTAGAATGAATTGTAATAGTTTGGACAATGTAGTTTGATGAATCTAAACTTTTAGAATGAACTACATCAGGTTAATTGATGGAGTTTGATGAAACTAGATAATCATAATGAACTGCATTGGGATGACTGATGTAGTTTGATGAAAGCTAATTGTGATAATGAACTACATTAGGCTGGCTGATGCAGTTGGAGATAGGTAAATGTGTTGATATGTTATATTTCAATAATGTTGAAATTAATATAGGAGTTGTAGGAGAGGTCTGAAGAGGTCTATCAACTAAAGGAGGACTATTTATAATGCACTATGAAATGGGCGTTTGAACTAGGTACTATTTTGGTTCGTGTGACCTATGAGGTTGAGGTTTGATGAATGTAACAACCCACTTAAATTTGTTCATGTTAGCTATCCTTTCCTTATATATACAGGAAGAATGATCAACTAAGGTTTGGACAACATTAGTGGATGATTTGGGATTAATAGTGTGTTGACATTGAAAATTAGGTAGTTTGTGTTGACATGATTATGATTCATTAGATTAGGCTTGATAGACTTTAAGATAGTTTTCATAACATTATTGAGTAATAGTGTCAAGATTGAAATGTGGACCAATAAAAAAGAAGCAAGAAGAAATTAATGGAGATTATGATAATTCTCATGAGAATGACCTCTCATAGCATGCCATCAACAAAAAATATTAGGATTAAACCATTTTGGAAGAGATTTGTAAGGGTCAAAGCTCATGGATTTAGAAGGTGGTATATTAGTCTTGAGTTCATGGAGACTAAAGGGAAGGTGTGTGGGGGTTTTATTATTTGGTTTGGAAACTCCCTCATTAGGTTTTAGGGGAGGATTGATTTGAGATGAAGTGGTATCAATGACATTAGTTGAGGATTCTTTATGAAATGACTCAAATTGACTCATAAGAAAATTTTGTGATTTTGCTTGATCTAAAGCCTCTTCTAAAGTCTTAGGGGAAAATATCCTCTATATTAAAGAGGGGATTGAAGAGTAGTAACAAAGAGTTTGAAAATATTATCATCACCCATGTTATGATTTGCATTGTGAGCTAGAAACTTCCATCATTTAATGAAAGTGTGAGCAGATTTGTTGGAAAATTGCTTAGCATTGAAGAAATGGCTAAGGATATTTTTGGGGATAACATTATTTTGGAGTTAATTAACTAAAATATTGACTAAATCCTCTAATTGTGTAATGGATGTCTAGAAAGTTGATTATACCATTTTAGCACATCTCCAATAAAGGTTTTGGCAAGAAATTTGGTAGTAGCAAAGGTATTAATTAAAACCCATTCCTTATAGAGATTGCCAAAATATTTAAGAAATAATGCATGTTATTTAGTCTCATAATATATGCTAGGTGGAGAGATGTTTCCAATATCTAAGGACACAATGAAAGGGTCTAAAGGCTTGTTTTGAAGATGTTGAAGCATTTTGTTTTGAATTGGAAGTTGGGGAACAAGGTTTCCATTGGAATCTCTAAGAAGAGGAGGAACAAAATTAGGATTTGGCTGAGCCATGATGACTTGAGGTTGACTAGCCATTTGGAAAATTTGGTTTTCTATTTAGAAAATTTGGGAACTATTATAAGTTTGCATAAGGGTCATTTGTTGGACCATTTACATAAGGATTTGAGTAGTATCAATAGGTGGGTTTTGATTAGAGGTATACAGAGGGGAATTACCAACATTATGATTGGGAGGAATGTTCCTAATATTAGTGTTAGTTTCACCACCTATTATGGAAGATGAAGGAAGCTGTATAAAACCACCATTATTGTATGGGGGCATAAATGGTATTATCATCAAGATTATTGAAGAATTGGGAAGCATATAGATTGCCATTTTGGTTAATTTCAACCATGTTACATTTTGAAGTGATAATGCTAGGTGTTTTTTCTATGGGTGTAGCAAAGTTGAGTGTGAACGTTGGCTGAAATAAGTGGAACATAATGTGATGTTCCAACCATTGACGTAGTTTTACTGATGAGTTTATGACTTCTAGGTTTAGAAGGTGTAAAAGTGGTATAAGGTGTAAAATTTTCATGATTTTGGATTTGTGTTTGCATATTTTATTAATCTAATATATAGTATGGGGCAGATTGAGATTGAGAAGATCTAAAATGATTTTGTGAAAAATTGCATCATGAAGAATTGTCTTCAATGGTGGACAGGGTGGGAAGAAGAGAACAACCCATGTAGGATTTAAATCGGTTGAGGCTGGTAAGAAATATCATAAGAGGTAACATCATGATGATAGGTGAATGGAAATTTTGATGAAAAAGAATTGATCATGAGAAACTGACTGTATCATCCAAATTGATACGTCAAAAAATGAAGCTAAAAAATACTCTAAATTAGATAGCTGATACATTTTGGCTAAAAATCGAGTGCTAGTTGATAGCTAGATAAAAATTTATTGGATCTACCTTGGTCAATGCATTTGGAAAAACATACAGAACTATATCACCCTAACATATGCAATTGAAAAAATGAATTTCATCGACCCTAGTAGATTTAGTTAGAAAAAAGAACTATATTGACCCTGACAGATGCAATTGGAAAAAAATGAACTATAATGGCCCTTATAAATGTAGTTATAAATAACACTAAAATATATCATAATTGGATAATGTAGCTAGAAAGACACACTAAATTGTATCACGTTTGATAGATATAATTGACTAGAAATTTTTTTTGGATAGAACTATATCACTTGGGTGATACAATTCACTAAAATGGTGAAGGAAATAGTAAGCTTCACATCGGGTTCACTAGGATGTATGTAAAGGGTTAGGATCAACCTAAAATCATACTATTTATAAAGATATAGAATCTGAGAAGATTAAACAGAGAGAACCCAATGATACTTAATGATTCAGGATGTGACCAAATTGATATTCAAATATTCAAACCTAACAAGAGGAACACTTATAACATAATGCCAAAAGAAAGGGTTCCAAAGCCTTTAGGCCAATAAAACAATGAAGTAGCTCTAAATATATCTCTATTTGTACATAATCTAATATTTCAAACAAAGAATGTAAGTAAAGGAAAAGGGTTAGAAATATATCACAATAGGTAAGAAGCCTTGGTAGGCAAAAGGGGGCCTAGGCTATGTAAAGTGTATAAATGAAAAGTTCAAGAAATATTATAGCCACACTAAGTGTGGATAAACCTCAAACAAAGATACACACACATCCATTTATTAAGCAATAATTATCTTCTATCTACTAAATGAAAGAGCTAGGGTTAGAATATACTTATGTTGAAGAGACCTATTGAGCCTCAATGTCCCCCTTGGCAAATAGTTCTTTACAAGATATTGTTGTGGTTTTGAAACCACCAAAGGATGGAAAATAAGATCTAAGCCAACCAAAGAGCTCCTAGTGAATCTCCAAAACTTCCATAAGTCAAGTTTCCTTCAAGATAAGACTCTAAGCAATAACTCCTCCAATTGTTGATTGGGACAAAAGTGCGAGTGAAAACAATGTGAAATGATTGTATATGATATATTGGAATGAAAGTGGACTTGTATTTATAGTGGTCAATATCCCAAATCCATCTCGAATGTTAAATTAATCACATCGACTAATATTGATGTAGTTAAGATGAGTTAATTGACATTGAATTACTTCAGCTAGGCCAATATAATATAGTAAAGCAAAATATGTAAGAGAGACTATATCGACCGTGGAAAATGTAGTTGAAAACATAACAAACTACATTGACCATGGTAGATATAGTTGGGAATGGTTAAACTGACACAATTGAGTGAGGTAGGATGGAATGAGGTAGGTAGAAAGGAAAATATGAGGAAGTTAAATTGGAAATAAGAATAATATTATCATGACATAGATAACATCTCTCACAAAGCACTAAAGGCCTGCCCATCCCTTTAGGCGTGCACTCAGGGAGATTAAATCTTGACAAGTTGTTGCAAGAGAAAATGTCAGTAAATGATAAAAGTGAAAAATATTGTGTAAACACATTGATTCTATGATCTTTGACTCTGAAATTAAAGTGTTCTAAAATTTTTATGGAGGAAGTGTTACCAACTAGATTTTTTAGTTTCCCCACTCAATGTTTAACAAAAGAGTAAGTGGGGGAGTTTCTAGTAGTAAAAATATTTAGTCATCATTTAAAAATGGGATGGTGGGATAAATTTGTTGATGACACAAATGTTAAATGGTCACATGGTGAAGAAGAGCTCAAAAAAATTCACAATCATTTAAATGACAAGAATGAAAACATCCAATTCACCATGAAAAAAAAAGAGAATAATAAAATTCCCCTCCTGGATGTCATGATCACAAAGAAATCGGATGGAACTTTATACCATGAAGTATACAAATTTTTGACTCATATTGATTTATACCTTCAATTAGATTCCCACCATCACCCTCACCAAAAATTAGTTGTCCTTGACTCTTTAGCAATGAGGTTCATCCAAATATCTAACCCATAACACTTTAAGCAAGAGAAAGATCACCTCACTAAAGTCCTTACAACCAGTGGGTACAACAAGTAGGAATTTAAGAAGACATTTTACAAGGTTGAAAATATAAGACAAAAATGAACTAATGATAACCAAAATATTTAGAGGATTACCATTCTGTTTGTAAAAGGAATTTCAAATAAAATTACAAGAATTGTAAAAAATATAGGATACAAACTACTTTCAAATCACACATTACCCTTCGCACCTCCCTTGATTGTGCAAAAAATGTGATTTATCTAAAAAATTATAATGGTGTATTCATGGTTTCGTGTTCATGTGGTAAAACCTACATTGGTGAAAAGAGACAATCTCTCTAGACAAGTATAAAGGAACACTTTGGGGACATCAAGAGATCTCATGTTGAAACTTCTGCTTTAGCATAATATTCCATCAATACTAAACGCCAAGTGAGCATTAATGAATCCAAATTGATTGTTAAAGAAGATGACTATTGGAGATGAAAAATAAGAGAAACTATCAAAATTGAAAAAAGAGTGGAAAATTTCAATAGAGACAATGGACTCGGTATCAGAAATTCATGGAGACCTATCTTAAACCATATAAGAGAAGAAATATATGTGAATATTGGTGAATAATGTTGGACTATACTCTTTTTCAACCTATGATTACCTTTATATATTTTTTTAAATTTTTTGTGAGTTTTTATGCTTGAGGTGGCCGACCTATCACTTGACATCATATTGATGATCATATATAATAAAATTTAGAGTTGTTTTATCCATGGCATAACATTCACATAATTACGTTATTTTTGAAGAGATGTACACATTGTAATCAAAACATCAAAAATATTTGATGAATCCAAAAAATCATCTTTCAAATAATCTACATCGTAAAAACCTTACCGATCTATTCTAAATGATTATGCGTTTGATTTATTTTATGCTTTACCATGTAGATCCATACATTCTTTTGAAACATTAATTGATGTCTTCTTAGCTCGTTTTTAAATCAATATTAGTATGGTCACATTTTTATAATTATCTCAAAAAAAAAATTCAAATGAAACTAAATATATGAGTATATGCTTAGATTTATGACTACAATTAATAAGATGACACACCCATCATTATTAGATACTGAGCTTCAAAGTTTGTTTTGGCTCGTTACTTAGTTTCAATTATTAAACACAAACTATTTTTCAACACTTTGTAATATTATGCATGGATGGTAACTGTTTATAGACCCCCCTTCGTTTTGACAAATCTGAATTCTAGACAACTATATATAGTCCACATAAAACTAAATTACATATATACAAGAAATATAATGACAATGATTTTATGAATCTGAACCAATTTGTTATGTGATAACCATAGATGATGTCTTTGAAACCAAAGTGAGTTATAAATTTTTGAAATTAGAGAATTCAAACTTATGTAATCCATAATGATTATGAAACAAGATTATGAATGGAAATTAACAACTTAAATTTTAAATCTAAAAAATCCTAATGATGGGTGGAAACATCAATTCTAAACCTTATTTAGAAAAGCTTCAACAATCCATAATGATTATACACAAATACTTTAAATGTTGGTCAAAATTTACAATCACCATTTTTTAATATTAGGAAGCCTTCACATTTTTTCCTCAAATTTCCCAAGGTTTATTAAATATTTACCCCCAAAAAAACTCTTTGCACAAGCTAAATTATGTAAATACACTCTAATATTTACATTCTGCATCATTCCCTCTAAATCCTTAAAAAATATTTATAATATTCATTTAATTTATTAAGAGTTTGTTAAATATATTAAAAAAAACATTTGTGAGAATGAAAAATATTTATCTTAAATTTTTTAAATACTTTAAATAAATATTAATATTTATAAAAATATTTTTTTTCATAGCTAAAATTTTAAATACACTTTAATATCAAAAGAATTGTAGTTCAATTAGTGAAAATCATAGTCGCTTATATCTATCCACCAAGGTACGAATCCCTCTAGATACTCGATACATAAAATCAAGTGGTTAAGTCTAGGATCATGCTCTGGGTGATTTTTATGGCGTAGATACACCTTTCCTGTGATTACTTAACCAAAATAGCTCACTAATTTAAATATATACTTACTCAACATTGTAAATCAATGGATCACACACTTAAAAGCTTCTCAATACAACATATAATATGATTTCCATTAAAAATGGATGTAAAAAACAAGACAAAACTCCATTTTAATAGGAAATTGTTTTCAAATTCAACAAATTTAAAAAAAATTAGTTCAAGGGAGCCTTATAGAGTGTTAGATGTCTAGAGTTTTTAAGATTTTCTCTCTCCATCTGTGACACTACCAATCTACCATTGATCTATACGTCATTAATTTTGTTTTGACAATACGTTTATTGTACTGAGTTTGGTTGACACTCTACCCTTTGGGTGGTGCAACTTTCCCTTTATTAAATGTCCCCTACCATCATTCATGCATTGTTTAATGTAAGGATTACTAGTGGGATCCTCATAATCAATTTTGATGAAACAAACTTAAGAAGTTGTATGCAATCAGAAATGCATCCTGTCTATGAATCAATCCTAACTCGAAGAAGATAGATTAGACTTACCCTTCTGATTGGAGATACATTAAATAATTGAGAATATGATCAATATGGGGATATACTAAACCCAATTAGGGCATCTCTTACCAAAATAAACAATGCTAAGGAGGTTTTCAAAGCCTCTAGTCCTGCACAATCATGCAATAACCCTAACTAGGTCCTATGTTTTCATATTCACTAAACTAATAACAAGTAAAGCAAATAAATCTAATCTAGTGCTCACCAAATCTATGGCACAAAGTAGGGGTAAGAAATAACAAAAGTAAACATGCATAATAGACATATACTCATGTTAATATATACAAAATCTTAATGCATGGAAGAGAAGTAAAAATGCATATCTATTTACTCTTACAAAGGAGGAACAAAGTTAGAAATAATTACCTTTGAAGACGAAGCTGCCGAGCCTCAATCTCTCCCTTGGATACGGTGTTTCCAAAGAGGTTATTGTGGTATGTAAGGATGACAAGGATAAATCAAATCTAGGCTACACAACCTATCAATACATCCAAAAGACTTCTCCACAAGACAAGATCCATATCTCCAAGAAAGTATGAAACCCTAAGCTTTCTCCTCAATTAAAATGGTAGATAAGCAGATGCACAATAACTCTTATTTGTTCTTCTCTTTTATAAATAATGATGAAATGATCTTGTATATATAGGTAGATTTAACCCTAAGCCCTTTCAAAAGTTTTGGCCGATAGGGTCGACCCAATCAATCTAGTACAATTATGGACAAAATTCACTAGGTTACAGGTTAGGTCAGCCAAGATGTATTATCCAAAACATTTATGGACAAAAATTCACTAGGTTATAGGTTAGGTCAGCCCTTGGCTGACCTAGATCTTAAATGAATTTTACCCAAAATAGTACAGGGTTGACCTAGTTGAGTTATTATAGTGAACAGTCAAAAGGGGATTAAGGTTAGGAAAAGGGGGACAAAAGGTAGGAAATGATTGAGGATTGTGCAATAGAGAACAAGCTTAAGGGAATGATTTTTAAGAGATAAGTTGGATTGGTAATAAGTGCCAATAAGGGACAACAATCTTGTGAACCACCCATAGTCTGCCGACCCCTTTTCTGTTGCACCCCTTAGGATGTGCACTTAGAGAGATTGAGACTCGATGAATTCTTGCAAGATAAAGAGGGTTAGTAATTGATAAAATTTTAAAAATATTATGTGTATATATATGCCTCACATGAAGCTCATCACATGTCATGTGAGTGTAACACAGGATGGTGCTTCAAGAATATAACATGATAACACATAACACTAATGCTAAGTAAGATGCAATAAGGAGAAAATAAGATAAATGAAAAAACATAATTGAAAAACACATACCTTTACTTACCTTAGTGCTATAAATAAAGAAGTAATCTACAAGAGAAATGAAGGAATCCAAATGTGAATAACATTAAACAACCTATAGAAATTAGTGCAAAAATAATAAAAAATAATTTTAAAAAAATATATAGGCATATAATAGTGTAAAAGATTCTCTACGATGTCACAATTTCAGAACATTTTACAGTTCAAAAAATGGGTTAGTAAAAACAAAGATATGGGAAAAATAAGGAATTTGATGGTAAATATTTGAAAGGTAAAGAATTATGAAAAGTAAGTTTAAATAAGGTGAAAGGGAAGTCAGTTAATTATTGTTTGACTTGTTTTGAGAAATAAATAGAGCTCTGAGAGAACAAATGAAAGGCAATAGAACGAAGATGATGAGAAGATGATAATCAATATGAGAGGGATGCCCAGAGGCCACAATGGGTGGAGTACAAGTAGGCAAATAAGAATTTCAATTTAAATTTTGAATATTTTATTAAATTTACATGTTTTATATAAATTTAAAAAATTAGAGAAATTTTAGAAACCAAAATGAACCTGAGAAAGGTGCTAAGGATACTAGAGGCTAAAAAGGGAAATGGTTTGAAAGGAATCATAGTAATAATTGTCGAAGGCATTTATTACATGCAGGGAAAGGGGTCGATAGCCAGAATCAACTAGGTCAACCCAATTGACCTAGTAGGCTGAAAATTAGAAATCCATACTGCTGACTTAGTAGGTGTGTGCTGACTTAGTTTATTTTGCATGTTATCGACTTAGTACCTTACTGATGACTTAATAGAGTAATCCACTCTACCAAATTAGTATTAAGGGGGAAAAAAGTAAAGGGTTGACTTAGTTTTTTAAGTTAACCTAGTCAAAATAAGGACTATTTTGTTAACCTAGTGTTTGACTAAATGACCAAAATATTATGAAAACACGTGAAATAGGCTAAAGAGTGCTAGAAAGACCCATAGTGCTCGACTGAGTATTAAAATGGCCAAATAGACTAAAACTAAATCAAATTGGTTAAAAATGGATAGATTAAGGTAATTTAGGCTTATTTTTGTTAAACTTTGAAAAGAATATATTTAATTATAAGTGACATGGAGGTCTAATACATCTTTTTTTGTTTGATGGATGCAGGGGCATCCAATATTTGGAGATTGGTAGATGTGACATGGCTCCTAGACCTTTTGGAGAGATTAACAGTTAAGGACCGATCTAGGTTGCTTATGCTAGGTCTAGGATAGATTATAGATATGTGTCAAGTCTTGTTGAGTGTTGATCTGATAGTCATGTTCTTAAGAGCCTGGGAATGATTGACTAACACTTTTCAATGGGAGGTCGATGGGGATACCTTTGAGGTGGGTATCACCGTAGAGGATGTCCATGTGATTCTTAGACTTCTTATAAGAGGTATGCTGGTGTTCATGGGAGTACTTGATGGATAGGAGGAGAGGTGAGCCTTAGTTGTGTGGGCAATGGGCTCATATAAGATATATCTTGGGTTGATAATTAACATCTTTGACATGTATACATCTCAGATTTTGGATATCTGAAAGGTAGTTATAGGATTTGTGATAGCACAGGTGCTGTATCACAAGTCAGATGGTAAGGTACTGATGTATGTGATAGCCTTATGAAAATCCATTTTAGAGTGGGGAACACTATATGATTTAGGTTCTATCATTTGGGTTTAGTTTATATATGACATGTATGGGATGTTATACAAAGGGTAGAAGATCATGGGGCTGATTATTTTGTTGATTTCTTGGATATATAAGAGGTTTTTAATGTATCAACTAGTTGGGTTTTCCCATATGGTTGATGATCAAATGCCTCGAGTGTAGAGGTTGTGATGGGATTAGGTAGCGCGAGCAATACCCCACATGTCAATGCTATAAATAGTTATGCAATTAGACATTATGTGGCATATGTATGGGCATATTGATACCATATGGGCAAGTTGGAGAATAGTGGCACCAGTATTGGAACCATCACAAATTATAGTCCACTATACCTGGTGGATAGAGCTGCATCCAATGGTGTGCATAATAAGATATATGGGACTCCCTAATCTAGTAGCTTCAATAGTGATGCCCACATTTTGTGCTAGACATGCAAGAGAGATGAGGGGGAGAGGAGGATCAGGCTTACCAATTGCTAGGCCAAAGATCATATTGTAATGCGAGAGATCGTAGATAGGTTGAACATGATGTTAGACATATAGAAAGGAGATAGTTGTAGATGTTGAAGTCCTAAAGGTACCACAACCAACACCAAAAAAAGAAGAGTGGTGACCAGATCAATCACACCATCGATGGAGACATTAATAATGAGAGAGAGCAGAGAGGGTTGTCATCCCAGATGACCCATCGAACAGCCCAGGATAGAACTAGGTGATAGAGGTACCACTTAGGTGTAGCTTGAGATGGGCGTGGGTGGTGACCTCATGATTTACATTTGGATGGCATCCCATGAATGAGGTGGTTAGAAGATGAGTAGATGGAGAGACTATGCTTGGTGGTCTCACAGATGGGGATATGATGGTAGGTGACATGTAGATAGGTAATAAATGGTTTTTAATATTTGTTTATGTTTTGTTGAGATAAATTATAAATAGATATATTTTTGAGATATATCTGTGATATAATATCTATTTGTTTGGAATTTTGTATATCTTATAGAGGAGACCAGATGGGGATCCTTGGTGAGTGGAGCACTCCATGAGATATTTGATGAGGCACTAATGCCATACGATCCTTTTACACTGAAGGATCCTGTGATACTATTTGCCCCAACTCAAGTGAGCTAGTTCAGACTAGTAGGAGAGGTTGTGAGGCGAGTATGAGTGCACAGGGATGAGCGATATATACCATTAGGAATGGGAATGGGAGAGGCTCAGGGATGATAGGCTTTGGCTTAGGAGAGAACCATACATATGACTACCATGACCCATATAACATAGGTACAGGCCTAGGTGGCTAACCTACATGGGCAAGTGACTGGTTTGAGATCTCAGACAACATTTTTATAGCATACTATTTAGAGGGGACTGTTTGAGGCATCTATGGGTAGCATGGTTGGGCCATGACATATAAAAGATAGATTCGAGCCTTAAAGCAGGATCGATATATTTTTGTATTAAAAACACATTATATATATATATATATATATATATATATATATATATGTATCTAATTTTTGAAGTTGGATGTTGATCTTATGTGTTTATATGATGGTTGTGGTTGTGGATGCATGGATATATTTCTTTCTATCACATGTATTTAGATTTTGTTGTATATGTTATAGGAAATATATGGGTTGTGGTTTCTTTTCTAGCATTATGTAGGACACATGCATGGTTAAAAGGAAATAGGCAAAAAGACTTACTAAGTATAATCAGTAAAAAATAAATATACTACACACTATTTCACATTCAAAAATGTGTAATAACAAGAAAATGACTAAGTATAAGAAACCAAAGGGTGGTCAACAAGAGGGGGAAAAATTGTTTTAAAACCATAAAATAGATTTTGGCACCAAATTAAAATAATTAAAATCACACTAAATCACATTGGGAAGTATGAGAATAATGTAATAAAATGAAAATCACGTCAAAGAGTAATGGTATAAAAATAAATCAATTATGTCAATCGATCATACAAAATCATGTTGGGAATTATAAAAGAGAAACAAAATTGGAAAAAAGTGGATTTAAATTTGTCACACTAATTCAAACTGGGAAGTATGAAAAACTCAAGAAATGGTTGGATTTTAACATGCGATCAAAAAATAAGAAGATAAAAGTGAAAGAGTAACGAAGTAAGCATAAAACTTATTAAATTAGGATGGGAAGCATGGTGATGACATGTAACGTCATGATCAATCAAATCTTATCTCATATTTGACACATGTAATTTTTGATGTGACTTGGATTATTAGAAAATTTTGTGAGGAAGGCCAGGTCGTATCTATGGTCTTATAATTGAACTCACAAAGGGAACACCAATGAAGTGGAATAATGGGAAAATTTGGTAAAAAGAGGATGTTTCTAATAGGAATGTGAAATGTTGGTAATTTGTGAGGAAGGTCAGGTCTTATCCATGGTCTTACAATATAACTCACAAATAGAATCCCTAGGGGAGTGATCACTGAACAAAGTAATATTTTTGAAGAGGAAATATGAGGATTTTCGAGAGTGAAAAAGGGAATGTAAAAAGCATAAATTAGGTGCCTTATGAGAAGACCTTAAAAGACATGAGGCATACTAAGGACATTATAAGACACTAAGTGACTAGTGACCATTAATATACAAAAGAATCATGTTCACTATATACACAAATTTTTGTAGGCAAATAAGCATGTTACTAAGATCAAATCATGAAGGTAGATTGGTACAAGAAAATTTAAATGGACCTACCTTCTCATAATGTGTTCCTCATTCCTCAGGACCCTTTACAGAGCCATCAATCTACTACAAAGATTGGGTACTTGCATGAGAAAGTAGGTAGCACTAAAATATTTTTTTATTCTTCATTTCTAATCTACTGGCCTACCACACCTCAATGGACCTCGACTCTATCATGAGTTAAATCCATCACCTTGCCTTTTGACAATAAAGTGCTCACATATGTAAAAGGGATGGTGAAATCAGTCACTTTTATTATGATTGATTGGCTATGTGTACATAAATTAGACTTCTTATGACCCCTTAAGAGGAACTCAATCAACCAAAAATCAGCTCTTTGGGGTATCACCTTACAATCAACCTTACCCATGCAACTGGCCCCCCTCAAGCTCATAATAAGTGAGCCAAAATTGACATAGACAACATGGTAGATGAGAGTTCCATGGTTGTACATCATGTCCCTCCTCCAAATGTACACCGTAGAAAGGGTTTTATTTTATAGGGTCTCCACATATGCCTCATGACCTTAACTGGACTCTAAAGTCCCCTCCATGACCCAGAGATATAGTTTACCCTCCTCTATGCAATAATTGATTTCAAATAACTTGAAAATTGTACCTTCAAAATAGAGTGACCAACACTTACATGAATCCACCACACATGTCTCTAGCCTTATTTTTATTCCTTCCATCCTCTTGAGAGGGGAATTTTTTATGGTTTCAAAACCACTCTTCCATTTTGAAATTTGAATACTTTTCTTCCTAGCATGCTTATTCAAACTAGTTTGCATATCCAAGCTTGGAATACTCTCCTTCCTAGCATGCTAATTAAAACTAATGTGCATATCCAAGTTCAACCCTTGATGTCCTAAAACAAAATTTACATAATGTAGAGTAATTACCATGTTTGTGAAGAGCCAAAGTTCCTTGCCTTGGAAGGGTTGATCCTGAGTTTGTAATCTCCACATTATTTTTTATGCAAAGGGCCCATCTTCCTCCTCATTCATTGAATTCGTTAAGGGTTGAAGTGAACCAACTTTTCCATAATTTTGTGATCATGAAACATTCTAATTTTATATTAAAAACTCAATTTTTTAAAAGTATAATCTAGGTCTATTTATTATGGAAGTTTTAGACCTTCTTCTTCCATCCACAATTTGAAGTTCAACCTTTTCATGGAATTGTCTGGAACCTTTATTTTCAAAATTTATAGAGTTTATAAAACATGAAATCAAATGGTATTTCACATACTTTCCATACTCAATTTTGGCCAATTTATTGGCCTCTTTTGAATAATAACACCTTTCAACATTTGAACCCCTTACTGAACCAAGTGTGTGATGAAGTTCTACAAGTAGAGGTGGTTGTCCCAACTCAAAAAATACAGCCTTCCTTATTTCCCCTACCAATGATCCCTCATGAAAGGTCCCTTCAATCACCCTTGAGGTCACCTCTAGGGGTGACTTATAACTTAAGATATGTAAAATTATCCCTTTCCCATCCTTCCTCACAAGATGGATAGGATCTGTGACGTCTTTATCATCTCCTATGTTCGAATTCAAAATTGTCTTCCTTAAAGAATACCTCTTCAAACTTGGATGAACATAACTTTCCATGTACTACTATGCAAATACAAAATTTGTAATATTTAAGGAATTTACCATGCTTAGAGTGTGATAGGTTTCCACCTTTTTGAGCCTATATTTTTTGATCATATGCAAGATATTCTTTTCATGAAAGGACACTACTCAATTTTAATGCAAGTTGAAAACATATTATGACAGCCATGAATACTATGATTTTCCACCCAAATCTAAATTAGTTTGGCTTAATTTTTCATTTCCTTCATATATAACCATTATCCTACCTCCCCCAATGATGTAATGGATTTAAAAACAACAAACTTGTAGTTATCCAAGGCTGGGCATGACAATTCAAAAACTGATTTTGCCAATTTTGGTAACCTGGAAAAAATATGAAGTTGGAGTATTGTATGAAATTAAAATACTATGAGGAAGGTTGAGAAACCCTTCCCAACCATTACCCATTGATAATTGCTCCTTCTCATGATCAAAAGGCCTTGCTAACCCATTTGTATGGGTACCAAAAAACATAGAATTTTTATAACAACATTGAGTTTGTTAGTCTCACCTAGATCCCACATCCATATAAAGTAAGTTGAGAATGAAAAATGGTTCCTAAAAGTTTTACTTTGGTCATCAAATACTCTCCATCATCATTTCAAACGGATTCTTCTTCTTCTTTTACCTCATGCTCTAAGATTTCCCATTCTTCCTTCACCATTAAGGGAGAACTCATAACATTAATTTTAACATGTGATGGCTCAGAGTTTGAAAAGTTTACATGAGAATCCATTAATTCTAGGGATGAGACAACTTTAACCTTAGATGATTGACACCCCTTATGTAAATCTTGCTCTTTCCCTTCCTTGGAGAATTTTGATTTTTCTAATTTTCCTCCATTCTTGTCTTTCCCTTTTTGTTTTCTTTGCTTCTCATAAACTTGTTGGACAACTTCTTCTTCCTGCCCAATTTTTTTGATTTATGAAACTTATAAATTTTAACACTTGGTTGCCCAAAGGTTTTCAATTTTTACTCATTGATGTCTCCTATTTGTATCCCCCTTCGCTAAAAGTGTGAAAACTCCCCGAAGTAAATCTCTAGATCATCCCTATCAAACCTCCCAATGAGCCTCCCATTGGATTCCTCATAATTGTCTATGAGGTGATGCCCTTGGGTTAGCAATCCCTAGTGCCATTAATTATAGGCAGCCCATTCTAAATGTGTTTTGATGAATCTTAGAGCCTCCTCTACCTCCATTGGATGAAGTATAAGGTATGTACCAAACTCATCAATCCATACCTTAATTGAAATGTTTGTAGAACCATTCAAAGTATGAAGATAAATCTTCCCCAAGGCATAATGTAACTCATGTTCACCTTGAGAACCACCCCTACCTCTTTTCCTTGACAAAGAAACATTGAGGTTCATCTCTTTCCTAAAAGTGGGTGGGTAAGTCATATACTCCTCATAAATTTTCATCAAATCTGTCTAAATGGAAGGCTACACCTTCCTTTCATAAGCTTGAGAGGATTTATCAAACCTTGTACTATCCATATCTCCCATGTCACTATTTGACATGAAACCCTTTGAACCCCATAACTGGCCAATATATTGGCTCTAATACCACTAAAATATCCATTTTAGGACTGAAAACTAAACAAAGGGGTTATCCAACAAACCCTAATTAAACATGCATTTATTTTGAATTTATATAAACCCTAGTAGAATGAAATTATTTAAAAATTATTGTAGGTGCCCAAATATGACACAAAATATTATCCAATTTCTCCAAAAAAATACAAAAAATTATCTAAATTACAACCAATTAAATTCAGTCAAAAACATATTTTTTGCATTATTTATTGGCTAGAAATTATTATAAAAATTCTAAAAATTAGTGTGGATATTCCACACCCCGTAAAAATCTGAAAGACAACCCAAAATTCCTTCACCCAACCCTAGGAAGGGTTTGTTTCACCTTAGGATGGATTGCTACACTTTTTGGAGGTTCACTACCCTAAAAACAACTTTGAATCAATTCCCCAAGCCTCCAACCCTAGTTGACACACTTGTATAAGATAAAATGGTGTTCAAAACACCATTATGTTCCAAATATGCTCAATACAAGTTCTTAATGAAGTTTCCCTAGGTCTAAAATCAAGGGTTTCCATCCTCGGTTCCAAATAACCTTGAAGGATTTTGTCCTTAAAGAAAAGTCCAAATTTTCATGTTTAAGACTTGAAGAATTCAATTATCAAAAATAGTATAACCTTTTCACATGATACCTCATTTGCCTTTATACTTTCCCCTAAAGGGGTACATCCCAATTTGAGGGAAGACCTTTTTCAAATTATAAAAAGAACACTCCTTGTAATCCACTTAAGTGGTTTGGACACCCATGACCCTTAAAAAACCACACTTTAAGTGAATTTTATAACAATAAAGTAATTTTAAATTTTTTATTTATAATCCCAAAGTGTTTCCATTCCTCTTTCTTTCTCATTTATCCCTTGAGAAACAAATAAAGACTAAGGGTCTTTAAAGGCTCCATGATCAAAAGGGGGACATGACATATAAACTAGTATATATTGATGTGACAATTTTCCTTCGACTCCTTACAACTTCATTATCTAATTGAAAACTTATAAAAATGACATATAACAACCATCTCACATCATTATAAATATTTGTCACCTAAATTTTTTAAAATTAAAAGTAGTAGCTCAACCAATCTTTATAGTAGCTCAATGGCCAAAGAGGCAATCTCTAGGGTTGAGCAAGCTGACAATCCCTAATGTCTAACTATATTTGATGCTCAACCTCTCCCAAAGGTCAGCATCACTTCCTTTTTGGTTAATCCAACAACTAAAAATCTTGAACATCATTGGTTTTATGACAAGTGTAGGAATGCCTCAAACTCTTATAACGGGTGTAGATAATTTTGCAAGTCTTTGTTGTCCTTTGGTTCTAGATCGGTTGGACCTATTCTTATATGTTTGTATAATATTTTAGAGTCTCCTTTAAAAAAATCCTTAGAAAAGAAGACCCCTATTTTTCTTCCCCAGCTTTGAACCCCCTTTGTCCTACGTCCTTCCAATTCAGTGATGTTCATGTTTGTTTCTCAAAAGATATTCCATAGATATAATATTCAAATCCTTCTATCTAGGATATGGAGCTCGAAATTGGATACCAATATTTGTTTAAAAAATGTGTGAGCACCTTCCTTTTGTTACCTCAACTGTCCAACTAAGCCTTATATGTTTGGAGTTCCATTTTTGATCCCTCATTCTCTTTGCTCAGCTCAAGGTTCTTCCAAGTGGTTTTCCAAAGCCCTTCAAACAAGAATCTTGTTTGGTCATCTGGGCCTTGGTTTTTGGGTAAGTTTGGGATTTTTTTATGCCCTTGGTTTCCCTTTTTTGACTAAACAAAGGTAAGAATATTGGTTTTTCCTCTTTGGATCAGATTGTATAATCTTCCTCACATCTTAAGAAAAAAAGAGAATATCAAATTGCTAGTTAGCAAAGTGGGCTCCTTCATGAAAATAGATGAGGATTCTTGGGGAAACAAATTTATGATAGTTTGTGCTATCCTCGATCTTTTTAAAAATATCTTTCATTCAATTTTTTTTCCTCCTCATGTGGCTCGTGGACTCAATTTCTTACCTACAAAGGTTTCCTTTTCCATTGCTTTTGATGCAATTCCCTTGTGCATCATGTAATTAGGTGTCCTACTAAGGTTCATGGGCTAGCTTCATCTCACTCTCAATAAATTTGGAGGGAAAATGATAGGATCCCTTATCAATACTTCTTGTGGCATAACCAAGGAAATTACTACCCACTTTTATCTTCTTGTCAACCAATTTCAAATCTAGCGGCTCAAGGGGTTTCCACCCAATAAGAATATTACTTGAAGACTACGTCGGTTCCTATTTCATCATAGTTATGCCCTCAGTTAGATGATATTGATTCCTCCCTTTTTTGAACTAAGAGATAAAAACCAGATGTAGGCTCTACGTCTAAAAGGAAAGGTCATAGATCAAAGTCAAAATCATTGAAAGAGGAAGCAAAAATAATGGTGAAAGATGGTACTCAATAGACGTTGGAGGATCTCTTTTCCCATTGAGGGAGAAAACTAGCTTATGATTGTGGTTAATTTTATTCCTTAGTTTTGGAGACTTTGAACTTGATGCGATTGATTCTCCCTTTTATCCTTCTCCTACTATTTTCAAGTATGTTGTTTGTTTATTGATGTTTCATTGTTATTTTGTTGTTGGATAATGATGTTGTCTCTTTGATTTTTCTCTTTTCCCTTGGCATGGAAGTTTTTCTTGGTGGTAGAGGTTATATTTCTATGGCTTATGTTTTTACTTGGTGCTCTATTATGTTGGGTTTATTTTTTCCTTTGTGGGGACTGGGCCCCTATTTTGTGCCCTAAAACTGATTCCTAGATTTGATCAAAATCTATTTACCAGTTCAAATCTCTAGTCGAAAGCACTTACCTCAATTAAAAAATATACAATAAAACTAAATTTTAAAAGTTAAAACTCTTATATTTAGTATTAGAAATAAGACTACCTTATATTAATAAAGCTTTCACCTATGCTTAATTGGTTATTATTAGTGGAAATTTTGAACCAATCAATAACTATTCTTATTTACCAACAATAAATATGTAAATTTCAAAAAATAATGATGCTCAATTTTTAACAAAATACATAAAAATAATTTATAATAATTTAATTAGTGGAAAGGATTGATATTTTATTCCCAAGATCAATAATATAAATAAGAGTAGTGGTGTTCTCTCGTCTTATAATAAACACAATATTGTAGAGGTGTTAGAATTTTGGTTTGTATTATTCTTGTGCCATAATTATCAACATGCAAGGACAACAAAGAGAATGAAATATAATGAAATGATTTGATGGTATCTAAAAAGGGTAACCTCAATATTTAAGATATCTATTTTTAATATAGATTATGTTGCTTTGGTTAAGTGACTTCATTATTTCAAGCCCCACGTAAGCTCAAACCTTCAGAAAGGCATATGAGGTTGGTTGTGGCCATTCATTATATTCTCGAGGTCGTTAATGGCCATTGGTTATTCTTGAGGCCAGTGGCTGATGTTGTTGATAATAATTTGTATACACATAATAATATCTAGTATATATGTAGTATTCATGTGGTTAATAAATCACATGGAGATCTAGGCCCATGATTATGTCCTAGATCAATCCAGCTCTGATCAAAAGTTATTACCTAGCAAATATATGTGTGTGTGGATACATACATACATAGATAAATGTATGTATAGTGTATATACATATATACAAATATATATGTATGTATACATATATATGTATATATATAAATATACATATATCGAAACATACATATATATATATATATATATATATATATACATATATATGTATATATACATATATATGTATATATACATATATATGTATATATACATATATATGTATATATACACACATATGTATTTATGTATATATGTGTGTTATATATACATATATGTATATATAGATATACACATAAATATATGTATGTATGTGTATATATATGTGTGTATATACATATACACATATATACATACATATATTTGTGTGTGCATATACATACATACATATATGTATGTATGTATACATATATGTGTGCATATACATACATACATACATACATACATACATACATACATACATACATATATATATATATATATATATATATATATATGCACACACACATATGTATGTATGTATATATACACATATACATATATGTGTGTATAGATGTATATATATATACATAAGTATGCATATTTACATATGTATGCATATATACATATGTATATATATATATACATACATACATACATACATATATATATATATATATACACACACACACGTAAATATGTGTGTGTGTACACATGCATATACATACATACATATGTATGTATATATATAGCTAATTTTTCTAATGGAAATGAAAAGTGATTTATAAGAGAAAAGTGTCAATAGGTAAACATGTTTCAATAGTTGAAATTTGGTTTGAACACGTGGCATTTAATTCATAATGTGAACCCGTAAACTTTGGGTGTTCCACTGATAGCTCTTTTCCCCTATAATAACTGGATCATCTTCTTATTTTAGTTACTCATAATGTTTTATCATGAATGTAAATAATGGAGGAGTTTTGTGCAAGGCTTGCAATGTATACTACCATACTCACTATATCTATTTCGATTATCAACTTTTATAACACTTTATACATAGAATTGTAATTTATACATTCATTTGACAATCATTAAGGGAAATGAGCTAGTCGTAGGGCATTCTAAGTGAAGGGGTTCATATAACCACATAAACATCACATAATTATTAAAAAAATATGCTTTAATAGATTCTGGTTTATCAATGTCACTAATTTTATTTTAGGAATTTAAATTATGTGGGAGACACTTTTTTAAGGTATTTAAACTAAGGAGTTTCAAATACAAAGAAAATTAAGGTGGACCATTATTTGAAGATTAAGTCATGTATTTGGTAATCACCTATGTGTTATCATTTGATTAACTAGTTGTTTGATTTGAATTCTTGTGATTGCTAATTTTTATTCATATTTTAGTTATGAAATTGACATGCACTTAATGATATTTAAACAATTAATAGTACTTTTGGTCCATGCATAGTGATTGGGTTATCTCCCTTGTATCATTATATGAGATAGTAAAGGCTCTAATGCATAGTTTTTATATCTTGCCAAACACATGTTATATAAGTTTCTCTTCAACAAATAATTTTTCCCTCCTCCTAATAACCACGCGACATATGTTATATTCCAAATGTGACATTTAGTTAGTTAAAAAAAAAAATTAATTATTTTTTTGGATTGTTCTTATTGGTTGTAACTAATTTCCTAACCATTTCAAGATTTTTTTTTGATTAGTTGAAAATAGTAATTTTTTAAAAACTAATGAGAATAAAGCGTTGACCAAAAATTTAGGCTAAAATTTAAGCTAAACTATCATTTGTATATGTATATGTATAGGTGTGTGTGTGTGTGTGTGCGTATATATATATATATATATATATATATATATATATATATATATATATATATATATTAGACTAGTGTTATGTGTAGACACCTAAATCTAGCCACCAATAACCTCCAACTAGGCTTTTGACCAATTTATACTAAAAAATGCATAATTTGGCTTAAAAATACTAAAACACACTAAATGATGTGAAACTGACGTATTGAAGTGCCAATTTTGGCTAGGGTATTCCTAAATGGGGCAATGTAATTTATGGGCTAGCTAATTTTGATCAAATTATTTTGAGTCAAAATGCCAATTTTGCACCTAGGTGCTCTGGATTTCTCTTTCCTATCAAATCTTTTGCACAAGACATGTGCCTTTTTTATATGTTATTGATAACATCCTAAATGAGAATATGGTTCTAATGCATCTGCCATTGACTTCTATTTTTAATCCATTCAAATTTTAGACCAATAACAAGACATTCTGATTAATTTGAATAATTTGTGCACAAAGTGCTTAATCATGCTTAAGAGCTGATTAACCCAAATCAAGGCCTAATTAATAATTCCATGGAAACTTGTTGAATACTTATTTTTGGAAATGAATATAGAATATTTGCATCAAGTGACCTCATTTCTTGGAGAGACATCCCTAAGCCATAAATGCCATAAATATCAAGATTCATGCCTGTCATGCCTCATCAATGCCCTCCATGCCTCTTGATTGCCCCTTATTCCAATGTCACGATGAGAATAATTACAAACTTAATTCCAAAAATTGAATTAATCCTCAACTACACATCTCAATCTTGAGATGAACGGTTGAGGCTGATTCTAATTAAATCTAAAAATCTATAAATAGAAGGCCTCACAACATTATTTCTAAGCTTTTTTGATGTAAAGTTTTAATGCCAAATTGGTTCCAAAATCTTCAAGTAATTAATGTTACCATACCAAATTTATACCAAGCCAAGCCACAAGCCAAAGGTGCCAATGAAAGATGGAGGTATCCAATCTTCCATTGCTAAAGACTTAATGGGCACAAGTCGAGCAAGCCACTACTACAGAGGCATTTGGAGCATCCAAGGAAGGTGAAGGAACTCTTGTATTTGATCTCTTGATTTTTAGTTGTGCTTGTCATTTTATTTTGTTAACTAAGCTCTCCCTAGTGTCTAGGCCTAGAGATGTTATGCTATTAGTGTGCTTATTTCATTTTGTTTTCATTTTGGAACTAACACCATACTAACCATCATGTCTTGAGTCAAATTCCTAAATCACATAATGGCACGCCCAGCGGGACTAGACACATCCTACACATGAAGGAGATCATTTTGCAACTCTAAAATATTTATTTGAGCCTTTAACACTCTTGTAAATTGATTTATAACTTTATTTTATCATTTTTATTTGCCACAGTTTTGCATAGTAACTGACATCGATAAGTAATACTGATATTAGTTTCCTATCTTAACTAACATCAATTATCAAAATTGACATCCATTAAATTTTGGTTAGCCAGAGTAACCGATGTCGGTGGTAATAACCGATGTCGATGACTGTATTTTTCTAAAAAACATAGACTCGAGAGCTAATTTTTCAAAGTTTATTGTTTCAAACTCAAAAGAGCTTCAAAGCTAAAGGACATGCTAACAATTTTGCTGTAGGACCAAGCTTGATATTTGTTCAAAATATGTTTAAATCACTTTTGCATGCTTAAAAATCAATTAAAAACCTTATTTTTTGGTGTTTAACAAATAATTTAGATTTTTTTAGTGAATTTTTCAAAATTTACAACTAAGACCAAGGCGTGAAATGAACACCACCAAATATTTTATTTTGGATTTAAAATTGAACACACTTGTCAATTTTTATTGGCAATAGTTGTTTAATCAAATTTTTGTTTGGCAAAAAGAGAAATGTTGCATGTATGCTCTTCCATTTGTCCCCTATAGGGAACCCTTGGAATCAAAAGCACCATTCCTATTGCAAGTAGCCTAGTTTAAGGCTTAGAAAGAAAGTCATCTAAAGCACTCCTAAAAAACTTTTCAAAGTTTGGGTGATCTTGAAAATGACCCTAAAGTCTTTCTACTTTCATGTTTTCTTTATTTTCATGCATCTTGGCTTGTGAGAGGGACTTCATCACTTCCCGCAAGTTCTTTAGGAAAGCTTTAACCCAGATTTTGATCTCTTGGATTGACTTCATTTGGCTCCTTTGGAGTTGCACATAGGATGTAGTGGCATTTTGGACATTGCACTACACTGAGTGAACAACAAGATGTAGTGGTTGAAAAAAGGACTAGACCTTTTTGCAACAAGTTAGGTGATATAAACCTAAAATCCATACTTTTCTTTTACATTATTTGGCGTGAAAGTCATTGTGCAATTGATTCCCCTAGAATGATCAAAACCTTGCTAGTTTAGTAAACTCCACTTTGCCATACCTTTACCTAGGATTTGGATGATTATACTTAGTGTATTTTGGTCATTTTCTCATTTGGTATATTTTGAGACTAAAATGTGTTTGTTTGCATATAAGCATGCTAGAACCAATTTTTCTATATGTCACTTTTTTGTCTAAAGAGGCATTATACTGGCTATTCTACATCACATTTATACCTTGAAATTTTTTCTAATTTTTTTTGTGTATGTGTCATTTGAGTTGTAAAGGGTAGCATTATGCTGCCCAAATCATGTCAAACCATTTTGCCTTTGAATTTTTGAAACATAGTATTGACCACATCATTCGAGAATGCTTGCACCATTAGGCTACTCAATTTTTTTCAAGACTAGTTTACTTTGCACAAAAAATCATTATTTCAAACCACGTCATACATACCATTTGGACTTTTGTCTTGTGTTGTTATGCTATCCAATCTTGTCTAGCTTGTTTAGTCAAATCCTAGTTTTCATCTTTGAGTTTTCAATTAGACTTGTCAAGTTTAGATTAAAACATTGATTGATTTCTATTTAGGCCTTAATTCATGGGGCTAATACATAGATATTTCTCTTTTGAGTTGCATAAATTCAATTAATCAATTACCCAAAATTGAAAACTATTGATGGTTTGTTTGTTTAATGCCTATCCTCATCATTATTTGTGCCTTTATTTGAGAGAACACAACCTTTTTCAAAGAGCCTTTTGTCTTATGCCTTATGTCAACTGACCATGTTTATGTTTGATTTCATGTGTCAGGTCTATGTCAAAGTTATTTCTAAACTTGTTAGATTAAATCAAATCAAATCAACCTTTGTTTCAAGTCTAGCTTTTGACACTTTTTGACCAAAAGTCCTAGGACATGCGTATTTATTTGAGCATAGATTTTAACTCCACGTTTAGATAAAAGACCTAGCAACTCAACTTTTCCCTTTCCTAGTTCAGACCTTGTTTGGAACAGTTGACCTTTTTTTTTGTGTATGACATTTGACATTAGACATTTGATGTTAGACTATTTTATGGCAAGTCTTAATAAAAATCATTTTGGAGATATAGCTCCACTTTTAGACCACATTGGAGATACAACTCCATCTTTTGACCAAGTTAGACCAAGTTTGAACTATTTATTTTTTGGACATAATTTTTCAGAGTTTGTAGAACTCTAAGTCTTTTTATTTTTAGAGATTTCATCATTTATGTGGATATGTCTCGCTACACTTATAATGGAGTCACTTAAAATCTAAATTATGATAGAATGGCCACAAAAAATGACTTTTATGGCTTTTGTCAAGACTCCAATGAAACTAATATGGTTTATGAGATAGATTTCTAGTCACCTAATATTAATCATTAATGGGAACAAAGTCATGAAGCAACTTACGATCCAACTCGAGACCTTGATTGGTATGAAGAGGCTTGTGAAGAGGAATTTGAAGACCCAATTATATGTAATGTTTTTTGGGATATGAATATGTACCCTCTTTTCAATAATTAGTACATGAAACATAGTCAAGAACCAACTTATAAGCCAACTATGACTGGGATGATATGGTTTATGAGGAAGACTTGAATGATTTTGCTTATGTGTGTAATTAGACTCCACCACATCATACCATTTCTATTCCAAGACCATAATATTGAACCATTTCTATATAAACACCTCATCCTTTGGTTTGTGTGAGGAATCAAGCTCCACAATGTTCATCATTCCAGGACCTAGTCCTTTGGCTTGTGTGAGCAATCAAGCCCCACACTGCCCTATCATTACCATCTTAGGACTTTGTCCTTTAGCTCATGTGATAATTCATGTTTCCCAAGGCCTTACCATTATCTAATCACAAGTCATTCCTCATCCAATACCAATCTCATCCAAACCTCAACCGATCTAATTCTTTGAAGACCAAGCTGTATTCAAAATTGGTATTTTTCAACTCATTGGAAACCAAGGCTAAGACAACAAACCAATCCAAGATGTTTTTGTTGAATCAACCACTTATGATAAGTCAACCTATGATGAATCACCTATTCATCTTATACCAATTATCAAGAAGTCTCACTCTGACAAGCCTGTCTTTGTTGAGTCACTTCGTAATGATTATAACTACCTTTGGGAAAATTATTATCTTGACCATGTGTCTATTTTTTAAGAGTCTCTTATTGACAAGCTAGTCTTTGAGGAGTTGTCTCTTGATTTCCATCCTAGTGGAGTCTCACTTTGACAAACTCATCTTTGTGAAGCCCATCATGCTGTTATAGGTTGTTACTTATCCAATACCAAATATTCAACAAGACACCATTATAACAGAGTATCCATCAGATAAAGAATGATAGAGTCAAGTTATATTCATGAAATGACATCAGATTTAGCATCAGAATTAAAATCAACATCAGTTTGAACATCATATTTAGAGTCCCTTGAGTCAGAATTAGATTCAAAAAAAGATTGTGTTCATGGTTATTACAACATTGGTTATACATGCCTCATAGATCAATTTAAAAACATTTATGATCTTTCTAATTTTTTTGAGGATGAGTACTTCAACTTTGACATAAGTTATCCTAGTATCTTCTACGAGGATTGTGCAGCCTCTCTCCATTTCATTACCATTCCATAGGCCATTACCATCAACCAAAATAGCTAGATTATTGACATTCCATCTCCCACAAGTGTCAATTGGGACTGACAGAATCACACTTTGTTGAACTGCATCCATGGTGACATAGTAGTTGAAGAAGGAAAAGGAGGCCAAGACAACATTCATGTAGTAGAAGAACACTCTCGTAGTGAAACGTTTTCAAAGGCGCTAGGATACAATCAAAGTCAAAACTCAACATCTTCTAGTGAAACTTTTTTACAAGAGCTAGAAGATAATCAAAGTCAAAATTCAACATTTCTTAGTGAAACCATCTTGAAGGTGCTATGGGACAATCAAGATAACTTCATTGGTGAAAACCTCTTTAAGGCACCGATAGCTGAGCATAAAATTTTTTCACTACTTGATGAAGACAAAATCAAAGATCAAATCAAAATAACTTCTAATCTACAACCTAATCAGATGGTAGCTACTCTCAAGGTCAAACAACATAAATAAATGGTGGTCCTATTAAGAGAATAAGTCTTCGGCCCTGCCATAGCTAAAATTATGTCAAATCCAACGTTAACAACATTACATGTGATTGAAAGTCCCAATATTCATTTATTTCCCCACCATTCCACATTCCATTACATCTACCATTCCATTTCATAGTCAAACCTACCATCCATTATTTGTCCTTATTTACCATCCATGGTTGTACTTTCCTTTGCAGAAGCTATAAAAATACCTTATCTTGACACTTTAAGGAATTAAAATCAATGACCAATGGAGATCACAAAAGCATTTTTTGTAACCAAATTTGTAGGCCATTTTTGATAGAGCAGCTATTCAGATGAGGTGTGGACTAGAAATTAACATATTCAAGTATTATGTTTGTATCATTTGTTGATTAGGATGGGAATCTCCCCATCAATAGGAACAATAGAATCAAAAACCACACCCAGGCTAAAAATATGTGCCATACCATTTTACATTACCATGCCATTTCCATTGTTACATATCTTTTTACCATTGTCGTAGATCCTACCATTCACCCCATCACTTGGGGGTAACCCTCTTATCATTTTATGAAAACATCATTATCCTTAAAAATACCATGCCATCATATCATTCCAATCCTATCTAAACCAAACCCTATTTTTAGTCATCCTACCCAATCCTATTTTGATCTTAGTTCCTTTAGTTCTTCCCACACTTCTTATGGGGGGATTCCAATCAATTTTCAACAATCAATCCAATCCATATTTACAATGATAGTCTATGAAAGTAGTGTGACAGTTGGTCTAGCGAGGTATCTTTCATTTTCCATCTTGTGTCAGGTTTGTTTATGTGACCTTGATTATAACCACCTATGGGCAAATCAATGTCTTAGTAGTCTTGCTACTAATTATAACTGCCTATGGAAAAATTAGTATCATTAACGTATACCATTGTATTTTAGTTATAATCACCTATGGATAAACTAGGGTAAACACTTATTTATCATGCATTACCACATCACCTTACCATTACTATTTTCATTTGACTGGCCATTTGCCATATTTGAAAACTTGTTGGGACCTAGTTGGTTTTTTCTCATCTTTTATGTCGATCGAATTACTATGACTTGAGGTCATTTCAAGAATATGTGGGTCATGCGTAATTCATGTTGAGGTCACCTCAGTCCCCCTTTTTATACGCTCTCACCATTTTGTGAGCAACCTAAGCCAAATGCTCTCACCATTTTGTGAGTAGGTATCTTGTCATTCTCTAACAAGTTAAGATACCTACTCAATTATCCTTGATCTACCTTCTCGGGGCATTGTCATTGTTAGGATGCTTTCTTTTGCTTTTGTTTTCAGACTTTCTATTTATTTGTTTATTTCAAGTTGTTTGTTTGTTTATTTTTCTATTTGTTTATTTGTTTATTTTCTTGCCTATTTGGTTGCTTTTATCACTATTACTTTTACTTAGTCTATTTGTGTTTATTGGGTGATTCTTTGAGCATATTATTCTTGATTCCATCCATATTCATACGTCAATATTATCATCATGGTTTTTATCATTAGTGTATTATTTTTGAGTGTTTATTAGATTGAGAGTCAGTCCTTATACATATTTTGGCCAAGTATTCATGATGTTCTATCATGAAGCTTACCATCACATGCTATAACAAAAATTAGCTTCATGAAGGTTTACAATTAATGGAGTCATAGAAGTTTCTCCTTGGCACCTTGTTAGATCCTCTCATCTCACCCTTGATCAAATTAACCCATTAGCCATTCTAGTTGTGTCATTGTTAATCAAGATGAACATCTTCTCATTGGTAGGTACAACTAAATTATTCATACTGATCAATATTATTCTTCTATTCATCTCTTTCATCATTTTGTGCCCACCCATCTTTAATCTGTATGTCTATTTGTGTTCATTGGGTGATTCTTTGAGCATATTATTCTTGATTCCATCCATATTCATATGTCAATATTATCATCATGGTTTTTATCATTAGTGTATTATTTTTGAGTGTTTATTAGATTGAGAGTCAGTCCTTATACATATTTTGGCCAAGTCTTCATGATGTTCTATCATGAAGCTTACCATCACATGCTATAACAAAAATTAGCTTCATGAAGGTTTACAATCAATGGAGTCATAGAAGTTTCTCCTTGGTACCTTGTTAGATCCTCCCATCTCACCCTTGATCAAAGCCATTCTAGTTGTGTCATTGTTAATCAAGATGAACATATTCTCATTGGTAGGTACAACTAAATTATTCATACTGATCAATATTATTCTTCTATTCATCTCTTTCATCATTTTGTGTCCACCCATCTTTAATCTGTATTCTAGGTTATATCCTTGAGTTATGTTTGCTAATTAGCCTTAAATAGGGCACCATCATCTTTAGCCAATTCATGTCCTCGTAATGATTATAACCACCTATGGGTAACTCATTATTTTGAATTTTATTCTTGATTATAACCACCTTTGGTTAAATTAGCATCATTTTTACATCAATGCATGTAATTTTTTTTTTTTAGATTAATCTCAACCACATATTAATTCCACCTTTCTTCTTGTTTCTTTTTGAGGGACCATCCATCAACAAATGTGATAGCCACTCCCTTGAGGGGAAATCATCATAGGCTTCTCAAACACCTTTTGGAGCTTTGTTCTTCAATCATCATCTTCTTTTTGGTATACAAGCCATCTCTTAATATTTTGAAAAGACATTTCTTTGCCTATGGTTTGCAATGCCTTCTCAAATAGGGGAAAACTATAGACACCTAAATCTAGCCACCAATAACCTCCAACTAGGATTTTGACCAATTTCCACTAAAAAACATACAATTTGGTTTAAAAACACTAAAACATGCTAAATGATGTGAAACTGATGTATTTAAGTGCCAATTTTAGCTAGGGTATCTCTAAATAGAGCAATGCAATTTATGGGCTAGCTAACTTTGATCAAATCATTTTGAATCAAAATGTAAATTTTGCACTTGGATACTCTGGATTGCTTTTTCCTATAAAATCTTATACACAAGACACATGCCTTTGTTATTTATTATTGGTAACATCTTAAATGATAATATGATTCCAACACATCTGACATTGACTTCCAATTCCAATCTAGTCAAATTTTGGACCAATAACAAAACATTTTGATCAATTTGAGTAATTTATGCATAAAGTACTTAATCATGCTTAAGATCTAATTAACCCAAATCAAGGCCTAATTAATAATTTCATGTAAATTTGTTGAATACTTATTTTTGGTAATGAATATGAAATATCTACATCATCAAGTGACCTCATTTCTTGGGAAGACATCTTTAAGCCATAAATGCCACAAAAATCAAGATTCATTCTTTTCATGCCTCATCAATGCCCTCCATGATTCCCTCTATGTCTCTTAATTTCCCCTTCTTCCAATGTTATGATGAGGATAATTATAAACTTAATTCCAAAAATTGAATTAATCCTCAACCACACGTCTCAATCTTGAGATGGATGGTTGATTTTGATTTTGATCAAATCCAAAAATCTATAAATAGGAGGCCTCAAAACATCATTTCTAAGCTTTTTTTGATGCAAATTTATAATGCCAACTTAGTTCCAAAAGCTTCGAGCAATTAGTGTTATCATGCCAAATTGATTCCAAGCTAAGCCATAAGCCAAATATGCTAAGGAGAGATGGAGGTAGCCAAACTTCCATTGCTAACGACTTCATGAGCACAAACCAAACAAACCACTACTACAAAGGCATTTGGAGCATCCAAGGAAGGTGAATGAACTCTTGTATTTGATCCCTTATTTTTTAGTTATACTTGTCACTTGCTTTTGTTAACTAAGCTCTCCCTAGTGTCTAGGCCTAAAGATGTTATGCTATTAGTATGTTTATTTCATTTTGTTTTTATTTTGGAACTAACACCATACTAGCCATCCTCTCTTGAGAAAATTTATAGATCACATAATGATGGTCTGCAATTAAGTCATCAAATGTCAGACTTGCAGTGCCAATTAATGAAATTTGAAAGTGAAATCTTAAATGGCAATTTTATTTTATACATTTCTTAAAATGCATTGATTCAATATTTGAAATGTTGAATTAGTATTAATAAAACCATGTAATAAAAAATGTTGGGCTGATGTGTTGGGATTTGAAAATATTGAGGATCACTAAAAAGGGTTTGAGGTATTTGATATAGCTTATTTGCATTGTTTAGAATGTTGGTGGACCTCTATTGAAGCTTTAGAAAATAAATAGGGCTCATAGAGTGCAAAATTTTAGTTAATGTTTGGATTTATAACCCTTTTTTATTTATATAAAGAGTTTTTGTGCTTTTGCATTTCTACAAGGGTTTTGGTAGAGTTACCTACTGAAGTTTACAATGTCTTTTCCATTCCCTAAATTTGTCACAATTTTTTGATTGAAAAGTACACTTTCATTAATAAAACAATATATAGTACATCATTGATCATATAAAAAATATGAGTGGAAATGTCACACCTCAAAAGAATGATCAAATTAAATTAAAAAAAGTCTCAAGAAAAAAACAAAGCCCACAAAAAGCCACCACATAGCCAACACAACCAAGGTTAACTAACTCAAATATACATCAACCAAAAAAAAGGATAAACAAAAGTAGTAAAAATAAGGAACAAATCAAACATCAGCAATAAACATGGCTGTAGATGGAAGCAATGGAGGTGGAAGAGGTAAAGGATCTTGAGGGTTTCCTCCCCACCCCCTTGAGCATGGGGTGTTAATAAATTGATGGTCCCAACCATCAGTGTGCTAATTATCTTTAGTAACATCCTACTACTTAATTTCAAGATCCTAATTGGAGGTCGAAATGGCAATAGCTATCTACAAGAACTTGTCTGGTGAAGCAGGACCCCACTCCCTATCACCAATAACCCTATTAGATCCACTATGTGGGGATGAGTATCAAGGGTGAGAAGAGGCACTCCTCTTACTTCTATATCGTCAAATACAATAACATTTATGTCTACCCCCATGCCCATAGTCCTGGGGGGAGTGGTTGTGGGGGGATCTAGAGGTTTGTGGTTGACCACACAAGGAACATTCCCCTAGTGGTCTAGGAGAATCTGTAGATGGTCGAACTCAAGCTAAATTTTATTTTTTTGAATCTAGATTTGAAGGGTAACATTAGATATCACAATGTTTTTATTTATATATTTTCCCCATAACTTCATGATTAAAACATGCTTTATTTTTATATTTTTGAATCTAAAGAAGAATACCAGTATAGAAAATTTACCAAAATTTGATATATCTTGTAGGGATTAAGGTGAATTTCCCCAAGAGAGCCATATTTCATGTGAAAATTTCATGCCCAAAGACATTTAAGAGGGTATGAATTCATCTCCAGGCCAACTAAGCATGAGGGCAAAACCAAAAGAAGTGTTTAAGGGATTCTGGGTGGTGATAGGCTGGGTGGGTGCGATTTGAGACTCTCATGTGCTTGAACTAGTCACCCATAGGTAGACCTTGGTAAATAATACACCAAATGAAATAGTTTTTTAGGTTCAATAAAAGTCACCCAGATGTTGTCAAACCTTCTAGCCCAAACATGTTGAAGGGATACAAGATTTTGTTAGAGGTATAATCACTGAGAGGGGGAGGTGAATCAGTGAGCCCAAATAATCCAAATTTAATTCAAACCTTTTACAAACACTTAATAAATTATCACAAGAATTCATGAAGCATACACATAATTTATATCAATGAATAAGAGAGATAATGCAAGATCAATCACATAACACATGACATGCGTGAGAAACCTTTTTGGGGAATAAAACCCACTAGAACATGTAATCAGACTATTATCCAATAATAACAATATTTAATTTAGACCTTTTGTCACTTGGATTTAAATATTTTGAGGAGATGTCTCAGCTCTCCTCATCCAAGTGGCACAATGGAAACATCTCACTTGTTGTGGGTAATCAATTTGGTGAGATGAATCTGTAAAATTAAGGGCCAACTCTGTGAATGTGTCTTGAAATGCTTTCATCTATACTAACTAATTGTTTGTGGGGAAAAGGATTAAAATTTACATGAAATGAAACCTAATCTACAGGGCGATTCACCAAGATGTTTACCATAAGACTATCATACTCTATCACAAAGAGACAAAGCATACAACACTAGTGTAAGAATTTTAGAATGCATTAACAGTAGTATTTCAATATGAAGGTGACATACATGAAGAATATCCAAAGTGAGTGAAACCATAGATCAATTATAAATACTAAAGGCTTATTTTTACACTTGAGAATAGATCCATACACTTAACAACACTTCATATGACCTGCTAGGCATGGAATTACTTGCATCAAACATAGAAGGATTGAGAGAAAGCAAGGATATAAGAATATATATTAACCATTCACTATAAATCTCTTCACATACTTGGAAAATATGATATATGAACTCAAAATATATTTAATTTATTATCTAGGTCAAGTACAATGTCAAAATCAGTAGGGCTTTACCATATATGGTGTGGTATTAGATTACAAAGGCCAAAATGGCAGCGCTTATAGAACTTGAGAGAGAGAAGTCCAAAGGTCACAAGGACACTTGTTAAACTGAGAAAAAGAGTTAAACATGCATGAGTATAATATTAAATAAATCATGCAATGTCAAGAAGTACACGTGTCATCCCAAGTCATGAAACTCTTCAAATGTGGCGTAGAAGTTCTTATTCTGGCTCAAAAAATTGCCTCATGATTTACCTCTATTTTAACATCTTAAAAATGATTAGAGATAGGTCTGATGATTGGAATGAAGGGTAAGTATTTTAGACATGCCTTTCTATGCATTTATTGTAGTCCTGGTCATCTAAAATCTTTCCAAAATGAGCTATCACCATCTGCAGTCAAAATAACTCTTCTTTTCCACACCTTTCACAATGGCCTCAAATTTGGCTTCAATTTCCCATGAAAATACATAAAATTGAATGGATGAAATGTTTTAAGACCCTCCATGGCCTTAGAGGCACCAGGCACACCTTAAAACTAGCTTACTTGAAGTTTTCCACCCTTCTCACTAGCTTGTCACTATGCCAGTTTTGATTGGTTGAGATGAAACAAATGGTTGAGGACCTTAGGATGTTTTTTGAGGCATGATATTGAAATGGGGATTTATCTTAAGTCTTAATCTTTCCTTCCATGTGATTTAAATCTTTTGAAACCTCTTGTAACTTATAAAACACAAAATAGTTTAAAATACCCTATTTTGTACTCCATCTGTATAGTTTCATATAACTCAAAAGGATGTGAGGGAGCATGAAATATTAATATATAATTTAAAATCACTTTCATGGTCAAAATAATCTATCATATTATCTTTCCATTTCCATTTCCTCCATTGAGTCAATAACTAGGGTTTACAAGGGTTCAAGCCTATTCTACCCTCTTAAGCATTGTTCATAGAGGTTAGACATTGGAACTACCAAAAAATCCTATAAATGTGATCTTCAAGGCCCCTATTAACTTCCAAAAACTTCTTAGATTCCCATTCACAATCTTCAAGGAGATCTAAGCACTTCAACTTGGCCTATCAAGTTTGTTTTCACATTTACATAGGTCTAATTTGGTCCTAAGCCCAAAAATGGCTTTTATTATGAATTCCTTGCATATAAAGAGATTTAAAATGTATATTATGACCCAAAAAACATGATATAATTCATTGTAATTCTTTCCTAAGGTTATAAATGATAATGACCTATCATTTGAAATCTAGGCCTAATCATGCATATTAGGCCTGCCTCCAGGTTTGAGGGTCTATACCTCCAAGATTGGATTCATCATTTTATGGGTTATTTTTAAAGTTTTTTTTTATGTCCCTCAGATTTAAACACATTCTAAAAATGTTCAAATATCTCCTTGTCCATCCATTTATCTCTACTCTCTAAATTTGCCAGTTTGTGTACCTAGGGAAGTGCCCGCTATCTAAGACAAAATAGAGGGCACGTAACCTATCATCTCAACCCAAATTAATATTTTAGGGTATTATACAAGTGTTTATTACCTCCCACACAAAAATTAAACCTTTTATTATGTCATTAGACCTTCTAGTTCATTCAAAATTCAAAATAGACTTGTGTGGAGTGGACTGTGTACACTGTTTTAAGGAATGAATTAAGAATGCATGATTGGAGATATATCTCTACTTGTTATAATATCATGAGGGTATTTTAGATTTTTTAAACCATGATGATAAAATTTAAAATGTTTTATAACTCTCATAGTTCATCCTTACATCTTGAAACCCTTTCTTACTCAGTCAGGCCTGACTGATAAACTAACCCTATTTGTATGATTCCCCTGCCTGTAGGTGTGTATGCCTATTTAAGCCCTGAATATAGTGATTAAATTATTACCAAAGGTTTTTTTTACCACAATAAATCATTTCCATTCTAATCTAATTAATATTCATACTTTGATATGGTTTTAACTGTTTGCTCAAGCTAACTGTCCTACTCAGTCACAACTGAATGTGTTTCTTATTCTTTAACACCATACCTGTAGGTGGTGTTTGATTATGTGTTTATTGATAGTTTAATGAGAATTTTGAGATTTCCCAAGATAATTTGGTAAGTTTTTGGACCTACTCATTCCATATTAAGTTAATTCCATGTCAATAATCTTAACCTTTCTACTCTCCACCCCTCACAATCAACTACAATTGACTGTGTGGGGCCTGTAGGTGACTTTTATATGATATAGGCCTTAGAGAAAATGAAAAAAACCCTATTTTAATATATATAAACCATGATATAACTGAACTTACCATTAATTCTTTGAGTGAGGTCTGTTATCAAAACTATCTAGCCTAATCTCTTAGGTGACACTACAACTACCCTGTAGGTGAATAGTTTTTTGAACTGGGCACACCTATAGGTGTGTATTAGACTCCAAATAGTTCATATCAAACTCCATTTATGGAATTTATACTCCTTGATATGACCTTACACTAGAATGGATAGTTTAAGCATGAAATATACCCCATTTTTCATTTTAAGATGTTAGGGTCTCTTGGGAATTTCCAACCCTGTAGACATTACTGTCTGAAGTTAATGTTTAAGAGCACACATTGGAGTTATTCACAAATGAATTCAAATAATATTCCCTTCCTAAATTTTCATAGCCTTTTCCCCATGTATAGGCTACAAGATAAGTTAAGTTAGATGTATCAAAGCCTTTGGAGGCCCTCTCATAAGACATTCATAAAACCACTAGGTGCTCTATTTTCACATTTTGGGGACTAAATCCCAGACTCAATCACTGCCCTTTGAAAGTATCTCTCCACTCACATTTTACAACCTATCATTTTAAGCATGACTAACCTAATATAAACAACATAGTAAGACTCCAAATAAGATTTCACCACATCAAAAATCCTCCATTGAGAGTTCTTAGTCATCTAATAAACCACCTGGAGGTGGTTATTCCACATACAGGCAGAGAATGTAAAATTGTAGGTAGACTAATGAGTGTGAAAAATGAACTATTTTAACCTTTCATAAGTTATATACCTCTCACAAGGATTGAAAATAGACTCTCTATATTGTTAATGCTCCCTTCCAACATAGTGGCATTATGAGATAACTACAGGTAGATGTTAATGGTAGGAGATTGGTAGGCATGCAGTAAGCATGAATTGGAGAAATGTACCAAAGGATATGTTTATATAGTCACATGATCTCCCATCAATTGTGTTGAAATTAAACCCCAAAATGATTCAAACTCAGAATAGGCTTTTACACTTACTTTTCAATGTTGAACTCTCCATGAGAGCACCTGTGCATGACAGTTAGAGAGTAAACTGACTATATGATATTTAAGACTACAATCCCATGAAACATTGCTTGGAGAATGAGAATTCAAGTTTAAAGGACTAATAAGAATAATGAAACACAATAATGAAACTATCTCCACTCTCTAAAACTATTACCAAAGTAGGAAGACATGAGAAATGGTAGAAACCTGTCTATCAAACCAAATGGTACCTTCTTCTGTAACATGAGATGGTTTTCATATCCAAAAAACTTAAAAAACTAAACCAAACATGGGAATCATTTGAAGAGGGAGTCAACCTCACCTAAAAATAACATTAGTAAGTGAATTGTATGGACTAGTCCAAACTAAGGCAAAATCTATATGGTGCATAAATTAACATGTCAATTGGATAGGTCAACCTCTTAGAAATGGTTCATAAAGCACAGGTCACCATTCCTCTACAAATATCAAATGGAATCTAATTGAGTGTAGAATACACCCTCAAGAGTATGTTTTTTGAAATCTCTTCTACTGACCGTATCAAGTCCAAACCTGAAGACCATTTTTGCTTTCCAAGCCTAGTGGAAGGAGAGATAAGTGGGGTTCTTTATTTATTTGAGATTTTAATCAAACTAATTACTAAAAAAATAGTATGAAAGGCCAAGGGACACTCCCAAAACATCTCAAACTGTAGAAGTTCATACAAGTCTGTACACCTCTTTAAAACTCCTCTTTTCTCAAAACAAACTACCTTTTTTTGAGGAACCTACCACTTTTCAGTTAGGAATAGTTGAATAAGGTATAAGAAGACACATGGCATGTGACAAAACCTTTTTAAACTTTCACATTTCTTGAGGCTGTACAAGTCATTAAATGCTCTATTTTGACCCCTAAAATGACTCAAAAGGTCATATTGACTAATGCAACTAATGACCAAGGCTAATATAATATTAAATGACATCAATTAATGTATAATACACACTATGAAATAATAATAAACCTATTATAAACCTATAAAGATCAATTTTTTTACCTATAGAGGTCCTAATTTGACCTGTAGGGTCAAATTTAATCAACAAATTAATGACTCATAAGGGTAGTATGCCTACTATACTAACTAGACCAGTAGCCTTATCAGTCCATTAGGATATGGATTCACATGTACATGAATATTGACACATACTTTGCCTTTGAAAACACACAAAACATAAATAAAACCAATAAGAAGCAACACACAAGACAAGAAAATAAGCAAAAACACACTTGTGCTTCATGCACACTTATGGAACACACATATCAAACTAAACAACTGACTCAAACACTAACCAAACTGAGATGAAAACTCCCTCTTGGATAAAAGGATAAGATTGAAACCTTCCTTGCTTCATGACATGAAGGATTTAGTGAGACATGTAGCCCAAATAGAAAATTTCATCAAAAGAAAGATTTGAACCATGGACCTCCAACTTCCAAGGGTTTTTATAAAATCATGCTTTCCAATTACTCTATGAGCCTTTACAAGGCATATAACGAGAAATATTTTTTTAAAACTTATTTTTTTCTTTAAAAAATAAAAAAATTACTTTTCCAAATAAAAATTAATTAATCCATGAAACTCTTGAAAAAAGTAAAAAGTTCTTTGATTTGTGGACCCCTCAAACCATAAAAGCTTTGATCAAACTTTGGAAAATGAGAAATATTATTTTTAGTTTTTTTCCAAATCCATGCTACATCCAAGGACACCTAGGCTACAAAAATAATTTTTGGAACTCTTTTTTTGATGTACCAGGGCTTACAAATCCGTATATGGCCAAATAATGGAGTTTTAAAGTAAATTTGAGTAAATTTAAACTATGAGAAAGAGATTTTATACAAAATGAATGATGGATTAATTTTTTTGGACATTATGGGAGTTGTAAAAATTTAAAACCAAGTCATATAACTAATAAATTTGGTTTAAAAGATTTCAAGATAGTTTTAGATCAAATTTTTTTGGCATAAAAAACTTAAAACTGATAGATATTTATCCAAATTTATTTAATTTTTTTTCTACAAACTCATGGAGGCCATAACACTTTTTTACATGAGTTTTACAATCTGGTAAATCTATATGAATGTCTTATTGGGTAGATTTTTAAAAATTGGAATCAAACAATCAACTTCTAGGCTTTAACAAGGAGAATTAAGCTTCAAAAAATGGAGGATGAAAAAATTAATTTTATTGCTTCTCAGATTAGCCATAAAAAATTAATTTCTCAAAGTATTTTAATTCTCAAACTCCTCCAATCACAAGCTTTAAAAAAAATATTTGAAAAATATGATATTTGAATAATTTTTCAAATATTAACTCTAAAGTATTTTAATAAGGGACATACCTTATATTTGCCACAATCAATTTCATGTGAGCCTTCTTTATCCAATCACATAATTTTTTTCTTCTCTTCTTGATATTACCATGTTTTATTTTACCTTACGTTTGTCAAGCATTTACCAAGTTACCATGCTTTGATACCACTAATAACATTCCAATAGATTTAATCAAACAAAATCACCTATAGTAAATCTTGTGCCCACTGAGGCAGGTCTATAAGTATTTTACTAATTAAAATAAAATAAGTACATAAAAAAGGTGCCAATATGCCATTTTAACCCTTTTACATTGAAAAACATATATTTATAAATTTTCATCACATACTGGTAAAAACCACCTAACCTATTAACCAACTCCTAGTGAAATTCCACCCGAAAGATAGTTCTAATTATTTAACACAAAACATAAAAATAACCAAATAAAACCAAGTTAATTTATTTATGGGAGTGTCTTTAGAAAAATAATCATGCCCCATTTACATTTATTATTGAAAATAAATTTACCAAAATCATAAGCTAAGTTAAGACTTTGGAACAAGTCCTAATAGTAAGGGGGAAGGGTTAAAAATATATTAAAATGGGTAAAGAGCCGTTGTAGGTAAATGGGGGTCTAGGATACCTAAATTAATAAATATTAATTTCAAACAATCTTATAGCCACACTAAGTGTAAAGAAAGCTCAAACAAAGATACACACACATTCATTTACTAAGTAATAAGTTACTTCTATCTACTAAATGAAAGATCTAGGGTTAAAATATACTTACCTTAAAGAGGACCTCTCGAGCCTCAATATGCCCTTAGTCAATGGTGCTTTACAAGATATTGTTATGGTTGTGAAGAAACCAAAGGATGAATAATAGGTTTTAAGCCAACCAAAGACCTCTTAGCAAATATCTAGGACTTTCACAAGACAAACTTCCTTCAATACAAGACTCTAAGTAATAACTCCTCCAAATGTGGTTTGGGGTAGAAGTGTGATTGAAAGCAAGGAAAAATGAGTGTATATGATCTATTGGAATGAAATGGGGACTTGTATTTATAGTGGTCAATATCCCAAACCTATCCCAAAAGTTAAGTTGACGATATCGACTAGGTCTAATGTATTTAAGAGGAGTTAATTAATATTAAACTACGTAGGCTAGGCCAATACAATACAATAAGGGAAAAAGTGTGAAACAAACTATATCAGCCATGGCTGATATAGTTGGAAAACATAATGAACTACATCGACCATGTTATATACTATTGGAAATAAAAAAATTGACATAATTGAGTGAGGTAGTATGAAAGGAGGTAGGTACAAGGGAAATTATGAGAAAGTTGAACTAGAAATAAGAATGATATGATCATGACATAGATATCAATATATCTCATAAATCATCAAAGGGATACCCACCCCTTTCCTATTGCACCCTTTAAGGTGTGAACTCAGGGAGATTAAAGCTCGATAGCTTGTTGCAAGAGAAAGCATCAATAAATGATAAAATTGAAAAATATTATGTATAAACATATGCCCTACCTAAATTTCATCATGTGTCACAATAGTGTAACATGGGATGATGCTTCAGGAAATAACATAACACAAAAACTAAGCTAACTCAAATGAAGTATGGAAATAAATGTTGAAAATAAATGAAAGTCCCATATACACACCTTAAATTAACTTTTTACTGAATGACTACATGAAAATATCATAATATCAATCATGGAGGGTGAAATACCTGTATTTGAAAAACCCTAGGGATACAAGGCTGAAAATAGAAGCAATGTGTGAGTATGCAGGATGGTCCAAATAGAAATAAAAAAATTTCAAAACTTATAAAATCACTTCGAAAATTGACAAGTTAGGATTGTGAAGACTAGGTTAGAACCAAAAGAGCAAGCATGTAACGAAAAAATGATACAAAGGAATGTATAACACACTAAATCATGTGAAAAAACATATAAAACATCGTAAGTAAATGAAATATCAATGTAAGAAAAATCAAGAAAAGATATGGAAGTAGATCGATGTAAGCTCATGTAAGATAAGAATGTTAAAGTAAACAAAAAAAAATCACAAATAACTAAAAATGAAAATGTAAATGTAAGACAAGCATGTCAAGTCAAACTAGTAAACATGCAAAATGTCCTATATAAGTCAAGTCCACAAAAATCAAACAAGAACATGGTGGGAAAATGAAAATAAAAGATCTAAATAATGACTACTCAAATTTAGTTCTTGCACTAAAATGTGATGTACGAAAGCACAACCACCTGAATGATATGACTAGTATGAAAATGAGATGGTGTGGTAAGCAAATGTGAAGGGATGTTTGTGAGGAAAACTTGATCCTATCTGAGGTATTACAATGTAACTCACAAACTAGAAGCCAAGAGACATAATAAAGAAAATGTGATCAACTAAAAGTAATATCTAATAAGGGGATATCAGAAAAAATATGGTGTAAGTATGGAGTGAAAGGTGCCACATGGGTGATGTAATAATCTTTAACAGGAATGAGACACACTAGGAGAATGAGCAAGGCTAGAAACTATCAACATCAAGGACCTATAACACTCTAACTAGTGAATGTAAAGCTTGGGATAACAACTAAACTACATAAATCATCCCATGAAGGCTATATACATGAAAAGTGAAAGGATCTTACCTTCCCATAACATGTTACATGTTCTTTAGGACCCCTTATAAAGCTGTCAGTCTACTACAAAAATTGTGTAGTTGTGTGAGAAGATAGGTGGCACTATAAGTATATGATATAATAAGATCTCCTTCTCTAGTCTAATGGACTACCACATCCAAATGGACCTTAACTCTATCAAGAGGCTAATTGTGGATTTTAAACTTCAACTAGGATATGAAATGTGCTAAATAAAGATCACATATTTTGGTGTGATCTGACATTTGAGATGGTATTTGCCTTTTGATCATTGCCTTTTTTCTTATATGATATGGCTTTTAAATATTTTGCATTTTATATTTCTCTTGAAAGTTAGGTAGCTAACACAAGAGATCTTACACTTGGCCACTAGAGAGAGAATTTAAAGACCATGGTGTCAAAAGAATCCTAGACTTATCCATAAGTAGTGTGCAATCTCAAAACTGACTTATGTGTGCCTCAAAGGAAAGGAAATAAGGGAAATATGGGTATTGTTAGAGATCCATCAATGTAATAAGTGATGCAATGATGAATATGTTTGTCATTGATCACAAGGAGATAAATTAGTGCTATGAAAGGGATGATGGCTATTTATGATAGCCATGTCCCAAGGAAGTAGTACTAATCCACAAGGGATCTAGCATAATAACTAATAAAATCAGTAGTCCTCCCAAAAGAGGGGGAGGGTAAATTAAGGCCTAAGAATCACAAAGATACTAAAGCAAAAAAATGATAAAAATGTGATAAAATGAAAATCAATCAAAAACATGAAGGTGCTACCTAGGAAACACAAGGGAAATAAAGGCAAAAAATAATGTGATATAAAACCAAAGAACCAAAGAAGGAAATAATGGTGCTGAAAATGAAATGAAAAAAAAGAACCACAAAGAAAATAATTGTGTAAGTAAAATGATACTAAATGAAATAAAATCACAAAAAATAAATAAACATAAGACAAAAAAAGGACAAGTAAGACCTATGCTAACGTCTATATCAAAGATGAGCATGTGACATATAAGCCTATGTATCTCATAAGGTTTCTTGAAATTAAATTTATTTATTATTATGCAATTTAGTAGAAGAACAAGCATTGTAAGATGTCCCAAAGGGTAATTTGATGTAGGGATTGACATTGCAAGATGCCCAAAAATGTAAAGTTACATATGGATAGGCATCACAAGATGCCCTAACATGTGATGTGAAGTGAGGTGAAATTGAATAGTTAAAATAAAATTCATCAAGTTAGCTGATATAATTTGATCAAATTGAAGTGTGATAGTGAACTACATCAAGCTAGTCAATGTAGTTTGATGAATATGAACTCTCAAAATGAACTACATTAGGTTGACCGATGTAGTTTAGTGAATCTAAAATGTTAGAATGAACTACATCAAAATAGAAGATGTAGTTTGATGAACTAAACTCTTAGATTGAACTATATTGGGCTTTCCAATTGATGAATCTAGACTATCATAATGAACTCTATTGGGATGGGTCATGTAGTTTGATGAAATTCAAAAATTAAAATGAACTACATCAGATGGTTGATGTAGTTTGATGAATCTGAACTATTTGGATGAATTGTGATAGGTTATCCAATGTAGTTTGATGAATCTAAACTCTCAAAATGAAATACATCAGGTTGGCTTATGGAATTTGATGAAACTAGACAATTAGAATTAATTGCATTGGGATGGCCGATATAGTTTGATGAAACATAATTGTGATAATGAACTACATCTGGCTGGCTGATGTAGTTGGAGATAGGTAAATGTATTGATATGTTAGATTTTAAGAATGTTGAAATTAACATAGGAGTTATATGAGAGGTCTGAAGAGGTATATAAACTAAAGAAGGACTATTTATTATGCACTTTGGAGTGGGTATTTGAACTAGGTGCTCCTTGGGTTCGTGTGATCTAAGAAGTTGAGGTTTGATGAATGTAATGACCCAAATGAATTTGTTCATGTTATCTATCATTTCCTTATTTATATAGGAAGAATAATCAAATAAGGTTTGGACAACATTAGTGGATGATTTAGGATTAAGATGGTGTTGACATTGAAAATTAGGTAGTTTGTGTTGACATGATTGTGATTCATTAAATTAGGCTTGAGAGACTTTAAGATAGTCTTCATAACATTGTTGAGTAATAGTGTCAAGATTGAAATGTGGGCCAATAAAATAAGCAAGAAGAAATTAGTGGAGATCATGATAATTCTCATGAGATTGATCTATCATAGCATGCCACCAACAAAACTTATCATGATTAAACCATTTTGGAGGAGATTTATAAGGGTGTAAGGTCATGGATTTAGAAGGTGGTATCTTTCTCTTGATTTCATGGAGACTAAAGGGAGGGTGTGTGGGGGTTTTATTGTTTGGTTTGGAAGCTCCCTCATTAGGTTTTGGGGGAGGATTGATTTGAGATGAAGTGGTATCAATGGCATTAGCTGAGGATTCTTTATGAAATGACTCATAATAAAGTCATCATTTTGCTTGATCTAAGGCCTCTTCTAAAGTCTTAGGAGAAAGCATCCTAACTTTTTATTAAAGAGGGGATTGAAGAGTAGTGACAAATAGTTTGAAAATATTATCATAACCCATGTTATGATTTGGATTATGAGCTAGAAACTTCCATCATTTGTTGAAAGTGTGAGCATATTTATTGGAAAATTGCTTAGCATTGATGAAATGGCTAAGGCTATTTTCAAGAATATCATTATTTTGGAATTAATTAACTAAATCATTGACTAAATCCTCTAATTATGTAATGAAATGTTTAGAAAGTTGATTATACCATTCTAGCACATCTCCAATAAAAGTTTTGGCAAAAAATATGGTAGTAGAAAAGGTATTAATTAGAACCCATTCCTTATAGAGTTTACCAAAATATTTAAGGAAGCATGCATGATATTTAGTCCCATCATATGTGATAGGTGGAGAGATGTTTCCAATATCTATGGACATAATGAAAGAGTCTAAAGGCTTGTTTTGAAGATGTTGAAGCATTTTGTTTTGAATTGGAGGTTGAGGAATAAGGTTTCCATTGGCATCTCTAAGAGGAAGAGGAACAAAATTAGGATTTGGTTGAGCCATGATGACTTGAGATTGACTAGCCATTTGGAAAATTTGGTTTTGTATTTAGAAAATTTGGGAACTATTATAAGTTTACATAAGGATCATTTGTTGGACCATTTGCATAAGGATTTGAGTAATATGAATAAGTGGGTTTTTATTAGAGGTATAAGGAGGGGAATTACCAACATTATGATTAGGAGGAATTTTCTCAATATTAGTGTTAGTTTCACCACCTATTGTGGAAGATGAAGGAAGCTGTAAAAAACCACCATTATTGCATGGGGTGTAAATGGTATTCTCATCAAGATTCTTGAATAATTGGGAAGCATTTAGATTTCCGTTTTGATTAATTTCAACCATGTTACATTTTGAAGTGATAATGCTAGGTGTTCTTTCTATGGGTGTAGCAAAGTGGAGTGTGAACATTGGATGCAATAAGTGGAACATAATGTGATGTTCCAACCATTGACGTAGGTTTACTGATGAGTTTATGACTTCTAGGTTTAGAAGGTGTAAAAGTGGTATAAGGTGTAGAATTTTCATAATCTTGGATTTGTGTTTGAGTATTTTATTGATCTAATAAATAGTATGGGGTAGATTGATATTGAGAAGATTTAGAATGATTTTGTGAAAAATTGCATCATGAAAAATTGTCTTCAATGGTGGACAAGGTGGGAAGAAGAGAACAAACCATGTAGGATTCAAATGGGTTGAGAATGGAAAGAAATATCATAAGAGGTGGCATCATGATGATAGGTGAATGTAAATTTTGATGAAAAATAATTGATCATGAGAAACTGACTGTATCATCTAGATTGATACAGTCAGAAAATAAAGCTAAAAAATACTTTGAATTGGATAGCCAATAAAATTTAGCTAAAAAAGGTGGTGTCAATTGATAGCTACATAAAAATGTATTCGATTTGACCTGGTTGATGTAGTTGGAAAGACACACCGAACTATATCACCCTGCCATATGCAATTGAAAAAAATGAATTGCATTGGCCCTGATAGATTTAGTTGGAAAAAAGAACTATATTGACCCTGATAGATGGAATTGGGAAAAAATGAACTATAATGACACTTATAGATTTAGTTATAAATAAAATAGAACTGTATCATAATTGGGTAATGTAGCTAGAAATACACACTAAATTATATCATGTTTTATAGGTATAATTCACTAGAAAAAAATTGGGATAGAACTATATCATCTGGGTGATACAATTAGCTGAAATGGTGAAGGAAATGGTAAGCTTCACATCGGGTTCACTAGGATGTATGTAAAGGGTTAGGATTGACCTAAAACTATCCTATTTATAAATATATAGACTCTAAGAAGATTAAATAAAGATAACCCAATGATAATGATTTAGGTTGTGACCAAATGGATATTCAAACCTAGCAAGAGGAACACTTATAACACAATGACAAAAGAAAGGGTTACAAAGCCTTTAGGCCAATAAAAAAGGAAGTAGCTCTAAATATATATCTATTTGTAAATAATCTAATATTTCAAACAAACAATGTAAGGGAAAAGGGTTAGAAATATATCTAAATAGGTAAGAAGCCATGGTAGGCAAAAGGGGGCCTAGGCTATATAAAGTGTATAAATGGAAAGTTCATGAAATATTATAGCCACACTAAGTATAAATTTAGATAAAACTCAAATAAAGATACACACACATCCATTTATTAGGAAATAAGTATCTTCTATCTACTAAATGAAAGAGCTAGTGTTAGAATATACTTACATTGAAGAGGACCTATTGAGTCTCAATGTCTCCCTTGGATAATGGTGATTTACAAGATATTGTTGTGGTTTTGAAGACTAAAAAGGATTAAAAATAATATCTAAGCCAACTAAAGACCTTCTAGAAAATATCCAAAACTTCCATAAATCAAGTTTCCTTCAAGACAAGACTCTAAACAATAACTCCTCTAAATGTTGATTGGGATAAAAGTGCAAGTGAAAACAACGTGAAATAAGTGTATATGATATGTTGGAATAAAAGGGTACTTATATTTATAGTGGTCAATATCCCAAACCCATCTTGAATGTTAATTTGATCACATTGGCTAGGTTTGATGTAGTTAAGAAGAGTCGATTGACATTGAACTACTTCAACTAGGCTAATATAATACAATAAGGGAAAATATGTGAAATAGATTGTATCAACCATGACAAATGTAGTTGAAAACATAAATAACTACATCGACCATGGTAGATATAGTTGGAAATGGTTAAATTGACACAATTGAGTGAGGTAGGATGGAAGGAGGTAGTTAGAAAGGAAAATATGAGGAAGTTGAATAGGAAATAAGAATGATATGATCATGACATATATATCAATATCTCTCATAAAGCACCAAAGACTTGCCTATCCCTTTAGGCATGCACTCAGGGAGATTGAATCTCGACAGGTTGTTGTAAGAGAAAATGCCAATAAATGATAAAAGTGAAATATATTATGTGTAAACACATTGATCTATGATCTTTGACTTTGAAAATTAAGTGTTCTAAATTTTTTATGGAGGAAGTGTTACCAAATAATTTTTTTAGTTTCCCCACTAAATGTTTAACAAAAGAGTAATTGGGGGAGTTTATAGTAGGAAAAAAATTTAGTCATATCATTTAAAAATGGGATGGTGGGATAGATTTGTTGATGACACAAATGTTAAATGGTCACATGGTGAAGAAGAGCTCAAAAAATTTCACAAACATATAAATGAAAAGAATGAAAACATCTAATTCACCATGAAAAAATAAGAGAATAATAAACTTCCCCTCCTGGATGTCATGATCACAAAGAAATCATATGGAACTTTATCCCATGAAGTATATAAAATTTTGACTCATACTGATTTATACCTTCAAGTTGATTCTAACCATCATCCTCACCAAAAATTAGTTGTCCTTGACTCTTTAGCAACGAGGTCCATCCAAATATCTAACCCACAACACTTTAAGCAAGAGAAAGATCACCTCACTAAAGTCCTTGCAACCTGTGGGTACAATAAGTAGGAATTTAAGAAGACATTTTACAAGGTTGAAAATATAAGACAAAAATTCATTGACGATAACCAAAATACTGAAAGGATTATCATTCCATTTGTAAAAGAAATTTCAAATAAAATTATAATAACTGTAAAAAATACAGTATACAAACTACTTTCAAATCACACATTACCCTTTGCACTTCCCTCAATTGTACCAAAAATCTGATTTATCTAAAAAATTATAAGGGTGTATTCATGGTTTCATGTTCATGTGGTAAAACCTATATTGGTGAAAGGAGACAATCTCTCCAGACAAGTATAAAGGAACACTCTAGAGACATCAAGAGATCTCATGTTGAAACTTTTGCTTTAGCATAACATTCCATCAATACTAAACACCAAGTGAGCATTAACGAATCCAAATTGATTGTTAAAGAAGATGACTATCAGAGATGAAAAATAAGAAAAAATATCAAAATTGAAAAAAGAGTGGAAAATTTCAATAGAGACAACGGACTCGGTATCATAAATTCATGGAGACCTATCTTAAACCATATAAGAGAAGAAATATATGTGAATATTGGTGAATAATGTTGGACTATACACTTTGTCAACCTATGATTACCTTCAGATTTTTTTTAAAATTTTCTGTGAGTTTTTATGCTTGAGGTGGCCAACCTATCACTTGACATCATATTGACGATCATATATAATTAAATTTAGAGTTGTTTTATCCATGGCATAACATTCACATAATTACGTTATTTTTGAAGAGGTGTACACATTGTAATCAAAACATCAACAATATTTGATGAATCCAAAAAATCATCTTTCAAATAATCTATATCATAAAAACCTTACCGATCTATTCTAAATGATTATGCGTTTGATTTATTTTATGCTTTACCATGTAGATCCATACATTCTTTTGAAACATTAATTGATGTCTTCTTAGCTCCTTTTTAAATCAATATTATTATGAAGGTCACATTTTTACAATTATTTTAAAAAAATTCAAATTAAACTAAATATATGAGTATATGCTTAGATTTATGACTACAATTAATAAGATGACACACCCATCATTATCAGATACTGAGCTTTAAAGTTTTTTTGGCTCATTACTTAGTTTCAATTATTAAACACAAACTATTTTTCAACACTTTGCAATATTGTGCATGGATGGTAACTGTTTATAGACCCCCCTTTGTTTTGACAAATCCAAATTCTGGCCAACTATATATAGTCCACATAAAACTAAATTACATATATACAAGAATAAAATGACAATGATTTTATGATTCTGAACCAATCTATTTTATGTGATAACCATAGATGATGTCTAAGAAACCAAAGTGAGTTACAAAATTTTGACATTAGAGAATTCAAACTCATGTAATCCATAATGATTATGAAACACGCTTATGAATGGAAATTAACAAAATAAATTTTAAATCTAAAAAATCCTAATGATGGGTGGAAATGTCAATTGTAAACCTTATTTAGGAAAGTTTCAACAATCCATAATGATTATACACAAATACTTTAAATGTTGGTCAAAATTACAATCACCAAGTTTGTTAATTAGGAAGCCTTCATATTTTTCCCTCAAATTTCCCAAGGTTTATTAAATATTTACGCCAAAAAAAACTCTTTGCACAAGCTAAAGTATGTAGATACACACTAATATTTACATTCTGCATCATTCCCTCTAAATCCTTAAAAATTATTTATAATATTCATTTAAATTATCAAGAGTTTGTTAAATATATTAAAAAAAAACAATTGTGAAAACAAAAAATATTTATCTTAAAATTTTTAAATACTCTAAATAAATATTAATATTTACAAATTATTTTTTTCATAATTAAAATTTTAAATATATTTCAATATCAAAAGGATTGTAGTTCAATTAGTGAAGATGATAGTCATTTTTATCCATCCACCAAGGTACGAATCCCTCTAGATATCTGATATAGAAAGTCAAGTGGTTAAGTCCAAGATCATGCTCTAGGTGATTTTGACAACGTAGATACCCCTTACTTGTGACTACTTAACCAAAAGAGCTCACTAGTTTAATATATACTTACTCAACATTGTAAATCTATGATATATTTATTTCTGAAATATAAATAAAGATACTGATATTTTATATAATTCACTGATTCCATATAATACCTTCAAATATATAATCATAAAAAAAAACACTCCAATATTTACAATCTACATCATTCCTAATAAATCCTTAATGATTATTTATAATATTCATTCGAATTATCAAGGGTTTTTTAAATATTCATAAACACTTTTTAAAATAAAAATTATAATTACCTTAAAAATGTTATAATAATAATAAAAAATAAAAATAATTACATAACAAAGATTTACATTTGTCAAGGAAAAAATCAAAGTCAATTTGCTTAATTCAACATTAAACGTCATTATTTTTAGAAAAATTAAAAAAAAAGGGAAAAAACTCAAGAAGACTAAAAATAAGGACTACTACCTCATTAAACATCCTTTGTGGAACAAAACCATATAAATTTGTATGGGTCATCTTATAGTCCTTAAAAAAGGTCCTTTTATCATAATTTTTACCTCTGAAGCCCTAAACAAATTGTTGATGCTTAAAAAATACATGAAATCAATGCATCACACAGTTAAAGCTTTTTTATACAACATATAATATGATTTCCATTAAAAATGGATGTAAAAAACAAGACAAAACTCCATTTTAATAGGAAATTGTTTTCAAATTCAACAAATTTAAAAAAAGGAGTTGAAGGGAGCCCTACGGAGTGTTAGATGTCTACAGGTTTTTAGAGTTTTTCTCACTATTTGTGATGCTGCCAATCTATCATTGATTTAGATGACATTAGTTTTATTTTGACAACACATTTATTATACTAAGTTTGGTTGGCACTCTACCCTTTGGGTGGTGCGTCTTTCCCTTTATTAAATGCCTATTTCCACCATTCTTGCATTGTTTAATGCAAGGATTGCTAGTGGAATCCTTATTATCAATGGTGTTGAAACAAACTTAGAAATTGTATGCAATCATAAATGCATCATGTGTATGAATCAATCATAAATCGAAGAAGATAGATCATACTTACACTTCTAATTGGGGATACATTAGATAACTGGGAACATGACCAATATGGGGATCTACTAGACCTAATTAAGGGATATCTTACCATAATAAACAATGCTAGGGAGGGTTATAAAGCCTCTAGTCAAGCACAATCATGCAATAACCCTAACTAGGTCCTATGTTTTTATATTCACTAAACTAATAATAATTAAAGAAAAGAAATCTAATCTGGTGCTCACCAAAACTGTGGCACAAAGTGGGTGTAAGAAATAATAAAAATAAACATGCAAAAGAGACATATACTCACACCAATGTATACAAAATCTTAATGCATGGAAGAGAAGTACAAATGCATATCTATCTACTCTTACAAAGGAGGAACAAAGTTAAGAATATTTACCTTTGAAGACAAACCCATCGAGCCTTAATCTCTCCCTTAGCTAAGCTGTTTCACAAGATGTTGTTGTGGTATGTAAGGATGACAAGGATAAATCAGCTCTAGGCTACACAACCTATCAATGCATTCAAAACACTTCTCTACAAGACAAGATCCATATCTCTAAAGAAAGTATGAAACCCTAATCTTGCTCCTCAAGTAGAATGATGAATAAACATATGTGAAATAGCTCTTATTTTTTCTTCTCTTCTCTAAATAATGATGAAATGATCTTGTGTATATTAGTAGATTTAACCTTAAGTCCTTTTGATAGTTTCAATTGATAGGGTCGATCCAGTCGACCTAGTAAAATTATGGATAAAAATTCATTGAATCATGGGTTAGGTCAGCCAAGAGCCGACTTAGAACCTAAATAAATTTTACCCAAAATAGTATAGGGTCGACCCAGTTGACTTATATAGTGAACAGTCAAAAGGGGCTTAAGGTTAGAAAAAGTTGGATAAAAGGTAGGAAATGACTGAAGAGTGTGAAATAGAGAAGAACAACCTTAGAGGAATGATTTCTAGAAGATAAGTTAAATTGGTAATAAGTGATAATAAGGGACAAAAATATTGTGAAACACCAATGGTCTACCCACCTTTTTTTTGATGCACCCCTTAGGGCATGCACTCAGAGAGATTGATACTCGATGGGTTCCTACAAGATAGAGAGCGTTAGTAATTGATAAAATTTTGAAAATATTATGTTTATACATATGCCCCACATGAAGCTCATCACGTGTCACATGAGTGCAACACATGATGGTGCTTTGAGAATATAACATGATAACACATAACGCTAATGTTAAGTAAGATACAATAAGGAGAAAATAAGATAAATAAAAGGATAAAATTGAAAAATAAATACATTTACTTATCTTAGTGTTGTAGATAAAGAAGTAGACTGCAAGAGAAATGAAGGCATCCAAATGTGAAGAACATTAAATGAACCTATAGAGATTAGTCTAAAAAATAGCCAAAAATCATTTTAAAAAAAAATATAGGCATATAGTAGTGTAAAATATTCTGTACGAAGTCACAATTTTAGAACATTTTATGGTTCAAAAAATGGGTTAATAAAAACAAAGATATGGGCAAAATAAGAAATCTGACGGTAAATATTTGAAAGGTAAAGAATTATGAAAAGTTTAAATAAAGTGAAAGGGAAGTGATTTACTTATTGTTTGACTTGTTTTGAGAAAAAAAATAGAGCTCTGAGATAACAAACAAAGGCCAATAGAGTGAAGATGGTGAGGAGACGATAACCGAGATGAGAGGGACTCCTAGATGTCATAATGGGTGCAGTACAGGTAGGCAATTGAGAATTCAAATTTTGATTTTGAACATTTTATTGAATTTAAATATTTTATAGAAATTTGGAAATTAGAGCAATTCTAAAAACCAAAATGAACCCGAGAAAGGTGCTAAGGGTACTAGAGGCCAAAAAGGGAAATGGGTTGAAAGGAATCAGAGTAATAACTGCCAAAGGCTTTTATTACAAGTAGGGAAAGGGGTTAGCATCCAAAACCAACTAGGTTGACCCAATCAACTAGTAGGCTAAAAATTAGAAATCCATACTGCCGACTTAGTAGGTGTGTGCTGACTTAGTTTGTTTTTCATGCTTCTGACTTAGTACCTCATTGCTGACTTAGTAGAGTAATCTGCTCTGCTAACTTAATACTAAGGGGGGAAAAATTAAAGGGTTGACTTAGTTTGTTAAGTCAACCTAGTCAAAATGAGGACTATTTAGTCAACCTAGTGTTTGACTAAGTGACCATAATAGTATGAAAATATGTGAAATAGGCTGAAAGAGTGCTAGAAAGGCCCAAAATGCTCCAATGAATATTGAAATGGCTAAGTAGACTAAAAATAGATCAAATTGGTTAAAAATGGATAGATTAAGGTAATTAAGGCTTATTTTTGTTAAAATTTGAAAAGAATGCATTTAATCATAAGTGACATGGAGGTCTAATACATCTTTTGTTGTTTGATGGTTGTAGGGGCATCTAAGATTTTAGATATTGGTGGATGTGGCATGGCTCTCAAACCTTTTAGAGTGATTGATAGCTAAAGACTGATGTAGGTTAGTTATGCTAGGTCTAGGAGAGATTATGGATATGTGTCGAGTCTCATTGAGTGTTGATCTGACAGTCATGTTCTTGGGAGCCTGGGAATGATTAACTAGCACTTTTAGATGGGAGATGGATGGGGATACCATTAAGGTGGGTATCATCATAGAGGATGTCCATGCAATTCTTATATTTTTGATAGGAGGTACGTCGGTGTTCATAGGAGTATCAGATAGACAGGAGGAGAGGCATGCCTTAGCCATGTGGGTGATGAGATCATATAAGATATATCTTGGGCTAAGAATTAGCCTCTTTGACATATATACATCTTAGATTTTGGATATTTAGAAAGTGGTTATAGGGCTTGTGATAACATAGGTTTTGTGTCACAAGTTGGATGGCAAGGTATCGATGTATGTGATAGCCTTATACTAGTCCAATTTAGAGTAGGGAGCACTAAATGATTTAGGTTCTGTCATCTGGGTCTAGTTTATGTATGACATGTATGGGATGTTGTCTAGAAGGTAGAAGATCATGGGGCTGATTATTTTGCTGATTTCTTGGATATATGAGAGGTTTTTGATGTATGAACTAGTTGGATTTTCCCATGTGGTTGATGATCATATGCCTCAAGTGTAGAGGTGGTGATAGGATTAGATATCATGGTCCATGCCCCACATTCCAATGCTACAAATAGTTATGCAAATAGACATTATGTGGCAGTCATATAGGTATATTGATATTGTATGGCTAAGTTAGAAGACAGTGACACCAACATTAGCACCAACATAGATTATAGGCCACTATACCTAGTGGATAGAGCCATACCACTGGTATGCATAATAGGATAGATGAGACTCCCTCATCTAGCATCTTCAATAATGATGCCCACATTTTGGGCTAGACATGTGAGAGAGTTGAGGGGGAGAGGAGGATTGGGACCACCAATTGCTACGCCAAATATCATATTATGATGTGAGAGATCATGGACAAGTAGAGCATGATGACTAAAAGATAGAGAGGAGATGGATGTGGATGTAGGAGTGCTAGAAGTACCACATCCAACACCACAACAAGAGGAGTGGTGACCACCTCTATCATTCCATCGATAGAGACATTGACAATGAGAGATAACAGAGAGGGTGGTCATCCCAAATGACCCATTGGGCAGCCTGATATAGAGTTTGGTGATAGAGGTTCCACTTAGGCATAGCTTGATAGGGGTACAAGTGGTGACCTTGAGATTTGTATTTAGATGGCATCCCATGAATGAAGTGCTCAGAGGATGAGTGGATGGAGAGATTGTGCTTGGTGGTCACACAGATGGGGAGATGGTGGTAGGCAACATGCATATAGGTAATAAATGGTTTTTAAGATTTACTTAAGTTTTATTGATATAGATTATAGATACATATATTTTTGAGATATATCTATGATCTAATATCTATTTGGTTTGAATTTTATAGATGTTATAGAGGAGACCAGATGGGGATCCCTAGTAAGGGGAGTACTCCATGAGATCTTTGATGAGGTGTTAATGCCATACTATCCTACTACATTGGAGGATCCTGTGATACTATCTACCCCAACTCAAGTGAGCTAGTTCAGACTAGTAAGAGAGGTTGGGAGGTGAGTATATGTGCATAGGGATGAGCAATATCTACTAGCAGGGATGGGAGTATGAGAGGCTTAGGCATGGTAGGCTTTGGCTTAAGAGAGAGCTATGCATATGGCTACCATGATCCATCTAGCATAGGTATAGGCCTAGGTGGCCAACCTACAGTGATAGGTGACTAGTTTGAGATCTCAGACAACCTTTTTACAACATACTATTCAAAAGGGACTATTCGAGGTATCTATGGGTAGTGTGGCTAGGCCACGAGATAGACAAGATAGAGCCCAACCTTAGAGATGGATCGATGTATTTTTATATATTTTTTATTAAAAACACATGATATATATATATATATATATATATATATATATATATATATATATATATATATATATATATATAATATCATTTTGGTAGTTGGATGTTGATCTTATGTGTTTGTATGATGGTTATAGATGCATGGATAAATTTATTTCTATCAAATGTATTTAGCTTTTGTTGTATATGTTATAGGAAATATATGAGTCATGGTTTCTTTTCGAGCATTATGTAAGACACATGCATGGTTAAAAAGAAACAAGCAAAAAGACTTGGATAATTATAATCAATAAAAAATAAATGTACTACACACTATTTCACATTGAAAAATGTGTAATAACAAGAAAATGAATAAGTATAAGAAACCAAAGGGTGGTAAAAAAGAAGGAAAAATATTGTTTTAAAACCATAAAAAATATTTTGACACTAGATTAAAATAAGTAAAATCACACTAAATCACATTGGGAAGTATGAAAATAATGTAATAAAATGAAAAGCACATGAAAGATCAATGGTATAAAAACAAATTAATTAAGTCGATCTATCATAGTAAATCATGTTGGGAAGTATAAAAAAGAAACAAAATTGACAAAAATTGGTCTTAAATTTATCACACTAATTCAAACTGGGAAGTATAAAAAACTCAAGAAATGGTTGGATTCTTACATGCGATTAGAAAATAAGAAGATAAAAGTGAAAGAGTAACAAAGTAATCATAAAACATACTAAATTAGGATGGGAAGTATGTTGATGGCATGTAACTTCATGATCAACCAAATATTATCTCATATTTGACACATGTAATTTTTGTTGTGACTTGGATTATTGGAAAGTTTTGTGAGGAAAGCCAGGTTCTATCCATGGTCTTACACTGCAACTCCCAAAGGGAACACCAATGAAGTGGAATAATGGAAAAATCTACTAAAAAGGGGATATTGGTAATAATAATGTAAAATGTTGGTAATTTGTGAGGAAGTCCAAGTCTTATCCATGGTCTTACAATGCAACTTACACATAAAATCCCTAGGGGAGTATTAGTGAACAAAGCAATATTTCTGAAGAAGAAATATGAGGATTATATGGAGTGAAAAATGGAATGTAAAAATCATAACTTAGGTTCTTTATGAGAAGAACTTAGGAGACATGAGGCATACTAAGGACATGAGACGAAACTAAGTGACTAGTGACCATTAATGTACAAAGGAAACCTATTCACTATAGACACAAATTTGTGTAGGCAAATAAGCATGCTACTAAGATCAAATCATGAAGGTAGATTGGTACAAGAAAATTAAAATGGACCTACCTTCCCATAAAATATTCCCCATTCCTCAGGACCCCTTACAAAGCTATTGATCTACTGCAAAGATTGGGTACTTGCATGAGAAAGTAGGTAACACTAAAATATATTTTTATTCTCCTTTTGTAATCTACTAGCCTACTGCACCCCAATGGACCTTGGATCTATCATGAGTTGATTCCATCACCTTCTCTTTTGACAATAAATAAGTGCTCACATATGTAAAAGGGATGGTGAAATCAATCACTTTTCTTGTGATTGGATGGCTATGTGTACATAAATCATACTTATTGTGACCCCTCAAGAGGAACTCAATCAACCAAAACTCACATCTTTGGGGTGTCATATTTCAATCATCCTTACCCATGCAATTGGGGCCCCTCAAGCTCACAATAAGTGAGCCAAAATTGACATGGACAACATGGTAGAAGAGAGTACCATGGTTGTCCATCATGACCCTTCTCCTCCACATGTGCACCTTAGAAAGGGTATTATTTTGTAGGGTCTCCACATACCCCTCATGAATTTCAATGGAATCTAAATTCCCCTCCATGACCCAAAGATACAATTTAACCTCCTCTATGCAATGATCAATTTCAAATAACTTGAAAACTGTACCTTTTAAATAGAGTGACCAACCTTGACATGAATCCACCACACATGTCTCTAGCCATATTTTTCTTCCTTCCATCCCTTTGAGAGGAGAATTTTTTGTGGTTTCCAAACCACTCCTCCATTTTGAAATTTGAATACTCTTCTTCCTATCATGTTTATTCAAACTAGTTTGCATATCCAAGCTTTGAATACTCTCCTTCCTAACATGCTACTTCACACTGATGTGCATATCCAAGTTTAACCCTTAATGTCCTAAAACAAAATTTACACAATTTAGAGGGCTCACCATATTTCCAAAGATCCAAAGTTCCTTGCCTTGGAAGGGTTGATCTCGAGTTTCTAATCTCCATAATTTTTATGCAAAGGGCCCATCTTTCTCCTCATTCATAAAATTAGTTAGGGGCTGAAGTGAACTAATTTTTATAGAAAATTTTAAGCATGAAACATTTTCATTTTATATTGAAAACTCAATTTTTTATGAGTATAATCTAGGCCTATTTATTATTTAAGTTTTAGACCTTCTTCTTCCATCCACAAGTTGAAGTTCAACCCTTTCATGAACTTGTCTTGAACCTTTATTTTCAAAATTTACAGAGTTTATAAAACATGAAATCAAATGGTATTTCACATACTTTAGTGGCTGCTCATACTCAATTTTGGCCACTTTATTGACCCTTTTTGAGTAACAACAACTTCTAACATTTGAGCCCCTTATTGAACCAAGTGTGTGATGAAGTTATACAAGTGTGGTTGTCCCAACTCATTGTCCCTACTAATGGTCCCTCATGAAAGGTCCCTTTCATCACCCTTGAGGTCACCTATGGGGGTGCCTTATCACTTAAGCTATGAAAAATTATCTCTTTCACATCCTTCTTCACAAGATGGATAAGATTTGTGACCTCTTTATCATCTCCTATGTTCAAATTCAAAATTGGCTTCCTCAAAGCATACCTCTTCAAGCTTAGACGAACATAACTTTCCATGTACTACTGCCCCAATACAAAATTTGAAAGATTTAGGGCATTTTCCATGCTTAGAGTGTGATAGGTTTTCACCTTTTTGATCCTCTCTTTTTTGATCATATGAAAGATATTCCTTTCATGAGAGGACACTAATCAATTTATATGCAAGTTGGAAACATATTATGACAACCATGAATACTTTGATTTTCCACCCAAATCTAAATTAGTTTGGCTAGAGTATTCATTTCCTTCAGCTAGAACCATTCTCCTGCCTTCCCCAATGATGTAATGGATTTAAAAACAACAAAATTGCAGTTATCCAAGGTTGGACATGATGATTCAAAATTTGGTTTTGCCAATGTTGGTAACCTGGAAATGGAACAATGATTGCAAGTTTGAAATCTTCATGAAAAAATATGAAGTATTTTAGGGAATGAAAATAATATGAGGAAGGTTGAGAAACCCTTCCCAACCATTACCCATTAGGAATTGATCCTTCCCATGATCAAAAGGCCCTATCAACCCATTTATATGGGTGCAAAAAAAATTAGAATTGTTATAACAACATTGAGTTTGTAAGTCTCACCTCGATCCCACATCCATATCAAAAATTCACATTTTTCAATCCTTAATTTCTTAAAGAAAATTATGTCCTCCATTTAGTGACCTTCATCTTATATTCATTTTTAGCTTGATCCTCATGTTGATCAAAATATGGTAAGGACATAGCAAGGTGGTGATATAATAATTCCTTGTTATATAGATAATTAATCAACTTACCTTTATATGTTTGTCAAAAAATTCCAGCAAGTTGAGAATGAAAAATATTACTTGAAATTTTTACTTTGATCATCAAATTCTCTCCATCATCATGCCAAATGGATTTTTCTTCTTCTTTTACCTCATGCTCTAAGATTTCCAATTTTTTCTTTACCACTAAGGGAGAACTCATAACACTACTTTTAACATGTGATGGCTCAAAGTTTGCATGAGGATTCATTACTTATAGGCATGGGACAACTTCAACCTTGGATGATTGACACCCCTCATGTAAAGATTTATCTTTCCCTTTCTTGGAGAATTCTGATTTTTCTAATTTTCCTTCATTCTTGTCTTCCCCTTTTTGTTTTATTTACTGCTCATAAACTTGTTGGACAACTTCTTCTTCCTGCCCTAATTTTTTTGATTTATAAAAATTATAAATTTTAACACTTGGCTGCCCCAAGGTGCTTGATTTTTACTCATTGATGTCTCCTATTTGTATCCCCCTTCATTGAAATTGTGACAACTCCCTGAAGTAAAGTTCCAGATCATCCTTATTAAACCTCCCAATGAGCCTCCTATTGAATTACTTATAGTTGTTTATGAGGTGATGCCCTTGGGTTATCAACCCTTAGCACCACTAATCATGGGCAACCCCTTCTAAATGTGTTTTTTTGAATGTTATAGCCTCCTCTACCTCCATGGGGTGAAGTGTAAGGTATGTACGAAACTCATCAATCCATATCTTAGTTGAAATGTTTGTAGAACCATTGAAAGTGGGAAGAACAATCCTCCCCAAGGCATAATGTAACTCATGCTCACCTTGAGAACCACCCCTACCTCTTTTTCATGACACAAAGTCATTGAGGTTCATCTCTTTCCTAAAAGGGGGTGGGTAAGTCATATACTCATAAATTTCCATGAAATCAGTCTTAATGGAAGGTTACACCTTCCTTTCATAAGCTTGAGAGGATTTCTCAAACCTTGTACTATCCATATCTCCCATGTCACTATTTGACATGAAACACTTTGAACTCCATAAATGACCAATATATTGGCTCTAATACCAATGAAATATCCATTTTAGGATTGAAAACTAAATAAAGGGGTTATCCAACAAACCCTAAGTAAACATGCATTTATTCTGAATTTATCTAAACCCTAGTAGACTTAAATTATTTATAGATTATTTTAGGTTCCCAAATAAGACATAAAATATTATCCAATTACTCCAAAAAAAATTCAAAAAATTATCCAAACTACAACCAATAAAATTCAGTCAAAAACCTATTTTTTTGTAATGTTTATTGGCTAGAAATTATTATAAAAATTCTAAAAATTAGTGTGGCTATTCCACACCCTAGAAAAAGCTGAAAGACACCCCAAAATACCTTCACCCAACCCTAGGAAGGGTTTGTTTCACCTTAGGATGCATCACTACACTTTTTGTGGGTTCACTGCCCTAAAAATAACTCTGAATCAATTCACCCAACCTCCAACTCTTGTTTCCACACCCGTACAAGACATGATGGTGTTCAAAACACCCTTATGTTCCAAATCTACTCAAAACAACTTCTTGATGAAGTTTCCCTAGGCTTGAAATCAAGGGTTTCCATCCTTGGTTCTAAACAACCTTGAAGGATTTCATCCTTAAGGAAAATTCCAAATTTTTATGTTTAAGACTTGAAGAGTTCAATTATCAAAAATAGCATAAATTTTTCACATGATTCCTCACTTGCCTTTATACTCTCCTCAAAAGGGGTGCATCCCAATTTGAGAGAAGACCTTTTTCAAATTATAAAAGAAACACTCTTTATAATCAACTTAAGTGGTTTGGATGCCCATGACCCTTAAAAGACCACAAATTAAGTGAATTTTATAACAATAAAGTACTTTTACAAATGTTCTTAAGAAAACCAAAGTGTTTCCATTCCTCTTTTTTTCTAATTTAGCCCTTGAGAAACAAATTAAGACTAAGAGTCTTCAATGGCTCCACGATAAAAAAGGGGACACGACATTTAAACTAGTATATATTGATGTGACAATTTTACTTAGACTCCTTGCAACTTCATTATCTAATTTAAAACATAAAAAGATGACTTATAACAAATATGTCACATCATGATAAATATTTGTCACCTAAATTTTTTAAAAGCAAAAGTAGTAGCTCAACCAAGCTTTGTAGTAGCTTAATGGCCAAAGAGGCAATATCTAGGGTTGAGCAAGATGACAATCGCTAATGTCTATCTTGATTCTCAACCTCTCCCAAAAGTTAGCATCACTTCCCCTTTTGTTGATCTAACAGTTAAAAATTCTTATGGATTGTTGGTTTTATGACAAGTGCAATAACGCCTCAAACTCTTATCATGAGTGTGGACAATTTTGTAAGTCTTTGTTGTCCTTTGGTTCTGACTGAATTGAACCTATTCTTATATGTTTGTATAATATTTTAGAGTCTCCTTTGAACAAGTCCTTCACAAAGAAGACTCCTATTTTTTATTCCCTGGCTTCAAACCCCTTTCTCTTACATCTTTCCAATTCAGTGATGTTCATATTTGTTTCTCAAGAGATATTCTAAAGATATAATATTCAAATCCTTATATTTAGGATATGGAGCTCAAAATTGGATACAAATATTTGTTTAAAAAATGTGTGGGCACATTCCTTTTGTTAGATCAACTGTCCAACTAAGCCTTAGATGTTTGGAGTTCCATTTTTGATCCCTCCTCTTTGCTTGACTCAAAGTTATTCCGAGTGGTTTTCCAAAGCCCTTCAGATAGGAATCTTGTTTGGTCATCTAAGCCTTGGTTTTTGGGTTAGTTTGGGATTTTTTTATGCCCTTGGTATCCCTTGTTTGACTCAACAAAGACAAGAATATTGGGTTTTCCTCTTTGGATCAGATTGTATAATCTTCCTCACAACTTAAGAAAAAAAGAGAATATCAAATTGATAATTACCAGAGTGGGCTCCTTCATGAAAATAGATGAGGATTCTTGGGGAAACAAATTTATGATAGTTTGTGCCATCCTCTATCTTTCCAAAAATCTCTTTCATTCAAAAAAAAATTCCTCCTCAAGTGGCTCATGGACTCAATTTCTTACCTAAAAAGGTTTCTTTTTCCATTGCTTTTGATGTAATTACCTTGTGCACCATGCAATTGGGTGTCCTACTAATGTTCATGGGCTAGATTCATCTCAATCTCAGTCAGTTTAGAGGGAAAAGGATGGGATCCCTTATCAATATTTCTTGTAGCATAACCATGGCAATTACTACCCATTTTCAGCTCCCTCTCTGTAGACACCAAAATAGTGTCAACCCCCCCTTGGTCCCTTTCTAACTTTAACATGCCTAACCTATACTTTATTAATTTAAAATACTTATTTTAAATTAATCATCCCCCCTAGACACCTCACCTTGGATTCCTAGCTCTTAGACCATTTATCACCCTATGACTAATCATAATTACCTAAGACCTATTTTAACTCCCCCACTAATTCTCGCACCTATTAAACCCACCTTTGGACCGTTCAACAACAACAACCAAACTTGGTAGATGGAGGAATGGGAAAAAGGCTAAAAATAGCCTTTTTACTCATTCTCTAGCCGTTGACGTTGGTCAACAGTTGACCGACACCGGTGGTATTGCTGACGTCGGTTGCTTAAAACTAAATTCTAACCTCAACTGCACCCCTGAATGCAAATTCTCTTGCTCCCCAGATCCAAATTCTCTTGCTCCTCGACTCTTTGCATATCAAAGGCAGGCTTTGGGATGAGACATCAACATTCTATCATCACTCTTCAGGCTAAGAAACTCTACAAAATTCTCTCCAAACATTGGATTAGAAGGTTGTACGAAGTCTTCTACATCAGCCGCATCAGGAACAAGCGTTCTAAACATCCTTGGTTCTTCATCAATCAGAGCTACGTATTCTTCTTTTGCCTTTCATTTTAGTATCTTTAGAATGGATTGGTAATCAGTCAATTTGCTATTTTTGAGTACTATTGAGACCAAAGCCAGCTTTCTTCTTGGAGAGGCTAAAAAGCCTTCTTCTTATCCTGATCCTCTTCTTACAACAACCTTCTGCCCTTGTCCCTTATCAGATCTTACTCACTGTCCTGCAACCCTGCACAACCCTGTAAGCCTTCAAAAACTCTTCTGTCGACCACAAACTTGTCCAAAACCCATCCAAGGCCCATTGCCCCAACCGACATCGACTACAACCCTGATCGACATCAGCCATATGACCGACATCGACACCTTTGACCAACCGACACCGACAGGACTACCGATGTCAGCGACTGTGATAGACCGATTGCAAGAGAAAAGGTACTCATTGTCTACTTTCTCTTTCTTAATCTTTCATTATATTTATTTATCTGACACTCTTTTTATCAAGAAGTGGACTGTCATCCCTCAAGGAAGTCTTTGCACTTCTGGGACTGACCTTTGCTTGGCAGTCCACCATATATCTATCTAACATTTTCTTTGTTTAAGTCTTTCTTATCTATAGGTGTCATCCTCCACAACCAAAGAGGAGCTCCTTCAATCATCTTGATATGGTGCACAACTTCATCCAGGTATCATCTAACCCCTGACCATTTAACTTTAGTTTCTTCCTTCTGCTGAATATAAAAAGTGAAAATGAGTTAGAAACATTTTGGCATGCCCAGTGGGACCCTAGAGTTTTCCTTGGGTTCATTTCTTCTAAAAGCAAACTTTCATATAGGTGCATTAGGAAAATTTTCTTTTCTTGCATCCTTCTTCTATCTCTTTATTTCGAAAAGACACCATAAGCACAAGTTAAAAAAAAAAATCTTTCTTTTTCTTCTTGTCACTTTTTCCTGCATCTTAGAGTAGTGAAAATTAATACTCTTAACCTTTTCCCCACTTGTTTGCATCTGAACAAAAAATTTCAATTTGGGTTAAAAAATAATTGCATTTCATTCTTGCTTGAATGTATATTTAGCTCATCTAGTAATTAAAAGCGCATTATGAATAAATCCTAGTGCACATATGTTACACATCCAGACCACAAGCACATCAAACTAAACATCTAAACATACCTGAGACAAGGTTCGACTAGGATTTCATCACCTAGCAGATACCTTACCCTTACTGGCAATCTTACTTGGACTTCACTACCAAGGGGAGAACCCACTCTGTTCTCTAGCAGAGTATAAACTATAGGGGAAGTATATATTGGCTAAGCGACCCAACTTGACTCTGGGCTCGTAAAGTGAGGGGAGTAAGCCCCTAGCACCAAGCCACGTATGAAACCTAACACATAATTTTGAGCACCAAAACATAACCTGAAACCAACCTTAGACTGCCTCTTTTAGGACCCGTTCTAAAAGCCCAACTTCCCAAACATATTCTTCTAAGGCATAAGCCACCACGACTCTAAAATTTATTCTTAGGAATTAACGTTTAGTGGTTACTTGCCATCATCTATTTTTCTATCTGTATTTGATTTTTTGAGCTAGTGAGGTCACATTCTGAGATCTAAAAACAACTCAGACTTTCTTCTTTCTTCCAAAAACTTTCAATTTTTTGAGTTTCTAGAAATACACAGTAACTGACATCAATTTTTCCACCAACATCGGCAACTATCTTCACCAACATCGATTATCTAACCGACATCAGCAACTTACTTCACTGACATCGGTTTTTCTACCAACGTCGGTCACTGTCAATTTTTTTTTTCTCAAACAAGCTAAAAACCTGACCTTTTTGCTATTAAAAACAAATTCTAGTTTTCTGAGTCTAAAACATACAATTTTAAAAACCTGAATCTATTTTGCCTTAGATAGTTTTGACATGTAATCAAACCAAAACTCTTGTTGACCACACAAGGTAACAACCACTCCCGCCTTCACCTTCTATATCAAGTCCCCAAATAGATTATAATTCAAAAACTAAATGTACTCCTATCTAACCAACCCCAACTCAACCCCCTATTATTCTCGAAGGAGACCAAGACTTTGAAAGGTTCCTTGACCTCAATGTCAAGGCTCTTCAACACTATCTCATGAGAAGTCAAACGCGAGATCCTTCAGGCAACCCAGTTTATGGGATGCCAACTTCCTTAGTTGAAACAATAATCATATCAATAGCCTCCGTAACCCAACCCATGGTCACCTAGGCCATTGCCTCAACTAACAACCTGACCATGACCAATATTCAAAGTGTGGCCTCTCCTTCTATTTTTGGACCTACCTCTATTGGGGTTTCTATACCCCCTCAACCACAAACCATTCAAAAAAGTCCTACACCATTCCAAAACTTAATTATCTCCATCCCACCTACTCTTGCACCCATAAATACAAGAGCAACTACTTATCCTTTGGCTAGTGTTGCCACCATCCAACCACCTTTGGTGACATCAAGTCAAGTTGCACCCTCTAGCTTCATGACATAACCACCCTTGACTTCAACATCAGTCCCTATGACTAGTTACCAATATGTTGCACCTATACAGGCACAACCAACTATGTCATACGCTCCACCTAACACCTTCCAAATTCCTTACAACCTAGGGGGCGCCCCACCTACAAATCCATCAACCGATCTGATTAAGATGTTGATGGATAAGATGTCTAATCTTGAGACATCCATTTTGGGTTCAAGAAATGTTCTCTCATATGAACAAATCTGTAATGAACCTATTCATCCTTCAGTCCCAATCCGACCATATCCTAGTCAGTGGGAACTTCCCAAGTTTACTTGCTTTCAGAGTAAAGAGGACCCACAGCAACATCTATGAATGTTCAGACATGCTTGTTACCTTATATCACATGATGATGCATTATTACTACGCACATTTCCCATGTCGCTTTCTAGTGTTGCCCTCGATTGGTATAGTTCTATTACCAGTCACTCTCTATTTACCTTCACTCAACTATCTCAACTATTTCTTGACCACTTTTCAATTAACATAACTAAAAAGGTCTCCATCACGGACCTATATTCTATTAGAAAATTTGAGGATGAATCAATAGCTAATTTCATTGCCCATTGGAGAGGTTTAATCAACCAACTCTCCTTTTTTTTACCTCAACCTGAGCTCATTGAGCTCTTTTCATGAGCATGTGCCAAGCACATCTCATCCACCTTATAGGTTCAAACATTCCACACATTTGATGAAGCTTTCAATATGGCTAGGAAGCTTGAACTCCGTGTTGTCGAAGAAGATAAAGTCAAACTGTGTAGTAAAAATAACAATGCAAAATCCAATGATCCTTCTTCTTCCAAACCATCTTCTTCTTCCCACTCTAAGTCCAAAGGAATGGAAAATGCTATGGTCATTAGACCATTATCTTCAACAACAACCAACCAACCTCAACCTTCAACATCATAATACATCACACGACAATTCCAACAATGATACATACAACGTCAATATACTCCAATAGGAGAATCATACGCATCTGTGTTGGATAAACTAGTCAAACAGGGAGTCCTCAACCTCCCCCAAATTTGACCACCACCTCAATTTGATCCCTCGCATGCCATCCTTGCATGGTATAGGGAGAATGACTTTTGTAATTATCACCATGTCAAAGGCCATGACACACACAATTGTAAAACCCTCAAGAATGTCATTTAAGACATGTTAGATAAAGGTGATCTTGTCTTGGATAACCCAAATGTGCCACCTAACCAAAACATAGACATCTTTAGACAACCTTTCCCTAACCATCCCCCTAGTCAAAATAACATTTAGACCATAGCTGAAGACCCCCAAGAGCATAATATTCGCACGGTCGATATGGTTTCGCCTTTCATCCCTAACCAACCTCTTCCACAAATCGAAGAGGTTAGTCAACCTATCCCTCCACCACAGAAAGAAGAGCCTTCTTCTCTTAATGGTCCTCCATCTACCCCTCTTATATTAGAGGGCGCTTTAACCATACCAATGCCACTAGCCCCACCTTCATCCTTCTTACTACTAATGGAGGACCATACCTTTCCTTCTCTTCAACCGCAAGTAGAAGGTACAATCATCCCTACCCTCTATCCTCTTGAGGAGTCACATTTTCCAATTCCTTCTCCACCAAGAGAAGAACTTATCTCTTCACCTACTTCAATCGAAGATGATCCAGTAATGGCTCTCTCTCACCTTTGGCCTGAGATTACTACATCTAACACATTCCCACTCTCACAACCACCCAAATCTTTTGAAAAACCAATTATAAAGCCTAGCACAATAACTTCTAAACCATTCTCTCGACTGGCTAAAAACTTAGGATTTCTCCATTCGAGGAACTTAAAACATGAGGTATTATGGGAGCGACTCAAAGCTCCTTATCTTACACATCCCATCTCATCTCGTACTGATGACCCTCCTTTGACAAAATCTCCCAAAGTCTCTAATGAGGAAAAGGCTTCTACTTTTAGATCTTTAGAAGCTCAACCATCCACATCTGAACCTAAACCCTCACAAACTTCCACTATACCAAAACTGGTTAAATCCCTTGGTGTTTACCTCATATCAAACCTCACTCATCTACAAGTGAAGGTCAATTTGAATCTCACCTCTCATAATAGTGGTCCTCATACCATATTAAAGAAGGCTACTAAAACACGTCGAAGAACTCCTCCCCCACCATCACCATTGCCCTCTATTTTGGGCCCTCATCCTTCTACCTTAATAGGAGTGCTCTCTACTCCAACACCTAACAAAAATAATTTGCCTCCATTACTCCCTTTACCTACCAAAAACATACCTCCTCTGAGAAATTTGGCACCCCTCACAAAGAAAGTGTCGTCTACACAAGTGGCCACACCACCAACCCAAAAGGTGGTATGAAAATCTCCCTCAACAACTCTAAAACAAAAGTCATCAATACCTAGTGCATCAACAAGCACCGACCCATTAGTGGGTTCATATGCTTTGATACTAGACTGACTTTTGCAAACTTCTAGCATCACTCTCCCACCACTTAAACCATTCCAACCTCTCAGACCAAAACCATCTTGGTTTGATGACACTAAAATCTATGCGTATCATCACACACCTGGACATGACACTGAGCTTTGTTGCACTCTTAAATCTATCATTCATCAACACTTAAAAAAGGACACCCTTTTTACTAAGGATCCTCTTGAACACCCTTTCAACAAACCACCGACACCATCCCATACCTCTCAAACATCCTCACCTAAATCGGGAGCCCATCATCAAACTGTGGTTCCTCTATCACCTTCAACCCCTTTGTTTGAAATCAACATCATCAATGTGGCCAGTAGATCACAAACCATGAAGGATAAAGGAAAAGGGAAGGTTTCTATCCCTTGGATGTATCCACTCATCAAGCCTCCTCAACCACCAAAACCCAAGATTTCAATCTTGGGCACATCCCAATCAACATCTTCCAAGCCAATTCGTAACTCCATGGTGAAACAACTTCACCAAACCCCTGTGAAGATGTCTTTGTATAACCTCATTCAAATCTCTCCACAACATCACCAAACCTTGATTAAAGTGTTACAGGTAGTGAAGGTCCAACCCAAAGACCCCCAACCACTAGCTTCTTTAATCAAAACATTACCAACCATTGCCTCCATCACCGTCGCTAATCCTGAGATTCCAAACTCCAACTCAAAAGATCAGGATCTCACCCTCTTAAACTAAGCCTATCAGGCAAAAGCTTCATAGGATTCATCCTCATGTCGCACTCCTTGACAAAGAGGAGCTTCATCATCTTCTCTCCATCTCATTTATCCAACCCACAGATTATTCGTAATGGGTATCAAACATTGTCCCTGTCACCAAAATAACTAGGGGAATTTAACTTTATACTGACTATCATGACCTCAACCAAGCATCGACCAAATATCAACCAACCAAGCATTGACCAAACATCAACCAACCAAGCATCGACCAAATATACACCAACCAAGCATCGACCACAACATGCCTACAATCATAATCTGAAAGAGCAAGATTTCAAAGTTAGAGATCTTGTCCTTAAAGACAACCAACATGTGACCAATATGGAAAGAAGCAAGCGAGGCAAGTTTGCTCCTAATTGGCTTAGACGTTATATCACAATGCACAACTATGGATCAGGGACTTATTGTCTGTCTTTTTTTGAAGTTTAGCTAGAATATGAGCCCCTTAATGCCTTATATCTACGACCATTCTACTGTTAATCAAGTAATCACTCACTTGAAATTTAACTTGAGCTCGTCCCTTGAGCAACCCCTGTCATCCTAATTCCTATTCCTTTCAACCCTTTTTCCCCATAAACATTAGTTAATCCTTTTTGCATTCATGCTTTGTCCTACTAAAAGGGAAACCCCTAAACCTCTATAGTCTAGTCCATGACCAAAAGTTTAGTCAAAAACCAAAAAAATATAAGATTGGGGATGCCTAACAAAAGGTCATAAAACTATAAATGTAGACTGCTCCCTCAAAGGACAGTTGCATAATTGCTGAAATTGATAGACTGCTCCCTTGAAGGACAGCTATTCAAAGACATTTAACCATACAAAGTAGAATATAGACCACTCCCTCGAAGGATGGCTATGCCCAAATTTTGCTACAAATAACACTCTCTCAGAAGCTTCTCACATCAATCAACTTCACATATGACCACAAAACAAAATAACATCCCCACGTAGACTTCCCGCATTGATCAGTCTACTACAAAAAATAAAATAAAAAATAAATTTGACTGACAAAATATTAAGTCATGGACTTGCCTATAGTCATTCTCAGGGTCACCTATAAAAGGGGTAAAGTTATCCTTGCTAACAAGGGTTACGCTATCCTCACACCTCACATAATCAAACCTATTAACCCAACATACCCAAGGGATTTTGAGCTCACTTAACATCAAGTGATTTGAATACTTCTGTAACACAAATAAAGGTCAATGACGTAATGCATGAACGGGCCTTTTATTTGCACCAACCCTATCTATGCTACCATTATGGTCCTTGTCAATGAAAGAGCAACGCGCCTTTCACTTCTTACACACTTTGGTCACATACAACCAATCCAAACTCAACTAAATCATTTTCTAACCAAACCAAACCAAAACATTTTCAGACCACTAGCATGACATAGCCCATTCACACTAGTTTCTATGGACAACAATACACATAGAAACTATCAACCCAACACAATTTATGTCAAGCATAAACCATTACTTGCTGAAGCATAAATAAACACATTTCATTTTTGGCATACACGATCACCAATATGGAACATTGCTAGGGATGAAAAACCACATCACCTATGTTACAGAGTTCACCATCACATAATATGGAAAAGGTTGTAACATCATCATACACTCATCATTTCATGCATGTACCATCAGACATATGGGAAGTGCTAAACCATTGACATGACCAAACCAACTATCGACCTCTTTGACCCTCCCTCCCTTTCGAGGATAACTACATTGGCCTGAGGCCCTTAAAAAAGGGGCTATGTAGGCAGCACTTAGTTGACATGGGGTCTTCTGAGGTTAGATCGGCCATCCATTTGACTGTTCATCTCCCTAATGATGTCGGCCATTTGTTTGTTCATCTACCTGATGGACAAACCATTTCACCTTTAACCATGACTTAACCTAGTCAAACCCAATCCATAATCGACTCTCTTCTTCCCTTTTGGGGAGAACTACATTAGCCTGAGGCCCTTCAAACAGGGGCTATGTAGGTAGCACTTAGTTGATATGGGGTCTTCTGAGGTTAGCTCAGCCATTCTTTCGTCCGTCCATCTAATGGACCAACTATCTATACCAACCCAAAATCATGACCAAACAATCAGCCCTGACACTAAATAAGTTACCTAAACTTCTCATGGGGCACATTAGAGATCACATACATCTCCCTGACCACAACACCCACCACTTGAGATCATACCATGACTCAACCAAACTCGACCAATGACCTTGGAGATTGCAACTATCTCCTCAGACCACAACCACTTTCGAGACAGCTTTGCCTTGGTTGTTTTGATTACATATATGCTACCTCACGAATAGTTAACAAATTGTATCCAACCCATATTATGACCCTCACATGTATTGTCAGATCGTGCTCTAGTTGATCCTCAATATTTGTGACATTTTCATGTTTTCTAGGAGCACTTCCTGAGCCCAGGATACTTGGAACATGATGACCATTAGAGCTACAGCTTTGATCTTTTAACCCAATCAACCACAACTAAATGTCGAGGACTGATTATTTCAATTTTAGCACTCCTCAACCTTTGACTGCGACAATTTGACCTATCTATCACGTGAAGTGGTATACGCGCAATCCAAACTATTACAACGTTCACACTGTAACTTCACCATACCCATCCACTGCCTATCAAATTGGCACCCAATATCAGGTTACCTTCCCTCGACTCCCACTTTAAGGGGGAATAACTCATCCCTTACCTGGGGCAACCTACACCTCATCCCATACCTGGAGCAACTTACTCCTATTTTTGTCTTGCAGTTCATCAGAACAACTAACAAGACAAAAAAGGGCAAATGTAGACACCAAAATAGTGTCAACCCCCCCTTGGTCCCTTTCTAACTTTACCATGCCTAACCTATACTTTATTAATTTAAAATACTTATTTTAAATTAATCATCCCCCCTAGACACCTCACCTTGGATTCCTAGCTCTTAGACCATTTATCACCCTATGACTAATCATAATTACCTAAGACCTATTTTAACTCCCCCACTAATTCTCGTGCCTATTAAACCTACCTTTGGATTGTTTAGCAATGACAACCAAACTTGGCAGATGGAGGAATGGGCAAAAGGATAAAAATAGCCTTTTTACCCATTCTCTAGCCACCGACATCGGTCAACAGTCGACCGACGCCAGTGATATCACCGACGTTGGTTGCTTAAAACTAAATTCTAACCTCGGCTGCACCCCTGAATGTGAATTCTCTTGCTTCCCAGATCCGAATTCTCTTGCTTCTCAACTCTTTGCATGTCAAAGGCAGGCTTTGGGATGAGGCATCAACATTCTATCATCACTCTTTAGGCTAAGAAACTCTACATAATTCTCTCCAAACATTGGATTGGAAGGTTGTACGAAGTCTTCTACATCAGCCGCATCAGGAACAAGCATTCTAAACATTTTGCCTTTCATTTTAGTATCTTTAGAATGGATTGGTAATCAGTCAATTTGCTATTTTTGAGTACTATTGAGACCAAAGCCAACTTTCTTCTTGGAGAGGCTGAAAAGCCTTCTTCTTATCCTGACCCTCTTCTTACAACAACCTTCTGCCCTTGTCCCTTCTTAGATCTTACTCACTGTCCTGCAACCCTGCACAACCCTGTAAGCCTTCACAGACTATTCTGTCGACCAAAAACTTGTCCAAAACTTGTCTAAGGCCCATTTCCCTGACTGACATTGACCACAACCCTGATCGACATCGGTAATATGAGCGACGTTGGCACCTTTGACCAACAAATGCTTGCAGGACTACCGATGTTGGTGACTGTGACAGACCGACTGCAAGAGAATAGGTATGTGTTGTCTACTTTCTCTTTCTTAGTCTTTCATTATATTTCTTTATCTGAACTCTTTTTATTAGAAAGTGGACTGTCATCCCTCAAGGAAGTCTTTGCACTTTTGGGACTAAGCTTTGCTTGGTAGTCCACCATATATCTATCTAACATTTTCTTTGTTTAAGTCTTTCTTATCTACAGGTGTCGTCTTCCACAACCAAAGAGGAGCTCCTTCAATCGTCTGGATACGGTGCATAACTTCATCTGGGTATCATCTAACCCCTGACCATTTAACTTTAGTTTCTTCCTTCTTCTGAATGTAAAAAGTGAAAATGAGTTAGAAACACTCTCAACCAATCTCAATTCTAGAGGCTCAAGGGGTTTCCCCCTAATAGGAAGATTACTTGAAGACTACATTGGTTATTATTTCATCATAGTTATGCCTTCAATTAGATGATATTGCTTCCTCACTTTATTGACCTAAGAGATAAAAACCAGATGTAGGCTCTAAATCTAAAAGGAAAGGTTGTAGATCAAAGGCAAAAACATTGAGAGAGGAAGCAAAAACAATGGTGAAAGATGACACTCAATAGACATTGGAGGATCTCCTTTCCCATTGAGGGATAAAACTAGCTTATGATTGTGGTTAATTTTATTGCTTAGTTTTGGAGACTTTGATATTGATGTGATTGATTCTCCCTTTTGTCCTTCTCCTATTATTTTCAAGTATGTTTTTTGTTTAATGATATTTGTTGTTCTTTTGTTGTTGAATAATGATGTTGTCTCTTTGATTTTATGTTTTCCCTTGGCATGGAAGTTTTTCTTGGTGGTAGAGGTTATATTTCTATGGTTTATGTTTTTACTTGGTGCTCTATTATGTTGGGTTTATTTTTTCCTTTGTGGGGACTGGGCCCCCATTTTGTGCCCCAAAACCGATTCCTATATTTGTTCAAAATTTATTTACCAATTTAAATCTCCAGTCAAAAGCGCTTACCTCAATAAAAAAATATACAATAAAATTAATTTTTAAAAGTTCATACTCTTATATTTATAATTAGAAATAAGAGTACCTTATATTAATAAAGCTTTCACTTATGCTTAATTGGTTATTTTTAGTGGCAATTTTAAACCAATCAATAACTATTCTTATTTTCCAACAATGAATATGTAAATTTAAAAAAATAAAGATGCTCAATTTTTAACAAAATACATAAAAAATAATTTATAATAATTTAATTAATGGAAATGATTGATATTTTATTCCCAAGATCAACGATATAAATAAGAGTAGTGGTATCCTCCCTTGTCTTATAATAAACACAATATTGTAGAGGTTTTAGAATTTTGGTTTGTATTATTCTTGTGCCACAATTATCAACATGCAAGGACAACAAAGAGAATGAAATATAATGAAATGATTTGATGGTAGCTAAAAATGTAAGCTCAATATTTAAGATATCTATTTTTAATATAGATAATGTTGCTTTGGTTAAGTGGCTTTATTATTTCAAGCCCCATGTAAGTTCAAACCTTCAGAAAGGCATATGAGGTCGGTTGTGGCCATTAGTTGTATTCTTAGGACCATTAATGGCCATTGATTATTCTTGAGGCTGGTGGTTGATGTTGTTGGTAATAATTTGTATACATCTAATAATATCTAGTATATATGTTGTATTCATACGGTCAATAAATCACATGGATATCTAAGCTCATGATTGTATCTTAGATCGATCCAACTCTGATCAAAAGTTATTATCTAACAAATATATATATATATATATATATATATATATATATATATATATTCTTGAGGCTGGTGGTTGATGTTGTTGGTAATAATTTGTATACATCTAATAATATCTAGTATATATGTTGTATTCATACGATCAATAAATCACATGGATATCTAAGCTCATGATTGTATCCTAGATCGATCCAACTTTGATCAAAAGTTATTATCTAGCAAATATATATATATATATATATATATATGTATGTATGAGCACCCGATGAAAACCTGCATGCCCTATCTATATATATGGTAATGGATGATTGACTTATCTATATATGGGGCATGAAGGAATCAACCGCCCCATATATAGATAGGCTGTTGGGGCGAGGCCCAGCCCAATTCCCAATCTAATTCCCCGCTAATCCTAGTTCTAGTTGACTCTATCTGAACTATGGGGCACTCCCCTACCCCTCTTCCTCTACCTCTCCCTCTCCCCACTATATATAGTTTTTTTGGCAACCCCAACCATATAAAGCTAAGTTGATTTAATGGACCCCCCATACCATATATATAAAGAGGGGGGACCCTTAGCTCACCTAGCTATATATGAGCCTATCTATATGAGATCTGGTCCATCAGAGAGAGCCCCCACATGATGTATATAGAGGAGAGATACTATAATCAAACATCTATCTCACTTCACCAGATAGATAGGGCATATATATATATATATATATAGACATCTCCCATCTCCTAGGGCCATGGGTGACTCCCACCCATGGACTCTAGATAGAGTGGATAGCCTAACTGGATATGGATGACCTTGCATTGAGGCCCCTCTATCTATAGGGGGACCTAGAAAGCCAAGTCTATATGGGTCTTGATTGGGTTTAAAGGCTCTATCCTATATATAGATGGGGGATGGGGACCAGTTGGGCCCTCTACTCTATATGGATGGGGACCGAAAGCCTCGGTGGTTATACATGGATAGGGTTCAGGCCCCTATATCTATATGACAAGCCCTAAATATATATGGGGACCGATCGGGCCTTCACCCTCCCTAATCATAGAGTGACGAAAGAAGAGATGGAATTTGAGCTTCTCCGATGAACACCGTTATCCTGGTTATGGGTTATAGAGAAATGATAGGTTCTATAGAATATAATAGAATGAATAAAATAGAATAGAAATGCCCTGGTCTATGTATACATACATATATATACATATATGTATGTATATATATAAATATACATATACATAAACATATATGTATGTATATATATATATATATATATACACACACATATAATACATATCTGTATATGTATACACACACACACACATATATATATATATGTATGTGTATATGTGTGTGTATGTATATATATACATACACATACATATATGTGTGTATGTATATGTATATGTATACACACACATATATACACATACATACATATATGTATGTATTTATACATATGTGTGTGTGTGTATGTGTAGACACCTAAAACTAGCCACCGATAACCCACAACCAGGTTTTTGATCAATTTCTATCAAAGTGCATAATTTGGTATAAAACACTAAAACACATTAAAAGATTTGAAATTGATATATTCAATTACCAATTTTAACCAGGGTATCATTAAATGGGGAAATATAATTTATGAAGCAACTAACTTTGATCGGATCATTTCAAATCAAAATGTCAATTTTACACCTGGGTGCTCTGGATTGCTCTTTCCTATCAAATTTTTTGCACAAGACACATGCCTTTGTTATTTTGTGTTGACAACATCCTAAATGAGATAATGGATCCAATGCATCTGACATCGAATTCTAATTCTAATCTACTAAAATTCTAGGTCAATAACAGGACATTCTGACCAATTTGATTAATTTGTGCATAAAGAGCCAAGGTTTGCATCAAAGTGCTTAATCATACTTAAGAGATAATTAAACAAAATCATGAGCCTAATTAAGAATTCCATGAAACTTGTTTAATAATTTATTTTTGGAAATAAATATTGAATATCTGTATCATCAGGTGACATCATTTCTTTGGAAGACATCCCTAGGCCATAAATACATAAAATATTAAGGTTAACCCCTCCCATGCCTCATTAAGACCCTCCATGCCTATTCATTTCCCTTCTATCCCAAATATTGGTGAGCCTATTTATCAATTTTAATTACATAATTGAATTAATCCTTAGCTACACATCTTCATCTTGAGATGGACAGTTCAAGTTGATTATGACCATTTTATAAAGTCTATAAATAAGAGGCCTTGCCTATTGAATTAAAATATCTTTTATGCCAAACTTGTAATGCCCAAATGCATTCAAAATAATTGCATCTTAGTGTTATAATGCCCAAATATTGAGCCAAGCCAAAGGCGCACATGGTGCCAATGAGAGATGGAGGTAGCCACACTTCATTGATGCAGAATTCATAAGCACAAAGTCAAGTAAGCCACTACAAAAAGTATTTTAGAGCATTCAAGGAAGGTGAAGGAAGGTCTTTATTTTGAATTTTAGTTGTGCTTTCTATTTTATCTCCCCCTAGTAACTAGGCCTATAGATGTTACACTAGTGTGCTTATTTCATTTTGACTTTATTTTGGGACTAACACGATACTAACCATCCTCTCTTGAGTCAAATTCCTAGTTCTCACAATGGCACGCCCAGTGGGGCCCTAGCCCCACAAATTTGGTCACAAAGATCCTACAAACAACCTACTAATATTTTTCATGCAGGATCTTGGAGTTGGAAGCCAAAAAGAGTGAAAATTTAAGTTAAAATTTTGTTTTTCTGATAATTATGTTTTTGTTCTTGGTAACGTTAGTTTTAATCTCTATTTCAATATTGCTACTATCACAGTAGCCATTTAAAAAAAAACACTATTTGCAAAAAATTAATTTTGTAGCCTTGAGCAGTGATATCATTTGCCAAAATAGTGATTTTGTTTGCCTGAGCAACGATTTTATAAAATAATGATATCATCATTTTAGGCAGTGATATTGATAATTTGGGTAGGGATTTTGTTAACAGAATAATGATTTTGTGTTTTTTGTTTGGTAAACAATGGTTTTGTTAAAAAATAATGATATTGTTGATCTAAATAGTGATATTTTCTCTTAGCAGTGATATCATTGATTTAACCAATGAATTCATTGAAAATAATGATTTTGTTTTATAACAATGTTATTATTAAAATTGGCAGTGATGTCGTAGGTAAACAATGATATTGTGTTTTTTTGTCTAATCTAACCTAAAATAGTGATATTGTTATCTAAAATTGTGATTTTACAAGGAAATAGTAGGGTTTATTGTGTAATTATGATTTCAAAATAGAGAGCTCATTTTGAGAAGTTGCTTCTCTCATTAGCAAATGTGATTCAAAGCTAAAGGACATAGTGACTTTTTCATTCCAAGGCCAGCTTGAAATTTATTATTACATGCTTTTTAGACCTTCTTTGAAAGTTTAAAATGGATTAGGAACTTTGTTTTGGTGATTAATGAGAAACTAGGGTGCTTAGGTAAATGTTTTGAAAAATTGTGCTTTCAAAGTCACAACTTAAGATTAAGGGATCAAAAGAACACCACCTAATCTTTCATTTGGTGTATAAAATTGAATTCACTTGTCAAATTTTGTCTTTAGTAATTATTTAAACTTATAATTTTATTGGCAAAAAGAGGGATGTTGTATGTATGCTCTTCCATCCATCCCTTTTAGGAATCTTTTGGAATCAAAAGTGTCATCCTTATTGCAAGCATGCCTAGTCTAAGGCATACAAAGAATGTCATCTAAAGCACTCCTTAAAAACTCGTAATAGTTTGGGGGACCTTGAAAATGACCCTAAAGTCTTCTATTAAGTCATTTATTCTTTATGTAAACTTGGCTTGTGAGGGGGATTTTATTACCTCCCATAAGTTCTATAGGGAAGCTTTGACCTAGGGTTTCATCGCCTGACATTGAATTCAATCTCTCACACTAGGGTCGAAGGTTTGAGTTATTAAACCACCTTTTAGTGTTGGAATTGAACACATGATGTATCTATACTTTGGACATCATACTACACTATGTAAGTGATTGGAAAAAGGACTAGACCTCTTTACAACAAGCCAAGTGCTGCAAACACTCAATTTAATAGTGCTTCTTTTGCAATGTGATGTGAAATTCATTGGATAATTGATTCATCTAGACATATGAAAACTTGTAGATCTTAGATAAATCCCCACTTGCCGTGGAAGTGTTGTTGGTGCAAGGTGCACCTCAAGGTCCATGTCACAGTATTTTCATTTGAGAAAAGGGGGGTGTAAAAACCCTACTATATAATGTGCATTTTAATTTCTGGATGAACACTAGAAAAGCCACTCAAATGACATATATTGATAGATTCCAATAATACGTAGCAAATTTGTTAGTTTTAGACCTAAGGGTGATTAATTAGTTGGTTTTGTCCTAGATTAAAGTCTTGTTTGGAGTCAAAACTTGGTGTGAATAAATGATACAAAATAAAACACATAGTTTTGATTTCCCTTTGAACAAAGAGGTGTTATGTTTGTTGGGAAATACGGAAGCACAATTGCTTACCATATACAAGCAATTAACATGCGGAAATAACTAGAAGTAACAAGTAACTAAAATTCAGAAATAACACAGAATATGAGAGACAATACACAACTTGTATTAATACTCATCCAAAAAAGAATACAATAAAGAAGATGCCACTTCTTCTTCACAACTCTCAGAGGCTTCCCACACCTCAAGTGTACTGTAATTCTTTCCTCAAAGCTCTCTCTCTTACAGTCCCAACACACAACTCAAACACAGAGTTGGTGTTCACCTCCAACCAGTCAGCATCCACTACTACCAGTATACTAGTGCTCCACGCACTCCACAAGTGCTCCACACACTCCAAGTAGATCTCCCTTGAACTTGCAACAACCTGTAACTCAAATGATCTTACTTATGGAAGGAACTAGCTTGCCTTCCTCTTTGCTCTCCAACTGAGTACACACTATACTCTAAGTAGATCTCTCCTGATCTTGCTCCCTGTTGTGTTGCTATACTCCCTAATCTTGCACCCCTGTAAATCAATCTAGTTTTACACACCTACAAACCTGGATCATGCACACACATACACCTACAGATCAATGATCTTACTTACCATGCAGATCTCCTAATGTAGCCATGCACACCTGCTGACCAAGATCATACATACATGAAGAACCCTTTTGATTCTCCAAACCATCACCCACACTTGGCACTGTGGCACTAGGAGGAACACACCATGCTCTCATCACACACAGAAAGAGCTAATATTTTGCTCTCTTACTCTCTAGCACACTTTTACAATACAGCCCATGAGTCTATTATATAGATCTCATGCAAACAATAATTAGACATCTAATTACAATAATTAGATCCATAGCTCAAGACTAAAATTAGCCTTCTTCATGCAAACACCCGATTCATTAACAAACTATCTATAAAACTCATAGTTCAAACCACACAGGTGACTGACCTCGATCCCTATTTGCCTGGATGTGACCGATGTCGATCGACTTATGATCGTCATCGATTACTTCCTGTCTGTACCCTGTCGATGTCAGTTGGCCTGACTGACGCTGATGACTGTGACAACAATATCCTCCTCCATGTCTACATCCATGTGAAGCTTTTAGCTCCACAACCTAAAAATCTCCCACTTGGAGATAAATAGCTACACTGTACCTATACTTGTACCCTATCTAATCTATTTCTTGGCTTGTATCACTCTTCAAGCTCAATCTTGAAGACCACCCACCACACAACCTATGGTACACCTCCTATCATCTAAGTAACCTACCGCGTCTGCATCTACAAACACATGTAGAAAAGAACATGACCCTACATAGCATGTTGACCTGCTATTGGTCCCTCTCAAATACCTGAGAATCCACTGAACTACCCTCCAGTGCTTCTTTCCCAGATTGGCTCTAAACTTTTTGACAGCTCCCATTGCATGGGCAACCCAGGTCCAGTACACATGTACTTAACCTCATCATGTGAATCAGGACCATGTTCTCTGAACTGTCCAACCATTGGCGTGCTAACTAGTATCACATAATCATCTGGAGACAAAATCAACCTGTGATCTCCATGTCTCTAGAACACACTTATGCCAAAGAATTTTACTACTCCAAATTCCTCATGACATGCCACTGAACTAACCTTACCCTTAGCTCAGCAAAACCATGTATGTCTGAAACTGCACCAAGCTCATCCTCCACATACAATAACAAGATAATGTTGCGACCATCATCCACCTGGTAAGACAAACACAATGGTTATACTGACATTGACTAAAGCCCTGCTTTGTCATCCACCTGGTACCACCTGTCAGCCCTGTACCACTGTCCTGCAGCTTCCTCAAGACCATATGACCTGGCCTTCCATCTCACGTGTCCATTCTCTCTATTATTTAACTAAGGTATCCATTCATCTCTCCGTGCTTTTTTTTGGTTGGCAACCCTACCAAATCTCCCATTTGGTTCTACATCCTAATCATGCCATGCTCCCACTGTTTCCTAGATCTTTCCTACTCTACAGTGAGCAACGAGTATAAAGAAGAGGAATAACAAATTCGAGGCTTATTTACCACTTCAGTCCTCCATATGGGTGTTTGAGACTCCTTGACAGCTTGCTGTCTGCCCAAAATCCATTACAGTGACTGACCTCGGTCACCACACAGTCTGCATCCGACCGACGTCAATTCCATGCACCTGTCCTGACTACCGACCCCACTGACATTGGTGTCTACCTGCTGTCGATGTCGGTCCTCCTAACCGATGTCGGTCTTACTGTCATCGACGTCAGTCCTCTTGATCGACGTCAGTCTTACCCTGCCTGACACCACCAGCTCTAGTCTGCACATGACTGACATTGACACCTATCTGTTCAATGATGGTTCCTCTTAACCGACACCAGTACCTATGTTCACCTGTGAGTGATGAATTTTTACCTACAAGATTTCTTTGAATCAAATCCCTGTCCAAACTACTCTGCTCAGAGTTACTCAACCTTCTCCACTGATCTCTGTCTGCCATCTCCTCCATAAACACTAAGGCTTTCCAGTTCTTAAGTTTGTCAAACACATATGTCTTCCGCTTAAGAACATGCATCTCCTTCTTGCTCATGTGACCAAGCCTACAAAGCCATGTCTTCGCAATAGAAGAAGAATTAGTAATATAAGCAAGTAGATAAAGAGTACCTGCTTTCTTACCACCAGCTAATTCAAGTGCATCTGCTGTGAGAGTTCTTGTGCATCTCTCATCACCCAACTTTCCTGAAGCAATTAGCCACATCTTCAAGATCGGGACCTGCATGACCTTCTTCAACACCCATGTGTTGGCCGCCTACAATTTTAGCTTCACTTCCCCTTTGCCAATTCTTTGACAAGGCTCACCAGCACCTCTCCTTGGGGCTACATGGAAAGAGGCAACATAATCTATAAACCAAGATTCTACTTTATCCAAGAAACATACCAGAGCATCCTGTGCAACAACACCTACAACATCTACTTCTTTAGTTCCTTCATGCTGATCTGCTACCAACCAACAATCTTTCTTTTCTTGCTCTTATTTTCCATAGGACCGTAATTGCCCATTTGTGCTTTTCAATTCCTCCATTCTTAGCTTACTTTCTTCTGCCATTGCTATACTCCCACTCAATCAAAAACCCTTGAGAGTGACTTGTAATCAAACACAAACCTGCTCCCTGCAACCTTAGCTCTGATACCACTTATTGGAAAATATGGAAGCACAATTGATTACCATATACAAGCAACTAACACGTGGAAATAACCAAAAGTAACAAGTAACTAGAATTCAAAAATAACACAGAATATGAGAGACAATACACAACTTGTATTAATACTCATCCAAAAAAGAATACAATAAAGAAGATGCCACTTCTTCTTCACACCTCTCAGAGGCTTCCCACACGTCAAGTGTACAGTAATTCTTTCCTCAAAGCCCTCTCTCTTACGGTCCCAACACACAACTCAAACACAGAGTTGGTGTTCACCTCCAACCAGTCAGTATCCACTACTGCCAGTATACTAGTGATCCACACACTCCACAAGTGCTCCACGCACTCCAAGTAGATCTTCCCTGAACTTGCAACAACTTGCAACTCAAACGATCTTACTTATGGAAGGAACTACCTTGCCTTCCTCTTTACTCTCCAATCGAGTACACACTGTATTCCAAGTAGATCTCTCCTGATCTTGCTCCTTGTTGTGTTGCTGTCCTCCCTGATCTTGCACCCTTGTAAATCAATCTGGTTCTGCACAGCTACAAACCTAGATCATGCACACACATACACCTATAGATCAATGATCTTACTTACCATGTAGATCTTTTAATGTAGCCATGCACACCTTCTGACCAATATCATACATACATGAAGAACCTTTCTGATTCTCCAAACCAGCACCCACACTTGGCACTGTGGCACTAGGAGGAACACACCATGCTCTCTTCACACACAGAAGGAGCTAATATTTTGCTCTCTTACTCTCTAGCACACTTTTACAATACAGTCCATGAGTTTATTATATAGATCTAATGCAAACAATAATTAGACATCTAATTACAATAATTAGATCTGCAGCTCAAGACTAAAATTAGCCTTCTTCATGCAAACACCTAGTTCGTTAACGAACTATTTGTAAAACTCAGAGTTCAAACCGAACAGGTGACTGACATCGATCCCTATCTACCTAGATGTGACCGATGTTGGTTGACTTATGACCATCATTGGTTACTTCTTGTCTGTACCCTATTGACATCAATTGGCCTGACCGACGCCAATGACTATGACAACAACATCCTCCTCCATGTCTGCATCCATGTGAAGCTTTTAGCTGCACAACCTAACAATCTCCCACTTAGAGATAAATAGCTGCACTATACCTATACCTGTACCCTGTCTAATCTATTTCCTAGCTTGTATCTCTCTTCAAGCTCAATCTTAAAGACCACCCACCACACAACCTGTGGTGCACCTCCTATCATCCAAGTAACTTGCTGCATCCGCATCTACAAACACATGTAGAAAAGAACTTGACCTTGCATAGCATGTCGACCTACTGCTGGTCCCTCTCAAATACTTGAGAATCCACTGAACTTCCCTCCAATGCTTCTTTCCTAGATCGGCTCCAAACTTTTTGACAGCTCCCACTGCATGGGCAACCCAGGTCCAGTACGCATGTACTTAACCTCATCATGTGAATCAGGACCCTGTTCTGTGAACTATCCAACCATTGACGTGCTAATCGGTATCACACAATCATCTGGAGACAAAATCAACCTGTGATCTCCATGTCTCTAAAACACACTTATGCCAAAGAATTTTGCTGCTCCAAATTCCTCATGACATGCCATTGAACTAACCTTACCCTTAACTCAACAAAACTCTGTATGTCTGAACCTGCACCAAGCTCATCCTCCACATAAAGTAACAAGATAATGTTGCGACCATCATCCACTTGGTAAGACAAACACAATGGTTATACTGACATTGACTAAAGCCCTGCTTTGTCATCCACCTAGTACCACCTGTCAGCCCTGTACCACTGTCCTGTAGCTTCTTCAAGACCATATGACCTGGCCTTCCATCTCATGTGTCCATTCTCTCTATTCTCTAACTAAGGTATCCATTCATCTCTCAGTGCTTTCTTCCAGCTGGAAACCCTACCAAATCTCCCATTTGGTTTTGCATCCTAATCATGCCATGCTCCCATTATTTCCTGGATCCTTCTTGCTCTACAGTGAGCAACAAGTATAAAGAAAAGGAATAACAAATTTGAGGCTTTCTTACCACTTCAGTCCTCCATATGGGCATTTGAGACTCCTTGACAGCTTGCTGTCTACCCAAAATCCATTACAGTGACCAACCTCAGTCACCACATAGTCTACATCCGACTGACATCAATTCCATATGCCTGTCCTGACTATCGACCCCACTGACATTAGTGTCTACCTACTATCGACGTCGGTCTTACTGTCATCAACGTCGGTCCTCTTGACTGACGTTGGTCTTACCCTACCTGACACCACTGGCTCTGGTTTGCACATGACCAACATCGGCACCTGTCTGTTCAATGTTGGTTCCTCTTGACCGATGCTGGTACCTGTGTTCGCCTGTGAGTGATGACTTTTTACCTGCAAGCTTTCTTTGAATCAAATCCCTATCCAAATTGCTCAGCTCAGAGTTACTCAGCCTTTTCCATTGATCTTTGTCCGTCATCTCCTCCATAAACACCAAGGCTTTCCAGTTCTTAAGTTTGTCAAACACATCTGTCTTCTGCTTAAAAACATGCATCTCCTTCTTGCTCATGTGACCAAGCCTACAAAGCCATGTCTCTACAACATAAGAAGAATCAGTAATATAAGCAAGTAGATAAAGAGTACATGCTTTCTTACCACCAGCTAATTCAAGTGCATCCACTGTGAGAGTTCTTGTGCATCTCTCATCACCCAACTTTTTTAAAGCAATTAGCCACATCTTAAAGACCAGGACCTGCATGACCTTCTTCAACACCCATGTGTTGGCCGCCTGTAATTTCAGCTTCACTTCTCCTTTGCCCATTCTTTGACAAGGCTCACCAGCACCTCTCTTTGGGGCTGCATGGAAAGAGGCAACAAAATCTATAAACCAAGATTCTACTTTATCCAAAAAACATACCAAAGCATCCTGTGCAATAACACCTACAACGTCTACTTCTTCAGTTCCTTCATGCTGATATACTACCAACCAACAATCTTTCTTTTCCTGCTCTTTCTTTCCATAGGACCGTAATTGCCCATTCATGCTTTTCAATTCCTCCATTCTTAGCTTAATTTCTTCTGCCATTGCTATACTCCCACTCAATCAAAAAACCCTGAGAGTGACCTCTAATCAATCACAAACCTGCTCCCTGAAACCTTAGCTCTGATACCACTTGTTGGGAAATACGGAAGCATAATTGATTACCATATACAAGCAACTAACATGTAGAAATAATCAGAAGTAACAAGTAACTAGAATTTAGAAATAACACAGAATATGAGAGACATTACAAACTTGTATTAATACTCATCCAAAAAAGAATACAATAAAGAAGATGCCACTTCTTCTTCACAACTCTCAGAGGCTTCCCACACCTCAAATGTATAGTAATTCTTTCCTCAAAGCTCTCTCTCTTACGGTCCCAACACACAACTCAAACATAGAGTTGGTGTTCACCTCCAACCAGTCAGTATCCACTACTATCAGTATACCAGTGCTCCATGCACTCCACAAGTGCTCCATGCACTCCAAGTAGATCTCCCCTGAACTTGCAACAACCTACAACTCAAATGATCTTACTTATGGAAGGAACTACCTTGCCTTCCTCTTTGCTCTCCAACCGAGTACACACTATACTCCAAGTAGATCTCTCCTGATCTTGCTCCCTATTGTGTTGCTATCCTCCCTAATCTTGCACCCCTGCAAATCAATCTGGTTTTGCACACCTACAAACTTGGATCATGCACACACATACACTTGCAGATCAATGATCTTACTTACCATGCAGATCTCCTAACATGGCCATGCACACCTGCTGACCAAGATCATACATACATGAAGAACCCTTTTGATTCTCCAAACCAGCACCCACACTTGGCACTGTGGCACTAGGAGGAACACACCATGCTCTCTTCACACACAGAAGGAGCTAATATTTTGCTCTCTTTCTCTCTAGCTCACTTTTACAATACAACCCATGAGTCTATTATATAGATCTCATGCAAACAATAATTAGATCCACAACTCAAGACTAAAATTAGCCTTCTTCATGCAAACACTCGATTCTTTAATGAACTGTCCATAAAACTCGTAGTTCAAACCACACAGGCGATCGACGTCAGTCCCTATCTGCCTGGATGTGACTGATGTTGGCTGACTTATGACCGTCATCAGTTGCTTCTTGTCTGTACCCTACCGATGTCGGTTGGCCTAACCGACACCAGTGACTGTGACAACATCATCCTCCTCCATGTTTGCATCCATGTGAAGCTTTTAGCTCCACAACCTAACAATGTTGTCCATGTGAATCATCAATTTACCTTGTTTAAAGTTTATCAAAACTTAGAGTCATATCATCCACTTTGGTGTAGTTATGCTACCCAATTAAGTCTAGAATTTTACCAAGCATTTTTTAAATTCCTTCATTTATAATCTAAATTAAAGAATGCACCTTCATAAGTTCATAGGGTTGATGTGTTAAGTGGGTTTGCCATATGCACTAAACTTGAGGGAACTTAGGTTCAATTTCCAATTTGGGTTGAAGGCCATTTAAGACTCATAATCATTATCACCAATTGGTAGAATTAAGTCATTTTATGTTAAACACTTGCATTTTGAGTCTATGCACCAAACATTTTTGTGTTATCATCCTATTTCCATAAAGGTCATTTGAATACATACTTTTTTCCCTTAGAGATATTGTCAAAAATTTGAAGGTATATATGTCATTTGAGTTAAGAAAGGTAGTTTTACGCTACCAAATTTGTGAAAAACTATCTTTGCCTTAGAGAGTTTTTGAAACAAATATTTTGTCACATCTTTTGAGTAGTCTAGCGTTGTTACACTACCCAAAACATTTCAAATATTATTTCATAGAAATTTTTGCATAGAGTTCAAGTTTATACATATTTTTCAAGCCAATTTGAGTATACCTTTGTGAATCTTTATCTAGCACAGTTACATTGTTCACATTTATTTAGCCTATTTGTCAAAAGAATAAAGTGTTATACCATTATTTATGAGAAAAAAAGCTATCTCTAAAGTGCCTTTTATTTCATACTTTATACCTATTTGATCAAGTTCATGTCCAAGATTCAAATGCCTTATTTTTGTTATAAGTGTTTCAAATCCATTAGATTTAAATCTCATCTATCTCAAAGTCTAGATTTTGACGTTGTTTGGCCAAGAGTCCTAACACATGCCTTGTTTGAGCCTAGATTTTGATGTTACATTTGGCCAGAAGACCTAGCAATGGTTTATTTTCCTAGATTAGACTAATTGAAACATTTTGACCTTAGAATTTAGCATTTTAATTTTTGATCTATTTACTTAATCATTTTTGTATAAGATGTGTAACATTAGATACTTAACATTAGCTTATTTTATCACAAATCATTGCATAAACCTTTCCATCATTTTGACAAATCTAGACCAATTTTGAACATCATCTTTTAGACATTGCCTTTTTAGAGTTTGTAAAAATCTCTTCTCTTTCTATCACAAAACATTCACTATAGATCCCAACATTTATTTCTACACTTGTAGTGGACTCATGTACAATCCATGGATTAGTAATATAGTTGCAAACGAAGAAATGGTGAAAGAAGCCTATGCAGATAATATTGATTATGAGATGGATCCTTATCCCTCTTATAATACTCAAATAGGGGCACAATACCAATATCTATTGGCTAATTATTTGGTTAATATACCATCATATTTGGATCAAGATCAAGCATAAATAGAGCAACACCTAGCTATGGTACTTACTATTGAAGAAACTTTTCCTCAAAAACCATACATTATTAATGCATCTTCCATGTATGATCCTTATTTGTTTGAACATCATTTATTGGAGAAAAAATATGAGATTTTGGTTAGAGCCATAGAGGTAAGGGCTAAGTTTCTTGTAGACTTCCCCTATGAGAATCTACCAAGTCTAGTAAGAATGTCTCATAACATATTGTATAGTCAACATGCTTCTTCTAGCAATCCTTTAGCTCTAGTCCAAACAATGTATCATGACCCTAGCATGCTAGTCAAAGGTAAGGACCCCATGGAAGATCACTTTGTACAAATGTAGATAGCATACCAAACCTACTTGAACCTAACATGCAATTTTAACCAAATGATCATGTCAACTAGGCCTCTCATAGATTTACTCCCCTAAACTTGAGTGTTAATAGAGGTAACTAGTCAAGACAATTAAGGTGTAGACCCATTCATTTATAACACTTTGATTGATAATTTATTTCATACACCAACCATCGAAGAAGTATATTTTACTTTTATGCAGAATAGTGACCAAAACATAGTGGATAATACGCAAGCAACATCCCATCCAAACCAAGGTGGTGTTAATACACAAATAGATAGCCAATAAAATATGCCTTTAGTTAACACGGCAAGTGGTTCTCATAATTAGGGATTAGGAGTTTATATGTTCCAATCTCAACTCACTACTTCTAGTCCTCAACCAATTGATACTTTAAGCACACAGCTAACAGGATTAGGAAGTTAGCCAACAACTAACGTCATGCTTCAAAAATAAAATATGATGAATCCTACTCTTCCTCAATAAGTCACGAGTGTGGAATTCTATAAAAAATAGGCACAATTTAGTGTACCAACACAATAGAGGCCTAATATGTTACCACCTTAATAGGGGGCAACTAATGTTCTACCTCATCAGGTAATAGCAAACATAGCTCTTCAATCATAGACTAGTGTGCCAATTCAAAACCAAATTATGTCTAACCAACAACATATAAATATTGGTCAACAATAGATGCTAATTTTTTTAACATGCATTCACTTTCCAATAAGGATTCATGCAACAAGGAGGTTACAATGTTTATCAAATACCTACTAGACAACAATTGCCTTTTGTTCAAAGTGTGCCACTCATTCAGAAATAAGGTCTTAGTTCATAAGTTCATACTCAACAACAAGTTTCAATTAGTCAATATCATGTCCCTTT